>CM073737.1:64419544-65655638 GCA_037113605.1 Calophaca sinica
CTATATGACAAAGGCAACCCCACCTTAGCCACCCTCTCTTTATAGATAACCGCGATCTCGATAGGCCAGCCAGTACCCCTAAGAGTGCATCCCTGCTCTTCGATAAGAACAGGTATCGGGGCGGCACTCGGGATCGGCACTATAGACAGTGATGCAATAGTACCCCGTCAGGATAACCAGGCTACCCGATGTCCCGACACAGTGGGGCCAAATCTGGTCACCTAGGAGCCTTGTCGGACCCATATATCATCAAGGATCCACTCGAAGCGGTCCTATACCGACTGCATCGTGTCAGCACTCTGGCACCTGGCCTCGTACACAACCTATGTGCACGGCAGTGGACTACAACACATGCATATGACCATTTATTACTCAGTACCTTATCAGCTTTTCATTATTCATCAGCTCAGCACATTAACTCATTATCTCAGCCAGCATTATCATCTTATCTCAGCACTTATCAGGCTATCAGCTCAACCAGCTTTAATGTCTTATTCCAGCACTATTCAACTCTTTATAATTAAATAGTTCAGCCATATTCCCACACATAGCACTATAATAACTTAATCATCAAATCAGCATAAGCAGAACAATCATCTTTGTATAGTACAACTATCTGTATATAACATAACATTATTTATCAACCATCCTCGATCCACTCATGAGTCAACCCTAATGCCGCTCAGGCGATCTACTACTGACATGTTATCAATCCATACACCAGCAATTACACACAATTATAATGCAATCATAAGGAACCAACGTCACATCAATCAACATCCATCCACTGATATCAATATATTACAACTATATTTGATAGACCTCTGACAACTATCGTCAACTATCACAAGTCACAGCCCCTCTCCTAAGGTGCTGCTACTATCAACCTCTAGTAGGGCTTGGGTCACCCTACGCCTAGTTATACACTTATTCTAATCCTACAATCCCTAGTGGATAGGGTTCAGGCCTCCTTACCTGGCTTAGAAGGCTGTCGTAGTTGCTGCCGCTCTCTACTCTCTCGCCGTGCCCGCTACTTGTACTCCTACCTCTGGACACTCCTTCCTAATCTACTAGGTCACTCTCATCCTCCCTTCTCATAGGATGGTGTAAAACCCTGACTCTAATCAGAGTATTACTTACGACAATTTAAGATTAATTAAGTCAAAATTAATTAATAACCATTCAGGTAATTAGATAAAACGTGATAAACTATAATCTATTTAAAAAGAAAATCCTTTAACTTAAAAAGTGCACATTTCAAAATTTAAATACATTAATTACAAAGTTTCCACGAAGGGTTTTTCCACAAATAATTACAATAAAGTTAACTAAAGAAAAACCCAGACCCCGACTCTATCTGTGATCCGATATTGAGACATCAGAGAGTCCCAGGCAACTATAATGTCGAGCATCCAAAAGAGCTCTCTAATCCTCCGATCAATGAGTACCTGAAAACAACACCCCAAACATAGTGAGTTATCACAACTCAGTAACATAGACTTTCATAAAAACCTTTACCGATGTTTTCAGCTATACGTGGTGTGCTACGTATAGAAAACTCCTCCCAGAAAAGCACAATCACTAACATCTATGTTAGACCATAATACTACATTCAATAGTAAAAGATTAGACATGCATGTTACAATTCCTAACAATACAAACATTATAACTTCATAATAAAGAAATCTATAATGTTATCACAATCCAATAAGCATTTAAAATGCACAATGAATCCAAGAAAGTATCCAATTAACTTTCAATGGAATTCTTGATGTGATACACAATGAATCCAGGGGGGTATAAAATAGACTCACAGTGGAATTCTTCCCATAAATAATACACGATGAGTCCAGGAAAGTATAGCAGTGACTTTCCATGGAGCTCTTCAATAAACAATATCCAATGAGTCCAGGAAAGTATAGCAGTGACTTTCCATGGAGCTCTTCAATAAACAATACACAATGAACCTTAACACGTTATTAAGTCTATTCAAGTCCAATCTTATTCATTAACATAGGCATTCCAATGGCATTTGATCAAGAAACAAATCGATTTAACACAACATATTAACATGCATTCAAATCAAATGTTTCAAAGGTCCTTTTTAAAGTGTATGAACACATTTAAAACCATCTCCACGAGATACTCCCAAAGACTCAAAAACCAAACATTAATAATAACAAGATTAAGAACTATTTCATTAGACGTTAAAACCACAACACAACCTGATTAGAAGGTCATAACTCATCAATACATCAACTATAATCAATTCCCAAAATCATAGGAATATGGAACTAATTTTAAGGAGACATAAAGCCCTCCATTAATTCAGACTCAATTTATCAAATGACCACTCTAAACCAAACATTCCCAATTGAGGCTCGGTGGAACTCACAATTGAATAACCATCATACATTGATTTAGGGGGGTTGGGGACAGAATCCAACCCTATTTCAGTCAGACCCCATACAAGATCGTAATAATCTATTCAATAACTATTTATTTCTAGAATTAGACAATAATTCCTAGCACACCCTAATTGGGAGTTTGAGAGGGGAATCTATGTTACCTTTTAGTTCCCAAATGCTTTGGGATAAAAGCCCCCAATTGGAACCCTAGGCTTGCCTTCAACTTCCATTAAAGCTCCAACCAAGCTTTTCATCTCCATCTTTTTCTTCATTCAGCTCCAAATTCCATATCAGATCTTCCTTCTCTTCCATTTCCATGAACCCTAGAAGTTCATCTTCTTTTCTTCTCCATGAATCACAGTAGCAGCACGAAATGAGGAGGGAGGGAGAATGAGAAAGCTCGCGAGAGGATGGAGAGGATGGAAGAATGAAAGACTTCCTGGATGTTATCTCATTCCTTCTCCTTCGTTCTTCCTTTTCTCCTTTCTTTCCCTCTTTCTTTTTCTCTTCTAGGTCACAAAAGGGAGAGAGAGCGTGAGAGAAAGAGAGAGAACTGACGTTTAAAACAAAACATGGAAGTAGTGGCTCGCTTAAGCGAGCTAGAGTCGCTTAGCGAGAATGGGGCAGCGAAATTTCGTGCCTGACTGAAATTTGTGAAGGAGGGTCGCTCGGTAGCGATTCGCAAGCGCGACCATTTAAGCGAAAATGGGGCGGCGACCCACGACGGCGTGGGCCTTCAGTAGCGATCGATGGCTTAAGCGAATTTAGCATCAGAGTCTTCTGCATAATCTCATGTTTTCTCATCCTAACTCATCCAATCTTAACTCCTTTCAATCCAATTTAACTTCAATTAATTCCTAACCAATACTTTCAATCATTTCTAGGATTAAATCCCACTTAATTCTCAACTTAAAATCAATGACTTACACACCAAAACTCTATGTAATTATATTCACTTCATTCTTGGATTCAAGTTAAAGTTAAACATAATCACACAACTTCTCACAACTTAAACTCAACTAGGCTTAACACTTAGCATAATTAATTACTAAGCTTAAGAAAGTTGGGATGTTACAGATGGCCTACTAAGGGCTTTCTGATGCACAAGATCCTCATTTGAGGCAAGTGCAGAGCATACCTGCTCCTTAGTGGCCCTCTAAGCCTCACTCCCTTTCTCAATCTCAAGGATTACTTGCTAAGGATTTTCTGATGAGCCAGATCCTCATTAGAGGCAAGCACAGAGCATACTTTCTCCTTGGAAGTTCCTAGAGAGAGAAAGCTAGAGAGAGAAGAGGATTTGGGGCGAGTTGGAAGTGAAGAGGTGAAGGCTACTTATAGATGAGGATTAGGTCCATCGCGTCCCGATGAGTGTAGGCTAAATCTCCATCACGTCGCGACAGGGACACGTGTCACCCGTTCATTGGCTGTGATCACTGACTTAATCACCGACTTATTGGTTCCAGGATCATCTCCATCGCGTCACGATGGATTCCAGTTCAATCTCTGTCGCGTTGCGACTGTACCTAAGGACATAAGTGTAATTTCTTCCATTCTAAACGTTTCTAGGGCTTCCAGGTCCTTCCTAGGGGTATTTTTAGTCTTTTTGAATGTTTCTCTAACACATTTAGGCCTATCTCCTTTCAATTTAGAATTTCTAATGTTTATTTATCATTTTCTAAAAATCAGGATGCTACAACCGTGATGTTAATGAGCACACCATAACATCATGCAAAATTTGTCTTCGTAATCTTCTAACCCGTATAAATATGTGACAACCATTCACAAAATACATATGTCACTAGTCAGTACAAAAAAAAAGGCAAAAAGTGCCTAATTTTCAAAGGTATCCTCGACGACGAAATTGCCATGAATTTGTACTGAACTGTGAGGATCCCGTGAAGCCTATTTCGGATGTTGTCAAAAGATCCATGAATGATAGATTACTTCCAACCTGGACAACACCATATAAGAATCTAAAATAAAAGAAAATGAGCTAATAAATGATTGACCATGAAAGATCCATGCCTGCGTACGCTGATTAACATCATCATTAAATGCAACATCTAAACCCATAAATGGAGGCCATGAAAGAATTTGATTTTGAGGAACCCAACAATTGTCTTCAAAAATGGAAATTGAAGCATCTGAATTCATATAAACACCCCTCGACTGTACAGAAAAAAGGTCAACTAATCAAATAAAGTCTCAATTTGTCCTCAACAACTAGTACATAAGTTATCTAAAAACTCTATAACATAACACATAAATCCATAAATACATATAAATTTGGCCCACAACATTTTATACATTTAGTAAAATCTTATAATGGACACGAACCACGGTGCTTGCATCCGGCAAATCTCCACCGGCCACAACCTCAATAGATGATTCTACACAGATGTTGCTTTCGATCTGATTACCCAATCTTCCCATATTTCCCTCCTACACATTTGGACAAAAAAATAGGTAAGATGCAATAATTATGTCAGAAGGGTATACTTGAATTGAACTGAAACTAAAACTAAATCTGTGATATTTGAATTGTAAAAAAATTGACAGTTTCTGAAAGTTTGGTTAACATGGTTCAAATTCATGGTTAATACTGTGTTGTATGTGGTTAATACATAGTTTCTAATAGAAAACACATACCTTAGTAGTCTCATTGTCATCACTTTGCTTGGTTCGCTTTCTGGCCCTCTTAACAACCTTTTCAACTACAGATATTTTTCTCTTTGATGGAGGAAGACCTTTATGTTTGACCCGCAACGGACTGCGAATTTCAGAAGCTTTGTTTGGATTTGAGTCATCATTGGAACTCCTTTTAACATTGTTCGTTGTAGCATCCATGGTGGGCAAATTAGAATTAAATTCATCTAATATTTCATGGAGTGCCTTAGTTGCATCTTAAGAATCTGCCCCTCCTTCAGCAACCTCGTGGAAATGCTTGCACAATTTGTCAAATTTGTCCATCTGTGGGTTCAATTCTGTCACACCATAACTGCTCTTAATATATGAATGCTTCTTTTTAATATTTTTCTTCCATCTTACTAAAACATACTTATCGGGCACATTTTTAAGCCTCTCTTGAGTACATACACAGCACATGGCAACGCAAAATACCTCTAAACTCAAACAACAAGCATTCACAACAGACATCATGGTTTTCACGATTAAACACAACCATATACATACACTCTTTTGGTCTATCTCCAACTAAGACCTCCTTCAACACATGATAAGTAGCAAGGCAACCATCCACAACCTTCAAAGAGGACGCACAATTCATCTTTTATCTAAACTCAGCTTGAACCTCTTTAAACTTGGCATGAGTATACTCACATTGGAATTGCTTTTCAATTGACGAGTTTGACCCGCATGGAATTGTTGTATCTATGCATTGAAAATCAGCTTGAAATTCCTTTTCGGTTCTACTCTTGAGAGCATTATCGTACTGCTTTACAAATTGATTCAAACTTGTTGTTGAATTGATATACTCATCAAAGAAAGCATGTATGCTCTCGTTTCCCTGCGTTGTTGACATACCTGCCCAAGTACATACAAGTGATTAACCATTAACCAGATAATGAACAAAAGTAACCAAATAATTGCAAGTGATTAACCATATATTATAATGGGAGTGAAAAACTTCAGGATTTTCTTCCATTAACCAAATAATGAACACCATTAACCATATATTTACAAGTCATTAACCATATATGAAAAATGATGTCGAAAACTTAGAAGTATCAGAATGACCTATTAATTAGATAATCAACAGGAGTAAGTTTACATACCTGCCCAAAAATATTTCTTCAGCATGGTTGGTGCCCATTTATGACGTTCCTTGTATATCCCACTCAACCAGTCATTTTGTCCAAGCTCAAATTTGTCAATGAAGGAAGACCATTTCTCTTCAAAATCAGCTGCTGTGATTGTATCATAAATCGCTGCTTTCATTGCAGACTTAATCCTCTTGTATTTACCATTTTCGCTTAGCTTTTCAGGAATTTTTTTCATTATATGCCACAAGCACCACTTATGACGAGTTGTAGGGAAGACTAACTCAATGGCATTTTGCATAGCCTTACATTGGTCAGTGCTAATACCCACAGGGGCTTTTCCCAGCATACAACGAAGCCATGATTGGAAAAGCCAGACAAATGACTCTGTGTCTTCTGCAGAAACCAGACCACATCCAAGTAATGTTGATTGACCATGGTGATTCACACTAACAAACGCAACAAAAAACATGTCATATTTATTGGTCAAATATGTTGTGTCAAAAGTTACAACATCTCTGAAATATTCATAAGCAGCTCTACTTTTTGCATCAGCCCAAAACACATTTCTGACATGAAAATCATCATCCAAATCTATGTCATAGAAGAAATTTGTATTTTGTTCCCTCATTTGGCAAAAATAGCTTATCAAGGCCTTGTCATCACCTTCTTTTCAAATTGCACGCCTTTCCTTGTTAACATAATTCTTCACATCTCTTTCACAAAATGGTATATTTTTATGCCCTCCTACATCTGTAACAAGAGATTGGAAAGTCTTGTTGATCCTCACTCCTGCATCATCATTGATTTGGGTTGTTCTCCTTACATGCAAGTCCATTTTCTTGTTAGCCTTGAACAACCTTGTCTTGGTAGGGCTGATCTCATGAGAATGGTCAGGTTCAAATTTTTTAATGTACCACAGTCCATCTCCTCCCAACTTAATACAAATCTTTGCAGGACAATTTTGCGCCTTAGTCGGAAGTGTCTTCAACGTACATGGAATTTTCGACACATGAGACCTTCCTCTTAAGCATGCTAGAATTAAGTAGCAGAGGTTCCCATCATCTCCTTTTTTTATGTTCTAATCTTCCACCCAAAACCCTTTCATGAAGCGTACTCTCCATAAAATGATTTAACCTCATCTATGCAAGAAAAACACCTCCCTGTTATAGGATCCTAACTAGCGTGATCATCATTAAAATGATTTAACCTCTTCTATGCAAGAAAAACACCTCCCTGTTATAGGATCCCAACTAGCGTGATCATCATTAAAGTCGTCAACTTCAATAGATTCACCATGAACACTACCGCAGTCCACGAAATTATTTGAACTATCCATGAATTTCCAATTGTCGGTGCCACACTAAAACTGCACAAAATAACCCAATTAGATCTATTATAGGTTATGTTACAATAATTGGGATTTACAAGCTTATTGTATCAAACAGGGTTGTAAATTTAAAAATCACAACAAAAATACAACATATAATGAGTGGGTTAGTGATTTCTTTTGGCACCTTCAAACTTGGTTAACATGGTACACATATGTGGTTATTCATGTGTCATAGTTGGTTAATGAATACACAGTACATAGATTGTACATCATAAACTTCATTCTCAGTAAACATGTTTGACAAAGGGTTCTTAACCATATTCTCAATAACCATATTCTCAATGCATTATTAAACATATTCTCAATAAACATGCTTGACATTATAAACTCATATTAATACCTAATTACAGATGCTCAAACGTGGTTAACAGTGTTCAACTTACTGGTTAATGGTATGTCATATTTGGTTAATGGTACACGTGGAGTACATGGATAACTCATTAACCACCCAATGTACTTCATTAACCAAAGTTTTGCACACCATTAATCACATGATCAGTCACGTGTCACGGTAAAAAACTTGCAGAAATTCATGGGGTTTTTCAAGAGAAGGAGAACAACCCAAATTTGTGTGAAGGAGATAGACAATATTTACAATGAAAGAACACTACTGGAAAAACTTAAAATAGCGACAGAAATATAGGGAAAAATAATAAAATGACAATATCCGAGGAAATGGAATTAAAATACAGGGAATTAAATAAAACACTAGAAGAAATCAATAGAAATATGTTACTATTGTTAGAAAAAATTAATAAAATTGTAAATTATACTTTAAATAATTTCCAAAATGGTAGAAATACTATAAATAATATACAGGATACATTAGAAAATATAAATATTAATGATAATCGAGATATTAATAGAATTAGAGAGGTTCTTCAGCAATTAGAAAATCTTTTAGAAAAAGAAGAAAATAATAGATATATAACTATACAGGATTTAGAGGAATTTCTTGGTGATAGAAAATTAGTAAAGAAAGAAAGCGGAACTTTACACTACAAGAATTTTCGTCATTACCGACGGCCAATTTCCGTCGGTAACGCAAGAAAGCCGTCGGTAAATCGTGATTACCGACGGCCTCGGGGCCCTTGGAAAATCGTTCGTTGGAAATTTTTTACCGACGGCCAATTAAATCCGTCGGTATTACCGACGGCTTAGCCTTCGGTAAATTATATACAGTCGTCGCTATTTCGTTGGTTTTTTTAAACTTTTTGTGAGATTTACCGACGGCTTTTCCGTCGGTAAATCTGACGAATTAAAACAGTTTTTCCATTGGCAAATATGAAAATTTCATTGAATTTGCGACGGCTAAGACGTCTGTAATTTACCGATGGCTAAGCCGTCTGTAATTTACCGACGGCTTAGCCGTCTGTAACCCTCTCAAAATCTGGATTAATTTAGCGACGGCTTGGCCGTCGGTAATGTTATTATTATTATTTTTTTTACGAAATTTTTGTTTTTAAGCAGCCCCAAAATTTTACGGTACCTTCCATATGAACGCAACAACAACAAAGGCTTCCTTTTGCAGAAAAAAAAAACAACAACAAAGGCTTCAATGGCCATCAACATACATTAACAAAAAGAATCAATTCTATTACAGCACATTGATACCATCTTTCTTTGCAGTGCACAAGACTTGCTACTCGGACATCCTCCCAAAGAAATCACAACATGTAAGAATATGTAAAAAATGACTTTGTTAAAAATTTATATGCACAAGCTGAATCCGCACTAGCCAAAACCAATTTTTGCATCCCATTAACCATGGTTTTAAACTTGTTCCCAGTCAGCGACCATTACTCCCACTGCATTCAAAATTTAATTTCATTATCAACTATAGCTCTGAAAGATGAGAAAAATACAAACTAATTTAATGTGCAGCATAGAAAAGTAAATATTTCAGCTGAGAAACATACCCATATAATAATGTATTTGAGAGCAAAGCACCTAACCAAGCAGTCAGGGAGATATACAGGACAGGGTGGCTCCCTTACTATAGGGTATCATTAGCCTCTAATTGCTATTTAGCTCAATAATTAGCAAAATCCTGTAGGTATAGGTTAACATGCACTTAACAGCATACAAAAAAAAATGTCAGGATATATAACAAAGTCACTCTACCTCAACAAAGTGCAAATGCGCTAAAGCATTAATGTATGCAAATTCTTCGGTATGGGTAATGATGCTTGTACACTATCCAAGGCTCTAATCCATAATCAAGTATGCAATTCCAACAAGTCTATGTCCACTTTTCTCTCATCTGTCCTATGCACTCTCTTCCAATGTTATCAAATAGCGGCCATGGCGATTGCAGTGGCAGATTTTTTGCCAACCGCTATGACCAATTTGTGAAGGATGACGGCGCCATGGCACTTTATGGCGGAAATGGCGGCTTAAAATAGCGGATGTTTGACAAAATGCTATGGTCCGCCATCCGCAGTCGATAAATCACTAGAGTTAGCTTCCTGTTTCATCTTACAAAGATTCTATCACAATTTTCGGGAAATTACTAGCATAGAATTCAGCAGCAAATTATTTTCTACAAGCTATATGTATCTGGAAATCAAATTCGGGTCACAACACAATAATTGGAAAGATGAAAGAGTTACTACCTCGGGAGATTCAAATTCTATGAAGCCAAAATGTCTTGATTCTCCTGTCTGTTGACCATAAAAAAGGCATGATCAAAATCAATCAACTAAAAACAATATCAATTATCACCGAAAAAGGTAATTAAATAACAAACAAATATTGTCGAATCCATGTATTGAATCAATGTTACTTGTCGAATCCATGTATTGAACTAAAACAAACATGCATCTAAAAGTCAAGAGCCAATCAAAATTTAAATGCTTGAAACACTGATCGAGGAAGGCTTTGTCATTTAAAAGACGAGGAACCAAGAACCACAATGAGGAATTTAAATGACGAAATATAAGTACATGTTGATTCATCCAGTCGATAAGGCATATATTCAATTGTTTTATAATTGGTAGACATGAAACAAAACAGAAAACCTCAAGCCTATTGGTTGGAAAGCCGAAAGCTTCACACTTGTTTTATAAATCCATGACTGCTATACCCTTTATAAGTCAAATTCTGCCACTTAGTACAAACAGGTTGTTGCAAAGAACCCATCATTGCAACTCCAGTACACGACACCACCAAAAAAACACAGAATAAAAACAGATTTTTCTTGAACACTAAACGAATAATACCAAACTAAAATCCGATCATATAAAAAACACAATCAAAATTTATGAAAAAACTTTTTAAAAAAACATGAACAGCCTTCATCTAGCTTGCTAAGCGCTGACAACAATCAAAAACCATTGACAGAGAAAAATTCCAAAAAAATCAACAACAAAAGAAAAAACGGATAATCCAATTCTTCATACTTTCATACTTTCAGGTTCATGCCCATTACAATTGATCAATCCATGTACAGCAATTTTTCAAGGAACCAGTTAGCTTCTGGAAAATATTAGAAAATTAACTGGAATGGCTGCTACTTATAAATAGACAATTCAAAAAGAATTTGTTTCATTAAATAATGTAATGGGAAAACAAACAGATTAAAACAAAAGCTGCAGTAGATAAACTGTGCTAACCAATTAAAAAAAAATCCCAATTATAATATTTAACGAATCTTATAAAACTGGTTCATGTGCTAACAAGGTTACACTTGAACATTATATATGTTTGAAGAATGAATCAAAATAATATAAGATTTTTGAGGAAACTTGTGTGTATTAAACTAGGGTCACGCCAACCAACAGTTCGTGCAGGTGAACCTGCGGAGTGAGAGTAGCAAAAGAACCACATTATGTAGCATTGCTACAATGAGCCCACTCTAAATTCTTAATGAAAGAGATCCATTTTTTAAATAATAAAAGCGACAATATGTGATTTCCAACATATTGCCAAGACATAATTTACATTCCAAAATTTAAGTCCAGGGGCACAATGAAGAAATAGCTTACACCGAAATGTCGTCAAATTGCAAAAAACATAACAAAACAAATAGAAAAACAAAAGAAACACAACAACAACAAAAAAACAGAGAGAGGGAGAAACAAGATTTGATGACGATTCGAATAGGAAAAGCATTGTGAGACTTGAAGTCAGATGGATTACTGTTAGTTGTTAGTTGCAAATTAGTTAGACAGTTGGTTGGTTACTCTAGTTAGTTACTAGTTCAATAAGCTCTATAAATAGAGCATGATGTCTCATTCACTTATATCTTTGCATATCATTCCATTTGAGGATTCTTTCTGTCTTTCAAGCTCCCAAGCTTTCATGTTCCTTTTTGCCCATCATTCTCCGTGTACCAACAAGCATTATCGCCATGGGTGACTTCTCGCCATCAAGCCTCAAGCCTATTTCTATAACAACTTAGATTTTCCGTTCTTTGTTTCTTATACCCTTGCACCCCCTCTCTTCATAAGGTGTCACTGGGTGCAATTTTACGGAAAAAAAGTTTGTGCTCCATGGCATATCTTGATGACACCTTTGTAGGAACATTATATAAGAGGCTTTATAGAGGAGGGAACATGTGTATAAACCTCATGATTTCAGTTTGCGCTTTAAATCAATTAATGCTCATGATGACTCTTAGTGGGCTCATAAAATTACAGAATGTCAAGCGTAAATTCAATTGATCAATCAGGTTTTCTGAAAAATACTAAGCTGGATCGGACTATGTATGCAATAAAAATCCAATGTGATGTCATGCTAAGCGAGTTAAATGAACAATACCACACATCTTTATTACGATCAAATGTCAACGTTCCACAGGAGGTTGCACTGGTGTTTTCCTCGGGGCCCCATTCAACAAACGGTGTAGCTTCATTTATGTCGTATCAACTCATCCAGTAATCGCATCATCTGCACAAGGCAAGACCAACAATCCTGAAATCAATTGCATAGTAATAGTGGTTCCAAAATGTTAAAAAAACAAAATAGCATCAAATCCCACTCCAATAGTATCAGGTCAAACTTAGAAAGTCTAATGATATTTTTTAGAACTCTATCATCATTGGAGGGTGGGTGTTAAAAATGTTTTAACTCTATAGATTGTGTGTCTTGGGATACATATTATTTTTAAGTTTTAACATAATGCTTCATATAAAGGAACTGCATCACAATAATGAATCCTATTATTTGGTTGCACATAATATGAAGGACCTCAAATCATGAAGAAAAACTTACTTCATCTCAAGACTTCCCTTGAGCAAGGCGTGGATATAAAGGCACTTTAGGATTGGCAAATGATATGAAATTGGAAAGCGCAACAAGTTTAGGCCGCAGCGGTGCTCAATCAGGATGATTACTAGTTAGCACACAATACTGTACACATATTATGAATGAAGATAGGTTGGTTTGGTATTAAAGTATATTGGTGTAAGCACAAATTGAGAAGGAAATAACAAATATAAGAACAGTGAAAAAGTCATGGACATACATTTGATAGTCACTTTGAAAATAGCGCAAAGGAGAAATCGCACGCGTTGGTTGATCAACTGGAGCATCAAAGAAGCTTTTCCTGTCTTTTTATAGTGTGAGTTTGATAGTGCCTTAAAGTTTTTGACATCAATACCATTTTCTTTAGAAGGTGCTAAATCCTTGTTCATTTTAGATTTGAGGGACACTAGTAAGAATTGAATGACAAATGAAAATGTAATATGCGTAAATGGAATTGAATTTAATACAAACATGACATGATTTTTGAATTTTAAATAAAACAAATGTAGTATTGTACTATTTGCTATCATGAATGCACTATATCCATGTAAAGACAGATTATAGTTACTAAGGCAAACTTATATTTTGAAATATGAAACCAACAACCACCGACCCTTACATACTATAAATAAGTTTTAAAATTAAAACATTTCAAACTAACATATAAACACGTAAGAAAAGCAGACAAGAACTTTAAAAGCAAGACTCGGAAACAGAATAGAGGTTTAATCCTCCAACGCCCAACCCTATCTTGTTCCCTCCTTTCACAACCCACACACCCATATAAATATGAACAATAGTGAAGAAAACTTGGAAAGAGAAATTCCAACCTTCTCTGCTTGGTTGGAAGGAGCTTGAGACTCCTTTACATATTCATTAGACCCATTCAGGCCATCCTCAAACTGAGGATTTATTATGATGTTTTCGTCATCAGTGGAAACACAACCTGTGTTTGCTGTATTCTGAAAGAAGGGGAAAATGCATCAAAAATTGGCATGTAAAAAATATAAAGTTTTCATGAAACAATGATAGAAAATGAAATTGACACATATTTATTGCAATTCCACTCTAGCAATAAAAAATTTACTGTGATGTAGAGTATCACAAAGGGATAACAGTAATTACATCTTGATCTTATACACACAGGAGAGTAATTACATCTTATATATGCAAGGACTTTAGCTAGTAATTAAGCTCTAGATGAATCATTTCCTATAATAATCCTGTTATTTCCAATACTTTATGTCCTGTGATAGCCATTAGCCAAAGGGCGCACCTTATGTAACGCATAACGGCAATGATGCACAATTCATATCATTTTGGTCAATGCAGTACCCTTACTAACAAAATTAAATAAGGCAACAATGTAAATATATGAAAAGTTGCTGAATAGTAGCTAGTAGAAATACATACCTCTCAGTGGTTTCCAGCATTGGCCTTCTTTGAGTTTTCCATAGTTTGTGAGACCTCTAAGCCAATACAACAATCAGCCAGAGACCTTCAATTAACAAAAGAAGGTATAATATTTAGAACCATGGGGACTTAAAAAAGGGAAAAATTCAGTGTAAAGAAAAGATTTGAGGGACACTAGTTGATGCAGTAGACTAAAGCACATAGATGCTGGAAAGTGGATACCTTACTAGATTATCTAGCAAAGCTTGACTTTTAACTTTACAGATCGTTATTTCCAAGCAAGGAAGCAGCATTTTTCACAATCAATCAAACGTGCACACACTGTGCATTAAAAAGACAAGTGAAGGTGAATCACGTCTCTGTCCGAAGTTTTCTTTGCACTTGAGCTAACATTCTTTTTGGGAAAAGGGAGATTAAGAGGAATAAAGTATCCACCTTAAGTCTAACAGATAACAAACGATGTTAAAAAAAATGTTGCATGTTTAACATGAAACTTTATAAGCAACCATTCGATACCCCAACTATCCATTTAATCCAACAACAACAACAACAAAGAGTAGCAAAGAGTAGTAGTAACGGATGAGAAGTCTTTATTTCGAACTTGCAAGCATTTAATAATTGATACACAACAACCGACGTCGTTTTCTACTTTCCAATTTTCCTATTATGTCATCCGAACCCTAATTTAGCGAGAGATTCAAATTATGTATGGCAGTAGATGGCGAAGACGAACCTCTACTCTGGTGTTGGCTTGGAAAGCCACGAAAGAATTCGATCTGTGGGACGCAATCCCTGGCGGCAGATATGAATAGGCTGCTGAAATTTCTGTAAATCCTCATCCGTATATGCGACATCGGTTTTTAACGCCAAAGGAACCAAATCAAACGCTAATAAGATAGGAAAGAATGTGCGCGTGAAAGCGAGAGAAAAGAAAATGTCGTCTTGAGCAAAACATAGGCGTAAGCGAAGGTTTTCGCGGGAGGCATCGACGGGAGCCAATAGGAACTTGGAGGCCTTCTTCTTTTGCTCTTTTAGCCAATCCTTTGGTCCTGCTGCGCACGGTTTCAGGAGTTAGGGCTATTCAAAATATAGCAAGTAATTGATAATGTAGTTGGGGAAATAGAAGAAAAGTGGTGCATACAGATGCCAATGTCAATGGCGGAGGCAGGTGCAGAGAGAGAGAGGAAGTAAAGCAGAGCTATATCTCTGCGAGAGAAAACCAATTAAACGCGGGATAACAAAAAATTTTACCGCCAACATAATTTTGTACCGACGGCTTAGCCGTCGGTAATTCTGACGACCCAAAGTCGTCTGAAATTACAAGCGGCTTAGCCAAAATCGATAACGAGGAAAAAATCAGTTTTTATATTTCGACGTTTCCGATGGCTAAGCCGTCGGTAATGTCGGAAAAAAATAATTTCGCAAGTCATATTTTTCCGGCGCATTACCGACGGAGTCGGGGCCGTCGGTAAAATTCCGTCGGTAACGAGCTGTTTTCTTGTAGTGTTAGTTTATCCCCCAGGATTATGGAGGAATTAGTTAGAGAATATCAAGAGGATATAAAAAATGCAACAGAAATAGAAGAAATAAGTAGACTTATGAATGAATTAAAAATATTAAAGGATGAGATTAATAGCACAAAAATATATAAAATAAATAATGATCAGGAAGAAGAAAATGATTTAGAAAAAGTCATTTTAGGATATGAAGATGAGGATGAAGAACATATAAGAGTAGATATGAAAGAAGAAAGTAGTAACTAAAGAGATAGTAGACAACCAAATTACCAAAGAAAAAGGACTTGGGTACCTTTTTCAATGATCCGAATTACTGAAAATCTTATGATGATCCATTTATGGGTAGACGTGGGTATTATAGAAAGAAAGGAAAATGGGAAAAATATCCATCAGATTATAAGCCAAAGGTAGAAACACTTAGGTATAGAAATATTTTAAATCTAGACTGTGCTATAAATAAGGAAGAATTAATAAATGAATGGACAAATGAAATAAGTCTGATTCTCCAAACAGATGAATATTTAAAAACTATAGATTTTGATGCAGTACTAAATTTAGTCTTATATAAGACATCAGGAAATGTACAAAAAATATTAAATAGTGTTGGAGCATTTGAGTGGCAGCGTATAATGAGTGGTGTCAAGAAAAATACTGAAATAATACAAAAAATTACTAAAATAATATATAAAGAATTTGTTGGTTTTGATAATGAATATAGACAAGCAGAATTAGATAGAACAAGGCATGAGAAGGCATTGCTACACCTAGATAATATGAATATATGTAATATGTGTTATTTTGAAGAATTTACTTGTGAGTTCCAGAAATATTATTATCAATTGGATACACAGTCTAAGGAGATATATAAGAATACATTTATCAATAAGTTACCATTCCCAATAAATGAGAAGGTTAAAGAATTATGGCAACAAAGGAGACTCGAAGTTGCAGATACCTTAGGAGGAATTATTTCGACTGTTTATGAATTATTAGCTAGTGAATGTCAGCAAAAGCAAATTAGGAAGTCCATTAGACATAACAAAGGAATTTGTTGTAAGAACCCAAATATAGACCTTCCAAATCAATGGGGATGTAATGATTCTAGGAAACCATATAGAAAAAAGAAATTTTTCAAGAAGGGAAAGAAATATAAATTTCGGAGATCTTATCCTAGAAAAGAATCATATAGGAAAAACAGATACTTTAAGAGGAGAAACCCAAATAAGATCCCTAGGAAATATTGCCCTGAAGGAAAAAAGAAGTGTACATGTTGGTTATGTAAGGAAGAAGGACATTATGCAAATGAATGTCCCAAAAAAGGTAAGAAAGAGGAAAAGGTTAAGTTAATTAATTTAGCTCTTAAAAATAATTATGAACCAGTAGAAGAAGAATTTAGCTCAGATGAGGAAATATATGAGTATAGTACGGAATCTAGTGATAATAGAGCAACTTCAGAAAGTGAATCTGAATAGCACATATATTAGAATAGAAATAGAAATAAATAAGATTAGGTATGCTAAGGAAGCCTATATAGATAGTGGAGCAAGTATTTGTTTAGCAACAAAATATTTGTTTCCTAAAGATAAATGGATTGATTTAGATAATCCTTTGAAGGTTCAGATTGCTGATGGTTCTACTAAGGTAATTAGCAAGGTTGTTAGAAAAACTATAGCATATATAGAAAATTATATATTTGTTATACCTACTATATATCAACAAGAATCAGGTTTAGATCTAATATTAGGAAATAATTTCTTACGATTATATGCACCCTTTTGTCAATAAGAGATTTATTCAAATAAAGACACCCTATATAGCAGGTAAGCAAAAGAGACATCTTATATCGATTTCTATAGTTCATGAATCTCAAAATAAAACTACAAAATATAAATCAGAGTTTCACGCGCAAAAACGTGGTGATATATATAATAAAATGACAAAAATTTTAGAGCTTTTTGAGAATAAAATATATGTATTAGGCCAGAAAGAATTTCCAATTCCCCGGGAAATAGAAGAGCTTTTAGATAAAGTATGTAGTGAGAATCCACTTGATCCTAAAATCAATAATAAAAACCAGGAGTTAATTTCTCTTAGGTTAAAAGATCCTAGCAAGGAAATTAAGTGTAAGCCTATGTTTTATACTAAACAAGATAGAGATGAATTTGAAGAGGATATAAAGAAATGGTTAGATTTAGGATTAATTAGACCATCAAAAGTAAACATTACACTTTTGACCTTTTATGTAGATAATCATAATGAGCGAGAAAAGAGGTAAGAGAAGAATGGTGATCAATTATAAAGCTATGAATAAAGCTTTAGAAGGTGATGCATATTTCATTCCTAGAAAGGATCATATAATTGAATTAGTTCGTGGAAAGAAATTATTTAGTAGTCTTGATTGTAAATCTGGTTTCTATCAATTAAGACTTGATGAGGATAGTAAACCCTTACTTGACATTTAGTTGTCCTCGTGGACAATATGAATGGAATGTATTACCAATGGGTTTAAAGCAAGCACCGGTATTTTCCAACGTAGAATGGACAATGTATTAAGAGATTTTAAAGACTTTTGTGTTATTTATATTGATGACATTCTTATTTTTCTTGATAAGGATGATTTATTGGATCATTTTAAATATGTTAAGAAAGTTTTAGAAAGATGTTTAGAACAAGGAGTTATCTTAAGTAGGAAAAAAGCTGTTCTTGGACAAAAAAGAATAGATTATCTTGGTCTTGAAATAGATGGAGGAAATATTGTTATGCAGAAACATGTCCTAACAAAATTACATGAATTGCCTTCTGAAATAAAGAATGTTAAGGAATTACAAAGGTTTCTTGGATTACTAACATATATTTCAAATGAAGGATTTATTAAAGATCTTGCAGAAGAAAGAAGACTTTTGCAGCTTAAACTCAAGAAAGACGCAGAGTGGAAATGGACAGAGGAAGACACTGCAATAGTTGAAAGACTAAAGCAGTTGTGCAAAAATCTGCCCGAATTATACCACCCTCGTGAAGAGGATTATATAATTATCGAGACTGATGCGTCCGATATAACTTGGGGAGGCTGTATGAAAGCCAAACCAGTAAATAAACCAAAAACAGAGTTACTCTGTAGATATATGTCAGGCTCATTTCATGATCATGAGCTAAATTATCCAATTCATGAAAAGGAAACCTTAGCATTAATAAGAATGCTAAGAAAGCATCAGATATACCTAATGCACCAAGAATTCTTGGTAAGAACTGACTCTACTTATGTTGCAGGTTTCAAAAATTTAAACATTAAGGAAAGCCACAAGCAAAGAAGACTTATCAGATGGCAGATAGAGCTAAATCACTACGATTATAAAGTAGTCCATATTGCAGGAAATAAGAACGTGCTAGCAGACATTCTAAGCAGAGAATGGAACGCGAGCAGCTGAAAAAAGAGAAAGCAATAAAGCAGGCCCAAATAAAGCAGAAAGAAAAGGAGCTGGAATTATTAAAAGCAGATCTCAAATTACTCAGCCTTCAACTTGGAGAAGAAGAAGAAGAGCCTCAAGAAGTACAGCCAAAGAAATATTGGGTTGTGTTCAATGGCCCAATGCCGGGAATTTATGATGCATGGCATAAAGCAGCCGTTCATATAAATGGAATCCCTAATGTACTTCAAGAATCATTCAAGACATATGAAGAAGCAAAGGCCAACCTGGATGAATTTAACAAAAGGGAAGCCCTAAAACAAAAAAGCCAGAAAAATATTGGTTTTCGACCAAACACAGGTTTTCTTGGACCAGTACCAGCCGGACCAGTAAATACCAAACCTAAAACAGGTTTAATGAAGAATGCCAGAACTTTTATTCCAAATAAGCAGAGCCTCAATTCACTTCCAATTATAACAAGAGAAGAACACGAAGCAATGGTTCGCTTCTCTCAGGAAAATTTTAACAAGTCTATCTCTGAATTATTCAATTGGAACGAGGAAACAAAGATATATAACTTCTACGTACTGAACAGAGGAAAATATGGAGTAAAAGCAGTAATTACCCCGGGATGCCCAGCCATTAGAGTATTCAATTATTTCCAGTTCGGATTAATTGAATGCATATATCTATCAAATGATCTTCAAGAATTACAGTTTTTCCCAACAGGAATTAAAGAAGCCATGAAGTTCTACAAGCAAACAGTTGCTCGAGAACGGCCAATATTTATGAAGATGTATTCAAGTTATCCAGAGTTTGAATCAATGCAGGTTGCCAAACATTTTATCAGCATGGGAATTTGCAATGGTACATTCCCATACATGGATAAGCCGCCAGAAATACCATACAATGAGGAAGAATATACAACAATTATCGCAAATCAGCTATCCTATATATTTGAGCAGACCTAAAAGGTTCATGGAGATACACATCTTAAGGTTAATTACAAAGGACCCAGCACAATAATCACATCCAAAATTAGGCGCCCGATTAAGAAGGAAGAGTTTGACAGAATAATAAATTTTGAAGCCCCATTTTTTACTCTATTGGGACCAAATATCAACTATTCGCCAGTTGTCAAAAAGAAGCTGTGTGAAATTATCAAAGTTTATCAGGATCACGCCTGTGAATTATGCTATAATGAAAAAGAAAAAATAAAGCCAGAAGAAGACAAAATTGAAGATAAGCCAGAATCTTCAGGAGTTGCTGACCAAACCTTCTCGGAAGAATCATGTGAAGCAATAATAGAGGAATGATGTAAGATATGTGGTCATAAGGACAAATATGTAAGGGCAAAAAAAAGGCCCATGTAAATAGTTTACGTGTCACGTGTCATGTATAGTTAGTAGGTGTTGTAAGTCTAGCAGTAGCATATTAACTGTTAGGTGCTACGTGGGTGTAAAAAGATAAATATGTTAGCAAAAAGACAAAATGAAAAGACTAGACTAGCATTAATTGCTAGGTGAATCAAGATAGTGGCAGGAGAAAAATAAAGAAGCCACATATAGGAGTGTGTAGAAAATGTTATGTCTTATAGTAGTGTGTAGTAGTTTCTTGAGTTAGGAGGAATAAAACTTATGTATTATAAATAGAAGTTTGAAGCATGTAGCTCGAGGAGAGGAAATTCGGTGGCAAAGTCTCTTTACGAGTCTTGTATCTTCCTTCTCCAGGAAGTGTTACTTCCTTCTCCGAATAGGAAGTTGTGCTCGTTCCTTGTGGAACTGAGTCGCTGCTTTGAGAGTAGCAGCAAACCTTTGTATTTTACCTTTGTAATATATCAATAAAAATATCCAGTTTCCTTCATATATCTCCAGAATTATTTCTTTTCTTTTCCAAAATACTTATTATATAACCTCCAACATATCATCAATCATCAAGCGGAAGCAAAGTGGGCAATAACCACAAAAGTATGAATCCTCTTCAGGTATATTCGAAACCATGCCTCTAAATATGTCAACTATCTGTTTAAGCTTAGAATTAATTATACTGATTAGTATTTATTTTAAAAAATTATATTGTTTCTAAATATGGCTTCTACGTCAAAAAATTTAGATATAACTAAATATAAGGATATAGAAAACTTAGAAGTTCATGAAGAAGCAGGAAATTATTCATCTACTATAGTCTTAAATAGAGACAAATTTAAAGAAATACAAAAAGAAAATATAGATCTTCCTGAAGGATATAATATTAAAGGGTCTACAAAAAAGGAGAAATTAAAATCAGCAATAAATGTTTTTAATAAAAGAGAAAATATTCTTTATTTTGGTAAATCAGCTGTAGAAACAACTATTAATATTGAAGATACTGAAGGAAATACAAGTATCTGATTAATCACTGCTAGAGATATTAATAGTGTCATGAGAACAATTAAAAATATGGAGCATAGAAAGAAAATAGGATATATTCATATAGGAGCGATCTGATTTTGCTAAAAGCAACTTACGCTGATGGGACTAATTCACCAATTAAAATTATTCTGATGGATGATAGGATCACAGATAAATATGATTCTATTTTAGGAATTATGGACGCAAACTTAGCATATACAAAAGTGAAGTTTGAAGTTTTTCCAAATATAGGAGTCCCACTAAACACCAAAAGATTAGATAGAACTTTAGCTCTTACATATAAGTTTGCTAGAAAAGATTTAATGAGACCAGGAGAAAAAGTATTTTCAATTACTTATTGTGTTAGTTTTGCGCTTAGCAATTCTCATCATAGTATAGAATTTAGACATAATGATAAAATAAATTTACCTGAATTATTTATGGTTATAGAAAGAATATATATGCCAAGAAAAAATAATATAGAAGATTTACCAGAAAAATTGCAATTGAAATATATTGATATTGATTCAGTAGAAAATAAGGATTATAAAAATATGATAGAGAAATATAGTACAAAAATAGAAAGACCAATTATGCTTTCAGAACTAGAAAAGGTTAGAAATGAAGATAGTGAAATAAATAAGCTAGCAAATCAAGTGAAAGATTTATAGTTGTATCTAAAAAATAGAATATGAATACAGCTACTTTTTCCGTAAATCAGGGAATTATGGAAATAGAAGTGAAATTAAATGAAAGATCTAGCATTATATACTCAAGTAGAATTGACGATGAAGATAGGGATTTTTATGAAAAAATAAGATGCATATGGCAGTTAAATTTACCAAACGAAATAAAAAGAATAATATGCAAAGATTATGGAAAACTATGTGCACAGTGGATAGTATATAATAATGAAATTATGGATGCTATATGGTGGGAAGAATTTATGTTACCTGATAATAATTATCCAGAAATATATTTAGATGGACCATTAGAAGATTTTGACATAGACGATTGGTTCCTAGATGATGATTAAAAATTTTAAGATTTATAATACTATCAATTTACTTCGAAATTGTTTAGAAATATATATATGCATGTTTCATATATGCTTTGGTTAAAAAGTTATTACGTTGCTACATTTATGTTATGCATTTATGGTTAGGTTGAACTATGCATGTGCTGGTAGTACAATCGAATTAATGCCAATTAAATTAATGCATGTTAGTGAATTATTTATGCATGCTTTGGCTGTATTGATATATCAGTGTGTGTGTTGGATTTAATTATGGTATCAGAGCAGGTAACTAGCCTGCGGAAATAAAAAAAAATGAGAAATTCATCTAGACTTATTAAAACTAATAGAGGATTACACGTAGTAATGAAAGTAAATAATAATATGGGAATTTATTATATAGATGAATTTTTCTGCAAAAAGTTAAGAAAAAATCAGAAAATAAAATTACCCAAAGATGTTAAAATGAGAATAATAGAAAAATATGGATATCTGTTAGGTCAGGAATTAGTATATATAAGTAAAGTGGTTGATTTACTGAGATTCTTTGATGATATATTCTGGTTTTATGGATAAGTATGGAGTAATATTAGAAGAAATAAAAGAATATAAAAGGACTATAATTAAAGAAAAAATAAGACGAGAAAAGATAGAAGTAGAGAGACTTTATATATCTATAGATGATTTTGTTAGGGATCCTAATAGAATAAATTGGGAAGAAATTAGAAATAGAATTTTTGCACAAGAACAGAAAATAAATGGATTAGAAAATGAGTACAACCAGATCTAGAAAAGAATTACGAACTAATGAACTTATGGAATTAATTAAGGAAAATAGAAATATTATAGAATTATTATGTAAAAGGTTAGATTATTTTATAACAAAAAAGGATAATGAAGAAATAGAAAGAATAACTAGATCACTTACAATGTTCCAAAATATTTTATGTCAATATGAACAGGAATTACAAGAATTAAGAAATTAAAATTATATCCGTCACAAAACTTTGCGACAAAAAATTTAGCGACGAAAAATGACTTTTCCGTCACTAAAATTCGTCAATATTTTATCTTTTTCTAGCTATGGAACAGGAATGTTGATTAAACCTTTATTTTGATGTAGAAAGAATGAAAGAACAGGAATGGAGAAAGAATGAAAGAACAAAACAAAAAAAAATAAACTAAAATAAACTTATAAGGAAGAAGATGAAGTGTGTTTCTTGTAATTTAATGAAAGTTTTTATCTCTTATCAGATTGAAGAAGAGAGGTTGTGACAGGATAATGAAAAAATTAACTTACAAGGAAGAAGATGAAGTTGATTTCAAGTGGTGGGTGATGAACTAAGTGATAATGGAAGCTTTTTCAATCATGGAATTGGAGCTAGATGACAAGCTTGAGTGGGAAAGCTCGACCTCGTATGGAAGATTTGGGTGCTGGGAGGAGACAATGAGAGAAGCAGCTTCGTTCCTCACGTGTTCTTCAAACAAGCAGCAAAGTGAAAAAAAAAAGGGAAAGTGAAAGTGAAAAAAAGAGGGAAAGTGAAAGTAAAAGAAAAAAAAATAAAATAAAAAGGAGCCAAATACGGTGTCCACCGTATGTTGTCTAATATTGTTGTCAACGTAACATTTCTATTATTTATTTTAAGTTTCGGTTTGGTCCCTTGTGTATTAAAAATTTCGGATTGGTCTATTACGTGTAAAAGTTATACCAATGTGGTTGTTTTTTTTATTCCGAAGAGGTTTCTTATGTTACAAAAATTATAACAATGTGGTCCATTTTTTTTGTAAAATAAGGGACAAAAAAAGGGACCACATTGGTATAATTTTTATAATATAAGAGATCAGTTCGAAATAAAAAAATAAAAAGGACCACATTGGTATAACTTTTACACATAAGCGACCAATTCCGAATTTTTAATACATAAGGGACCAAACTGAAACCTAAAATAAACTTAAGGGACTAAAAATATAATTTAGCCTAGAGTAAAATATTTGTAATCTTTTATAATAAAAAATATAAATTATTATTATTATTATTATTATTATTATTATTATTTTGGGTTAAATATATTTTAATTTTAAGTCCCTACAAAATTCACCTCATTTATGTTTAGTCCTTACAAAATATATTTTTTATGAGCCAGGATCCATTGACACCAGGTGTCAAACTTAGCATAATTACATCTTTAAGAACTCTTTGTAGAATATGAATTTAATCAATCTAACCGTTGAATTGAATGTTCTCATTAAGCAGACCAAGTCTATAAAATTTCACACAATTCAAAAACTATTTGATACTTCATCGTATGACTTTATTTTTAACGTATTAAAAATTATTTAAAATATATGTAAATGTCGACTACCAAATTATATACTTGTGAATATTTGAATTGTTTCAAAAATTGTATACACAATTATAAACATAACATAAGATAATTCAACAGTTGGATTGATTAAATTCAAATTTTACAAAGAGTTCTTGAAGGTATAATTATGTTAAGCATGACACATGATGTAAACGGATCCTGACTCATTTTTTATATAAGCATTTCTTAAGCGGGGGAAATTTCCAAAACCTTGTCTAATATGTCGCATCATCGTAGGTGCGGCACGGTCCACCATTCATTTTACATATTTTTTGTTTTTAATTTTAATCCTTGAAGATAGAAGATATCTCGCTCTCGCCTCTGCTCTATCAAATCACCTTTGTAGAGGAGTTTTGGGTCACCGAAAAATGTGCGCTCTTGGTGTGAGTCGTTCACCACTCGATACGTTGTCGTTAAATACATTGTCTTCATTGCTCGTCTTTTTCTTCTTCTATTATTTATCGTCTTTGTCTTCGTTTTCTTCATGCAAAACACGTTTTCCCTTTAGGTAAACCATAGCCTAGCAAGAAGCTTCTCACTTCTCCCTAAACACGCTCTGTGAGAGGGAGGGAGAAATCACGAGGTGGTTCCTACGGATCTCTGTGAGGAGGATGGAATGGGGAAAGCAATACTGGAAATCGCCACAATACTAAGCTATACCATAAATTGCAAGCAATGTTCCAGCAATATGTTGTTCCCCCGTCGTGAGTCATCTTCCTCGCAAATACGGCAGATCTGTGAGTCTCGTGGCCTTTACTATCTCTCCACCCCATTCAAGGTGTGCTCTGCCACAAATTCTCCTTTTACCATACATGATCAATTCGGTCATCTCGGTCGTCCTAAACTTCAGAAGTTGATGCTCAGTCTTTCCAAGTTACTATCTTACATTGTGAGTTGTGTCACTTTGGGAAACATACTCGTAGCCACTTTCCCAATCGAGTTAATAAACGGGCTTCATCACCTTTTACTTTAGTTCACTCCAATATTTGGGGTCCTTCTCGTACTATTTTTACTTTTGGATCCAAATATTTTGATACCTTTATTGATAACTTTTCACGTCATCTGTGGTTATCTTTATGAAAAATGAGTCTGGATTATTCTCCATTTTGAGCAATTTTATCAGGAGATAAAAACCCAGTTTGGTGTTTTCATTCGCCTTTTGCGTAGTGATAATGTCCATGAATATTTTTCTCACCAATTTCAAATTTTTTTGGCTTTTAATGTCATTCTTCACCAAACTTCTTGTGCTCATACACCTCAACAAAATGGGGTCACCAAATGCAAGAATTGGCACCTCATGAAACCACTTGGATCCTTTTTCTTCATGGTAATGTCCCATCTCAGTTTTAGGGGATGTTATTTTTAACGGTGTGCTATCTTATAAATTGCATGCCCTCTTCTGTCATTGGTGACCAAGTACCTCACTTGGTTCTTTTTCCCCATAGCCCTCTACACTCACTGTGACAACCACCCTAAAAATTTTAATGGAGCCGCCACCTAAAGTTTATTAAGGAGAAACAATAGGAAAAACCTTTTTTATGACGATAATTTAAAAAAAAAATCTTCGAACCAGATTTCGAGCCCGGGAGTTATTTACGCTTAAGGAAGGTGTTAGCACCCCTAAGACGCCCATAAATTGGTACCCTTTTAATTGTTTAAAAAGAAAAACTTGCTTATTATTGAATAAATTATTCCCCAAATGAATTTTTCTAAAAAAAGAAATATAAGTTTATCAACTACCACGTTACAAGAATAATAAAAAGTTTAATAAAAAGAAAGCTCAGCCATTCTTCAAAAAATCGTTATTTACTTCCTTTGAATATAACAGAAACAATAAAAATATATAAAAGAAAACCTAAAAAAAGAGTAAAAGAACTAATTATGTCAATAGGAAATGTAGATAATAAGGGAAAATTTTTATTACCTTTATGCCTTTTAAAAAAAATTATTTAATTCTGGTTATTTATGAAATAAGAGAGAAACAAATTGCAAACTAGTCCCTGGTTTGGGTCTGGCCCCATTGGAAGACCAAATCCAGAAATTTTAATTTTTACTTTTAAGCCCCATTTTAATATGATAATTACAAACCGGTCCCTACAAAGGATTTAGGCCCCATTGAAAGCCCAAATTTTAAAACGTGTGGAAAGAAAATTAAAGGGAAAACTTTTTCTCTTTTTACTTTCAGGCTCTTTTTACCATATATTTACAGTTCAGTCCTTCTTTGTCATACATTTACAGTTTATTCCTTATTTATCATATATTTGCAATTTAGTCCTTATTTATCATACATTTATAGTTTAGTCCTTATTTATCATATACTTACAATTTAGTCTTTGCCTAGGGTATATTTGCAGTTTAGTCCCTATTTAGGGTTTGGTCCCATTGGAAGGGCAAACCCTAAACCTAATTGCAACCCAAATCGTGGAGGCCAACAAAAACAACAACAACAATTACAGCAACCAATAACAACAACAACTACAGCAACAACAATGGCAGCCACAAAAATTGACAACAACAATAATCACAACAGTGATAAGAAGAATATATGCATTTCAGTTTAATGTACAGACCGTGATAAGAAGAAGAGAAGAAGAAAAAGAAAATAAAAATAAAAATATAATGGAAAATGTGAAGATGAAGGGAGAAGAAGGAACCTGGGCTTTACGGCCTCCCAGGGACGAATTACAGACAGAAAAATGGAAGAAGAAAGGGAAACCTAGAACTAAGTGGAATTTAAAATTTGGTAGGGTTCCTCACGGTTTGTTTTTGTTTCTTATCTCTGCTCCTTCTTCTTGCTCTCTCTCGTCCTCTATCTCTTCTCTGTTTTCTCTCAGGTCCGGTCCCCCTCTTCTGCGTCTTTCCTCCTCTTTTATAGCCTTCTGATTCCTCTTCAAGACCTGTGAATCAAAAAGGGAAAGAAAATCAGTGTTGATTTTAGAACATAAATGATAAAAGAAATAAACAAAATAAAAACTTCCCTTTTGGAGGCATGGACCTCTGATTGAGAGATTTGAGGAGGTTAGGGCTGCGGTTGGGTGAAAAGAAATTAGGGTTGGATTTAGGGTTACGGTGGAGCGGCTGGTTAGGGAAAGATTTGGTGAGAGAGGTGAAGGGTGAAATTTGTGGAGAAGAAGAGGATTGCCGCGGCTAGGGTTATGGAAGGAAGGAGAGAAGAGGAGACGAACGGGGAAAGAGGTTTAGGTTTAGGGTTTGGATGGAGAAGGGAAGGATGGAGGGGGGAAGCCGCGGTGTGAGGGAGCTAGGGTTAGAGGATGAAGGTGGGAGAAAGGAACGGGTGGAGATGGGTGTTGCGGCGCCGTGGAGAGAAGAAGCTTCGAGAGAGAAGGGAGAAGCAGAATGAAGGTGAAAGTTTTTAGGTTTAGGGTTAATGTGATTATTGGGTTGAGAAACGGGTTGGGCCGCGTGTGTTGTTGTTGGCTCGTGAGGCTGGGCTGCGTAGGGGGTGCGTGGAGAATGAGGCACGGGGTGCAAGAAGCAAATGGCAAGGGAGGAGTACGCAGGGGGGCTGGAAAGAAAATAAAAAAGGGGTGCGCGAGGTAAATAGGACGTTGGGCTGCTGCCTGCCTGGCCTGGATCCAACTTGATTTATTGATGTTTGCACCACCCAATTTTATTCTTTACACACCCCTTCCCAAATAAAAATCTCATTTTTCCTATCATTCTTTTCTTCCCCTTTTTAATCTCTTTTATTATAAAACCAAAAGTATTATTTTATTTATTATTACTACTACTAATTAAAAATAATTAAAAATAAATAATAAAATTAAATTTAAAAGGCCGGACAAAATTAGGGTACTACACTCACTTATGCCATATGTTTTTGGATCCACATATTTTGTCTATAATCTCTCTTTGGTTCTTAACAAACTCTCGTCTCGCTCACTCAAGTGTGTCTTTTTTGGTTATCATTGGTCTAGAAAAGGCTATCGTTGTTAATTACCACATGATGGTAGTTCTAAACTTCTAGACCTATTGGTGAGGTTCAATGGATATTATTTAATAAGTAATAACCATTCATGATAGTGACATGTATGTGATTTGGGTTCACATCTTATTTTGGTAAGTTTTTTATTTTTGACAGAATTTTGCTAAGTTTGTTAGTTTAGCTTGGCACCAACTTTTAACTTGAAGTATTATAAGCCAAAGCCAAATATCTTTCAACCAACTTAGGCAAGTTAAGGCTTCATCATGTAAAAAGGTATTATACTCAATACTTTTTTTTAGAATCATGAAGGTATCAAGGAATCTCACTGACTCCCTTAATACCATAAAAGCAAATTATTCTCTCATTTCACCTCTTGCTAATCGATTATGTCCCTATATAATTCCCCCAATTCGCTTTTCAATCATGCAACATATTCAAGGCACTTAATTCTATGAAGTAAAGCACACATGTGTAGTAGAAATCATAGAATAATTCAAAGGAATAGTCATACAACATCAAACCACATTGATTCGGGCACATAATCACAAAAACATGAGAACACATAAGAAATCACCAAAACACACGCATCAAATCAAATATTGTAGCACTCTATGGAGGTTCACGGTCAACCTCCTCCATCTACCCATCATTACACTCATAACCATAATAATCTCTCACTTACCTTAGGTGAGACGGCGAGTTGTCCAAGGAGGAATAAGAAGAGGAGTTCTGATTTTGGCCTTTTTAGAGAAAAGTCACTACGAGACAAGGGAAATTCAAAGGAATGATTAAAATCAAGCTTAAAGAAAACCTTAAGATAAAAGCATCAAATCATAAATTTGAAGATGACTTACCAAGGTTTTGCATTGAAGGGAATTCTTCCTTAGAGTGAGAAGAAGGAGGAATTTTGTGTGTCTTAGTCTTGGCTCAAGCTTTAAAGAAGAGCTCTTACATGGAGGATGGTTCTTGAGGAAGAAGGAGCCCCATAACTCTAGCAGCTCTTAGAGAGGTTTTGAGAAGTGGAAAACTGAGAGAAAATTTGTTAAAGAATGACCTAGGTCGTGTTTTAGAAGTGGGTAAAAGATAAGGACTTAATTGGGCCGAAGCCCAAATCGTGAAAATGGATTTTGGACACATTTTAATCGATTAATAGGCCTTAGTAATTGATTAATTGATCTCTGGAAAACATACTTGGGCATTTTCACTTGTTCTAATCGATTAGCAACTCGTCGTAATCGATTAGGTCCCATTCCAAGCGCACTGCGCTACTATTTTGGTCATATCTTGAGCTACAGATGTCTGATTGAGGCACTGGAAATCTAAGAGAATTTCCTACAAAACCATAACTCGTGACTATGACCAAAATCGGACTATAATATGGTAAAGCTGTAGTGAAAGTTGGCTCAAATATTCCAAATACTACACTTGCACAGCATTGACTCTGAAGAGCTTATATTGAGTTCTAGATATCGGATTTGAGTCAAACCAAAGCCAAATGATAGATAAGAGATAGATCTACAACTTTCACAAAGACACTTAAATCCAATTCAGTCATTAAAGGGGTTGAATGGGCTGGTTTAGAAAAGTCCAAGTCGCAAAAACACGTTAAGTTCGTGTTCTAATCGATTACAACATGCCTCTAATCGATTAGACACTCCCCGGAAAACATACTGAAGGTTTAGAACATAATCTAATCGATTATACACCCATTAATCGAGTATACACCCATCTTAATCAATTATAAAGCCCCTGGAAACTATACTAAGATCTGAAAACATGTTCTAATCGATTAGAACATGTCCCTAATCGATTATGATTGTTTAAAACTCATAAAAATCATTCTAAGGCATTCTTAACACCTGATAACTATCCATTAACACCCTTGATCACTTTAGCATGAAAGTGTGGGGTGTTACAGGGTGTATGCATCATACTTTCCAAGAGGGACGCGCCCGTCGCGATCGCGTAAAGATTTATCTTCTCTCGTCGAACTGCCTTTTTCGTGTGGGATTTCCCTTCCTCTCTTTTTCTCTGCTAACTGATAACTCTTAGAAATATGAGTTATCTATGCTCTTTTGACATTAAATCATGTGAGTCCAATAGTAATTTAGAGTATTTAGTTGGTAGAAATATGTAAATAATGTGTTTTCTTATGTTTGGAGCTGTTTTGAGGAACATTGGTACCTTTGTGAACATTTTAATGTGCTTTGGAGCTGTACAGAATTTTTAAGATAATGGTCAGGTGCTAAATGGGTGCTATATGGCACCAAATCGCTGCTGAGTAGAGGAGCAAAAGAGACTTAAGCTGAGTTACTGAGCTAAAGGAGCTGAAAGTGTTAGTGTAAGCCCTAGAGGCCAATGTAGTTCCTTTCAAACTTATAATTTGTATCATGTTATTTATCTATTATATGAGGTATTTCAGTTATTATGTTTGTTTCAACTTAATAAAGTCCTTGAGTAAAAGTTCAATTTTAATAGAACATCGAACAGATGACTCGGTTGTGAGATACTATAGAACTTATTCTTAAATATCCGTAGTCGAGTATTATTATGAATAGGGGCAATAATAATACATTAAGACTATTATGTGGGTGGACTGATAACATTATCTCACAGGTTATAGATATGAGATATCAAGTCACCGCATAGGTACACATTAGGGTAATTGTGTACTAGATTGACCCGCCATGAGAATACTACATAGTGCGTTATGTAAGTGTCATAAGTTGTTCTCATAATGATAGTGGTGTATTCCACCCTTTGGCCTGAAACCACTATGGTTCATACATGAGGAGTTGAGTGTTTTGTTGTCGTCAAACATTGTCTGTAACAAGACAATTATAAAGTCGGTTAATTGGGCACTCCACGAGTCATGCAGAGGGACATGAGTGACCTAGATGGGATTTGCCCCTCTTACATAGCAGGAGTAATATTTGTGGGCCCCTTGATAGAGTATGACTGTAAAATGCATGGCCATGCTGAAATAAGTCAATATAAGATATTGATCTTATTTGTTGTTACTTAGTCTACTTGGGTATCAAGGAATATAATGTTGAACTATACAAGGGTAACACACACTATGCCTTGTGTTCAATATAGATATAAGGGCAAAAGGGTAATTATACACATTATCATTATCACAGAAAGGTTACGTCATAACACTGACATTCTCGTTACTTGGGTAGCAGTGATGTGTTGCTAGACACCGCTCTCTGTTTATAATATTAAATAGTGATTTAATATTATTGCCAATGTTACGGGAACATATAGGGACACACACATAAGAACAAATTAATGGGAGATTAAATATAAATGAGTAAGACTCGTTTTATTCAGTGGTGCGCTCTTATGACGCACCATCGTAAGTCAAGAGCAACGTAGCACATGGCAAGCTATGGTGCGTCGCTAGGTCAGTCTTAAGTGGTTCTATAAATAGAACACTTAAGCTGAAAGTTCAAACCAAGAATTAACCTAGTGCGTCTTGAGAGACCTTGGAGTGCGTTAAGTGACTGCCGCTCAGATTCGTCGGCTAACCACGATGAAGCGGTGGCGCTTCCATTCGAAGTCTGTTTGTGTGAACTGCGTAGAGGAATTGACATCAGTACGACACTCGTGCTTAACTCCAGTTCTCGTCTGCAATGGTCTGCGCTACAAGAGGTAACCAACATAATCCCTAATCATGACTATTCGCAAGGATCCATGGAAGGGAATTTTTTTTTCGCTGCATTTTTATTTTTGATTATTGCGCGATTTCCCTACAGAAAGAGTGTGGTGCTGTACTATCGGGTGATTCCCTGCACGTGGTCCCCATGTGTTTGCACAAAAAGGATAGCTTGTCTTTATTTGGATGGGCCAAGGACATGCCTTTTCTTAGTTTATTTCTTTTTAGGCATATAAAGAGAGAGAATAAAAAGGAATTAGCCCAAAAAGGGGAAGGCAAGCTGGGGCATGTTCTGAGCCCTAGATCAGAATTTATTTCCCTTCCTCTGTGAAACAGCCGCAACACCTTCCATCCTCCATAGCTCACCTTCACCTTCATCCACCATTCTCCATTTCCATACCCCTTCCATACACCATTTTTATGAGAAAAACAAGCGAGAAAACATGGTTGCTGAAACAATCTCAGGCGTAGCAAGAAAATGCAGCAACAAGACATTGATGGAGTGAAGTGTTCTCTCATCTTGACTGATCTGAAGGCCTTCCACGTCTTGTTTACGCTTATGTTTGTAAACATTCTGAACTGCAGAGTTTAGGTGCCACGGATCTGTTTTACAACACTTGTTTCTGCTATTTTGTGTTTTTTGTTCAGCATGAGCTAAATACTTTTTGCTAGGATGAATTGAAGTTGTAATCAATCCTTCTTGGTGAAGTTATGTGATGTTGTTTAGCACTTTTAACTCATGCATACTTACTGTTATATGCTTAATTTGAGCCTGTACATCTTAGGTTAGGCACATGTATGTTAAATACTGAAAGAGTTTAATGTGCAGAATTCATGAGTTTATACGGACAACATTAGTGAAGGACACTTCATCTAATCTTGATTAAACTAGACATAGGCAATCAAATCCATAGAATGGTCTGAGTCACACTCAATAGTCAGGGGTGAACATAATGGGGGCTTATACATAAGGTACCCTTTACTTAACCGTAGCAAGTAGTGAAAAGCACACACATCGACACCTGCGTTCGGTGCGGATGCACTCATCACAACACCTAGCCAACTTGGTCAAGTTACAATGGATCTGAAATCCTAGTTGTTTTTCTCAACTTTTTAAACTATTTTCTTGTCAATTGCATTTTAAATTCTCGTAATCAAGGTTATCAAAATCGGATAGGACCTTTGAACAGGCATAAGCAGTTCAAGGTTCAAAGGTCGAAAGTCGAGCAAAGTCGGACCGAAAATGAATTAAATTATATTTTTAAAATTTTTAATATAACATATAAAGCACTAATAAACAAAAAATAACATAATATTCATAACATCACGACATAAAAAATTAAACTACGCTTAAAATGTTATATGTCAACATATAACATGCAAAAATTACATATTAAACTAAAATAAATATGTTATAATAAGTTTCTAATATTCAATAATTACAAATATTATAATGTAAGTATTCTCATAATTTATATTAATATATAAATTAATTTTAAATTTTATTATAATATTTAATTTAACCCATCAACGTGAAAAAATGGATATAAACTCTCTTATGTGTCAAAAATAATGTCATTTACCATTTTTTTAAAATAAAAAATAAAAAATTAATTTTTGTTGAACCGCCCGGTTCCCGGTTTTGTCCGGTTTTTTTTTCCGGTTTTCCCGGTTTTGGCTCGTTTTTTTTACCTGTTTTCTGGTTTTTAGGTCGGTTCGATTACAATCCGGTTTTAAAGTTCAACCGAACTGGACAGGGATCCGGTTCCCGGTTCAACCGGTCGGACCGGCCGGTCCGATCCGGTTTTGACAACTATGACTGTAATCATCACCTCAAGTTAATGTGTTACTTGTTACTTTGTTTCCTCACTAATTAGATCGACGAAATTTGAAATTTGTAGAATTAACCGTAATCAATCCTGTGAGAACGATCTTTACTTAATCTTTATTACTTGTTACGATTGTGTATACTTGCACATAGCACTTTGTCTCAAACAATTTTTTGGCGCCGTTGTCGGGGATTGAAAGTGTTGATTTCTATAAGTTTTCAATTGAGTTAGTTTGGTTTATTTGAGATTCTTAGACTTTAGTTTATTTGCTTTTAGCAGTAAAATTTTATGTTTTGTGTTGTTTTTGTGTTGGTAGTGTTGTCTTTGTTGTTCTTAGCATTGCTCACCTTGTTTCTTGTTTGTGAAAAAAAAATACCCACTCCAAGCCATGGAACAATATTATTTTGACTTTATGCAAGAAAGGAATGCTCAACCACAATATTTAAACCATGATTTTTATGGAGGTGAATATGAAAGGGGCTGTTATGAGACAAATTTCATGTCCATGACAATATAAAATGTTGATTATGGCATGGGAAATTTCATTTGGGAGCAAGAGACTTATCCTCAAGCTCAATCCGAAGGATCCCATGAAAGCATCTCCAACCTCAAAGATGTCTTAGCTCAATCCATTGAGGCTACCAAGGTGTATAATGAAGACTTTCAAGTCTCATGCAAGAATATAAAGGCTCACCTTAAGACAATTATGGAGTTTCTAAAAGAGGAGAATTGTATTGAATAAGTGGTTGAACAAGAACAAGAGAGTGTGGAGTTTAAAATTGAACATGATCATGTGGAAGTAGTTGAAGAAAAACACAAAAAAAGTGTAGTAGTAGTAGTAGAAGAAAAAGAAAAAAAAAAGAAAAATAGTGACATGGAAGAGAAGGCAAGGGTGAGGCATGAGGAGAGTCATTTGATAATTAAGACACCACCCTTGGTGATTGAAGAGAAGATTCCTCTACAAGATGAGTTTTATGAGCTTCAAGAGAGGGGGAACACATATTCCAAATGCCTAGTTGTTGGGGCGTGGGAACACTTGCTTCCCTATGCCAAGTACATGGGATTTCTCCCCAAGGGAAGAAAGCGGAAGGATGAGATTTTCTTTTTGTCATATTATCCACCCTAACTTGGGTGTTGAAGCGTCAAGCTAATGACGTTAAAGAAGCGCTACTGGGAGGCAGACCAGATGCTAATAATTAGTGTTTTTGTTTGTTTTATTTTTATTTTAACAAGTTGGACTGGTTTGTGGAGGTGGAGTGCATGTTTTCTGAAATTTGGTTGTGGGTTAGACACTAGTGCAGTGAAGAAGAGTGTTCTGTTTGCTCACAGGTGCCACATCATCTTGGCACAACACCTGTGCTGTTAAGGGAACTTAAAAAAAAGGATGCAAATACTGCACAATTCAATTGCTAATTCAAGATGCATGTGATCGGATCATGAGGAAGAAAACCAAAGCTATCACCCCTAAATCCAGATTTTAACATGCTTTCTTTTTTTTGTTTTTGTTTTATTCAGCAGGAAGCAAGCAGATTCATGGTACATGAATTTGGAAATTATAGTGTGGTGTTGATGTTGCACACTTTACAGGAAAAAAACAAGAGTTTCTTATGCCAATGGCACCACGGGTTTGGCACTGATGTAACTGCAGCTGCAATAGCAGGAGCAACAAGAGGCCCAAGTGAGCAACCACAGCCCCCAAGTGCTGGCACTACCATAAAACCAGCACCTGTGCAATCAAATATCCAAGATGATTGGAGTCCTCCACCACCTCCTTTTGATCCCTCAACCCCTGCTAAGGCAGCCAAGAAATGTAAGAAAAAGAAAAGGGATGTAGAGGTGGAGGTGATCGCTGTCAATGAATATTATGATGAGGAGCCAATTGCCTAGCTGGTGGGCAAGGTAGAGGCCAGCTAAGAAGGAAAAGTGCTCAGCTTCAAGCAGGAATTTTCTCTCCCTAGCTCTTTTACGGTTTTTCTGTAGTAAATATTTAGTATGTTTGTTTTTTTATGTTTGTTGAATTCTGTATTAGCTTGCATAGTTAGTATGTTTGTGTTGACCCTTTCTCTAATATAAAGTATTTGTAGGGGGACACTGCAAGGAATTATGTTGGGGGGAGGGATAGTTTAGGAGTTTAAGTGGTGCACTTGTAGTAGTGTTCTTCTTTTCTTCTTTAGTATAAAAAAAATGATTGGCACAATGGCTGAACTTAATGAGGATTATGTGCATGGTGTTTTTGGAACTTTATGTTGATTGGCAATTGATTGGAACACTGACTTTTAACACCAACCCTTAGCTTGAGAGGGAAGAATAGGTAGCTTATGAAACAATTGATGTTGAACCCCTAGAGTGGACTGAACTTTGTTGCCAATTTTGACTAATGAAGGGGGTAGGCAAAAAGATAAGTTTGGGGGTGTCTTAATGTAAATATTCAAAGAATAAGTCAATGCACACATTAGTAATGAGAAAAAACCAAAAATTAAAAATTAAAAATTAAAAAAATAAGAATAAGTCTTTTTGTTGAGTAACCGGGTAACTCCATTACAAATGATGTTATTCGCGTCAAAAGACAAAGAGGCAAAACATAGAAAAAGGCAAAAAGTAAAAATATTGAATAAGTGTGCATTGAAACTATGTCACTCAACTTGTATGTGCAGTGTTGTTTGTAATTTAGCCCATAGTTCCTACAATTGTAAGCCTATTCCCCTTTGTTAGATTATGATGTGCAAATTAGGAAAATTCTTGGGGGGGAGCTGAGATGAACTTGATGGTCTATACTAGCTTTTTAATTTAGCATAAGGGGTGCACACACACACTTGAAGTCAGTGGCACAATTCAAGGAAGCATGAGGCACAAGGGGAATCATTGCAAAGTGTTAGTCTGAAAGTGAGGCCATGTGGAAACTAACTAATAAATTTGAATTCTTCATTTGAAAAACTGATGCATTTGTAACACTATTTCTGCATTGTGAGTTTTTGTTTGTGTCATTACTTAAGGACAAGCAGTGGTTCAAGTTAGGGAGTGTGATAGCTCTTAGAAATAAGAGTTATCTATGCTCTTTTGGCATTAAATCATGTGAGTCCAATAGTAATTTAGAGTATTTAGTTGGTAGAAATATGTAAATAATGTGTTTTCTTATATTTGGAGCTGTTTTGAGGCACATTGGTACCTTTGTGAGCATTTTAATGTGTTTTGAAGCTGTGCAGAATTTTTAAAATAATGGTCAGGTGCTAAATGGGTGCTATATGGCACCAAATCGCTGTTGAGTAGAGGAGCAAAAGAGACTTAAGCTGAGTTGTTGAGCTAAAGAAGCTGAAAGGAGTGTGGTGCTGTACTATCGGGTGATTCCTTGCACGTGGCCTCCATGTGTCTGCACAAAAAGGATAGCTTGTATTTATTTGGATGGGCCAAGGACATCCTTTTCTTAGTTCATTTCTTTTTGGGCCCATAAAGAGAGAGAATAAAAAGGAATTAGTCCAAAAAGGGGAAGGCAGGCTGGGACATGTTGCTGAACCCTAGGTCAAAATTTATTTCCCTTCCTCTGTGAAACAGCTGCAGCACCTTCCATCCTCCATAGCTCCCCTTCACCTTCATCCACCATTCTCCATTTTCATGCTCCTTCCATACACCATTTTTATGAGAAAAATAAGCTGGAAAACATGGTTGCTACACTAATCTCAGGCGTAGCGAGGAAATGCAGCTACAAGACATTGATGGAGTGAAGTGTTCTCTCATCTTGACAGATTTGAAGGCCTTCCACGTGCTATTTTCTGCTTATGTTTGTAAACATTCTGAACTGCAGAGTTTAGGTGCCATGGATCTGTTTTACGGCACCTGTTTCTACTATTTTGTGTTTTTGTTCAGCATGAGCTAAATACTTTTTGCTAGGATGAATTGAAGTTGTAATCAAACCTTCTTGGTGAAGTTATGTGATGTTGCTTAGCACTTTTAACTCATGCATACTTACTGTTATATGCTTAATTTGAGCCTGTACATATTAGGTTAGACACATGTATGTTAAATACTGAAAGGGTTTAATGTGCAGAATTCAAAGTTGATATGGACAGCATTAGTGAAGGACACTTCATCTAATCTTGATTAAACTAGACATAGGTAATCAAATCCATAGAATGGTCTGAGTCACACTCAATAGTCAGGGGTGAACATAATGGGGGTTTAGACATAAGGTACTCTTTACTTAACCCCGTAGCAAGTGACTGAAAAGCACACACATCAGCACTCTGCGTTCAGGTGCCAGATTCACTCATCACAACACCAAGCCAACTTAGTCAAGTTACAATGGATATGAAATCCTAGCTGTTTTTCTCAACTTTTCGGAGGGCGAGGGACGAATTTTCGGAGGTTGATTGTGATTACGACCAGTGGCGGAGCTTTTGCATGACATAGGGGAGTTGTGGCTCCCCCAGATTTTTTTAAATTGTTTATAAAACATTATAGATATACATTATTGTTGCAAAGAGATTGGCACACTTCTTACGGAAAAAAAGATATTGGCACACAGCACAATGCCTAGCCCTGTTTTTCGGCATCCCCACCTGACCACATCTCTCTCACTTTTTAAAAATCAGAAAAATCAGTACCTCTCAAATAAAATAAAATAAAAGTTATTAACTTAACTTTTTTTTAAAAAAGTCCAGTCCAATTAAAAATAACCCCATCCTGTGATTCCCCCTCTCCAATCGTGATTATGCTCCTTTAGCATCTCGGTCTCACTCTCACGATTCGCTTTCACTTACCATTTCATAGATCACGACTTCACCGCCACTGGGTGCACTGCGTCCTGCGATTTCGTCTGACGTCCAGCCCCTGTTACCGCAAATTTTGGTTCTGATTTAATTATTGATGATTTCAAGTCACTCAAAGAGCATAGAGCAGCACGTTCGGATAATTTCTAGTCATTTACTTTAGTTTTATTTTTGTAATCAACTTTGGGTTAACATTGCCAAGGCTGCCCAACCACGAAGCAACCAATGCAAGAGTCTCAAATTTTTATAGGCCCCAATTTTTTTTTATTTCATGTAATGTGTGTATTAATTATTGCTTAATTATATTGTTACTATGTAATCAACCATTTAATTTGTGTTTCTCTCACAAAATAATTGTAATTTCACTCACTATTTTTACCACTAATTTATTTAGCAACAAAATTAATCAATCATGTGAATGCATTTAGTATTATAAAAATTAATTAAACCAAAAAAAGCCAATGGTTTTCCTGTTATCAGCTTTAAAACTGCCTCACTTAAATTCGCTTTAGGCCTCCAAATATGTTGGGTTGACCCTGAACATTGCAACTTGAATTTTGGATATATAGCCTGATATTACGTATTTGATTTATGCAATGAAATTTTTTGGCTCCCCAAGATTTTAGTCCAAGCTCCGCCACTGATTACGACGATCTTGGAGGTGGCTCTATTGAACTGAATGGTGATTCCCGGATCCTATGGACTGATCCGGTTGCACCGAAAGGACTTTGTCGATGCTATGGGCGTCAAGGTGAGTTGTGGCGCAGATAGAAATGCCTCTTAGTTCATTCTGAATGCGTTCCAAACACTGGTTTGTATCCAACAATAGTAGATTTAGTTTGGAATATTGCCTTGATTAATCGTCGGATCAGGGCGTTGGGAAGGAGTTACTGACGCAATTTGTCCATCACGCTCTACCCGAGATGGTGAAGCATTCTTTATCTGCAGCTGTGACTCATGAGCGACAGCTGCTTTCCGAGTTCCGACCATAGCTAGGTTCCCAGGTTCAAAGGAAAAATAGATCACAAGAAATCATTGAAGATCATGGAAAAACTGGGAAAGAAGATCCCCACAGACGGCGCCAATGAACCAGAATGAACTTTGGTGAGGGATCACAACGGTGGTTGGAGTAGGCGGTGACGTGGCAGCGAAAGTGGGTTGTGTACCTATAAACACTCCGATGTCTAAGTCAGAAAGTGATCAAAGGGTGGAGATGTAGGGATTAGAAGTACCTGGGCACTTCGCATCAGTATCTCACGCGTGTTGGGGAGGTCGTTAAGTCGTAACCGAAATTCGTGAATCACAGTGCTAATCACGACGTGATATGCGCTCAAACGTTGATCAAGGGAACAACTCTTATTGCGATCCGGAAGGAAGTCATGATCTTTGTGTTATCACTTATCTACAGCTCAGATCAAGAGGAGTATCTAAATAGACGATTGCGATCTCGATCCATGTGTGGTGATCTGTGTGATGCTTCGCTATACGGATATAATCTTTGTGTTTCTTTCTTTGCAGTGTGGGCCTAGAAATGGGTCTTGGGACTTTAGCTCGGTCCAGAACGTAATATAACATTATATATTATATATAAACATATATATTATTATATAGCATAATATTATTATATATTATATAATACAATTCTTATATATATTGTATATAATTATAATTATTAAATATGTAAAAATATTTAGCATTATATTACATTATATATAATATAATATAATTATTGTTAGAAAGGATATTTAAGTAAATTTTGTGTCATTTTACTTGTGTTGTCCATTGTCCACCAAAGATACATATGACAAATAGTTGTAGTGTGACTAAAATATTTGCCTTGTATTGGTCTAGTTGTCCTTTACCTCCGTGTGCAACTGTGCATCAAATGCGCGATGCTAACATACAAGGTTGTTAGACTCGCGAGTCGGCTCATCCGATTCTACGAGTTTACATTTTTATATGGACGAAACGAGTTGACTCGCCCTGCGACTCATTTCTGCATAAACTCGGGTGGACTCGGTGGACTCGTGGTAGACTCTGACTGACTCTCGAGTCTGAGCCGAGTCAGCAAGTCAATGTTGACATTTAAAAAAAAAACTCAAAATGATACCATTTCATGCGTTTCGTTCTAAGCCGAGTCTGCAAGTTTTGCTTCGTACGCGTACAATAAAATAGGAAGATCAATCGTCTTTCACACACACAAGCGATGCTGATACAAACATTTTATTGTATTTTATTTTAATGTTCACACAAAATTAGGTAATAGATACCCCTTATTTTAGGTAGTCTTATAGCACTTTCATTCATTGCTCTGCACTGCAGCCTTTTCCCCTTGTTGTCACATCATTTGTATTTTAGAATTTAAAAATAAAAAATAATGAAATTATTGAAATAAATAATTAGTCTGTGTAACAGTTTTTGAATTTTTTATGAGAGATATAGAAGCAAGTAAATAAATTATGCTTTTTTTGGGATATAGAAGTAAGTCAAGCGCACATGATCTCCCATAAATATTGACTTTTTTTTGTCTTTGATGATATTATAGTAAGTATTTGTGAAGTGTAGATTTGTTTAATATTATTTTAAATATTTGATAAACTCGTACGAGTCTACCTATGCTCCACGAGTTTGCCTAGACTCTTTCATTAATATTATTTTAAACATTAGGTAAACTCATACGAATTTACGAGTCGAGTTTACCTATGTTTCACGAGTCTGTCTTGACTCTCGTGTTTGACAACTTTACTAACATATGCTTCTAATTCAATTAACTAATTTAAAAACTTTTATTTTTTAAATAAGAAAATTTTCCGTTTTCAACTATTTTTGTCCCAAAAAGCCCTAATAAGTAATATATCATAGGTTTAATTATTCTTTAAGCCCCTGAACTATTTAAGGATTTTGAAATAGATTTCTGAACTTTTTTTTTAATTGAGTCCCTAAACTATTTTTTTATTTTTAATTAGATCCTTCTGTTAAGCTGCTATTAGTGAGACACTAATTTATTTTTAATTAGGTCGTTGAACTATTGGTTTTTTTTAAATAGGTCCCCGAGACAAAAAAAAGAAAAAGAAAAAAGAAAAAAGAAAAAGAAATAAATATAATCATAATTGGTACAAGAGCCTTTAAATACGTCCCTGAACTATTTTTTTTAAATAGGTCCATGAACTATTTCTTTTTAAAGATGTATGCAATCCAAATATCATGCAAGAACAAATATAAGAGGGCCTTTATATTAATGCAATGATATTTTGCTAAAGTTTATATTAAATTTCTTTAACGGATTGTATAACAAATATCATTTTTGCTTATATCTTAGATTTTTATATTAATCCAATGATATTTGCTCTTGTATGATATTTGGATTACATATATCTTTAAAAAAAAATAGTTCAAGGACCTATTTTTTTTTAAAAAAAAAAACAGTTCAGGGATGCATTTAAAGGCTCATCTACCAACTATGTTTATATTTATTTCTTTTTCTTTTTCTTTTTTTTGGTCTTAGGGACCTATTTTAAAAAAAATCAATAGTTCAAGGCCTAATTAAAAATAAATAAACGTCCTATTAACAACAGTTTAACAGAAGGACCTAATTAAAAATGAAAAAAATAGTTTAGAGACCCAATTGAAAAAAAATAGTTCAGAGATTTATTTGAATATTTCAAAATAGTTTAAGGACTTCCAGAGTAATTAAACTTAAATCATATTAGGCAGACAGATAAATTCACTCATTGGTTTGACCGCATTGATTTACTTGAGGAATGAAGTTTCTAGTTCTTCTAGGATGGCGCGCCTAAGGACTACATTAACGAGAATATGAAAATAAATATCCAAAGTAATTCGTGACAAAAATTGTGAGACCAGTTTAGCCTATCGAAAAATAAAAGTCTTGAAATAGGACCATAATTACAAACATGGGACACATTAATCCTTCCATTTACTTCTGTCTAGCAATGACAGTTAACTGACTTATGTGTCCGTTAGTATATTCCAACGTGTCTCACTTGAAATATTGAAAACAAAAGCGCACAAATTGATCCCTAACAAAAATTAAAATTCCCAAAATAGTCCCTCACACGTATGCACCACTTTTTTAAGTGAAACTTGTCATTTAATGAGTTAAATGATATGTTATAGGTTTTAAGGTTTGGTGGGTTTTTAGGACATATGAATTATGTTTTACGTTTAGTGTATATTAAAAATAAATCATGATAAAAAAATAAGAAAAATGTTTCAACCTATAAGAGTTGAAGTCAAATAGAACAAAATATAAAAAGCTATTCATTTGGTCTATATGTTTGACATAAAATACTATTATGTGTATGTTTTAACAGTTAAGTACAGAATTAAGTTGAGTAAATTCTCAACTTGATTCTCTAAATCAATGTGTTGTCACGTAATTTTAAATTAGTCTCCCAAAAATAAAATGTCATCATATTTGTCATTACAATTGTCACCAAAGTTATCCATATAGATGCTAAAGTGGTCACATGAAATAAGTTGTCACAAAAGTTATCACAAAAGTTATCCATTGCACAATTTGTCATTACACAGTTTAAAATTGTAGTTAATGAAGTTTAGTTGATAATTAATAAGTTGCGGTACCTTGGTATATCTACTAACTAAACTCAATATTTAATTAATGATGTTTTTGAACTGCATTAACCAAGCAATTTGTTGTCGAATTTTGATGTATAATAAGAATATTGGCTCACACAGCAGGTGTAATTAAGAATCTCTCATATATCAAAGCATTTGTAAATCCAAAACAGAATTTCACTCTCAAGTTCTATCAGTTTTCCTGACATTTACAAATGAAAGCAACTAGACATAAAGAACTAAGTTTGTAATGGCTAGAATAGCATGTTGTGATGTCTCTCACTTCTTGGCAGGTAAACTCAAAATTTTGCAATTAGCCTTCTTACCTTTAAGACTAAGGACACATATATCAGATCTTTCAAGTGGTCAAGAAAATGAAAATAAGCATGCCTCCAAGTTCTGTTGAAGAAAATAACACTGCAAACACCCCAAAACCCTGCTGCAAATCCAACTCCCATTCCCATATAAATGTCTGATGTTTCAAAGAAATTTCCATCAGAATTTCCATCAACAGCATTCTCCAACAGTTGTTCCCCACTTGTACAGTTATTTGTCACAGGAGGACCACAAAGTTCAGTATTACCTGTGTAGCTAAGTGCTTCAAAGCTCTGAAGTTGAGTGCTTGTTGGAATTCTTCCTGATAAGTTATTGTATGATAGATTCAGGAAGCTTAGAAATGACAATTCAGACAAGCTTTGAGGGATTTCACCTGAAATCTGGTTTAATGAGAGATCAAGTGATTCTAACAATTTCATGCTTCCCATGTCTTTTGGTATCTCACCAGACAAATGGTTTCTAGACAAGTTCAAAAACCGCAGCGCAGATAGCTTGGAAATTTGAAAGGGAATAGCTCCAGAAAGGTTATTACTTGAAAGGTCAATCATTCTTACAAGTATCAGGTTGTCTCTGTATTCCAGCTCATCTCCTTTGGGAACTAAGACAAGACTCTCTTTGTAGTTGTCATAGTTGAAGCCAAAGCCATAGGAATACTTTAAAGGGTTGGCAAAGAAATCATCTTCACCAGCCATTGTCTTCATGTCATCCAAACAATTTGGAATTGATCCTGACAGGCTATTGTTGGCAATGTCTAGCACAATAAGGGAAGAAAGTTGACACATCTTTTGAGTCATGCTACCTTTGAATTTATTCGATCTTAGACGAAGAACCATTAGATATTGCATCTCCCAAATCCAAGCTGGTAATGTGTTAGAAAGTTGGTTATTTCCCAAGTCAATGAACTTCAACATAGAGCAATTTTGGAGAGTTGAAGGAATATAACCAGAAAAACCATTGTTATCCAACAGCAAAGACTCAAGTCCAGATAAGTAACCAATGGAGTTTGGAATTTCACCAGACAAATTGTTTCCACCCAAGTTCAAATGCATTAAAGCTTGCCAATGTGCCCAACAGTGACCAAGATCACCAGATAAGAAATTATTTGACACATCAAGCACAGTTAACTTATTAGTAGAATTCATCCTTTCACATAGAAAGGGAGAAAGTACTCCTGAAATTGAGTTATTGGCGATATTCAGCACTTCAACATTTGTAGACACCCTTGGCAATCTACCCTTGAAGAGATTAGAACTCAAATTTATGATGCTGGAATTTAAGAAGATGTTAGATACATCTCCACTTATCAAATTGTTGGACAAATCAAGAAATTCAACTTGCAAAACCCAATTCCAAAACCAACTTGGAACCAAGTCTGAAATACCTGCATTGGACACTGTCAGCACCTTCACATAACTTTGCTTTTTGAGCCAAACTGGAAACTTAGGCCCTACTCCACAAGAGCTAAGTAGAACATATTCAAGTTGAAAAGGGGGAATCCAACTAGAGTTGACACTTAGGAACAAGTTTGTTGAAGACAAACGTAGTTCCTTTAATTTGGAAAGTTTTGCAAGATTTAATTCTTTGATTGGTCCTTTCAATAAATTGGATGAAAGGTCTAAAGTAACTAAATTTGAGAGAAGTCCAAGAGTTACAGGCATACCACCAGTCAGAGAATTAGCACCAAGATTTAATACCTGCAGGTTCCTGAGGAACCCAAAACTCTTGGGAATAGTCCCATTCAGTTGGTTGTGACCCAAATTTAATGTCCTCAAGGATGATAAATTTGCAAATGATGAGGGAATTGGTTGAGTAATGGTATTGTTACTGAGATCAAGAACTTCAAGATGCTTAAGCTGGCCTAATGAATCAGGAAGTGCCCCACTGAGTTGGTTTCCCTGTAGGTCTAGAATTTTTATGTTTTGAAGACTTGATATGATTTGAGGAATTTCTCCATGTAGAAAGTTACCACTCAAATCAAGTTGAACAAGAGTTGTACTGAAATTGGAGAGCCACGAAGGGATTTCTTGATTGAGATTGTTATTTGAAAGATCAAGGACTTGGAGATGTGTGAAGTTGGTTTTCCCTTTTGGTGGTTTTAAGTTATCAATCTGACAATTCTCCAAGTGTAGTTCTAAAAGAGAAGGAAGTGAACTCAATAGTTCAATCCAATCCATTTCTTTATGAAGGTCTACACCACTCAAATCAAGGTATTCTAAGGAAGAAAGCCTTGATAACCAATCAAGGTTATCCAGCTGAAGAGCATAATTGTATCCAAGATTAAGGTGCTGCAGGTTTGAGAGATTTCCTAGTTGATGAGGGATTAGTCCCATGAACCCACTTAAGCTAAGGTCCAGGTATCTTAAGCTCCCCATGGAACCAAGGAAGCTTGGTATTTGGGTATTGACAAAATAATTTAAACTCAAGTCCAAACTAATCAAAGATTTTAATTCCAGCAAGGAAGGGCTAATCTCACCACCCAACTCCATGTAAGGAGAGTCCAGAGGTGTGCTGAGATTGAGTTCCATGACTCGACCGGTGATGTTGTCGCAGCGAACTCCCGGCCATCTACAGCAATCCTCTTGATTAGACCATGATGACAGCCTGTTTGAAGGGTCTGCCAGTCCATGCTTGAAGCTGAGGAGCACATCCCTTTCTTTTTCATTGCAAGTGATATTGAGCCCTGCCATGCATGCACTGAAGTTGAGAGTTGTTAAAATGGACAAAATCAAGAGAAGAGCTTGAGTTACACATGGGACTGCCATGAGGAAGCAGTTGAGATCAGAGAAAAAAGTTCAATTCCACAGTTGGTATTTAGTACTTGCCTATCTTAGTGGGTTTTGTATGAGAAATTTAGAACCAAAAAAGAAAAAATGTTGTTTGCTGATATATGTATGGAGTGTCTACAATATCAGTCATTTAGGAGAGGAAACAAAAATCTAATTAGGCTTTGATTGTTATGCACTAGTTTATTTTTTTTGTTTGGTAAGAAATGTTATAATATGTACTCCCAGTTTATATAAAACCATGTAAGGATTAAGGATAATGTGAAGAATTTGTGCATGTAAGAACTGTTATAAAACTAGGACTAGAAAAGGCACAGTTCCTCCAATAAGAACACTGACCTTAATGGGGCCCCTGAAGCTCTATTAATCAGGATTCCTGTCAATGATAGCATGGCCCATCAGGTCTTCCTTTTCTGTCACTTTACTTGGCGGAGGAAAAAAAAAAAAAACCAAATTTTCAACTTTGGACATTCCATGCTAGAATGTTGAAAACCTCACATATTTCCAAATATTGCATAAGAAGTTTCTGTGGTCACATCAGCAGGATGTGGCACATTCCTGTGCATGATAGCAGCCCATTTAGAATTGAGAAAAGGAATTCCATTCTTGGTTTTCAAAATTATCCAACAATGCATTGCTGTGTATTCCACTCACAGAACAAGTGATGAAAATCTTGACATCATAAAGCCTACTTTGTAGACTAATGTAATGCTCTTTTCACACCATTTTTTTATCCATGATATTTGAAGTTTCTAATCCTTGATGAAAACAATTAGTTTTGGCTATATAGTTAGTGTACTAGACACAGAAAGATAAGATCTTTAAATAAAAAATTTAATTTAATTTTCTGCAAAGTTCCATTTCTTTTCAATTCATGGCTAATGGTGCTTCTACTAGTTTTAAATTGTGTACATTAGTAAATTGGGAAGTGGATTACCTAGCACTTTAGATTATTCAAATTTCACACAGTCACTGGCCAATTTTAAATCATAAGAAGTTGAATTTTGATTAACATTAACTTTTTAGTTTACTAGATTGTTTCAATTATTTACATAAATGAGGCGAATTTCATAACGCACACTTTCCAAATATGATTGTTAAAGATAATTCTTGAACGAAATAAATTGACAAATGCTGACCAATGTCCTAAGAATAGTGATTAAGGAATCAAAACTAGAATTTTTTTTATTAAAAAGTGTAGTTTTAGAAATTAGCAATACATAATGTGATTTACCATAAAAATTTGGGTGGCGCTAACCACACCCCCTTGTTTCCTAGCTACACTCCCCTGACATTTTAATGAAAATTATAATATCAAAAATGCCCTTTTCTTATATTTAAATATATTCATCAAAACTCATCACTCTCTCAACCCTCTCTTTTCTATTCTTTCACCCCTCTCTTCTCCACTCCCTCTATCTCATGAATGTTGGGAAAATTGACTCAAAGTGACTCAAAGGCTTTCCTACTGCTTCCATTAGCCTTGATAAGTGCTCAGTTTCGTGTTTCATTCGCTCTTTTTTTTTCTTTCTGCGTTTTGGGTCCGTACGCAAACTTAGTTTGCGTGTGTGCAAACGAATTTACAGGGATGTACGCAAACTGAGTTTGCGTATGTTTACGCAAACTGAGTTTGCGTGTGTGCAAGCGAAAACTCACGCAAAGTTTGCACACTCGTTTGCACACACGCAGACTCAATTTGCGTAAACATATGCAAACTCAGTTTGCGTACGAACCCAAAATGCGGGAAAAAAGTAGGGTAAATGGTCTTTTTGCTTCATTAAAACCTGACAGGGGGTGTCAATAGGAAACATGGGGGTGTGGATTGCGCCAGCCTAAAAATTTTGATTTCTTATTCCTTAACTAATTAATGCGCTATAGGGAGATGTTAAATAAGATCCAGAAAAATTTCAACCCCACTTTTTGGTGAGTGGTGTGGAAGAGCCATGTAGACAAAACCGTGTGCAAGCACCACTATCTCCATTATTAGCAAGTTGTAAGAGGAATTATGGATAATACCTAATACCTAAATAAAATAATAGAGAGCACAAGGGCTGCGCTGCAATGATAATTATTGTGTGCCTCCTTTTTACATTTTCATTAGATTAGAACTTGCGTTGCCTTTGGGGAATGATTTTGTCTCTGTCTATGTTAGAATATCATATAGAAGTCACCAACTTCTCTAGACTTACTTTTTGACTTTGAAAATGGGAAATAGAGTAAAATTTGGAGAATGATTTTGACTGTGTCTTTGTTAGAATATAGAAGTCACCAACTTTAGAGTAAAAAATTTGGGGAATGATTTTGAATCTGTCTTTGTTAGAATATAGAAGTCACCAATTTCTCTAGACTTACTTTTTGACTTTGAAAATGGGAAATAGAGTAAAAAACATAAGATACTGTTTAATAAGAGTGGATCTGTTTGAGAGACTTAAATGTGTTTTACTATAACAAACTGTACACAAGCTAAACAATTAATACTCTCTCCGTTCTTTATTATAAGAAATAAAACCTTAATTCACACGATTAAAAAAAATTAAAAATTTCGACCGAAAAAAAAAATATTGAAAATAGTTTTTTAATTAATGCTCTTAAAAATTTAAATTTATTCTAAAAATATCTTTTTTTATGAACCAAATCACTTACATATGAAATAAGTGTATATTGTTAATGTAAATTTCACAATGAGTAAGGGTATAAATGAAAATTGAGCATTTAATAAATTTGAAATTTGATGTATGTTTCTTATAATTAACACGAAAAATGAGTTTTTTTTCCCTATAATGAGGGCATGAGGGAATATTACTTGGTAAATTTTTTGAAGAGTTAGCCAAAATGAAATAAATTATTTTGCCTTAAAACTCGAAAGTGACACATGTTATATTTTTGAAGAGCCAAAGTGAAAATATATTACCCCTACTAGATTGCTTATTCTCCTCTCCTCCCTAGCCATGTTATAACTTAGTTTTTTTCTTGTTGAAAAAATAAAATAAAAGAGTATATTTTGAGAAATAATGTAACTCATTAGTGGAGAATTTGAGTTGTACAAAATTGAAATAATTCAGACCCAAGTCAATAAAGTGGTAAGCTTAACGTAGCAACCAGAGTTTTTTTAATCCCACTAGTCTACTTTCCCATCAAAACATATTTTTCTAAAATTAAAATATAACACTACACAACCTTCTAATAAATTCAAACAAGAGAAAGACATTTCACATTCAAACAACCTTCTAACCTTCTACTACCATTCTTTGTATAAATACTCATCATTAATATATTTTTCTATATATGGCTTAAAATCTATAATTCTATCTCCACTCATTCATTCATATCCATCATTGAAAATAGCTTTCATGGCCAATCTACCACACATGCTAGTGTTAGCAACATCATTGATGTTGATAATCAACCATGCAATGGGGCAATCAGCACAAGAGAAACAGAAATGTGCAGAACAACTCACAAACATAGCAACATGTCTTCCATATGTAGGTGGAAGTGCCAAAGCACCTGCATCAGATTGTTGCAGTGGTCTCATACAAGCTATAAAAAACAACAAGAAGTGCATCTGTATTATTGTTTTAGATAGGGATGACCCTGACCTTGGCTTAAAGATAAACATTACACTTGCTCTTGGCCTTCCTTCTCTTTGCAAAGCACCTGATAATTTCTCCCAGTGTCCTTGTGAGTTTTATCAATCCCTTTTGGTTTGGATAATTTTATTTTCATAAAAAAGTGCCATGTTCCATTTTCCATGTAATGGTGTACAAGTCCTGTCCTAAATTTAGGGGTGGCAAAATGGTTTGGCATGTTGAGTCAACACGTTTAACCCACTTTTTTGCGGGCGCGGGCTGGAATTTCTAATCCACCAACTTGCTTTGACCCGCCTCGCATAACCCGCTAAAAAATGGGTCAGACTGATATGTATCTTTATCAATCCCATTTTTGGTTTGGATTATTTCATTTTCATCAAAGAATCCAAAGGGTGTTATGTTCCATTTCGTATTAATGGTGTACAAGTCCTGTCCTGAAATAATTTTTGTTTCACTTCCATAATTTCATAATATCATGCTTTGAAAATAAAGAAAGAAGAGTATCCAAGATGCTGTTTGGTTTTTATTTTTGTTTTTTGTTGCCATTTTCATTGTTAGTTTTAAATACAAAAGTACTATCTAGTTTGGTTTTTATTTTCACTGTTTTCTATACAAAACATTGAAAACAAGAAATAAAGTGAAAATAAGGTGATATTTTTATAATTTAAACTAAAAAACGAAAACAAAATATATTTTCTGAAATCAAATCATATTCTAAATCTACCAATTTTAGTCAAATGTGAAAGTTAAATAGGTCTGATTATATTTTAAGGATTTTTCTGTTTGAAATGATTTTGAGCAGCACTTCTGCACTTGGATCCTAAATCAGCTGAAGCTCAAGCTTTTAACCAACTGGGTCAGAACTCCAATGGTGGCTCCATCAGTCCTTCTACTAGTCCTTCAGGTAGTGATCCTTTCAAGACATACTCTCTCTGGACTCGATTATAAAAAATAAAAAAATTCATATATTTGGTTTAAAATATAAGCAATTTTAACTACTTTTATGCTCGTTAAAATCGTTTATATTTTGGACTAAATGCATGATTTTTTTTTTTTTTTTTGCTTATAATCGAGGGTATTCGTTTTCTGACTTTGACAGCTTTGAAGGTATTAAATTTTCTACCTTTTTGTGTGTGTGTAATATGTGTCTTTTTTGTATTCAGCTGAAGGAAGTTCCCAGCATGGGAAAAACCAGGGAACAGATGAAACGGTCACAGTCGCAGCAAAGAATGGTGCCTCTTATAAGGGAAAGAGAGTGTTACAAAGTTTAGTAGCAGGGATTCTAATTTGGTTTTTTTGAGCTTATCACATCAATATATTATCCTTTGCCTTTTTGTCTTGGAAATTAAAACTATATGCTTGTTTACATGGACATTCTATGTTTTTTCTCCTCTAATAATCACTCCGTTACTTACGTCTATTATCTATTATTTATATAAGAAATTTAACTACACCGAAGAAACGTCACCAAAGCCTATTTATCTGTTTTTTCGAATTCCGATAAAAACCATTTTCTACAAAAAAAATTAACTACACTAAAAAAACTTAATGACAGTGTAGGTTCTATTTATCTTTGCGACACATGTTAAACACGGGTTCTCTCGGCTAGTTAATAAAATTAAAATCTTAATATTATTTGGTCTGACTTGTGAATAATATTGATCGAAATAAAAAACATAAACAGACTATATTAAGGGAAAAAAAATTGGTTTGAATTTAAATCACACTGACACTGCCAAATGAGGTTGGCTGATTAATAGGATTGCATTGTATTAAAGGTCTTGAAAATGACAAAATAAGAAAATGAACACTGCTTCATGCAAATCAAATGAGAAGAAAACAGCATAAGAGGTATTCATCGCCCTCCTTAAACAAAAACTACAAGCAGGTCGGGTCGGGTTGAGATCCATTTGAGGCTCCTGTCTTAATTGATCATATAAAAAGGACAAAGTGAAAAAAATAAGTTGGAGTGTTCTAGTATTATGGATTCAATATGCTTACCTTGAGAATTAATAATGATTAGCAAGTAACAAGGGGTTTGATTAGATTTTAACTCTTCCATTTCAAGAGATTGAGAGACAATACGAAATTCAGGGGATTGAGGGAAGTTGCAAGTTTTTGGAGACCATGGATTCTGGTGCAGTCATTGATAATCTCGAAGGGTAGCACACAAGTAGCTTTAGGGGGGGGGGAGGAAAGTTAATAGGATCCTCTATTTGCTTAATTTCTGATTTGAATGTTAGATGGAGCCATGTCTATAGAGAAGGGAATAAGAGTGCTGATTTACTTGAGTACCCAGAAAAAAAAAAGTGCTGATTTACTAACATTCAAATGGGAAAAAATTGGTTAATAGGATCCTCTATTTACTTATTTTTGATGTTCTGGAAGTTACTAGAGTTACTATGTAACTCTCCTTTAGAATAGAGGAAAAAAGGGGAAAATGGATTCACTGCAATCGATTTTCACACAGTTTCAAGCAATTGTGTGTGAAAAGCTCACCACATGCGGTGACTAATTTTCCCAAATTCTAAAATTACAGGCAACTGCAGTGACTGCGTGCTGTAGTGACTGCAGGCGATCAAGATTCAAAAGAAGGAGGGAAGATGAAAAGTTTTTTGGAAAACCTGAAATGTCTGCATGGGTAAGTGTGACATATTAATCGTAGTGTGACACATTAGCAATTTTACACTTTAATCAATAAACTTTCTTGGATACCAAACATAGCTTTGGCCCTTTCTTATATGGAAAAAAAAAAACTAAAAATGGGTTTCTTTGCAATTTTTGAAAACTTTCAACTTGTTTACTGCCAAAAAAAATACTTCTTCTGTCCCTTAATAGAAGAACTTTTTAGTAAAATTTTCTTGTCTCTTAATATAAGACCATTTTCAAAACCAACGTGCATTAAATTTTTTTATAAAATTATCCATATATCAAGGTGCATTAATTCTCTCTCTCTTAATAGTCTTGAAAGATGAGAATGGTAATTTGAAAAAAAATCACACACATTTTATACGAATTTAATGCTAATAACTATAAAAACCCACACTTTCTTAAGAGGCGTGAAATGGTAGAGGGTCATACGTTAAGAAACGGATGGAGTACATGCAGAAACTGTAACAACAGGTCAAGTACAAATACGACGGTGGATTACCCCAACACAAAATTGCAAGAGTCCTGTTAATTGGACACAAAAAGGGACACAAAATGGGACAAAAAGTCCGTACTATATGGATCGTCCGTACAGTATGGACACAATATTTTTTTTTCAATTTTTTTTTAGATTTTTTTAGCTATTTAAAAAAATATTTGTCATTAACCAGATAATAAAGTGCATTAACCGGATAAATGAACTTCGTTAACCAGATAAATAATAAACTCCAGGGTTGATATTCACCAGATAATATGAACCATTAACCAGATAAGTGAATTTCGTTAACCAGATAAATAAATAGTTCACATTATTTGGTGAATTATTTATCTGGTTAACCAAGTTCATTTATCTGGTTAACTAAGTTCATTTATCTTGATAATACAGTTTATTATCTGGTTAATGACAAATTTTTTTTAAACAACTAAAAAAAATCTAAAAAAATAAAAAAAATATTTTTTTTAAAAAAAAAGATGTTGTCCGTATATGTACGGATTTACAGTTCGTACACGTACGAAGTACGAATATGTGTAAAATATGTGTCAAAATATGTGTAGAAATATCATTTCCAGAATTGCAAAATAGCGCCAACGAAGTTTATCAGATCAGAGTCACCAGACCAGTTGCCAACATAACAGTTTATATGAACAGTTGAGTCATTCTCATAAATCACCGCCATTTTCCCAAAAACTCAGAAGCGTGTACCACTCCAGCTGTGCAATGTCATTGTTAAGGTTAACATTTCTTTCAAAACCCTATTTTCTTCTTTCCTTTCCTTCAAACTCGAGGCTATTCTCACACTCTCACTCTTTGTCCCCTTTTGTATCCACTCTCAATGTTGATGATGCTGTTTCGTCCTTCAATCGCATGCTCCAAATGCGTCCTATCCCACCCATCCTCCAGTTTGGAAAGATTTTAGGATCCCTTGTTAAGATGAAGCACTATCCCATGGTTATTTCCCTTTCTCAACAAATGGAATTCACGGGAATTCAACCAAATATCGTCACTTTGAATATCTTGATCAATTGTTTCTGCCACTTAGGTCAATTCACTTTTGCATTTTCTGTACTGGCTAAGATTCTCAAGAAGGGTTATAAGCCGGATATCATAACCTTGAATAGCCTTATAAAAAGTCTCTGTCATAATGGTGAGGCTAAGAAAGCACTGTGTTTTCATGACAAAGTGGTAGCCCAAGGATTTCAATTGGATCAAGTTAGCTATGGTATATTGATCAATGGGTTATGTAAAATAGGACAAACAAGTACCGCCCTCCTGTTGCTGAGACAGATGGAACGACAATTGCTTAAGCCGAATGTGGTAATGTACAATACAATCATTGATAGTCTTTGCAAAGATAAACTTGTAGCTGATGCATGTGATTTATGTTATGAAATGGTTCTCAAGAGAATTTCTCCTGATGTTTTCACTTACAATGCTTTAATGTATGGCTTTTGCGTTGTGGGTCAATTGAAAGAAGCAGTTGATTTGTTAAACGAAATGGTGATAAAAAACATCGAACCGGATGTTTATACCTTTAGTATATTAGTTGATTCTTTATGTAAGGAAGGAAAGGTAAAGGAAGCTAAAAATGTGTTAGCTATGATGCTAAAAGCTGGTGTAAAACCTAATGTTGTTACACATAATTCCTTAATGGATGGGTATTGCTTAGTCAATAAAGTGAACAATGCAAAGTATGTATTCAACACTATGGCCCAAACGGGACTGACTCCTGGTGTCCACAGCTATAGTATTTTGATTAATGGATTATGTAAGATTAAAATGGTGGATGAAGCCGTGAATCTCTTTGAAGAAATGCATTCCAAAAATATAATTCCTGATATAGTGACTTATAGCACTCTTATTGATGGTTTGTGCAAATCAGAGAGAATCTCTTATGCTTGGGAGCTTGTTGATGAGATGCATGATAGAGGTCAACCAGCCAATGTAGTCACTTACAATTCCTTATTACATGCTTTATGCAAAAACCATCATCTTGACAAGGCAATTGTATTGGTCAAGAAAATTAAAGACCAAGGTATTCAGCCAAATTTGTACACATATAATATACTTATTGATGGACTATGCAAAAATGGAAGACTTAAGAATGCACAAGAGGTTTTCCAGGATCTTTTGATTAAAGGCTATCATCCAAATGTTCGGACGTATAATGTTATGATAAATGGGCTTTGTAAAAATGACTTGTTTGATGAAGCATTGACCTTGCTATCAAATATGGAAGACAATGGTTGTGTTCCTGATGTTGTAACTTATGCAACAATTATTTATGCTCTCTTTGAGAAAGGCGAGGTAGATAAGGCAGAGAAACTTCTACGTGAAATGATTGCCAGATGTCTACTATAAACCAGGTAGATGCTTTCTAGTTACAGATTGTTATTTTGAATTCTAATGACAACCATCCAGTCTTTTCTTCTTGCCATGGTTACATAAAAAAGAAGACAGACTATGCAATGGGCTCACTTTCATAACAATGGTTGACTTTTTGAATCTTGACATCGCTACCCTTTTTTCTTCCTAGTATCTTATCAATCTTCTTCTTCTACTTTAAAAGTTATTTAAGTCAATGCTTATTGATGTTTCAAATAAAAAACCACGGTGCTTCAATTCTCTTATAGTTGGCTCTATTTACCCCAAAGCATAGATACCAGAACTTGGTTTTCTTTTTTGTTGTGTATTTCTTGTGCACCTTTTAGAAAGGGAAGGGTTCAAAACATAAGCATATTTTGTTTGCATCATCTGAGTTGTCAAGGTGTTAAAGTTGCTCATATTTTCCTTCAGGTCATCATTGCTCAATTAATTGGATCTTTAACTTTGGCTATAGTTTATTTTGGTGGTAATTATTGTAGGAATTTGTAATTTAGTGATCATCTAACATTTAACTTTGTAAAGGAATGAAGGAAATATAAGGAAAGAGGGTAGAAGGCTCAAATTTTGTTTTCTAGTTTAATTATGAATTATGATCATTTATTGGGTTAATACCTAACTCATTCCCTCGTTAGAGTTACATTATAAATATGATTCCTAATGCTGTATCTTTTGATATAATTATTTGTGCTCATTTTGAAAAGGTGAGAAAGATAAGGCTAAGTAACTTGTGTCTAATGGTTGCTTTTGCTTGTTGAAAGGATAAAAAAGGATGAAACATCTCAATTTCATATCAAATTTCATTTCTATCGATGTTGAATTTGTATGATTGCTGATTGGTTATTAAATTTTGTTTCTTTGGATCCATAGAATTAATGTCCTAATTTCTGATGATGTTTTGGTTATCGGATGTTTTTAAAATAATTTTGCACTTGAGTTATTGCTTGACTTATGAGTCTTGACATTGCTGTCAGCCCTCTTCTTTGGGTAATTTTGATGTGCTTTATTGGCTCTTAGAAGGATCTTCCCGGTTATTGCTCGTGGGGGTTAGTGTTATAGATGTCTTGTTAGTAGCTTTAGTTTTGAGTTGTTGATTAATGTCATATCAAGTGGTATGTTGTGATTATTGTCCTTTTTATCATGAAACAACAAAAAATGAATAGATTGTTGTTACTAAAGTCTAAATACTAATTGTTCCTTCTTAAGCTATATGGTTTCCATTTCAACATTCAAAACAAATCCGCTTGCTAAAATGCCCTCTCTTTTCTTTTCCTTTCCTTTTCAAATTTCTTTTTTTCCCCCCACCAAAATCTGAGATTAAGTAGCAGTTTGTTAAGATAACCATCTAACCATCTTAAGCAACGAGTCATATTATGTTAGTCAGTTGATGCTTTCCTAGCAGAAGAAATTATGCTAATTAAATCCTGGTATTATGTGCTAAAGCTTTTTTGTAACACCTGATTTTTTCTTAACAAAACATAGTTTACGAAACAATATCTAGGAGATTGACTAATATAATATCCTTCAATCATCTCAAACAGTTGAATGATTTCATTGTTGCAAGCTCCCTAACTGTAAACTTTAGAAATTCCACTTATGTTTATGCCTGGATACATTTTCTAATTAATTCTTGTTTGCAACCTGACATAGAGATTACTATAGTGTCTTTGCCCAAAAGCATGTTGAAAAACCCCTTATTAGTCAAACCTGGTTTGGAGTCTTCTTGGTAAGCCGTTGTCTTATAAGTAGCGGAATGTCTCTAATTCCAAGTATAGATTACGCATTTCTTCATTCTGTGACTTTTTATTAGTTCTCTGCATTTTTTTGGACAGATAAGGGTCTTCGCATTTTGATGGCTGTAGGTGTGTTAAAAGGAAGGAAGTGAAACACTCCATTTCCCTTTGAAATTATATTTCTATTGTTATTGAAATTGTTTGAATGTTTAGCATGGGAGTTGAGTTCTAAAACAACCTCACTGCTGCTCGAGTTTAGGTTCGGACATGTCTTTTTAATTTTTTTTTTTGAACTGTTTTACTGGTTTACGGTTTACTTTAGAGTCTTGACATGGCTTTCATCCATCTTGCTTTGGTAATCCCATTCAGCCTTATTGACTCTAGGAATTAGGATCTTCTCTTTCATTGCTGAATGCTCATGGGGTTAGTTTTTAATATACATTTATGGTAGCTTAAATTTTTTTAGTTTTTCATTTGTCATGTGAGAAAATATATTGTCCCTTTGATCATTCAACAAGGCATGCGGGAACCAAGTAGATTGTTACACATGACTGTATCTATGCCCAATTGCACCTTTTACGCTGAATATTACAAAGTTGTGACAAATCTGTCTTTTTTATGTTTCCATAATATTTTCTGCTGTTTTATTTATGCTAAAAATATGCTAAAATGCATTCTGTTTCATCCTGAGAGCTGCGTTGGATACTATAATAGGCAAATTGTTCATTGAAGTGTTTGTTGCACAATGAGGTGGGGTTTCTCAAAAGATCACTGTTCATTACATTTAAATGAATTGTTCCCCCCTTTGAGCTTATATTTTTCCTACTCTTATTTTAGTAGTCACATTAATATAATGATAATTAATAGGTGGCAATATACCTGAATGATCCTCTAAATGGCTTTTACTTCATACAAATTACTTTTTTTTTGTGTGGAAATGGCACCTTAATTCATCAAGCATATTATTGCTTGAGCATGTTTCATTAGATCAGTTGTTTCCCTCTCAAATCTCATTTGTTTTTCCATTGCATCTTTTCAGATATATAAAATTGTGAGCTTCATTTTGGTGACAGAATACATGAGAATGACTTGTAAAGACATCATCATGTCACCTCAACAATGCTCTTTCTTTCATTGAAAATTTAGCACATTGGGAGAGAGCCTGAAAATTAGTATTCTGCTTGATATTTGGCACTATTCCGCTTCAGCATATCTATATAATTAGCATTTAGGATGGTTGGAAAGCACGCCATATGTTTGTGAAAATACACAACTGATGCTTTTGCAACTCTTTCGTCTATTCGCTAAAATTGTTGCCTCCATGTGATGGTTTCTCCTTGGATCTCACGGCGTACGGCGCAACGGCGTTCTGATAGGAGTTCTGGTTTGTAAATTTGTCCTCCCTCATTTTGTAAGTCTGTAAATCTGATGGTTTGTAATTTTGTAAAGTCTATAAATCTGTTCTTAGTTTGTTGGTTTGTAATTTTAACGACCAAATCTGTTTATGTTTTGTAATTTTGTTGGTCTCCTCTTCTCCACTTCTCACCTTCGTTCTCTGTTCTGCTGCAACTCTCACCTTCTCTGTTCTTTGTTATGCTGCAACTCTCCACCTCTCACGGCGCAAAATTAGGGTTCCCTGTGTTTTGCTGCTGCTGCTCTTCAGGTTCTGATTGCAAAGTGAGGGTTCCTTTTGATGGGCGGGAGATGATTTGGGGTCCACAATCTATGGGTACAACCACGTATGATTAATGAATGACGTGGCAAATGACACATCAGAGAAGCTGTTAACGGTGTGACTCTCAGGGACTAACGGAAAATATTTTCCAAACTTGGGGGGACTAAAAACCTTCAAAATATTTTTGAGGGATTAAAACCGAACTTTCATATATTTTGGAAGACCAATTTCATATTTAAGCCTATTTTAAACTAATGACTCTTATTAGCTTTATATATGTAGTGTGTGATGATAAGTTTGTCAAACTCTCCAACAGTTATATTTACATTTTGAAACTCTTAGCTCTTAGGAGTTAAAGAATCTATGGTTTCATGGAGAGGATTTGCATCATATGTCGGTCTCAAAAAACATGTGGAATGCTAGGAAAAATCAAACATTATGAAACTGAATATTCGGATTACCATGTGAACTTCTTTAAATTGATCCAAGGCTTCATCTTAAATTTCTTTTCCTTTCATTAAGAAGCTTTTTTCCCCTCTGGAACTATAAATAAGAGACTGCTCAATCTCGTTGTTTTACTAAGGTTTTTTTTTTTTTTTTTCCCCCTCTGTAAGCTTTTTTCCCCCTTGAGACTGCTTAAAATTTCTTTTAGTAACATACACATGCAGTTTCTCATTGTGCATCCAACCGATGTTGCTTCTTTACTTTTTATACTCAGAATTATTTCTTTTCTCTTCCTGATTGGAAAGTTGTGTTAATGTTTTTGGTAAAATGGTATCTCTACTTTTTTTATGTTTGGATGATGAACTGCAGTTATAGCTTCTCTGTTGTTAATGAGTCAATCTTGGTAGTAAATATGTTAAATTGCATGCCATGTCAGAACTGTCATTGATGTCAAATTTATATATTTATATTTATATTTATATTATACAACTCTATGATTTCTGATAAAACGTCCAGCGTATACAACACTTGACATAGATAGCTGAGAATAAAAGAATAGCGGGTCCTGACACTATTGCAGGTTTGTGCGATACTTGTGAAACACGTGCAATGGAGCAAGATGGTCCTGGAATCAAGTTAGTAGAGTCACTGACACAACAAATTTCTATTTTGGCCAATTTGTGAACGTTATGTTCATGCGGTTTCGCTCTAGCATGCTCAAAGGTATATTTAGCAGCACTGGTTACATGGATTCGTAAGTAATGGAGAACCATTCAATTGTTCATCAGCAGCAAGGACCAAATTGCTTCTAAAAACTGAGCCATTGATACCGTTAGGAAATATGAGAAATATCTATTAATATCTTTTTTTATATCTTAGACTATTTTAGAGTATTCTAGATGATCTGTTAGAATTTTATATTTTATGAGTTTGTTTCTTATTTAATTAGGATCTTTGTAATTATTAAGCATATTGTATCATGTAAATAGGAATAGAATTTCCTAGTTTAATTGTATTCATTGTATTAAGCCTATATAAAATAGACTCCGTTGTGTAGTCGTTACACACGGTTTAAGCATCTTTTGTCTTTATTTTTGTCTCTTTCAACATAGTATTAGAGCGGTACCATCCTTCGAGACTTGTCCCTTCACTATTCCACTGTTGAGTTCCCAAAAATTTGGAAATCCAATTAGTCACCTCTTCCTACGCGTCTCTTCTTTCTAGCGTGACTGGAACCACTTCCGACCTTCTTACCACCGCCGTCGGCCGCCACCCCTCGCGCACTGTTCACCGTGTGTCACTGTTCATCATGCGTTTGTTATGGTCGTGACCAAGCCAATAAATATGTGTTGGAGCGTTGTTGACAAAGGATAATTGCTCTCAGTTAGAACTTAAGGATTCTGTAGTTACTGTCTACATGTTTATACACGTGTCAAGCAGGTAGATAGATAGTTTATTCTGGTTTTGTCAAGCATTTAGGTTTACTGCTCAATTTTTTTCAACAACCATTTACAAGTAGTTTATATGGTTAAAACAAATTCATACTAACATGATGCTATATTATTGGCCCTTTCTGAATTTCAACCTTTCCAGGTCAATGAGGATGTTGTGAGGATGACGGGGACACGGGAGTTGCTCTTTGGACACAACAACGAATATAAAAAGCACACTACCAGGACAAGGCTGTTGAGTTTTAGCTCACAAGGAGATATGCATGAACAAGGAGAGATAAGCCAATGATTTTGGACGTTCTCAACATGTTGCCAATCATCAATCTTTTTGAAAGGAGTTGGTTCGTGGGATGAGCTAAACATGGAGTGGCATGTTGGTCACTTTTACTGCACTTAGGTCTTTTGAATTGTCCTTTTTGTTCTGTTTACAATAGTGAGACCAAACTTTGGATAAGCCATTATTTGGGCACTCATATTTGATGTTACTGTGTGCAGTTATGATATATTGAACATGATTTCATGTTAGACTCTAACAACTGTATTTGCATTGCATGGTAAGAATGAACACACGAAACTGCAACAGAGCTGAATTATATGTGGTCACTTATATGCTTATGATCTTCTATTTCTATGCCTTGGTTGGCTATGCCAGTCCTGCTTAAGTGAAGGATGATGTTATCAAATTGATACAATTTATTAACCATTGCAGCTGGAAACTTAAGGAAACAAAATCCTTGAGCAAAATGTTCTCCTGTTAAGATGCTCATATTCATAGATTTGCTGTTAAATATCATTGTTAAATTACAATTATTAGTCTTCTAATTTGAACTTAGACATATCACCTTTTAGTTTGGATCTTGCTGGCTGGTGTGAAGAGCTGCATTTTTAGACTATTCATCAATGCCAAGTTGAGCAAATGGTGTTAGGACTGGTTTATGAACTTTCCTACAAACCATAAACACTGATATAGGTTATTATATCAAGATTCAAGGCCATTACCTGAATTGACCCCTGTAGCTAAGGTCACCAAAAGGCTATTTCAAGTCTAACTTTGAATAGACATAACTTGCAAACGAAAAATGATATTGGCATAGGTTTGTTTCTATGGTTTTTAAATGTCAAACTCCAAGTATTTGCCGAAAGCCAGATCAGTTGGACAACTATAGATCCATAGCTCAGTTTGGACTCCTAGGATCAAAACGAAGAGTTTTAGGCCTTAATTAGTGATTTACGTGGTCATGTTGTGATTCTGATGTGGAATTGTACAAAGTTCTTTCCCCTGGTTTTTATAGGTGAAAATAAAGTTGTGTGCCAGAGGAGAGCTCTCGTTTGTTTTAGATTTTAATAGAATTGATTTTAAAAGTGTTGTTTTTAAAAAAATAGAGGTTAAAACAATGAATTTGTGTTTGGTCTTGATATTTTAAAAATGAGTTTTAAAGAATTGATTTTGTTTAGATAGAATAGAGTAAAATCACTTTTAATGTCAAAGTTACCAAAAAATGATATGACACAGACACACACAAAATTTTATACAGTAAAACTCAAAAGCTGCTCATCCTATGCTGCAATTAAAATCGATTTTCGATCTCCTAAACACAATTTTATTAACTCGGAATCTTAGCCAAACAGCAAAGCAAAATTCGAAACACAATTTTTATTAACGCAAATTGGATCTTGGGGCTCTAAAATCTTAAACAAACAAGCACTAAGAAGGGGAACTTGAAACTGGTCCTTAGGTTTCAAAAGCATAGAAAGTAAGCCAAAAAGGGGATGTGATGAGTTAACTCTCAAACCAGAAGGAATTTTCAAATAGGTTCATCTCCCTCAGTTTTATATCACCATATTAGACTTAGATATCAATATGAGGTTCATTGAATCATGTCATTGCCTATCATCGAAGTGTCAGTAAAAAGTGTATCTAGGATATGAATTTGATCCTGAAACTTGACACAACAAATTCATATGGTAAAGTGACTCTTTACACCAAGAATTAATGTATTTAGACTTCAAAGGTATAGACTACTTGTAAGCTCAAATTTAAAGGTTTAAGATGATTTTGAAGGACTAAGTGATGATTTAGCCTACGTTAAGATGATATTATGATCATAAAAGTTTTTCTTTCAAGTTCTAAACCACTAATGTGTCTTGAGGTTAGTTAAAAAGTGTCAATAAGGTCTGATCCAAAAATTAGGTTAACGATAGCAAAACACTACAAGTGAACCAAAGCAAGTCAAGAATGGCTTTAAGGCAATGATTTAGATATGAATTTGAGATTTCTTTATTTATGTCTGTAAGCTATAATTTAGATATAAGTTATGATCATAGTGATGAATTGAGTGGTTGGTCAGTTTGGACTAGTTAAGGTTTAAGTAGGCTAGTACAATAGTAGAAACATGCTTAGTAGTTATCAGTATTGGTGATTTCCATGAAGATGTCCTGGATGACATGAATGACTTGATGGACTTTTCTTGACAAGTCTTGCTAGCTTTCATGATTATGCTTATTTTAATGAGCTAAAAGTTGACTGTTGTATGCTTCGTGTTCATGCATCTGGTGTAATCATGAATTGATGAAGAAGAAAGGTTGAAATTCTTTATTGAGAATTTCATGTTGTTTTAAGGGGCCTTGACCCTTAAAACACGCTTCTTAGATAGAGGACAACATGAATGTTGCGTGCGAATTAGTTCAGTAGTTGGGGGGTCAACTCAGACCTAAGGGATTAATATTGTGCTGAACTCTTCATTGGGTTCAGAGGTTTGCTACCATGAACTGTTGAGGGATACAGGTCACCTATTGGTTGGTTTAAGGCAGAATAATTTAGAATTGTGGGACCATATACGATTCAGGTGATTATTGAGCAAATTAGGATTATTCGAGATCATTTGGTGATTGCTAAAAATAGGCAAAACACATATTTTGTCCGGAGATATTGACCTTTGGAATTCTAGTGTTGGAGAACATGTGTGTTTTACACGTTTCTTTAATGAAGGGTATGCAAATGGGCTTAGACCGATGTTGTTGTTGTTGTTGTTGTTGTCTCTTCGTGCTTAAATGCTGAGCATGTGACCATTCCCCATTACCTTTTCTTGTTGTTTTCTGGTGGATTAGATAGTTGAGCTTAACCCATTATCCAAACTTGTTATTTCAACCTTTAAATACCAATCCAGTGAGTTCGATCCTTTAGGTTCTTCAGTTTGTTTAGAAAATAAATGAGATCGAGAAGCTATGTCCTAGGTTCATTGGGCCTTTTGAGATATTAGGGAAAGTGAGGCAAGAGACTTATAGTTTAGAGCTCCCACCAAATCTCTCGGGAGTTAATCTTGCTTTCATGTATCGATGTCCTGAAAGTATGTTCATGATCCCTCTCACATTATTCAACATCAATAGTGCAACTTGAAAAAACTATCAACTATACGGAGCAACCTGTAGCTATAATAGACAAATGCACAAGGTGATTACGCTATCAGAATATTGTCTTCGTGAAAGTGGTTTGGTGAGGTCTTGGTGGTGAGGAAATTTTGGGAGCTAGAAGTTGGGTTATGCATAAAAAATATCCTCACTTGTTTGAAGTTAGCTTAACGTGATTTTGAGAATTCGAGGCCAAATTTCTTTTAATGTGGGGAGAATGAAATGAAATGCCCCGTTTCATTTAGGGGTTTTGAAAAAAACTGGAACAGAGGCTTATTTACGAGAGATATGGGTTACTTTATTGTTAGAATTCAAGTGTGAGTGGTTAGTCTCATATTGACTAGGATTTGGCTAAGTGAAGGATATATAAGAGAGGTGACCCATATACCCAACGCCTAAGGTGGAGATGTGGTTTAGTGTCTCTTAATTGGCCCTAATATTACCAAATTGTTGCCTCAGATTCCCTGGACTCTCCAACATTTATTACCCACACCAACACTCATAATTCTCAAAACACACACATCTTCCCGTAAGTCAACATCTATTTCTCCCTTTTTATTCTCTCTTTCTACATGTTCTATCCTCCTTTCTAGCTGTGTTTTTCTTTCTTATTCCACCATTCTCCTCCATTTTCTTGCTTTCCCACCTCAAAACCCTTACACCCATGAGGTAAAGGCTAAGAGTTGGTATTTTTGGTTGAAGGGGGCAATACTCATTCCTTGAAATTAATATATTTGGACTTCTTTGACGTAAATCTACCATCCACAAATTGTAGAATTTATTTTTTAGGTATGGATTAGTAGTGGTTATGGCTAGAAAGTTAAATTTCAGATTTGTAATGGGTTCTTTTAAAACCCTAGTCCTGTAAATTGAGGATTTTATCTAATTCGTGTTAGAATGAATTGAATTGGTTTCTAAACGGTTAGGAATATTTTGATGGTGTTCAAATTCTGTTGAAAATAATTCGATGGCTCTTCTTGAAGGCATAGTAGGAGACTGAGTTAGTTCTTCGTAGTTGTGAGTAGATAGATGGCCATCATTGTGACATTACGTAACCATATTTTATACTTATAAAAAGTCAAATACCAAAATTTTAGTTAATAATATCTTTCTTTATAAAGATAAATCGAGTTAAGCCTCCAGTTAATAATACCAAAATTTTAGTTAATATTTTTCTTTGCTTTTTTTTTTTTTTGATGCGTTTGAATAATTTATTTGGTAATAGAGCAGATATTCGGAATAGAGATGGATTATAGGGTCGAATTGTTCAACAAGTAAGTTTCCCTAAACTCTTGCCCTCACACCCACTGCATTGCTCCTTTGTACTTTTTTAAAGTGTTAGAAAATTTGTTATTCAAGTCACTGTTCTCTTGCTATTGGTATGGACTCAGTTGCAGGATAATGTTTATCTTGTTGTTGTCTTTGTTGGTGACATAATAATTCATTTGGCCAAGTCTCTGTTGTTTTTACCATTCAGGATGACCCAGATCCTGTTTCAGTAAGAGTGTTGACAACAGGTAAGAAAAGCTCTTTTTCAATTGCTTATAGTTTGATTCCTATTGAAGGTCAAATTGGAGATTGGTTTCTTATCCATTCAAAGAAGTTAACTGCTGTTGCATTATTTTGGATAATGGTTGAATGTGAATGATATAATATTTGTTTATCACTCTATCTTCTCAGGTACAAGGAGTCTGAGCTAAATAAATATGGGTGAAAATAGTTGCATTGACCGCTGTGTTTCAAAATACTGGCATGTAAGATGTTGCTTATGTTTACTTCTGCTTATGTCCCTAGCAATTTTTTTTAATCTATTGATTGTCACTGTTATTTTTTACAAATTCAATATTTGGTTTGCTTCTCATGCTAAGATCGTTTCTCGGATGTTTAAGGATGCAATCTGTTGTTCATTGCCTTAATAGTGCATTGATCCTCATCCTCTTTTCCCTTTCAAATTGACAAATAGAGTTCTGATCATGGTTCCCCTCAATAAAAAAATCCCCACATTCACTACCATCTCCGTCTTCTCTCTATTTTCTTCATTTTCTTCTCTCCATAAATTTCTGTTTGCAGGGCAAATGTGGCAGCAAACTTGGGACTGCACACTTGAATGGAACCCTAATCCTCCTTTTGACTGCAAGTTATTGGGTGGTTGGACCAAGAAAAAACAAAAAAAAAAGAAAGCTCTCAAACAAGGAACTTCTATCAAAGTTGGTGTCTCTAAGTACTTGAGTGATATTGTCAAAATTCTTATGAAGAGATTTGTTTCTTTCTTTTTGTATTACCAGCTATCATTCCTTAATTTGTTAATTGTACCAGTAAATTGGTTTAAGCCACATCTTCTCATTCCATTATTGTATAATTAAAATGTTAACAACAGAACTTTGTGTTGAATAAACTTCGTGTTAATTTTATTGATCAATTAATTGAATCTAAAGAATAAGATGAGGTTCATGATTGATGAGAGCAACCAATTCATGTCCACCGTATTGGTCTAGCATTAGAGGAGACAAGGAATGTTTCATGGTCTACCAAATATTACAAGGAATGCTCTAGCAGAGACAAGGCATACTTCTGCCAAGTGAATCATGTTTTTTTTTCAACAGCGGTAAAACTAAATGATTCATTAAGTGACCACATGATAGATCAAACCAACCAATTCACGTCCACTGTATTTTTAGGAATACAAGTTAAGTTAGAGACATCTCCTTTTTGTGACCCAACTGAGGCATGATCTGTCACAATCATTCATCAATAATTAGAGTACAAAGGGAACATTGAAAAATCTCTATTAACATTAATCTTTCTCAACAGGGCAACTATCCCCATTTGCTAACATAAATCAAAGCAGCACATGATCTGCAAATGCTTCCTACATATAGCGTGAGACAGCACTGTAAATTAAACTTCGATACCCTTTGTGTTTGAGGTATAATATTTGGGTTTGAACAAAATATATTGTGTTTCAGCTTTTGAATAGGTGTGTCGTTTTAGACTTTTATCCGAATTGTTAGCATTATGATCACAGATGGTTACAAAATGCTCCGTGCACAAAATTTTGGAGGGATATAAGCTCACAATATTTTGACGTGTTGCATATTTTGAAAGCCATGTTCTTTTTTTTTTCCCCAATATTATATTACATAGGGGCTGCTAACTACAAAAGAATTAGAACTTATACCATTTATTTACTTACAAACATAGTTTGATTAACTCATTAAGATGGCTTCTTGGTGACTTGAGGTTGAGCAGCTATAATTTTGCTTTTATCATATATACGTAATATGTGATCTGCATATGCTTTTGATGGGAGCAAGACTTTTGATCATATAAAGTAAACAATATACTCAGTTTCTCTTACTCTCTCTTTCACCCTCTCCCTCTCAGTGAGCTTGTTAAGCACGAAACATAAATCAAATCCGTTATTTGTTGCTATTAAATATGCTTTAACCAAGTAATATGACTAGCTGTGCATGCATGTAGTTGAATTGCCTGATCACCGTTAGCATGCATGCATGCATGCATTAGTATTTGCATGAATCCACTTGGCAGAATCGTTTACACATGTGGTGTTACATGGGCATCGTTGATGTTGATTTCTGCTCACTCGCCAATCCGTTGTTGCTTGCGGTGCTGCCCAAAATATGTGTAATGATATATGTGTGCCATCATATAGCCTTTTTCTTCATTGAGTTAGCTTTCTCCAACCAATGCATGCGTTTGTGACAGCCATTCTTTACCCCTTCATTGGGTTCAAATCTTTTTGCTTCCAGCCTTGGTTCTTGGGTAAGATTTGCTGATGATAATATCTGTGTTGTCATCATCTATATGTGTCATCATTTTATTCAACCAATGTTATCTCTTTGTTCCACCATTTTTTACCATTTGATTGGCTTAAAATCTTTTGGGTGTATTCTTTACTCTTGGATCCAATTTGCTCATGTCATCAGCTTTCCCAAACCACATGTCTGTGTCCTGTCACATGTCTTTTGTCTCAATTGCCATCTTCTATCCAACTGTTTGGCAATGTAATGCATGTAAGTACTCACCTCTTTTTCGGGTTTACTCCTTAAATCCCTACCTCTTGCCCATCTATGTCCCACCTCCAACCAAGTCACCTCGCTTTAAAGACTGATTCTTCCTATCACAGTATGAGATAACAAATTTAATGCGATCCTGATATGCTAAGAGAACATTGATAAGAGATTTGAGCCGACAAGTAGTTAGATGGTTGCTTCTGATAGTGTAAAACTTACCTGTAGAGTTTAGAGTGCCTTAAAATCAGTTTGGAGGATCATGGAATTGCTTGAAAGTGTTTCTTGAACACTGGAAATCGATTCCCTAGCTATGTGAATCGATTCAAGCATGTTTGGGACTCTGTGAATCGAAGTACGCCTCTGTGAATCGCATGGAAAGCTTGCATGAATCGATTCATTTCATTAATTCGTGCAGGGGAGACTTTTTTTAACTAGGTGAATCGATTCACCTATGCCTGTGAATCGATTCACAGTCGGGTTTTATAAACCTGACGCTGCAGAATTGTGCAGTAAGAGGTGCAGTTTTTCTAGGGTTGTGTGCAGCCGTTCTTGAGCGTCTTTGTGAGGTTTTAGGGGCTGGGAAACACTGTTAAACACCTTGGGGTCTTAGGAAATCATAGAGGGAGGATTGAAGGCTTTCTCTGTTGTTGTTCTTGAGAGTTTATCATAGAGGAAAAAGAGAGGGGGATTGAGAACTCTTGGGTTTGTCTTTCTTGAACATTTGGAAGGGGTTCAAAGCAATTGTAATCTCTTGTAAAGACTCTTTCATAGTGAAACGGAGGGCTGCTCTCTCCCGCAGACGTAGGTCATCTTTTTGGGGTCGAACTGCGTAACCAAATAGCGGTGTTGTTCTTCCTACTCTCTACTCCTTGTTTGATTGACGTTATTGCACTGTTTTGGTTGCTATTAAATTTAGTATTGGTTGCCTTTGATATTTGTTCCACTTATTCTTGTTAGTAATTCAACAAGTGGCGCCGTCTGTGGGAAGGAACAAATAATTCAATTGTGCACCATGGGTACTAAATGGGATATCGAGAAGTTTTCCGGTAATAACGACTTCGGTCTATGGAAGGTGAAGATGGAAGCAATCCTTATTCAACAGAAGTGCTTTGAAGCCTTGAAGGGTGAGGCAAGAATGTCGGCCACCCTGTCTCAAACGGAGAAGAAGGATATGATAGATAAGGCAAGAAGTGCCATTATCTTGTGCCTTGGCGATAAGGCATTGAGGGAAGTCGCAAGGGAGAAGACCGCGTCGGAGATGTGGGCAAAGTTAGAATCGTTGTACATGACCAAGTCATTGGCCCACAGGTTATGTCTGAAACAACATCTTTACTCATTCAAGATGGTAGAGACCAAACCTATTGTGGAGCAACTAACGGAGTTCAACAAAATTATCGATGACCTACTGAATATTAATGTGAAGCTCGATGACGAGGATAAGGCTTTACTCTTATTGAATTCATTGCATAGGTCCTTTGAACACTTTAAGGATGCACTCCTCTATGGCAAGGAGTCCACTATTACCTTGGAGGAGGTCCAACAATCAATTAGGACCAAGGAGCTAACCAAGCTTCAAGACTTGAAGGTGGAAGATAGTGGGGAAGGCTTGAGTGTCTCAAGGGGAAAGAATGAGAGTAGAGGAAACGGTAAAGGAAAGCCTAAGGCGAAATCCAAGTCGGAATGGGACAATAAAGCTAAGTACAAATGCTTTAATTGTCATAGGGTTGGTCACTTTAAGAGGGATTGTCCCGAGAGAGGGGGTAATGAAGATTCCATGGAGGTTGCGATTGCTATGGAGGATGGTTATGAGGATGCAGGGGCTCTAGTGGTTACGAGTTGGGAACCAGATAGGAGTTGAGTTATGGACTCCGGGTGCTCTTTTCACATGTGTCCAAGGAAGGAATATTTTGAAACTTTGGAGCTCAAGCAAGGTGGAGTAGTTCGCCTTGGTGACAACGAAGTGTGCAAAGTTCAAGGTATGGGTTCAATTCGTCTTAAGATGTATGACAACCGCAAATTCCTTTTACAAGATGTGAGGTATGTTCCTAAACTCAAGCGAAATTTAATTTCTATAAGCATGTTTGATGGATTAGGCTATTGCACTAGTATTGAGCATGGTATGATGAAAATTTTGTATGATGCATTGATAATAGCTAAGGGGACTAAAATGTGTGGTTTGTACATATTAGAGGGTTCAACTATTATTGGGCATGCATCATTAGCTAGCCAAACCTTGCATGATAAAACCATGTTATGGCATAATAGGTTAAGGCATGTTAGTGAGAGGGGTTTAGTTGAACTAGCTAAACAAGGTTTGCTAGGTGGTGATAAATTGGATAAGCTAGAATTTTGTGATAAGTGCATACTAGGCAAACATCATAAGGTTGAGTTTGGGGGTGGCATGCATCATTCTAGTAAACCCTTTGAGTACATTCACTCGGATCTTTGGGGTCCGGCTAGAGTGAGTACTCATGGGGGTGGTTCCTATTTCCTCACCATGGTTGATGATTTCTCTAGGAGAGTATGGGTCTACATTTTGAAAAGCAAAAGTGACACCTTTGAAAAGTTCAAGGAATGGCATACTCTCATAGGAAATCAAATAGGAACTAAACTGAAAATTTTAAGGACTAACAATGGCCTGGAGTTTCTTTCAGAGCATTTTGATAAGTTTTGTAGGAAACAATGTATTAAGAGGCATAGGACCGTGGAAGGCTCACCGCATCAAAATGGCCTAACAACATGCATGAATAGGACCATCTTGGAGCGGGTGAGGAGTATGCTTTTGGCAGCTGGGTTACCTAAAAGCTTCTGGGGCGAAGCTGTGAGTACAACAGCATATTTGATCAACAGATGTCCATCAACGGCGTTAGACTTCAAGACACCTATGGAGGTTTGGAGTGGGAGACCGGCAGACTACTCCAAGTTGAAGGTTTTCGGAGCTTTGGCTTTTGCGCATATCAAGCAGGACAAGCTTGATGTTAGAGCTGTGAAATGTGTCTTCATCGGATATCCTGAGGGTGTGAAGGGATACAAGTTGTGGAATTTGGAATCTGGAGGGTCAAAGGTTATCATAAGCAGGGATGTCACTTTCGATGAGACCCGCATGGGGATGAAGTGCAAAGACCTGGAGAATAGTAGCTCAGAAACAGAGGTAGAGAAGACTCAGTTTGAGGTGGAGTCTACCACTAGTGAGACCGGGAATGATGAAGAGGAGGATAGTCCTCCACCATCAGGTTCTAGAGGAAGACAACAAACAGTGGATCCTGGCTATCAGTTGGCAAGAGATAGGGAAAGGAGGGAGACTGTGGCACCGAAGAGATACGGGTATGCTGATCTTGGTTGTTATGCTTTGTTTGTGACTGAAGAGGTTCAAGACTCGGGACCAAGGGACTTCAGAGAAGCAATGGGAAGCATGGAGAGTCAGAAACGGTTGAAGACAATGAATGAAGGTGTGAATTCATTGGAGAAGAACCGGACTTGGGAACTTGTGAATCTACCGAAAAAGGCAAGGGTAGTTGGATGCAAGTGGAACTTCATGAAGACGGAAGGTATTCCGGAGTTTGAAGAACCAAGGTACAAGGAGGAGAGGCTTGTGTGTAAGGTCAATCTTGAGTTGGAGAGTGTGAATGATATTCAAAAGGCAAGTTCTAGCAAGGAGGATATTGGTATGCTCAAGGGGAAGTTAGCTTCTGGATTTGAGATGAAGGATCTCGGCATTGTGGAAAGGACACTTGGAACGAATATTGGGAAGAACCGGAAAAGGAGGTATGGCTCTTTGAAAGGCGGTTTGAAGCATGTGAAGACAACTCAAGGTGGAGTCGTAATGAAGAGTATGATTGGTGAATTGGGGATTACGCATGGTTGTGAGAAGTTCATCAAGTATCTTCCTAGATCAAGGTTCAAAGATCACTTGGACTTGATCATTTGCGTTGAGACGTAATTCCATTTTATGGAGAGAGCAGCTAGTGGTTGATGGATAAAGTTGAGCATCACCACTGATTTGAAGTCAAGGTGGAGAATTGTGGAGTTTAGAGTGCCTTAAAATCAGTTTGGAGGATCATGGAATTGCTTGAAAGTGTTTCTTGAACACTGGGAATCGATTCCCTAGCTATGTGAATCGATTCAAGCATGTTTGGGACTCTGTGAATCGAAGTACGCCTCTGTGAATCGCATGGGAAGCTTGCATGAATCGATTCATTTCATTAATTCGTGCAGGGGAGGCTTTTTTTAACTAGGTGAATCGATTCACCTATGCCTGTGAATTGATTCATAGTCGGGTTTTATAAACCTGACGCTGCAGAATTGTGCAGTAAGATGTGCAGTCTTTCTAGGGTTGTGTGCAGCCGTTCTTGAGCGTCTTTGTGAGGTTTTAGGGGCTGGGAAACACTGTTAAACACCTTGGGGTCTTAGGAAATCATAGAGGGAGGATTGAATGCTTTCTCTATTGTTGTTCTTGAGAGTTTATCATAGAGAAAAAAGAGAGGGGGATTGGGAACTCTTGGGTTTGTCTTTCTTGGACATTTGGAAGGGGTTCAAAGCAATTGTAATCTCTTGTAAAGACTCTTTGATAGTGAAACAGAGGGCTGCTCTCTCCCGCAGACGTAGGTCATCTTTTTGGGGCCGAACTGCGTAACCAAATAGCGGTGTTATTCTTCCTACTCTCTACTCTTTGTTTGATTGACGTTATTGCACTGTTTTGGTTGCTATTAAATTTAATATTGGTTGCCTTTGATATTTGTTCCACTTATTCTTGTTAGTAACTCAACATTAGCTAATCCAAATTACCACCGTTTACGATGCAAAGAAACAGAGTCCTGAGATTTGGTCAGATTAAATTTTAAAATCTAAATAGTGTGTGTCATACTCCAAGTTGTAATCATTTACTACATGTTCCAAGGTTGCAACCAGAGCTGGAAATTGAAAAGAGTGGTTGCTTAAGCAGTTACTAATTGATTGGTGAATATCCATCTCACCATCCATACATGACTATACATGCATGGTTATCATCATGCACTTATAAAGCTATTTACCATTCATTAATAGCATCAGAATGTGACAGTCATATATGAAAACCAATGTGACAGTCATATATGAAAACCAATCATGGGTTACATCCAACAATGCATACCTATACCCATGTTATGTGTGCAATTGTTGTTGTAATTCATGAAGCAGAGTGGTTTCATTTATGTCTCCATTAAAAAATGCTAAGTTACTCAAGTTATGGAAACTATTAATATGTCTTACACCTTCTAAGAGTGCTTTTGAGTCCAATTGAGACATAATAATTTTTTCATTCTTCCCGTGGTTTCCATTTTAAATGTGTTTAGATTATTTTTTAAAGAAGTTTAAATAAGTGATGTTATGCAGTTCACATGCTTAATTGGTAATAGAGAGAACTGCAATAGACTTTATTAGGTGAACACTTTACTTATGTTTTGAAGATAATTTGTATATTGTTAGGCTGATGACACTTCTCTGTTCATGACAAACAATAAGAATAAAAAAACTTAGCATCTTTTTTATCGATGGCACTTTATACTGATGGCAGCAAAATGAACATGGCAAACACTTCCTTTAAAGTGATATGATGCATATAATATAATATCTTAATTATGTTCTATTGATAGACAGTGAAGTTGTTTATGGTTTATCTATTATTATTAAACAATGTATATACAATTACCAAATCTAGTACCGATAATAGAAAACTTAATTTCTGTTTGTTAAACGAAGTTTAAAACGTTATTGTTTGATCGATGGTTTAAACTTCGATGTGTGTTTATTATGTTGTTACCTTTTTCACTTGATTTTGTAGTATTGCGGCTTTCAAATGCTACGTATTTTTGCTTTGCAATTAATCAGCGTAACAGTGCCACAATCTACACAAATATTTTCATTTTCCCAGATAAGTTACTTATACATATTTTGCCACAATTTACACTAATATTACAATCCTCTCGTATAACTAACCCGTGCGACGCACGGGTTAAAATACTAGTAGCACTAAAATTGGGTAAAAAAATTAAGGACCAAAATCAAAATTTAAATTATTGGTGAACTAAAATCAAAACTTAAATTTTATAGGGACTAAAATTAAAAATTAAAAATTTTATAGGGACAAAAAATATTTAAAATGATAGGTTCAACACCTACCACATAGAGCCATTCATTTAATATACTTTACTTGTATAGTGGTACACCCATACACCACTAATCATAACCATTCATTTAATATATAAAAAATGCCTGTTAAGATTTAAAAACAATTAAAATTTTCATAATTTGCAAGATCATCCTCCTGTCTATTCTCCACTCTCCGAAAACATAAACCAAGATTCTATTGCCCCAATATTTCCCTCTTTAGTGCTCAATGACACGATAGAAATTTTTCTCCCAAAAAGAAAATAAAAACCTAATGAAACAAAATATTAGTGTTGTTAAATGTTGACCATATCAATGGTTCCAAAAGCATAAGAGCACGATCCATAAAGTTGAGGCTTTCTGAATGGGTGGCGCTAACCACACCCCCTTGTTTTCTATTGACACCCCCTAACACATTAATGAATTTCATAATACCAAAAATATCCTTCCTGGAAAAAAAAAACTCCTCCACGCTGTTGCAGAACCTCTTCTACCATGAGAGATGAAAATGAGATGAAAAAAAAGAGGTCCCATGGTAGAAGTCCTAAATCAAATCTCGTTTTCAGAAGACACACTTTACGCTTCAATCTCGTCTTCTACCATGCTCTGCATGATGAATCTCGTTTTCAGAAGACACATTTTTTTTTCTCATCGAAGAAGATGTACGTGAACTAAAATCACGTAAGTTTACGTAATCTCAACTCATGTAAGTAAAAATCAATTTTTTGGGTACTACGTGATCTCAAATCACGTACCCTTACGTGATTTTAATTCACGTAGGTAGAAACTAATATTTTTGTTGCTACGTGATTTTAATTCACGTAGGTAAAAACCAATTTTTTGGGTACTACGTGATCTCAAATCACGTACCCTTACGTGATTTTAATTCACGTAGGTAAAAACTAATTTTTTTGGTTCTACGTGATCTCAAATCACGTAAGTAAAAACCAATTTTTGGGGTGTTACGTGATCTCAAATCACGTACTCTTACGTGACTTTAATTCACGTAAGTAGAAACTAATATTTTTGTTGCTACGTGATTTTAATTCACGTAGGTAAAAAATAATTTTTTGTTGCTACGTGAACTCAAATCACGTAATTAAAAACTAATTTTTTTTCACTTACGTGATCTCAATTCACGTAAGGATACATGAATTAAGTTCACGTATACAATCTAGATTCCGTCCCCCTTATTGCAGCGTTCAGTTCCCAAAAATCTCTTCATTATCTCCTTTATGTATTACACTATCTTCTGTATAAATTGGAGATACCCTGTATTACAGCGCGTATTATAAGTTGTAGCGTGTATTACACTACCATCTCAATTCACGTTGGAGCCTTAAATTAATAAGAAACACGAATTAATTAACAAGGAATCTGGCGGATGAACCATCTAAGAAACGCGAATTGGTAGTGAAAACTGAGAGGGAATGAAAAAGAAACGCGAATTTTTGGAAGAGAAGAAGTCACAGTGGAGGGGGGTGTTGGAGCCACGATCTGAGAGAAGAATGAGGGGTTGGGTGGTTTTGAAAATTAAAAATGAGGCCAAGGGTAATTTGGTTGTTTTGCTTGTTTAAAACCTGAGAGGGGGTGTGGTTAGGAAACAAGGGGGTGTGGATAGCTGCAACTTTCTGAATAAGTGAAGATTAATGGTTTGTTTGGGAGAGAGGAAAGAAAATAGGGGGGAAGAAAAGTTTTTGGTAAAGTGTGAAAAAGATGTATTAATAAATGTGACAGACCAATAATAATATAACACATCATCAATTTTACACTTTAACCAATAAACTTTCTTTCTCCCCACTTTCTTTCCTCCCACTTTCTTACATACCAAACATACCATAAAAGATGCAAAGCTCTCATTTCACCCAAAACTCACTTCCCAAAAACCCAATGAAGGGGGTCATATAAGACGACGGCGTACTACCATGTCCCTGAGCGAATTTCTTCTGCAATTCGGAGCTGTGTACACTATGTTTGGGAGGAGGGAAGGAAAGTGGACGGAAGGGAAAATTTCTTGAAAAATATAAAAAGTGTGCATGGATAAGTGTGACAAACCAATAATAATGTGACACATCATTAATTTTACACTTGAACTAATAAACTTTCTTGCCTCCCACTTTCTTTCTTCCCACTTTCTTACATACCAAACATAGCCGTAAGTAAATCTTCTTCATCTTCAACTTCATTAGCTCTTTAATTTCGCAATTTCTCCTTCTCCATCATCACGCTGCAAATTATTGTCCTTCAAATACAATGTCGTCGTCGTCGTTTATCAGTTCAAGGTTCCTTTCAAAACCCTATTTTCTTCTTTCATTTCCTTCCTCAACCTCAAGGCTATTCTTCTCACCCTCTCAGTCTCTGTCCCCATTTGCATTCACTCCCAATCACAATGCTGATGATCTAGTTTTGTCCTTCAATCGTTTGCTTGGATTACGTCTTACCCCACCCATCACTGAATTTGGCAAGCTTTTAGGTTCCCTTGTTAAGATGAGGCACTACTCCACTGCTATTTCCCTTTCTCATCAAATGGAAATAAGGGGAATTGAGCCTAACATTGTTACTTTGAGCATCCTGATCAATTGCTACTGCCACCTTGGTCAGATGACTTTTGCCTTTTCTGTATTCGCCAAGATTCTCAAGAGCGGTTTTAAGCCAAATACCATAACCTTCACTACGCTTATGAAAGGTCTCTATCTTAATGGAGAGGTCCAGGAAGCACTGCACTTTCATTACGATGTTGTGGCACAGGGGTTTCAATTGAACCAAGTTAGTTACGGGACCTTGATCAATGGGTTATGTAAAATGGGACAACCAGAAGCTGCCCTTCAGCTGTTGAGACGGGTCGAAATGCAATTTGGCAAGCCTGATGTGGTAATGTACAGCACCATCATTGATAGCATGTGCAAAGATAAACTTGTAATTGATGCTTTTGATTTATATTATGAAATGGTTGCCAAGAGAATTATGCCCGATGTTTTCACCTATAGTGCTCTGATCTATGGCTTTTGCATTGTGGGCCAATTGAAGGAAGCAGTTGGTTTGTTAAATGAAATGGTGTTGAAAAACATCAACCCGGATGTTTATACCTTTAGCATATTGGTTGATGCATTATGTAAGGAAGGAAAGGTAAAGGAAGCTAAAAATGTTTTAGCTGTGATGATGAAAGAAGGTGTTAAACCAGATGTTGTTACTTATAATTCCTTAATGGATGGGTATTGCTTAGTCAATGAAGTGAACAATGCAAAATATGTATTCAATAGTATCTCCCAAAGGGAACTAACTCCTAATGATAACAGTTACAATATCATGATTAATGGATTATGTAAGATTAAAATGGTGGATGAAGCCGTGAATCTATTTGAAGAAATGCATTCCAAAAATATTATTCCTGATACGGTGACTTACAACACCTCTTATTGATGGATTGTGCAAATTCGGGAGGATCTCTTATGCTTCGAAGCTTCTTGATGAGATGAATTATCGGGGCCTACCAGCTAATGCAATCACTTACAATGCCTTCTTACACACTTTGTGCAAAAATCGTAATCTTGACAAGGCAATTGCATTAGTCAATAAAATCAAAGATCAGGGTATTCAACTAGATTTGTACACATACAGCGTACTTATTGATGGACTATGCAAAGGTGGAAGACCTAAGGATGCACAACAAGTTTTTCAGTATCTTTTAATTAAAGATTGTTGGAACTTGGAGTAATGAATTGAAAAAATTGGGAAGTCCCACATAGGAGAGAATAGACACTTTATGAGTGTTTATATATGTGGACCTCACCATCTTGGGGTGTGCCCCAAGGGGTACCCAGTTTTATGAACGGGAAAGGACGCACACAAAGTGACCACCACATCTGTGCCTTGTATGTCAAATCCGTCCGTCGGCGGGAGCTTGGGCCTTGTGGTGTATTTATTTTTAGTACGAAAAAATTAAAATTTTAATTTTAAATTTAAAGCGTCTTTGTGCGACTTAGTCGAGTCACTACTCCATCGATCCGAAAATCCTCAACGTGCGGATTGAGTCAAACCACGATCTTTAAATCTATCTCCACGATCAACGATCTGGATCGGATTTTAATTTCGTGTTCAACAATCCGATTTTCGACTATAAATTTGAAACTCGCTTGATTTCAAGCGCACCTTACTCGACGCACTTACCGAGTCCTCTCTTCTCCTCCCGTTTGTTTTCTTCTTCCAGCGTGTGCAAACAACGAGCGGTTTTCAAACCGTATTTACGAGTGGTTTAATACCATCTTGAAGGTGTATCATCCGTGAGCAATTTTTCGCATGCAGCGGAATTCGATTTTTAAATGCATTTGTTTTATCCTGGGACGTCGTGGTTGATAGTCCGCTTGCACCTTAGAAGCGATTGCCGCGAAGCGTCTTAAAGAGAGCGACCTAGTCCGCGACTCATCTCGCATTTCAATCGGTGACTTTCGATTTTCAAAATTTTTGATTTTCAAATATTTTCGAATTTCAGATCTAACAATTTTAAGGCGTTTGAAATCAACCATGGACACCGTTGAAATTCTGGATGCAGTTCGCTGCTAATGACTTCAACAAACCGTTTGGTTTGAGGATCTCACTTCAAGCCGGCAACAAAGATGCAAATTTTCTTAACCGTTAAAAAGGTTGCCAACGCGTCTGACAGATGACATTCGGTGTTGAGCGAAAAAGCTGAAAAAGGAAGAACAGGATAAAACAAATAAAGAGATACTCCTAGGGAATGAGCATGACCATCTCTGCAAGAATTTCATTACGAGCAGTGCGAGTGATGAACTCTATGATTACTATGGCACACGTAAGACCGCAAGAGATATGCAGGATGCTCAAAAGAAATATGATCTTGAAGAAGCGGCGCTAAAAATATGCAGTGAGCCGCTATATAAATTTCAGAATGTCTAACGACAAATCTGTTGAGGTTCAATCCCATGAGCTTCAGAAAATTGCTCACGAAATCACTTCTGAAGGTATGACCCTGGATGAACAGTTTCAGGTGGCTGTTCTAATTGACAAATTACCCCCTGCGTGGAAGGATTTCAAAAATACTTTAATGCACAAAACCAAGGAACTGTCATTGGAAGGCCTGATTACCCGCCTTCGAATTGAGGAAGAATCCAGAAAACAAGATCAGAAAGAAGAAGTCTTGGTTGTTTCAAACAAGAAAACCATCGAGCGGATTCAAGCCAACCGCAAATCTTTTAAGAATCGTAACCGTACTTTCACCTCAAAAGAACCGCAACAAGAATGGGAACCCTCCAAAGGTCCCAAATCAGAAACCTCAACCATCTCCTAAGAATGATGCTGCTCCACAATTCATCTGTTTTAATTGTGGCAGAGCAGGTCATATGGCATGAAAGTGTAGGAACAGGCCAAGCTCTGCTGTGCAGGCTAACCTGACTGAAGAGCCTTTTATGGCTATGATTACTGAAATCAACGTAGTTGGTGGATCAGATGGTTGGTGGGTGGACACTGGCGCCTCTCGCCATGTCTGCAATGACCGTGCTATGTTTAAAACATACACTGCTGCTGAAGATATGAAAGTGCTGTTGGGCGATGCTCACACCACTAATGTTGCAGGTACTGGAGATGTCGAGCTGACTTCACCTCTGGAAAAACTCTTATTTCTGAAGATGTGATGCATACTCCAGCAATAAGGAAGAATCTAGTTTCTGGTTTCCTTTTGAACAAGGCAGGGTTTACTCAGTCTATTGGGGGGGATTTGTACACCATTACTAAAAATGGTATTTTTGTAGGGAAAGGGTATGCAACTGATGGCATGTTTAAATTGAACATTGATATGAATAAAATTTCCACTTCTGCTTATATGCTTTGTGATTTTAATATTTGGCATACTCGTCTCTGTCATGTGAACAAACGCATTATTTCTAATATGTGCAATTTAGGATTTATTCCAAAATTATCGTTTAATGATTTAGAAAAATGCGAATTTTGCAGTCAAGCTAAAATTACGAAAACGCCGCATAAATCCGTATTTGGAGAATCTGAACCGTTAGATTTAATTCATTCTGATATATGCGAGTTGGATGGAACGTTGACCAGAAATGGTAAACGATATTTTATCACTTTTATAGATGACTGCTCCGATTATACTTTTGTTTATCTTATGAAAAATAAAAGTGAAGCGTTTGAAATGTTCAAAGTTTTCCTAACTGAAATTGAAAATCAATTTAAGAAAAAGATTAAGAGACTTCGAAGTGATAGAGGAACTGAGTATGACTCCCAATTATTTAATGATTTTTATAAATCAAACGGAATCATACATGAAACGACTGCACCATATTCACCTGAAATGAATGGTAAAGCAGAAAGGAAAAATAGAACGTTTACTGAATTAGTTGTTGCTATTATGCTCAACTCAAGCGCCAGACTCATCGGTGGGGAAATTTTATTAATCATGCATTATGTGCTCAATAGAGTACCTAAATCCAAGAATAAAATTTCTCCATTTGAGATATTAAAGAAAAGACAACCGAATGTGTCTTATTTTAGAACACAGGGTTGCCTGGCCTATGTCAGGATCCGGATCCAAAAAGAGTCAAACTCGCTTGATAGAGCCTATGAATGTGTATTCATTGGGTATGCAGTAAACAGTAAGGCATACAGGTTTTATGACCTAAATGCCAAAGTGATCATAGAGTCAAATGATGTTGACTTCTATGAAAATAGATTCCCTTTTAAATCAAGAAATAGTGGGGGCACCGGAACTAGTCAAGGTTCTGTGCCTAGGAACATTGAGAACAATGAGCAAAGGGAAATGGAACCTCGTAGAGGTAAGAGAGCACGGGTTGCTAAAGACTATGGACCTGATTATACGGTCTATACGTTAGAAGAGGATCCATCTAGCATTCAAGAAGCTCTGTCTTCATTGGATGCAGATTTGTGGCAAGAAGCCATAAATGATGAAATGGATTCCCTAGAGTCTAACAAGACCTGGCATTTAGTGGACTTGCCTCCTGGTTGCAAACCAATAGGTTGCAAATGGATCTTGAAAAAGAAGCTAAAACCTGATGGAACTGTTGATAAATACAAGGCTCGCCTTGTAGCCAAGGGTTTTAGACAAAGAGAAAATATAGATTTCTTCGACACATTTTCACCCGTTACAAGAATTACATCCATCAGGGTACTTATTTCACTGGCTTCTATTTATAATTTGATAGTACACCAGATGGATGTCAAAACTGCTTTTTTAAATGGTGAATTGGAAGAAGAAATCTATATGGAGCAACCTGAGGGTTTTGTAGTCCCTGGACAAGAGAACAAGGTTTGTAAGTTAGATAAATCTCTGTATGGTCTCAAACAAGCTCCTAAACAGTGGCATGAAAAGTTTGATAACTTGATTATCTCGAATGGGTTTAAAGTGAATGAAAGTGACAAATGTATTTATTACAAATCAGAAAATGACATTTGCACTATCATATGTCTCTACGTAGACGACTTACTCATATTTGGTTCAAATATTCATGTTGTGAATAATGTGAAATCATTGTTGTGCAACAACTTTGATATGAAAGACCTCGGAGAAGCAAGTGTAATCCTTGGCATTAAAATTACTAGATCGAAAAAAGGAATTTCTTTGGATCAATCTCATTATATTGAGAAGATCTTGAAGAAATACAATTACTTTGATTGTAAACTTGCTTGTACACCATATGATCCAAGTGTAAAACTTTTTAAGAACACTGGTGAAGGTATTAGACAAACAGAATATGCGAGCATCATTGGCAGCCTAAGGTATGCCACTGATTGTACTAGACCCGACATAGCCTATGTCGTGGGATTGTTGTCTTGAGTTTACAAGTCGACCTAGTATGGAGCACTGGCATGCCATTGAAAGAGTCATGAGATACCTAAAAAGGACCATGAATCTCGGATTACACTATCAGAGATTTCCAGCTGTACTTGAAGGGTACAGTGATGCTGACTGGAATACTCTGTCAGATGACTCCAAAGCAACTAGTGGCTATATATTTAGCATATTGGTGGTCTTTGTATCTTGGAAGTCTAAGAAACAGACTATACTAGCACAATCCACTATGGAGTCCGAAATGATAGCACTAGCTACAGCTAGTGAGGAGGCAAGCTGGTTGAGATGCTTGCTAGCTGAGATTCCGTTATGGGAAAAACCGTTGCCAGCTGTGTTGATCCACTGCGATAGTACATGACTATTGCAAAAATAGAGAATCGTTATTACAATGGTAAAAGGCGACAGATACGTCGTAAGCACAAAGATCGTGAGAGAATTTCTCTCAAAGGAGGCTGTGAGTGGATCATGTACGACCTTGATGAAAATTTAGCCGACCATTTGACGAAAGGATTAGCTAGAGAGAAAGTCCAAAATACATCTAAAAGAATGGGACTACTGCCTTTGGAACCATGAGTCACTCATGATGGTAACCCAACCTAAAAGACTGGAGATCCCAAGAATTAGGTTCAAAGGGTAATAACAAGTTGTGATGTGATAAGAGATGAACATGCTATTATAAGTCAAGAGGCATGATTCCTGAAGCGATTAAAGGATGAGGTAATAGAAACTCTTAATGAGATCTATGCTCTATGTGGAGTGAAGTACCTAGCTACAGGAGTACTTACGATAGACTCACCTATGTGAATGTGGAAGTGGGGCCGCTTCTATGGAATCTTGGGCGAAATTCCTAGAGCGTTCACTATCTTTGGGATAGACGTGCAGGGCCATTAACGCACGGGCATTTGAAGAATACACCTATTGATAAGAGTGTGTGTGATTTTGATGTTAGAGATAGAGTTCAAGACTACGAGTCACTCTTGTTAAATCTAAATCCGAATCACTATGCAAAGGTTCAAGTCGGAAGACACCTCGGCTTATGCACAATCTTAATGAGGCGTTTGACGTTATTTCTGAAACATTTTTTTTAAATTCAAGTGGGGGATTGTTGGAACTTGGAGTAATGAATTGAAAAAATTGGGAAGTCCCACATAGGAGAGAATAGACACTTTATGAGTGTTTATATATGTGGACCTCACCATCTTGGGGTGTGCCCCAAGGGGTACCCAGTTTTATGAACGGGAAAGGACGCACACAAAGTGACCACCACACACGCGCGCGCGCGCCGCCGTCCGTCCGACCGGCCGGGCCGGGCTTGGGCTTGGGCCTTGTGGTGTATTTATTTTTTAGTAATCCCTCAACGTGCGGATTGAGTCAAACCACGATCTTTAAATCTATCTCAACGATCCGGATCGGATTTTAATTTCGTGTTCAACAATCCAGTTTTCGCCTATAAATTTGAAACTCCGCTTCAGTTTCAAACTGCACCTTACTCGACGCACTTACCGAGTCCTCTCTTCTCCCTCCCGTTTGTTTTCTTCTTCCAACGTGTGCAAACAACGAGCGGTTTTCCGAAACCGTATTTACGAGTGGTTTAATACCATACTGAAGGTGTATCATCTGTGAACGAATTTCCGCAGTGCAACGGAATTCGATTTTTCGTCTGAGCTGTTTTATCCTGGGGACGTCGTGGTTGATAGTCTGCTTGCACCTTAGAGCAGTGCCGCGAAACGTCTTAAAGAGAGCGACCTAGTCCGCGACTCATCTCAGTAATTTCAATCGGTGACTTTCGATTTTCAAAATTTTTGATTTTCAAATATTTTCGAATTTCAGATCTAACAGGCTACAATCTAGATGTCACAACATACACAGTTATGATCAGTGGGCTTTGTAAAGAGGGCTTGTTTCAAGAAGCATTAGCTTTGCTGTCAAAAATGGAAGACAAGTGTTGTTTTCCCGATGCTGTAACTTTTGAAATAATAATTCGTTCTCTCTTTGAAAGAGATGAGAATGATATGGCAGGGAAAATTCTCCGTGAAATGTTTGCTAGAGGTCTTCTATAAGAGTAAAAGCAGGTACGACACAATGCTTTTCTAAAGTAAACAATTAAATTGTATAATTGAAATGAGACATTTGTTTGATTGATTGTTAAGATGTTGCTTGTATATATTTGTTTTATGTGATAGCTATAAATAAGATGGGAACTTCTTTATTATGTTGTAATAATTGCAAGTCTCATTTGGTTTAAATCACTGATGTATTTTTATTTTCCTTTTTTGCAGCAATCCAGATTTTGGGATGCCAATTCTATCTTTAGGATTCATGTGTTCTAAATGTTGGTGTGGGAAAATCTCATATGACCTTCATCCTTATTTCCCTCGTGGTTCCTGCCCCCCTCCAAACCAAATTTTCAAAGTTTTATGTGATAGATGTGACTAACCTAATTTTTAATTTTTATTGAAAGGTATGAAAAATGGCTATACACATGAGTTGGGATTTGATAGTATTTGAAGTAGAAAAGTAGTAGAGGTAAGTTGTGGAATGTAGTCAAATAGTATTAGAAGATGGGAGGCTTTACAATTTGGAGCTAGAAAGTAGTTTGTATTGCTCTCAAATTGGTTAATTACAAATGCACCCAAACTTGCCTATTTATAGGTGCTTGAAGATGGTTCTAGCAATAGATGGTTCTAGGCTTTTCTTGACTTATTTTTACATTTGATTATTCTAGAGGCATTTGATTATGGTAGATATTTCTAGGAATTCTCTAGTCTTTCTACATTGTTTTGTATTAGATACTTCTAGGCTTATATGGCTATTTCTAGGCATAAGCTATCCTAGGCTTTTGTAGAAAATTCTAGAAAATTGCAGCATCTTTAACAGGATTCAATATTTGATACCTTGTAACTTTAGTGTGTTGGCCTTTCAATGAGCTATAACTATGAGTGAATTCCACGAAGCTAGTGTCCCGTGTATTAAATTATAGTAATTATTATAAATAAAAAGTAATAGATCATGATTTCTAAATGTTTATCAGTTTTGATTTGTCCAGTGAACTTGTTAACAAATTGACTGTAATGAATATAGTAAAAGAAATGCACCAGTATTCCTTGGGGAATGTGGTAGTCCTGGTTTGGAAGAGGGAGAGAAGGAAGTTGTAGACAGCCTCTGCAGAACCCTATTCATGCTCCAACATTCCGCACTATATTAATTTTGATACATGATTAACTACATCTTGTGTAAGACAAGCTTCTTCTATGCTTCTCCTGGAAAAAAAAAAAACTTCTTATATGCTATCTAGTGTCTGTGATGTCAACATTTTTTAATTCTAATAATCGTTATTGCTTTGATAGTTGAAGACAATAATGGTTCCTATAGTTTATGTGGCTAAATGACACATTGTAAGAAGAACAAAACGACCCCCCCACCCCCTTGATTCTCTTTGAATTACCTTTACTGATCTTTGGCATTTATAGCAGTTTCTGTGGCAGGTTAGAAACTGTGATACAACAGAAACAAGAGTTCAGAGGTATAATTCTAATATTCATAGTGATCATCTCTTGCTTCTTACTTCATCTTTTTAGGGAGGGAGAGTGAACACTTGTTGCAAGATTATTGGTGATCTTTAAGGCTTTACAAAGACAGAGATATGAACTCTATTAAATGTATGACATTGTTATCAAAAAAATTCTGCAAAAGGCAGTTGTCATATCTCCCTATATAATTACTCATTCTTTTTAACTATTCATAGCGACAGCAAGACCGCGCGACTGAGTCGGGTGACTGCGAGGCTACGATATGCAACCAATGGCAAAAAACTTCCTGCACTTCTCTCCCTCCTTTCTCTCGATCTCCTTCTCTCTTCTTCTATCCTCTACCATTTCTCTATATCTGATGCTATTATTCTTTTTAACTATTTAATTCCCTTTTTTCATTTTTTGTGTTCATGGTGTTTTTTCTAACTTATGGTACAAATACGACTCAAGGTGAAAGGAGTGATTGAACGTGTCCATTCACTAAAACAAATTAAAGGTGATGTCGACTCTGATGTGTACATTGAGTGGCAGAGTAAGAGGTCTTGTTTACACATATGAACACGTATGCATGTGGGTGCTGGGCTGCCGGCTCAGGTAAAAATAAAGATACATATTTGGGTTTCAAATTCTGTTTGTTTCATTTCATTTCACATGGAAATCTAAATCTGTTTCTTTGCTTTTGTCTGCAATGCCTATGCTTAATTTTTCCTATTCCATGTTTCTCTCACTTTGACAATATAGAAATTCAATATTTTTATTTCATGGCTATGCTGTGTTTCCTCGCAGGCTTCATGGAACTGGAAGCCAAAACCTTGGACCCTTGCAAGGTTAGCTTCATGCCAATTTGTGATTTTTCTTTTTATAATTTGGTAAAACTTGGTTTGGGGTTTGAGAATGTGATGAAAATGTTGTGAAAATGTCGGAAAAGTATAGAATTTTGAGGGGTTATTGTGTGATTTCGGAAGCATACGTCGTGACATATATAGTAGCATTGCATTCTTGGGAATTTTTTACACAAAGCTTTATCAGTTACTTTTTTTTTTGTTTGTTTTTTAGTTAGTTACTTTTTGGTTTCTAAATAGATTACTCAATTCATTTGTAACTTGCAAGATTGTGTTTTGCCTAATCTGATTTTGACTTTTGTTTCCTTTTCAGAAAAATTGCCATTATTTATTTTTATCAAAAATATTGCGGTGGAGGGCGACGACGAAAAGTGAGAAAGAGACGAGGGGAAGTTGCTGCCGTGGAGGAAGAAGGGGTTTCTTTTGTGTGCATGCTCTATATGTAATCAAAACTTGATATTTATTTGACTCTCTTTTGGTTCTTAGTCACTTAATTCACTGTCAAATTATCTTATTTTAAACTTCTATAGTTTTGCTGATAGGCTTGGCTTGCTCTTTCAAGTCTACATAGTACATATATCTATGTACTCATCAGTTTCATGAAGACAGGACAACAATTTCCTTCCAAGGGAGCTAAATCTTAGTATTTATTCTTTTATTCTTTGGACTTGAGCAAATTAAAAGTTTAACATCTGATTTTGTGGTTCTTTTTGTCTTCCATGTTCACCTTCTTCAACTTCAGTACAGGGAGCAACAACAAAATGCTATGTAGCATTGCACCCACAAGTTAGGGGAATTATTGGCAACTATTTTTCCGACAATAATCGGGCTGAACCAAACACACAGGGAAGGGAACGAACACTATGTATTTTGCAGATATCAATTTTTTCTGTTTACAATTAGGCCGTGGCCCATGGTGGAAGTGATGGGCTGCATACATATGTCCATTCTCTTGATGATGTTGTTTTTGATAAGGAAATTCTGGAACTGGAATCTAGAAGAGTTTTGTAAAACAATGTATAGATAAATGGTAGTGTCTTTTATGTTTAAACTTTAAACTATGCATAATAGGTTAGACTTAGAGGGAGTTGCAGTTGGTACGAAGTAATAATGTCTTTACATTTTATTGCTAATTGAAATATATCTGTTCTGATAAACAATCTTCTCTTTTTGATAAACATGGAGTATTTCTTGAGAATTCCTAACTGAAAACCCCGAGCTTTCATGTTTCGACTTCGGTGGCGAGACATCATTGACTCTCCTCTCTGGTATTCTACGGGTAGCAGTCTCTCCCATTCTTTTTTTTTCCCCCTCCGTTCCCTCACTACTCTCTCTTAATTGCTACTATTTTCCTGATTGCTTTCATTCGAATACTTTTTTATTTTATCTGATACTTATTGTGAAATTGATGGAGGGCCTACCTTTAATTTCTACTTTCTTACTGGAATTTATTATGGTAGGGTGTGATGGTTCTGGTTTTACCAATTTCTGTAATGTTTCTCCTTTTTCTACTAGAATATAAGTTGACTTATGCAAGTGCATTAAGGAGTTTTTAGGGTCAGGGATCAAGTGGGAAGGAAATAAGGCCCATGCCGTCATGGTTCCCTTGAGAAATAAGAGTACTCGAGGAAATTTATTGCAAGAAGCCCTTCTTTGTTGTTCAGGTCCTTGAAAGCATATTTCTATTTCAAATAGTTTATAAATTGATAAAATGACAGATTTGTATGAAGAAAAATCATGCCCAAATTCTAGAGCTTCTCTTCCACTTTATATGGCCAACTAGACTTTTAAGTCTCAAACATTTATGTAGCACACTGTAGCCTAAAACATATTGCTTGACTCACCATGCAATAAATTTTTCCAATTTAAATCATAAAACATTTAGGAGTGTGGTTGGGAATGAGCCTGGCTTAATAGTGGTATAGAAGTGTGGCCAAGATGTACTTTATTATTCAATCATACATTATGTCGGTGTTTCAAATTGCTGTAAAATTTTCTGCAATTTTAATAATGGCCTCAAATACTGTTTCATTGAAATATTTAGATGATGCTATTTTCTTGCATTTACTTTAATTTGAATCATATTTATAAATTAATTCAGAAAAAATCAGGGTTGCTCCAATGTTCTCCACATTTTTTGGTTAATAAGAAACCACTTTGGGTATCAGAAGTATGTAGTAGGGTTGTTATCTGTTGTCAAGGGAACATCCATAGACTTTTTACTAATGCGAAAACTTTTTTGATTGTTGAAATATAGGGGTTTCAACATTCTGTTGAGTTGAAATTGTTCTAACCACATTTGTTGGCTCCATATTCATTATCTTTTAATTGCAGATAGTACAAAGGATGAGTTGGAGATTAAAGTATGGTTTGTATACCTTTCTAATAAATTCCAAATGGATTAGTATGTTAGCTTTCAGCCTTGCATATGAAACACTTTTGATAACTACATCAGACTAATGCTTTCTTTGAGCTCATTCAACCTTTGCTTCACATTATCGTTCTTTGCCTCTGATATTGGTGCATTGGAGTGGGAGTTGGAGTGGAGATTGGCTTGGCTTTTGGTCAAAAGGTTAGCAAATGGAGCTAATGCTTCCTCCTCAAGTGCCATCACTCCGGAGAAGATGGAACACGAAATGCTACCACTGGTTGTTGATGGTAGAGAAAGCAACATCACTTTTGGATCATAAAAAAAAAAAGTCATGTCTGTTTTTTTCATTTTCGTTCTGCCATAACTTTCTAATTTTCAAAATGAAAATTTCTAATAATCTAGATTCAATTCAACTTTATTAGTATGTTTGAGATTCTTTGATGCTTATAAAATGGATCATTAATTAGTTATATCTTGAGCACTCTCACATCATTTTATTTCATCAACCAATTATACCCAGTTCAATAAATTTATTATCGAAATAATTAATGTTATAACAAATCATATCTAATAAGTAACTTATATATTTCAAATTTTTATATCAGTGAATATATGTGTTAATAATAATATATCATATTGAAAAATTAGTGTGATGAAATACCTGAAATGCCTAATGAAATCCTTAAAGTCCATGTTAGCTTAAAAAAACCCTTAAAACTAACTTTAAACAACAAAATGCGATAAAATAATACATACTGTAGTCCAGGAGAAATGCGGAAAGACGTAGCACAAAAAAAAAAGAGGAAACGTCTTGCCGCTAGTATATCTATAACAATATATCTATAACAATATATAATTGGGATATAGAGTTTTGGTATAACTTTTTCTTTTACCAAAAATACCCTTTACACTAACCACCCACAAACCCACTACAAAGACACGGTTACAGGTTTTAATCTCAATACTTCTATCTGAACAGGTCATATACAAACACAACACCCAAGTTCGGATTCGGATTGTCTGCAGTCGAATTTGACTTAGTTTCACGCAGTTGCACATAAATTTGGCAAATTGGAAAAATGGTGACAGCATACGGTAAGTTTGTCAAACTGTGTGAAAATCGAGCGCAGCGAATCCAAATTACAAATACGTTCTCTTTAGTCGCTGCACTTCTCATCTCAACACACGTTTTTTTATTTTATTTCTCCTTTAGTCGTTTTTCAAAATTCCTTTGCCCATCTACTCAATCTTTGTAGGACTCAATTCATCTATGTCAATTTCTTAACTCCAGCAACTGCATTCACGCAAATGTGAATTGAATGTGAATTTCAGATTTCAAAAAGAAAATGGAGACAAAAATACTACACGCTCCCGCAAATGAAAAAGGGAGGGGGATGGTTTCTCTGTCTCATAACAGAGACGAAACGTAGGAGGGCGAGAGAGATGGCGAGACAGGAGGGCTGGGGGTCGGAGGAAAACCTGGAAGAATACGGGGTTGTTACGGGCTTCACGGTGGCAGCGAGATTTGTGGATTCGGTGCCCGAGCGCGGAGGAAGAGCGCAAGTGGAGACGGCGGTGGTTATTTGAATCTGAATGAGTCCTACATCTTCATGTATCTGATGTTGAATAAATATGGTAGTGTCCAACTTATATGATTTAGTTTGTTTTGTATGTACTATCATATTAAGAGATATTCTAATGGCATGACTTGCCAGTTATGGCTTTTCTGACCCTCCATAAGATGCTGTCATTGGCATATATTTATTCAGGACATAGGCAATCTGTCAAGACTGCCTTTTCGAATTGATTAGCTTTAAAATGTGTTGTGTTTAATTTTTACACTGCTATGTAAACAAAACAGCAATCCGTTTAATTCATTCGTATCTCGATCCTATTTCTAAAACTTCATATGAATACATACTGTAGTGTTCTAACCCAGAATTTACATAAGAAAAATGTTTTTTTGAACACACAATTTGGACACCAAATACGCAACACTGTATATCTGTATGGGTCCGTACGGTACGGATATGTACGGAACCGTACGAAATCCGTACATTTTTTTTTTTTAGAATTTTTTTAACCGGTTAACACAGATTTGACATTAATCAAATAATGAATAGCATTAACCAGATATTTGAACTTGATTAACCAGATAAGAAAATAGGATGTCCAAAGTTTCAGGATTTGGCATTAACTAGATAATGAATAGCATTAACCAGATATGTGAACTTGATTAACCAGATAAGAAAATGAGATGTCCAAAAGTTTCAGGATTTAGCATTAACCAGACAAAAAAATCTGTAATATTTTTTTTTTAAAAAAGGTCCGTACATGTACGAACATACGGTCCATACATGTTATTGCGTATTGTTGTCGCTGGCGTGTGTCCAAATAACGCGACCGTTTACATAATATTTGGTTAGTTAATATATACACATACATATTAATATGTGTTGATGATAATATGCTATTATAAAAAATTGAAGTCTTGAAATATCTGAAATGTGTAATCAAATCCCTTAAAACCAATATTAAATAACAGAATGTGATAAAATAATAAATACTGTAGCGCAATAGAAATGCGGAAAGACGAGCACGACTAATATATATAAAGGGGATACCCAATTTTGGTGTAGCCCTTTTTTCCTTCCCATTCTACCCTTTATTTGATTTGAAGCAGTTGATATTACAACACACATGAATATAATAATACGGTCCCGTTATTTGGACACAGAAAGGGGACATCATACGTGATATCGTATGTCCGTACATGTACGGACAAAGTTTTTTTTTTCCAAAAAAAAATTTAAGTTTTTTTTTAGATTTTTTTTAATTAGTTAACACAGATTTTGGAATTAACCAGATAATGAATAACATTAACCAGATATTTAAACTTGATTAACCAGATAAGAAAAAGTTTTAGGATTTGGCATTAACCAGATAATGAATAGCATTAACCAGATATGTGAATTTGATTAACCAATTAAAAAAAATGTAATATTTTAAAAAAAATTAAAAAAAATATTTTTTTGAAAATACAAATAAAAATTATCCGTATATATACGGATATATGTTCTATACAGTACGGACACATGAGATCGTGTATTTGATGTCGAAAATTTGTGTCCAAAAATCATTTTCCATAATAATATGTTACCGCACTAAATGGTTTCGTTATTAACTTACTGTTCCCAAAACTGAGCACAACGAAAGGACAAGAAACAAAACGAAAGCAGTTGCAGAAGAGGGAAAGAAGACGTGACAGGAAGGGGGAGGCAGCACCTATGGAAGGGGAGGGGCGCACCATCATCAGAGTAGGAAAATAAACGGAAGACAGAAATTTAAGAGAGCGAGAAAGATGAGAGATCGGGAGAGAAATGGAGAAGTACGTTGCTGTCGTTGAGGGAGAAGGCCAGGGCAGCCACGACGAAGGGGAAGCCGTCCGATTGGCACCGGGAACGCACACCATCATCGATTTATAGGGCGGCGGAAGACCACCGTCTCCCTATCCCTCTCTTCTTCTTTGTCCTCATGATTCTGTTTATTGCCTTTATTCTCCTTTCCTTTGTGTTGGCAGGGAAGCATGATGTGGAGGAAAAATGGAGGCACGAGTAAGAAGAAATTGTGGATGTGGGAGGCCCTCTGTGATACTTCAAACCCCTCAAGTATCAATCCGTCCACAAATATGTGCAACAACAACGCTACAATGCACCGAAGTGGATAGGAATAAAGGAAGGGAAAGCCAAAAAAAGAAAAAAGAAAAAAAAAGGTAATTCTCATTTCCATGTTCCCGTGTCACGCTGTAACTTATTTATTTCTTGCTTAGTGGATGGATGGACATTACATTGGATTTGACATGCTGAATCAGTGGATTCTAATTGGAACATTTTGCTATCTTCTTACTTGAGATGCTTTGACTTGGGTTTTGGTTTCTAACGCCTGTTATTTTCCATTCTACATTCTAATTGTGAGCCTTTTTTTTCTCTTAATAAGTTTTTATGCTAATCTGAGAAATGTCCAAAGATTTATATGATGCAAAGATTTTCTTATTTAGAAAACATGACAGAATTTTTCCATATGTTTTTGTCGTATATGTTGTTCTAAGTGTCACATTCTTACCACCTATTTAATAAATACTTAGAGGAAGGGGCATGTGATATTGCAGTATTCAAGTAGTTTATTTTCTCATTCTCCTTTTTCATTTTAATCAATGTTGTCACATTTTATCATTACTGGAAAAAGAAGGTTCTGAGCAGTTTGCTTATGATATTATAGCTGATGAGATTTGATTCTTATCCTTGAAGATGTTGTGTTGCTGCCATGGAGTTTATTTCTGTTTTGGAGCAAGTAAAAGCTTGAACACCGGATAATATTATTTCACAATTGGATTTTAGTCAAGCATTCATAGACTACCAATTTTGTCAAACTCCAAATCTTTTCTTCTATGTTTTTCTTGGTTTTGTAATGGAATCTTGCAAGTCCTTTGACCACCATATATATTCCAGTAGATTATTTGGTTGCATTTGCTAGAGGTTGAAGAGTAATTGGGTTACAATTGAGTTGGTATGTCGTTGATGTAATTCTTATCATACTTTGAAACTGTAATTTATGTAAGAACACAATATTTTACTCCCTTCAGTATCTGGACTTTTACTAGATATAAAATTCAGAGTATTTTTTTTTTTTTGGTTGTGCAGTACTTGATCACACATTCAAAGGCAACAACTGCCTGGATGCAATCTAAATTTTGAAATAAGTTGTCACACCACAAAACGAGCAATAATGGAGAGGACTATGAGGTGAGGCTGTTGTACCTAAATTTTGAGAAGGTCATTGATAGAGAAGTCAAGCAAAAACGAGTGGACGATTGTACCCCATAAGTAAATTCTTAAACCCACAAATGATCCCATAGAATTTGAACTTTTTTGAAACTTTCTTCCAACAATATTACACCTAAGGATATTTTGGCACATTGGGCTCAACACATTAATATAGTTTGGATGGCTGTTGTTGCAAAAAATCTTTTTGTTCGTGTTTATGTTTATCTTATGCTTATTGTTATATTTTTTTCCCTGATGGGTTCTTCTTTAACATTGCAGAGGGAAACACCTTCTTCATCCTATGTGGTTTCAGATTTTACGGGTTCTCCTTGTGCACTCTTCATATGTTGTCATAGTAACCTGCTTCCTCTTTTCGTGATTTCATGTTGTTCCGTCTTCAGTTTGTGATTGTCAATGCTTACTCTCTGTTTGGAATTATGTGTACTCTATCATCCACTTACATTGAAATGATCATCTGTTTGGGATCATCTGATTCCAAGCCGTATGACAGAAAATGATACTTGCTCTCTGTCAGGAGTCTTTTATTGTATGGGGAAGATACTCTCAGCTATTGGAGGCACACATTCAATCTCTGCCAGGAGACTGTTGAGAAGCAAGTTTTCTGAGAAGAATTTCACTAAATGAAGTAAGGTCGCGGTTAGAGTTACCATTTCAATTGTCTGTATGTACCATTGACGACGGTCCAATAGGTAAATATGAACCGGAATATGACTGTGGAGTTTGAATAAAATTTCTGCTACCAAATGAATTAAGGGAGAACAGTTTTTATCTGTGAGATTGTATTGATCACTCTTTCCTTATCCTGACTCGCAAATACTATATAGCTTATACACCAAAACAAGCAGATTTTGTTGAAACCAAAGAAGACAAACGTTGTATCTATAGGGAAACAAAGTAGTGAACTGGGGTGTTCTAATAATGATTGGATTTTAGTTAAAAATGCAACGCCAATTTCCCAAATTCCTAGCAACTCAATTTGTCTACTTGGGACGGAATTGAGAAATTACTCGTCCATTTTGTCTCTTTTTTATTTAGAGTAAAGTCTCATTTTAGTCCTTGAAAAAAATTGTGCTACCCATTTTCGTCCCTGACAAAAAATAAGTCCAGAAATAGTTCCTGACATTCTCAAAACAGGACCACATTAGTCCTTCTGTCAGTCTCCTTCCAAATCCGTCACTTAATGTGATGACGTGCCACGTTAAATGCTCACGTGATACGTTAACCCTCTCCACAGTGGCAATACGTGTCTATTTTTTTCTGCAAAGCCGATTTGGGACATTTTAGTCCTTAGCAATGGCAGATTTGGGACATATTAGTCCCTCTACCCCCATTATTATCATTTTAGAGTTCGTCTTTTTCCCTGAACCCTAACCCCCATTGTTTCCAAATTTCAATGGGATCTGTTAATAAAGTGATAGTTGAAGCAGCAAATCAAGCTCATTACGGAGTGAAGAAAGGGGTTTTGAATTGAAGGGTGGTCTTGTAGTTATGGGTTGTAGGTGTGGTGTCACTCTTCTCTCTGTTCAATGCTTATCGGGTCTTTTGATCCCATTCTCTTCTGCTGCTAGGCTTGGTGCTGAAAGACAGAAGTTTGAGGTCACCAAGCATTTGAGTCGCTTGAACAAGGCTCCTGTTAAGACCCATTCTCTTCTCCATCTACCCCCATTTCCTATTTCTCTTTTTATTCTGTTTGGTACCCAAAAAAACTAGCCTACTTTTGAAAAAAAAATTACCTTTTTTTTCTTCCACTCTTTCCCTTTGCTGAAGGGCAGATGTTCCAGGAACCCTATGTGGCAAGCTGTTGCTGCTATATTTTAAAAAAAAACATTTTATATGATTTATTTTCTCTTTGTTTCATAAAACGTAGATTTTTTGTGTTAATGTCCTAATTTCTTAAACCATATAATTTTTTCTCTATTTTTTCTACTTTTATTCCCCTGCCCCCAAAATTAAAAGGAAAAATCATGGTCATTTTGATGAGATTATTCATTGGTTATGTTATTGTTATTATTATTATAATATTATAATAATAGTAACCAACTCTGCACATGTGACACTATTGACAATATTGTTTTTATAATATTGTTAGATATACATTCTAGCTTGAGGTGGGGTGTTACTTGTAATAATAAGTTAGTAACTTTAATGACAGTCGTAAATAGTGCCACATGTGCAGAGTTGGTTACTGATTAGCTAGGTATATATTAAACCACATCTGTGTAAATGATAGTGTGTGGAATTCATTTTTCATTGAATGAAATCAGAAGAGCACATTGCTCTGAGTTTTCTCTCTATTCTCTCGAGCTATTATAAAACCTAGAGCAATTGAAAAGAGAGGGAAAACTGAGAACTTTCTGTTATTGATTTGTGTAAATGAATTTTTTTACAACTGAATGAGTACAAATTGATTTATATAGGGAGCTAAACATGTGCTGACTTTGCTATCCTACACCCTCTTAATGAGCTGTCAAGACAGTTGTCAGAAACTGCTATAACTAACTGAAACTTAGTTAGTTTTATACTAAAGCACATCACTCTAATGCCCCCCTCATACTCAATGGGGTTGAGCCTTAAAAGAGGGATCAATTACATTGAGTTTGGATCTTATAGACAAAAACTTAGAGGATGACAGAGGCTTGGTGAGCAGATCAACCCACTGATCTGTCCCAGGAATATGCTGAACACTGAGCTATTTGGCAATCACTTTCTCTCGAACAAAACAAAGATCAATCTCCATATGCTTTGTCCTGGCATGTAAGACTGGATTGTGAGCAAGCATGACAACTGATTGGTTGTCACAGAAAATCATAGGAACAAGATAAGGAATGTGCAACTTTGTGAGAAGAGTTTGTATCCAAATTAAATCAGAGGCAACCTCTGCTAAGCTGCGGTATTCAGCTTCAGTGCTGGACCTAGCAACCATATGTTGTTTTCTGGACCACCAAGAAATCAAATTAGGGCCAAAGTAAATAGTAGCCCCTGAAGTGGACCTTCTGTCATCAGGGTCTGAAGCCCAATCAACATCACAGAATGCTCTAAGAGGGAATGACTTATCAGGCAGTGCAGGAAATAATTGCAAGCCACAATGAACTGAACCCTTTAGGTATCTGAGTATCCTTTTTACAACACACCAGAGTGATTCTTGGGGATTAAAAGGAGACTGAAACACATTAGAACCAGAGGAATGCATTTGCAAACCTTGGCCATTTCCTATGAATACTTGGTCAGATCCAGTGAATGAGTCAAGCTGCTGGATATTCTTTTGATCACTGGTCACATGAAAAGAAGCTCCAGAGTCAGGGAACCAGGAGTTTGAGGCACTCGAAGCAAAGTTAGTGACCATAGCACTTGGTTGAGGTGCTTGAAAACCAATAGGCCTTTGTTGTGATGAAGGCCACACCCAAGTATTTGAAGGATATTGTTGTGGAAACATACTTGAAGGCATAGGTAACCCAGGGAAACCATGAGAACCATGAGAACCTTAGGCATTAGGCATAGGAGGTCCATGGAAACCAAAAGTATCAGAATGAGGACTTTGAAATCCTTGAAAATTGGCAGGTATTGGAGGCTGAAAGACTTGATAAAATCGACGCTAGCAAGTAGCAGCCAGATGACTAAACTTGAAGCAAACTTGACACTGAACATTGGAGAATCGACCACCACGGCCACGACAACGAAAGGAGCCATTTCTAGTAGATCCAGTCACGTTATTGTCAGTTTGTGACTCATGAGTGAGATGAACTTGTGCAGAAGTATTATGTTCTGCAGTTTGAGTAGAAAGCTTTGGCACATGAGTCAGATTAATTGAGACTGATTCATTGATAGCTTTCTTCTTGAACTTATCAAGACGAAGTTCATGAGCCATAAGAAGAGCTTCAACTTCTTCAATATCCATAGACTCGAACTTGCTTTCAACAACAAAAATAGCCGGTCCAAAATCTTGAGGCAAACCTTCGAGAACTACATCAAGATGTTGATTCAGAGGAACCAGATCTCCAATTGACGCCAGAGCATCAACTAGAGCCTTGATTCGAAGCAAGTATTCAGCGACAGTACGATCATTGAGTTGCGTCGCACGAAGTTCAGATCTCAATTGCCTCGCCTTCGCGCGCGTTTGTTTCTGCAAATATGCATGAAGACACTCCCAAACCTCATACGCATGAACGCAACTAAGAACGCGAGAAAAAATGTCACTCGAAAGCGTCGATTGCAACCACGACTAAAGCATTTGATCTTTCTGCAACCACACATGATACTCCGGATTCACCTTCGCAGCGAGCTGATCTGCATCAGTTAGGTATTGCGACGGAACCGCGGGACAAACGAGGAACTTGTGCCTACCATTCGCGATGACATAAGGCTCAACTTGTTGCCGCCGAATCAAGAAATTCTTCTCAGTGAGTTTCTCTTGAGATTTTGAGAGAAAACGATATTTGTGTAGATGAGCGATTGATCGGAGAGGCTTGAATCGGAGGAGGAGACGATGGCGGAGGAGGAGGAGGACAATTTTCGTTCGAAGCAACCAAGGATCGAACTACCTCTGTGATACCATATTAGAAAACCTAGAGCAATTGAAAAGAGAGGGAAAACTGAAATTGAACTTTCTGTTATTGATTTGTGTAACTGAATTTTCTTACAACTGAATGAGTACAAACTGATTTATATAAGGAGCTAAACATGTGCTCACTTTTCTATCCTACACCCTCTTAACGAGCTGTCAAGACAGCTGTCAAAAACTGCTATAACTAACTGAAACACAGTTAGTTTTATACTAAAACACGTCACTCTAATACGAGCCCCTTCATCTTCTACACAATAATATATTGCCTTCAATCAATTCTCTCTAAATAAAGAATCTTCAATGTTCTTTTATGACCCTGCAGTATTTTTATAAAAACGTTCAGGTCTATTATAGATAAACATAACAAACTTGACAATTAACTGTAACAGGTACCAATCATTCAAAAGAAAATACGATTTTGTTGATGCTTTTGCTTTTATTGTTATCATCTAACTTTTTTGATGCAACCTCCTATCTAGTAGTAGCTTGTCTTTTCAATCTTAATCCTTAACGTCAGCCACCATAAGTTACAGTGTAAAACCGTAAGGTTAATAATTGATCCTCAAACTTCTAATTCCTTGTTGGATTCTTTTGACCCTTTGTTCCATTTTCCCTTTTATGAGACACAAACTAAAAAGATGTGAGACAGAAATTGGCCTCACTGATAAGATAATTGCTAGTGTTAAAAGCTGTTAAGTCTCAATAACAGCCAAGTCACCTGAATCTACAGAAAGCCAGAGGCATCGGAGAAAAAAGGGCTAATTGAACATGTGCTTTGGTACTGCAAATAAGTTATATTCATTTGAAAATTTCTTGTTAAATTGGTTGTTAAATCGAGTCAATCATATTTTAGATGATGTCTAATAATCCTGAAGTCTTTCCTAGTTTCCCTTAGCAAACAACCTTGTTTGAAACCCTCGGAATAACCAAAGTAAAATAGTCCTAATTCAAAAAACTCGAGCTACAATGAGCTATCCAATATGTTTGTCAAACTGTAAGAGAATCATGCCCCTACTGCCCTGCAGTAAATAATAGAAATGAGATTGGCAATTAGCCTATCAGCATGCGTTAAACGATGATAAATTAATATTGAATCCTCAAACTCCAAACCAAGAATTTGATAGATCATGCAAAAATCCTATAATGATCTAATCTAATCTGAATATGAGAAGAAAGATGCACATAGTAAAGCTTTCAAGCTATTATTCATCTTGACGAACTAATTAGTAATAAAATCAACCATGAATCTGATTCTAGCACCTTATAGTCAGTCAGGAATAAAGAAGGATAAAATATTATCTCAGAAAATGGTATTGTTCTCACCAAGCCCCACATTCTTTCCTACATTTTTTTTTTTTGACGAATCATTCTTTCCTACATGAAACTTCTAAGTTTTGCAAATAAAAATAATTAGAACTTAATAAATAGTAGGTTTCATCATAGTACATTATGTTTAAGATTTTGTCGTAACCGTTAGAAAACAGGAAAGAAAAAGGTCATACTAAGAGTATGTTTGATACATTTTTTTAAAAGCAGTTTTTCTATTTTTAAAAATAGACAAAGAATAAATTTTGTTTTTGTTAAATTTTTATAAAACATAAAACTGTTTTAAAAAGTGTAATCAAGCAGACCCTAAATCATAAACTTTCGCTCCTACATTCTTTCTCAAGCAATTGAATTTTGCACAAGGTGTTTAAATTTCAAATGCAGCAAGCCACTTATGGAGAGTTTTTTATGATTATTTTTTATGATTTGTTCTCTGTAAACAATATGTGACTCACAACCTGAAAATTTATAAAGACCTTGAAATATCTCTCAGTTAAAATCCATTACTTTAGTAGATAACCATGCTTAGAGTCGTTTTAAGCAAATTGTGGTTAATTTGAAGAAAGAATGTATGTTGACCTTCATCCAAATACCAGAGTAATTTTATATGGTAATTAATCTTATGATTTCTGCCTTATGTACCCCAAAAAAAAAAAAAAAAAAAAAATCTTATGATTTCTGCCTTGAATGCATTGTCGGGTTCCTCGATTGATCCATTCAACAGAGCATAGTATCCCAAACAAAATGATACCTCAATTTACCATCGAACCATGGAAGAGAGAGGGCAGTTTATTTCCCCACCTCTCATTTTTTCAATATTCCAACTTTACCCTTCAGATTAATTTCACTCCCTCTCTCCCTTTCTCACTCCCTCACTCAGCACCTCCCCTCCTTCCTCCTTCCTCATCTTCTCCTCCCAACCTCCCCTCCTTCGCCCTCTCTTAATCTGTCACTTTTTGAAGTTTTTTGGCTCGCCTTGGAGGTCGTAGCTAGCCCTGGTGCGTTCGTTCTTCATCTACTCCACATTGCCACTAATCTGAGGTTCGGCGGCCTCTTTTTTTTTTTTTTTTTTTTCTGAAATCGCAGAAAGTCCGGATTCTTAGTACCGGAGTACTCCGGATATAAGAATCCGGACGTATATTTTTTGATTACTCTATTTCCCAAGTCCGGATTCTAATATCCGGAGTACTCCGTATTCTAAAGTCCGGAGGTATAAAATAGTTCGGATTTAAGAATCCGGAATATTCCGGTAATTAGAATCCGGACGCTTTGTCTGTTAAAGTTTTGACTTGTCTTTTTCAGTGCAGTTTCAATGGAAGAGAAGCATTCCGAAGACAACTTTCCCGACACCATAGTGCCCATTGTTCCTGATGTTCCAGAGGTCGTTTCCATGGATTGTACCAGTGCATTCACTCGCTCGGGTACTTATTTTATTGATCAGTTTTGTTAAGATTTGTTAGATGAGTTGGTGAATGATACATGTTGTCGCTTTGGTGTTTTCTACGCGGGATGACCTATTGGCATGGGCACGAGACGTTGGCAAATCTGTTGGGTGTGGTTAGTATTTTAAGATCAGACTATGGGCAATCAAGCAAAAAGACTTTTGTGATGTTGGGTTGCGAGAAAAGTGGCAAGTATAAGCCTTACAAGACTATGGGAGTGAAGGCTACTGGCACTAGAAAATGTCAATGCCCATTCAGATTAAAAGGAAGGCTGGTGAAAGGTGCCGGAGGGTGGGTTTTGAAGGTAATGTGCGGTATGCACAACCACGGGTTAGTCGAAAACTTTGAGGGTCATCCATATGTCGGTCGTCTAACTTCTGAAGAGTTGTCTAATCTGAGCGACATGACATTGAACATGATTAAGCCGAGAAACGCCTTACTCTCACTACAGCATAAAAATCCAAACAGTCACACCACAATTAGGCAGATCTACAACGCACGACAAAAGATCCGGTCTAGTCTAAGGCAGGGCAGAACTGAGTTACAACATTTGATGAACTTGATGCACCGTGATCGTTATGTGCACTGGCATAGAAAAGCCGATAACTCTGATGTTATCACTGATATAGTTTGGGCACATCCTGAAGCTATCAAGCTTGTAAATTCGTTCAACATTGTTTTGCTTATTGATTCGACATACAAGACTAATAGGTACAGGATGCCCCTAGTTGAGATTGTTGGTGTGACCTCAACTGAGATGACATTCGCTGTTGCATTTGCATTTGTGGAGTCGGAGAAAGCGGATAACTACACATGGGTGCTTGAGAATGATTAAGCACCAATTCAGATGTTGCACTAAGGTGTGACCTCCTTAGCCTTCTTCCTATTTGCTTTTGCTGTCTTTTCTATCTCCGGATCAAACACCAATTCAGATGTCTGTTTCCCTCGTATACATAACAACTAGAAAGATGATTAAGCACACAACAGCTGTATTTTTAAACAAGATAAAGTATATCCACAAAAACTAACTAACTAGAAATAAAACTGTAAAATTGTTCAAAGTAGTAACTCCTTTGCCTTGTTGACAATCAAATCAACAATCCCCGGCAACGGCACCAAAAACTTGTTAGCGTATTTCATACACTACTTTTTAAGGCAAGTGCACCAATCGCAACCAGTAATATAGTAATGAATAGAGTATCGTCTCCACAGGGATTATGATGGTTATCAATAAGAATAAGTGTGTAATTACTTTAAACGGAAATGATTTGGATATTTTGATTGTAATTGTAACTTTGAACAAGTTAAAGTAAAAATAGAATTGACTTGGTTGGTTGAAAACGACTAGGATTTGAATCCTCTTGTACTTGCTCTTATGTAACTAGTTCATCATTAACTTAAGTAATTTCATATAAATTGAAGTTCGAATCAACTGAATTAGCTTAAGGACAATCCCTTGCCTCATAAACCCTTTATTCTAGCCACAATCCCTAATCCCTTAGGTGATTAATGATTAGACTAAGCAATAAGATCCATGATTCATTAGAACACATAACCACAAGTTATATTCTTATAATCATCATGATTATGATTACTAATCTCAGTTCAAGTTCATTCATCCTATTTTCCAATAAAGATGAAAAACCCAAAATCAATGCAATAGTGATCAAGTATTGAAAAGCATGAAGTATAGAGATTAGAAACTCAATTTACATAACATAAACTTGTATTAATATAAGAGAACTAACTACATAAGAGTTTGTACATGATTCATCTCATCCTAATCTAAGGTATTTAGCTACTCATGGTAGTAAAAGAAGAAAACAAACATATGGAAGAAAACAACTCCATTGATGATCCAAACCTTGTTCCCAAGAATGAATCCTCCTTGAAGATGAAGAACAATGGAACCCTAGCACTCCTAATCTTTCTCTTCAGTGTTTTAGATGTTAGCAAAGGTCCAAGATGATTAAAAAGTGAACAAATATCTAATTATACAGATTCTCAGAAGACCGTGCGCTGTCGCGCAGCTTTAAGCGATACAAATGCGCGTCGCACAGACCGAGGCGGCTTCAGATTTGCAGCGATGCGGCGTCGCGCAGATTCTTCTCGATCAAGGCGCCAGAACGCGCATGAAGACAGAGCAGCTATATAAATGCGCCACACACGCATTCCTTTACTTGTAAATGCGCCACGCATACTCAATAACTTGGCTAAATTTCGCATTTTTGGCTGCCTTAGAATCTTATGCTCTCACGAATCATCTTCTTTGCCTTTAATTGAATTCTTGAGAGTGTCTTCTTTTGGTTTTGTTTCCATTCCTAGCAATTCAAGTGCAATATACATGAGAATAATGTAAGAGTTAAAACATACAATCAAACAACCAAGTGTAAAGAATTCCAAAGTTTAAGCTCAATATATATTCAACTCTCTCAATTCCTCATGTATTTAATTCAATTAATCACTCTAAATTAACATAAGATGAAAACTTATCATGAACAGGGTTGAGTCTGCACATTGGCGGTTGAAGAAGTTGTTAGCTGATAGTAGAGGAGATTTGTGTAACTGTTGGGATGCAATGAATAACATGATCAGGTTACAGCACACTGAGTTGAAGGCTTCATTCGAGCATAGCATTAGTAGACAACAACATTGCTTTAATATTGCAGTCTACAAGCACTTAAATGGCCTTGTGTCTAAGAATGCGTTACAGTACATTGCCGACGAGCTTCTCCGATGTAGCACCGTTGGCATAGACAGTTCTGCGTGTGGTTGTGTGCTAAGATACACGCATGGACTACCTTGTGCATGTGAGCTTGCCAGATATACGATGCACTACATCCCAATCCCGTTGGAGGCAATTCATACTCACTGGAGGAAATTGAGCTTCGAGAACCCATGTGACACCGACAGTAGCCATGGTTCAGAACTAAGTATACAGGTTGAGCTAGCAGCATTGGCACGTAGGTTTCAGGAGCTTGATATTGCAGGCAAAATGGTACTGAAGGCGAAACTACGTGAGTTGGCATTTCCTGACACCACTTCTATCTGTCCACCCCCTTGTAAGGTGAACCCACGGGGAGCACCAAAGAAAGGAAAGTGGTTGGCAGTAGATAGTTCAACAAGACGCGATCCATCCTCATGGGAGCGTGTTGATGACTTCTTTGCCTCCCAACACGATAGTGCGTCAACTCCAACCTCGTCTAGACGTTCAGCTCACACTTTGTCTAGACATTCGGCTCCTCCTCCTATCAAGTCAGAACCACCTACAGCTCCTCCTCCTCCCATCAAGTCAGAACCACCTACAGTTGCTCCTCCAGTGATGAAGTCAGCTCCGGCCCTGCCATTCATACACCAGTTTTCTTATCAAATTCATCAATACATTGACAACATTATTGATGTAGAACCCGATGGGAACTGTGGGTATCGTAGCATCGCTGCTTTACTTGAGATGGGGGAAAATGCATGGCCCTTAATCCGACAGGATTTGATTAGAGAGGTTGAGAGAAACCGGGACGACTATGTTGGTGTACTTTGTGGCGAAGACAACCTTGAGGCACTACGGCGATCACTATATGTTGACAGGGTTGATCATGTTGCCAAAAAGGAGAAATGGATGACCATGCCAGATGCAGGATATGTGATTGCTAACAAATATAAGGTGGTTCTGATCTGTTTAGACCAGGGAAGTACCACAATTTTCCTCTCAGGCACGGACCATCAAGGATTGGAAAAATCAGCGCGTCCTCTGCATTGGATTTTTGCATAGAATGGAACACTTTGTACAGGTACAATACTTGTGTTAACTCTTTATTTTTTTGTAACCTTTACGTCATTTTTTACTTTGTTTAATTGGTTTCAAAATGACATTTTCTCAGGTCTATTTAAAGCATGACGCTCCAATACCTCAGCCGGATGTTCAATGGAAAAGGCTTAGAAGCGATTGTGCTAGGGATTGGGAGGCGCTATATCTTAGTCGCATGCAACATTGGAAATCAATTTTTATTTCATCCATGCAGAACATGTATTGTAGATCTTTGAATATTTATATATTGGATCTCTATATTTATGGTTCAATTTGTGTTTTAAATTGTGTTTTAATTGTATTTGCCTCTGAGCGACATAATGGTACGACCAGAGGCATAAAATTTATGAACAAATAAAATGCATATATCCCAAAATACAAATACATATATATGTCGATCAAAATACATATGAAAACACTAAGAGGGTGTCGCTACTGCGTACTACGCATGACCCGTCGTAGTGTATATATCTGCGGGAAATGGGGGCGTGCTAATCTCTGTAGCTCTCGCATCAGCTCCCAACCATCGGTGTCGGGCTGGATGTGCAGGCATCCGTCCATCACTGCCTGTGTAATCTCAGACACCCTAGCCCAACTAGCAGCCTATGACAACAACAAAAAAAGATTTAATTTTCGTATTCACAGCTGTTTAAGAGAAATAAATAAGACTTATAAATATAACATACATCTGCTGGTGGCGGTGGTGGTGCGGATGGTGGTGGTGGTGGTGGTGGCGGCGGCGGAGGCAGAGGCGGTGGTGATCCTGGATCTGGAACTGGTACATGATCAGGATATATATATGGATGTGAGATACGTCGGAACCAATCCATGTATCCAGGCTCCATGTCCGGTAATCCAGGCGCCACCGGATCACCAAGAACAATGAGGTGCTGATCAAAATGAAGCCACCTCTCGTCCATCTCCTCGGAACTGACCGACTGTCGTCTCAAGTCCCGGGGATCGTCGGGTATGCGCTGCACATGTCCAAACTGGCGCAATACCCTGTCCGGCAGGTATGGATAGACGAGAGTCCCGAAACGGATGAAGCCCCTGAAGTGTCTGAATGCCACCGGTCCACAAAGGCACTGATCAGTCCCTTGTCGACCGCCCCATAACAAAGCCGCCTGAGTGAATCAAGCTTCGACTCAAGTAGAATAGCATGAATCTGCGGACAAGGGGCAAAAGCAGATACACTGGTGCCGTGACTGATCACCCTAATCTCTCCCCGCAACTGACATCAAAACAGCACAGTATAAGTCAATTACATATAAATAAATGAAATTAATGTAAAAAACAAAAATAGTGTTTACTTACGTCGGGCTCAAGCCACAACCGTGCGGCCACATGTTCTTGTCCATAATCGACAAGAATCGATGTCGTATGGGCCCCAGGAATGACTCATTGCATCTGGAGTTCCACCACCGGCTCTACTACCGGCTCCACCGGCCGTCACGGCTCCACTACCGCCGCCTGTCCAGCCTGACGTACCGCCTCCACGACCGGCTCATGTGCTGCTGACGTACTAGCTGAAGTACCGACTCCACTACCGTCATGAGGTCGACGCAGCTCATCCTGACGCTTGCGCGCCGACATAGTAGGTCTCGTCCGGTCATCAGCAGGGACTGATATCCGACCACCCCTAGCGGGTGCACGACCACCCCTAGCGGATCCACGACCCCTCGTACGTGCCATAATCCTGTAAAATAAATTCATAAATAAAATAAATAAAAATCAAATTAAATAACTACTGCAGTCATTCTGAACTTCCGGACTCTAGAATCCGGAGTGATCCGGATTCTAGAGTCCGGAAGTAGGAATTGGAGTTTGTGTCATTCTGAACTTCCAGACTCTTGAAGCCGGAGTGATCCGGATTCTAGAGTCCGGAAGTAGGAATTGGAGTTTGTGTCATTCTGAACTTCCGGACTCTTGATGCCGGAGTCATCCGGATTCTAGAGTCCGGAAGTTCAGACTGACAGAAACTACAATTCCTATTTCCGGACTCTAGAATCCGGATCACTCCGGCTTCAAGAGTCCGGAAGTTCAGAATGACACAAACTCCAATTCTAACGTCCGGATTCTTGAAGCCGGAGTGATCCGGATTCTAGAGTCCGGATTTACAGAGAAAACAGAAGAAGAAAAAAAAGGGATGATGCTCGTACCTTGCAGAAAGTGAGAGCGAGAGAGACGATGGGAGACGGTGGAAATGTGGGGAGTGTGAGGCGAGTGAGATTGGGAGAGAGGAACGGTGGAAATGAGGGGAGGGAGGAGGAGGTGAGGCGAGGCGAGGATCGGGAGAGGGAGACGAGAGGGGAGGTGTGAAAATTTGGAGTGGGGGGAGGTGATGAAATGGGCAGGGAATTAGGGTTAAGTTGAGGGGTTTTTTTGTCTTTTTATTGGGTTGGGGAGGTGGGAAAATTAAGTGGGGGAGGTGGGGAAATAAACTGCCAAGAGAGAGTACACAAAAAAGAAATAGTATAAACCAAGGAAAAATATGCAACTAAAACAGAATCACTAACACAATACCTCTTCTATAAAGCGATACTCTTTAAAATATTATAATAATATCTATATTTTATTTATTATTATAAAACCTCTACCATAAATTCTCAATCACAAATCATTCGCCGAGTAAAAAAAAAAAAAAAAAATCACAAATCATTCGCTGCAATCACAGCGCCGCTCCTTATGTTGATTTTTTTGCATAATTATAGTCTTGGAATCTCTATTTTAACTAATTTATGATTTTAGTCTCTTTATTTATAAATTTAGACGTTTGGTCTCTAAATTTTAAAAAATTTAAACATTTTGTTCAATTGAAAATTTGGCTCTCAATTTGATGATGTGGGGCTGACGTGGTGCTGACGTAATGTTCATTAATCTAAGTAGCAACTGATTAAGACACTTATGTGGATGACACGTTGTCATCTCACTAGTCATATCACAAATTCATTCCATTTTAAAAAAGAAAAATGATATTTGAACACCTATTTTTGGGACATCGTATGTTCGTACGGTACATACATGTACGGAATTGTATGGACATCCGTACTTTTTTTTTTAGATTTTCGTAAGTGGTTAACGCAATTCCTGTAAGTGGTTAACGCAGTTCACTAACCGGTTAATACAGACTTTTAACTGATTAACGCAGTTCATGTAAATGGTTAACGCAGTTCATGTAAGTGGTTAACGCAATCCACTAACTAGTTAATACACATACAAATTTTTTTTAACTGGTTAACGCATTTCATGTAAGTGGTTAACGATTACTCTGTGTCTATTAACTATATAGTGGATTGCGTTAACCACTTATATGAACTGTGTTAACCATTTACATGAACTGCGTTAACCAGTTAAAAGTCTATATTAACTAGTTAATGAACTGTGTTAATCACTTACAAAAATCTATAAAAAAAAGTACATATATCCGTATAGTTCCGTACATATTCGTACCGTACAGATAGATATACAGTACTACTTTGGCCTCATTTATAAGCAAAAAAGGCATTTTTACATTCATTAAAAAATGTATGTATCTGGTCCAAATTGGACCAGATACATACATTTTTTAATGAATGTAAAAATGCCTTTTTTACTTATAAATGAGGCCGGAGGGAGTATCTATATAAGTGTCCCAGAAGGTGATAAAAATAAATAAATTCTTTAAAAAATAACCAATAAAATTAAATTCTGAAATGATAAAAATCTGCAGGGCACCACCTTGAAATGACCATCAACACAGCACCAACATCATTGTATTCAACACCACCAACACCAAAACCTCTCTCTCTCTCTCTCCATCCATGGAACAACAACACTAGTACGATGCTTTCTCTGTTTAGAAGGTCGTCTCCTGCGTTTTGTGGTGTTTTGAGGAGGGAGGAAGAATGGGGGTGAGCGATGCAGAAGAAGCAGAAATCGCAAGAAGATGAGAAGAAGAAGGGAGATGGGGTTACGGTGTGGCAAAATGTGTTGTTCAACTAACACATCTCATGAAAGAAACATGGCGACGTCGTACTACCATACCATGTCCCTGCTGAGCGGACTTCTTCTTCTGCAATACGGAGCTGTAAGTAAATCTTCCTCATCTTCAACTTCATTAGCTCTTTAATTTCGCAACTTCTCCTTCTCCTTCACACTGCAAATACAATGTCGTCGTCGTCGTTTATCAGTTTAAGGTTCCTACTTTCAAAACCCTATTTTCTTCTTTCCTCAACCTCCTCAAGGCTATTCTCCTCACACTCTCACTCTCTACCCCCATTTGCACTCACTCCCAATCATAATGCTGATGATCTAGTTTTGTCCTTCAATCGCATGCTTGGATTACGTCTTACCCCACCCATCACTGAATTTGGCAAGCTTTTAGGTTCCCTTGTTAAGATGAAGTACTACTCTACTGCTATTTCCCTTTCTCATCAAATGGAAATTAGGGGAATTGAGCCTAACATTGTTACTTTAAACATCCTGATCAATTGTTACTGCCACCTTCGTCAGATGACCTTTGCCTTTTCTGTATTCGGCAAGATACTCAAGAGGGGTTATCAGCCAAATACCATAACCTTGAACACGATTATGAAAGGCCTCTGTCTTAATGGAGAGGTCCAGAAAGCATTGCACTTTCATGACAAAGTAGTAGCACAGGGATTTTGGTTAGACCAAGTTTCTTACGGGACCTTGGTCAATGGGTTATGTAAAATGGGGCAAACAAGAGCTGCCCTTCAGTTGTTGAGACAGGTTGAAATGCAATTTGGCAAGCCTACTGTGGTAATGTACAACACCATCATTGATAGCATGTGTAAAGATAAACTTGTAATTGATGCTTTTGATTTATTTTCTGAAATGGTTGCCAAGAGAATTATGCCTGATGTTTTCACTTATAGTGCCCTGATCTATGGCTTTTGCATTGTGGGCCAATTGAAGGAAGCAGCTGGTTTGTTAAATGAAATGGTGTTGAAAAACATCAACCCAGATGTTTATACCTTTAGTATATTGGTTGATGCATTATGTAAGGAAGGAAAGGTGAAAGAAGCAAAAAATGTGTTAGCTGCGATGGTGAAAGGAAGTGTTAAACCTAATGTTGTTACTTATAATTCCTTAATGGATGGGTATTGCCTACGAAAAGAAGTGAACAAGGGCAATGATATATTCAATGCTATGGCCCTAAGGGGAGTGGTGCCTGATGTTCAGAGCTATAATATCATGATTAATGGATTCTGTAAGAGTAAAATGATGGATGAAGCCGTGAGCCTCTTTGAAGAAATGCATTCCAAAAATATGATTCCTAATACAGTAACTTACAACTCTCTTATTAATGGCTTGTGCAAATAGGGAGAATATCTTTTGCATGGGAGCTTCTTGAGGAAATGCATGACATAGGTCATCCGGCGAACGTAGTCACTTACAATTCCTTCTTACACACTTTATGCAAAAATCATCATCTTGACAAGGCAATTGCATTAGTTAAGAAAATCAAAGATCGGGGTATTCAGCCAGATTTGTGCACATACAATATTCTTATTGAAGGATTATGCAAAGGTGGAAGACTTAAGGATGCACAACAGATTTTTCAGGATCTTTTAATTAAAGGTTACAATCTAGATGCCGTAACGTATACTGCTATGATTCGAGGTCTTTGTAAAGAGGGATTGTTTGATGAGGCATTGACTTTGCTGTCAAAAATGGAAGACAAGGGTTGCTTACCAAATGTGGTGACGTTTGAGATAATTGTTCGTGCTCTCTTTGAAAAAGGTTTGAATGATATGGCAAAGAAATTTCTTCGTGAAGTGATTGGTAAAGGTCTATTGTGATTGTAAAACTAGGTAAGAATAAGATGTTTTCTGGTTGCACATCGTTATTTTGAATTTTAATGTTGAACATCCATTATTTTTAGAATATTTTTAGTTTTATATACTTATAAATTAGGTAAGTTGTATTTGAGATATGCAACTTACCTAATTTTTAATTTTTTTAAAATATTAAAAGTGGTTACACGAGTTGGGATTTTTATCATTGGATTCATGGACAACATAGATAAAATTAAGCTTAGCTTTATTTATGTATAGGTCAATGAAACAGATATCAATGTTATAAAGACTGTGAAGAATATGTACTAGTTTATAGAAAACCATGTAAGGAATAAGGACTATGTGAAGAATTCATGCACATAAAAAATGTTATCTTATCAAGACTAAATGAGGCATAGTTCCTCCAATCTTACGCAGAAGAAAGTAAGTTTTACATGGCATAACACACAAAACATTTCCCTTAATGGGGTCCTAAAACTATTCATCAAAGTTCCTGTTCTTGTCAGAAGAAAATGTTTTGAGTGGTTATCAGGAATGCTTTTTTCAGCAGATTGGAGAAAAGCAGGATCTGGCACATCATAGCTCAAGATATGTCAAAAATTGAAAGCATACACATGGAGGAAACAATTCATTTCTTTAATAAAACGAACACTTTGGGCATTTAAGACCTCCCTAACAGAAGTCTTTCCAAATTAGCATCGACAGAAGTATTCATAGAGGCAATGTGAAATTGCTTCCCAGTAAAAATTCAAGGATCGTATTTCAATCACTGATATATTGTCTTTTTGTTGATCTATCCGTGCAAAAATTGAGTTATTCTTGTATTTTATCATGTTTCAGTCGAGGATATATTTTCTTGAGTTTTCCAATTTTTTCATCTTTTCGCAGAAATTGTGATTGAGGGAGCTGGAATGAAATGTTACTAGAAAACGGTTTGAAGAAAACGTGGTATCTGAAGTCAAGGTGCACCAATTAAGCAACATAGTAAACAAATCTTTTGGCACATGCAGCAAAGCAGCTTCTTCTCCTTGAGAATAGCATTGTAATTACTTGGCATGCAGTTCTGGGAAGCTCTTTAGATTGAAATTTAGTTAGTTAATTTAAATATATTTGTAGTGAAAGACTGAACCATGGATTTGCATGCTGGGAAGCCCTTTAGATTGAAATTGCTCTGGTTTCCACTTTGTTTTACTAGTTTAATTTAATTACGAGGGGTGAACTTTATAAGGTGCTTCTTTATCCTTTGCACACTAATGTGTTTTTTTATTATTATTTTTGGACAAAAATGACAAAATGCCTTGTGGTACAAAATAACGGGTAACTGTTGTTTTCATGGCTTTTCCTTGCTTCTGTTATTCCTCTTATTTTGTTCTTTTGATTATATGTAAGTACATTGATTGATTTTGATTGGGTATGTATTACTACCTCCGTTGGCTAATATAAATAAATAAAACAAAAATTACTAAGACCAAAGAAACTTATTTAATGATATAATATTGAAATGTTATCCTTAATGTACCCCTGGCATTAAATAGACTATATAAGGAAAAAATGAGTTTCTAGTAAAGATACACATCACATTAAATAGGAGTATTAAATAAATAAATTCTATTAATTAATATATCTTGAAATGAGTTTAATTTTTTTTATAATTAGGACAAAAAAAATACACAAATTTTTTTCTTGTAATAGGGACCGGATGTAGTATTTTCGTAACTCTACTTCTCTACATGAATAAGAGGCTAAATGGAGAAGTTGATTGTAAATTTTTAGGCTAAAATACTATTTTAGTCCCTTATGTTTATTTTAGGTTTTATTTTGGTCCCTTAAATTTTATTTGTTCCGAATTGGTCCCTTACGTTACAAAAGTTATACCAAAATGGTCCTATCGTTAATAATACCGTCAAAATACTGAGTTGACAGCTAAGTTGACACGTTGATGAATGAAAAAAATAAATAAGGGACCAAATTGGCACTTCTATGCACAGAATCAATAGTGTCGTTTGATGTGTTTCAGTTGTACTTGTTGCATGGGATTGGCTAATAATAATGTGTTTCAGTTGTACTTGTTGCATGGGATTGGCTAATAATAATGTCCTTTGTCTCTGACTTGGAGCTCCTTCTATGCACAGAATCAATAGTGTGTGAATAGTTCCTAATACTCCGCATCAGTTTGTAGGTGAATGGTGAGCAGGAAATTTCTTTTGTCTCACTGTTGGTCTCCAGAGGAATATTTTCGGGTATATATGGCAAGAGGGTAGCGTTTATTCTAGGAAAGCAGATAAATCTTCCCACCGTGAGAAAAGTCTCTCTTAACCTGTTGTAACCTGTTTCCCTATTTTCCATGTAATTAGACTTTTGGTCTACAATACCTAACAATTACACATGGTTATTTCTCGTTTTATCCAACTCGTTATTGGTTTTTTTTTTTTTTTTTAACTCTCCTATCCGTTATCCTCTTCGTAATTACACATCTAGCACAGTATTTTCTTCGTTTTCCCATCCCAAGATCTGTCGGTGACAAAGTACCACACTGCCAAATGAAAGATCCATTTCAAAGAAGGAGGAGCCTTCTTCCACGATTCAGACTGATCTTTTACTGGTTTGTGTTAAGATGTGGGATATTATTATCAGAAATCAAGTATCTTGTCATTTCAATCCTTTGGTTTTCTTCTCGTTTTTCCAGTGGTGTTCTCGCGGTCTCCCTTCATTTCGCCGTATCCCTTCTCAGATCTGTAAGTATGTTCCTACGTGGTCTTAAGTAGCAGTGAGTGCTGTATATGTGGACATCAGTTATAAAGATATGATAATTAATTCGTAACATGGTGGTTTTTATCTCTATTAATCAATGAGCCATTACATTGGATTGGTATTTACTACTATTTACTCAAAAAAAAAAAAAGGAAGCAAAGTCATCCGTTCGAGTGTGCTTAACATATTTAGTAAATTGATTATAAATAGTAATAATTGCCAACCATTTTAACGTAAGTTTCTACGCTTAACAATTTTCTTTAGTAATGAAATCAAGGGGGATGTATTGAATTGGGATTTTAATAGTCTCGTGGATTTTAAAAGACCATGTAAGAGTGTAATGATTTATAAGGATATTTTTTTACAATCCAGATTTTGTAGTTTGAATTTTAATGGATTTATATCATAAGAAATTATAAGATTTGAAATGACTTTATGGATTTATAAGATTTAAAAGGAACTTCCCTCTTATGGACTCTGATGTGAGGGACTGTGTTGTATGGGGAAACACTAGCAATAGCAACTTCAGTGAAAAGTGTTTATCTTTCCTTGGATACAGACCATAGAACCACTGAAGGGGATTGGAATCAGTTGTGGAAGTGGAAGGGTCCGCATCGGATCCAGACCTTCACTTGGCTAGCTGCTCATGGTAGACTCTTAACTAATCATCGTCGTCATAATTGGAATGCTTCAATTTCTCCACTTTGCCTTTATTGTGGTAGAGATGAGGAGACCATGACCCATGTCCTTCATGATTGTGTCTATGCAACTCAGGTATGGTTACACATTGTTCCCTCTGATGAGATCCAAATTTTTTTCTTGAGTGATTGCAAGGATTGGATTTTCCATAACATTCATATGCAGCTGAACACCACAAGTAAAATTGCTTGGAATACGTTGTTCATGTTAACCTGTTGGTTTTTGTGGGAATGGAGAAACCAACATGTTTTTTAGGAAGTTTTTAGAAGGCCCACCAACCCCATTATGTCTGTCCTCAACTTTGCGCAGGTAATTGAGAATACCAAGCACCATTGTATTACTGGCACTGGGCGGAAAAATGATATTGTGTATGTGGCTTGGAAGTATCTTCCAATGGGGTGGAGGAAATTGAATTGTGACGGAGCCTGAGCCTGCAAACAGTATCTCTCAATGGCTGGTTGTGGATGACTTTTGAGGGATGAAGATGGTAGATGGATAAAAGGGTTTACTCACAAGGTAGGGCGTGGTGATGCCTTGCAAACAGAAATGTGGGGGCTCTTCCTTGGACTGGAATTAGCTTGGAAAATTGGCTGCGCCAAGCTTATAGCTGAGAGTAACTCTAGAGTTTTGGTGGATATGCTCAACTCTACTGGAGATGGTGGAAGGTTGAGCCTACTTTGATTAGGAGAATTCGGGCTATTCTGAAGCGAAATTGGCAAGTCCATGTAGTTCATACTTGGAGGGAAGGGAATCGGTGTGCGGACTGATTGGCAAATCACAGTTTCGCAGCAACTTCTTGGGATGTTCAAGTCCTGGATCAAGCGTCACGGGAGTTGCAACTCTTGATGTTTGAGGACTATTCTGGGGCAGTTTTGCCTAGGAATATTAGTATTGCTAGTTAGTTTTTTTATTTGTTGCTGGACTTTAGCCCTCTTTATGTACAAAAAAAAAAGATTTAAAAGGATTCCAGAGATTTTTAGTAAACATTTAAAGTTATGAGAGCCTATGTAAAAGATATTAAAGAAATAACAAAGTTTGGAAAAAGAAATTTTTTTTTTTTCAATTCTTTAATAGCCAATGATGCATTTGATACAGAAATGGATTAACTGTAGTCAATTTGACTGTAATTGCAATCGTGACCATTGATAAAAAAATGAACAGTTGTAATATTACATATGATATATAATACTATAAACATGAATATAATATTATATATTTTTATATATAATATATGTAACTACATCTATATTACGCATTTATAAAATCAATGATATATGTTATACTATATGATATACACAATAGTATATAATATGTATATTATATATAGATATATACAAAATATTTTATTCATGTTATATACATACACGTCGCTAATGTCCTAACATCTTGTTCCAGTGGAAAAAAGTTACGATTTGTTATAAATTATTGGTATGTTTATGTTTCAAACACACACATATAGAGGGGGGAGATGGAGAGAGATGGAGGGAGTAGAGAGAGATGAAAAGACAAAAGGTGGGGAAAAAAAAAGAATCCCGAGAAATCTCACGTGAGAGGAAAAAAACTTTTTATTAGAAAAAAGTAATTAAAAAGTCCAACAAAGTCCAATAAAACCCGTTTTAAAAAACAATCCATCGAAATCAATATGATTTTGAATACCAAAAGACTTTTTTAAGTTGTAAAAAGTCTCAATTGAATACCATAAGATTTTGTTAATCTCTTTAAAAAGTTTTGACAGTCCTGATTGAATACCACAAGATTTTTTTATTTTATTTAAAAATTTCGATCGAATACCATATGACTTTTTAATCAAAAAAAAGTCTTTTAAAATCATAATCCAATATACCCCCAAGCAAAACATAATATCATTAAAATAAAAAAAATAAAAAATAAACAAAACAAGAGGCACCACTAATGCAAGCGCTTGAAGTAATCCCTTATATCCATTTTATTGTCTTGCTTATAATTGACAGCCAATTTTTTTAAAGGAACTAACGTCATTCAACTCTTGCAAATTTTTCATAAATGGACCCGACAACAAAGGCCCAGTAACAAGGCCCACACAGATGTTTTTTTTGACAGTTGCTTCTTCCACCCCGCCACATTGCTGCCAGCACCCCCACCCTACTAAAATTCCAAAAGTAGCCCCCAAATTTAATTTTTTCCCCTCCCATTTCTTCTTCTTCTTCCTCCTCTCATCCCTCCTCCACCACCCCACCACCTTCCTCCACCAGCAACCACCGGAGCACCACCCCTCCACCACCACCACCTCCCCAAAATACCTCCATTCCTTCTTCATTCTTCCTCCCATCCCCCCTCCACCACCGAAAAACTCGTCGGAGCCACCACCCCTCCACCCCCAACACCGGAACACCTCCTTAGAGGCCACCGCGACCAACCCAGCGGCCACCGGAGCTGAACCTGTCCATTTTCGCGATTCTGCTTTTTTTTTCTTGAAATTTTACAGGCTTCCGGTAATTGAATTACCGGAAGCTTAACATAAATATGCTTCCAGTAATTCAGTTATCGGAATACATACACCTCCAAGTAATGCAAATGTATTCCGGTAATTCAATTACCGGAAGCATATTTTTTCAAAATTATGATATGTTCCGATAATTCAATTGTCGGAAGCTTGAGGAAGAGGGAAGAAGGAAGAAGGAATGGAAGTATTTTGGGGAGGTGGTGGTGGTGGAGGGGTGGTGCTCCGGTGGTTGGTGGTGGAGGACGATGGTGGGGTGGTGGAGGCGTGGTAGAGGAGTGGTGGGAGGAAGAAGAAGAATAAAAATTAGCTTTTTTGGATAGGGGTATTTTTGGGATTTCATAAATTTAAGTGGGGGTGGGGGGTACTGGCAGCATGTTGGTGGGGTGGAGGAAGCAACTGCCTTTTTTTTTGACAAGAGGCGCACACAGATGGTTCGTACCTGTTCAGATTTCATTTTTTACTTTACAAAATTCGGAGGTCAAACTTACTAATTAATTTATTATGTGACACCTCTTTTGTAAATATGTCTAAAATGTATGTAAACTTCACAATCAGGTACCCGGTTTTTCATCCTATCCATCCAATATTTAATCAATAAATCAACGGCAAAGACCATACTTTCTCAACGTAGGAAAAATATTTTGCTTTCCTAGAACAAACGCAACCTGGCAAGAGAATGGCTATTGGGAACTTGTTATCAATTTCTTGCTGTACAAAAACTTCTGCCTAGCTATAGGAAATAACATTTCCCACGTGGAAAGATATCTATGGGAACTTGTTATCTTTATTTTTCTCTTTCTGAACTAACAAACAACTGAAGATGAAAATGATAGTGATAATAGTATATTAGTAATCTCATTACATAATATTTGACTTCATTGTAGGCTTTTGGACTACTATCACAAGAAAAGCTTGTTCCTGGCTTAGTTGAAATATTTGATAAAGCTTGTTCCTGGCTTAGTTGAAATATTTGAAATGTGAGTTTTTTTCTTCTTGTTCTGTTATTTCTTCCCCGTTGTTGTTGTGTGTTATATTTGCTTGTTGGTGGCGTTTATGCTGGGAAGATAAAACTTTTCTCACCATGAGAAAATGTACCTTTTGCCCGTAGTAGACTGTTTACTTGTTTATGTTGTAATTAAATTTTTGCCCCACAGTTATTTCCATTTACACATGTTGGCCCATCACTTTAATAAATACCGGAGAGGGATCACAAGCACATACCAAAAAAATGAATTATTTCATTGACGTGATTTTTAATATTATATTGGTCACAAATAAATTCGCCAATTATCAAATTATTACTATCAAATATTAAAAATATGAGGGGTATTATTAACACACTTTTTAATACTCTCTTTTAAATACACACTATTCTATTAGTTGAAATCAAGTGGGGTCTATACAATTTAGTGGGACCCATTTCCTAAAATAGTGGGATCACTTAAAATTTAACCAATGAGCTAGTGTGTGTTCAAAATAGGGTGTTAGAGAGTGTATTGTTAGCATTTGTTTAAAAATATTATAAGTTATCTAAATATAAAATATATATATATATAAGTTGGCTATTCTACTTTTAATTGTCAGTATTGGGCATAATCAATTTTACAGATTTTTTTTCTAAAAAAAAAAATTTACTGACTGAATTACCAATTTCGCATAAGAAATTAACACATATGATGTCAATGCCATATAAATTTTTTGTTAAACGATGGAACTGCACCCGGTGCAAAATCATTTAAAACGTGGGCCGAATTAACCCAAAGTCGGGCTAAAATATAAAGCAATATATCATTTGTTTTAATTTTTATACCGAAATTTTTTAAATTTAAGCTTGTAAATTAATACTATTCTCATGCCGTTTTTGCAAATAAGTATTAATTACATACAAAAGAAACAACCAAGTTACCGTTTTCAATTCTAGCCATTCAATATTTTAATCAATATATCAATGGCAACAAGTACATTTTCTCATGGTGGGAAAATTTTTATATCTTCCCATGATAAACGCCACCTTGCTTGTTATGATGGTGTATAATTTTATTGTATACCAGCCAAAGATTGCGACTAACAATTCATGAGATTATTACATCCAAGATTGAAGCTCATGATGCAGAGCTTGAGTTCATCAAGGTCTAGCATTGGTTTGGGTTCCTAAGCCAAAAAAAAAAAAATGGTTAAATAATCATGAGGTGCTCTTTGACACACTTAATTTGATCTACGGGATATAACTTTTGACGTTCAGGACATGGGCTGCTTCCAGCATCCCTTTTTTCCCTACAACACTCCCTTCCTCCCTACTTTTTCCAAAATGCCCCTACACATATCCTCTTCCTTTCTCTCTCTCTCCATTCCCTGCACGACCCCCTCCTCCACAGACCCCCGCTCCCTCCCCCATAGATACTCGTAAATATCTGCGGATATCTGCCTAACGAATATCGTGTGTATGCTGCAGATTTTTATTCGACAGAACAGATGATGGGGGATTGCTATTGATACCTGACCCGCTCCACCCCATTCTCATTCCTAAATTGAATATACACTTAAAAATTAGTGTGCTATGTAGTTATTTAATTTGGTGAAGGATAGATAACAAAAGGGTTTACTTGTTAGAACTAGAAGATTTTAATGACTAACTTGTATATAAAAATAAATTTGGGAACTAAATTGCAAGCTTAAAATATTATTTTTTGGACCAAGTTATTTATTTACTACTTCCATTAGTATGTCTTGTGGTTAAATTTGGTTATAATTGTCAATATCTCATGTTGTTGCATTTATATTAAAAAAAAAGCTTCAAAATTAGAAAAATTAACAATCAAAATACTATTTCTTGTAAAATCTAAAACTCAATTCTCACAAATATGATACATTTTATTTAGCCAACTATGAGATAATGTGTATACTATTTCTATCTCCCCAAAAGGACCCTATATGTGGAAGGGGGAAAAACATTCATAAAAAAATATGGGAAATATACATTAAGATTTCATGTTTTGTTTCTCCCAGTAACTTCTCTCCCAGAATTCGACTCTTTGAATTGAACCTTCTTTTCTCCTTATTTGTGCATGCAAAGATGGAGGATCATAAGGGGGTGGGATGGTGCATGGATTGGTGTTTGCAGGACCCTTAACCAATGATTCCATCATAAATTTCTTTTCTAATCCTTCTGCTCTACAAACCATTGACTCCACACATAGTTCAACAGCCTTATCACTAACAGAGGGTTTGTATCTAAAGAGTTTAGCATACGAATTTAGGAGATGAAACATATAGTCATACACATAATCCATCTTCAACTCTTCTTGAATGAAATTACTTGCCGCTTTTCCAATATTGTGTGCCTGATGAATTAAAAAAAACAGCAATGAAAACAATATGAAGTTAAATACTTAGCATATTATTTCTTTCTTTCATAAAGGTTGACATTAGCAAATACTTGTTCAACATTTGCTCTAACCACATACATTTTATTACAATAGTATGGATTATGCAATTATGTAATGGATGAAAACATGCTAAGCTTCTTCACCAAGGTGATCATATACTAGATCTCAAAAAGTGTTAAACATTGAGAAGCTTCTAACCATCATTTTTTTTTATATGAGAGAAAAGTGGTAGCTAGGAGAGACAATCCATGGCTCTATCGGGCAGGACGCCAATGACATACTAGGCTTGCCAACAAAGACCCAACCCAGAGGTGTGATTTTTATCTTGCACAAGCTCATACCGCAAACAGTATCACTTGGTTCGTAATCCTCTCATCTAGTTGTGGGGGCTCTCCCCGAGTAGGGTTGCCCACCAACGAGGGATATCTAGTGACCTTAGGAGGGATCGAACTCTCACCCATGTGGAAGATGAGAATTAACCCTTGAATCTTTAACCACTTGTGTTAACCCATATTGGCTATAACCATCATGTTATTGATTGAGGGTTGAGATAGCATATTATCCTATTGGATAGAGAAAAACAAAGTTTTTATCATACCAAGACCTAGCGTGCTTAATTGTAGGATCCATTAATTATATTGAAAAAATTGTTTTTCTTTCACTTGGGACTATATCATGTTATGAAGAAACAAGAGAAGATCCAAAAACTGATTACCAATAAAGAATATGATGAATTTAATAAGAGTTATACTATAGCCTTGGTGAATAAACAAGAGAGATTACCTTTTCCTTGTGACTATTGCCCCAATCCACAGCAAACTTAATGGACCTGCACTTGTCATCTTCCTTAATAGGCCAATAATGGTGCACTGGAATTAACCCTCTTGTGAAAAAGTCATAGTAATGGGGTTTCACAAGTAAAGTGGGAGAATCACATGCCAGAATGTATTTTTCACTGACTGACCAAGCAGAACCTTCAATGTACACCTTGTATCTACACACATCATGATTGAATTAAAACATTACTCCCTCCGTTCTAAAACATTGGATGTTTTAGCATTTTAATTTTGTTCAAAAACTTTTGATGTTTTACAAATCCAAGACTAAATTAATGCATTTTTTTCCAAACATACCATTGATTCCAATTAATATATGTGCTTATTACGAGACTATTGTAATTACCAAGTCAATAGCTAACCACTCATCAATGAGAATGATCACATTACATAGTTTCTAGACATGATTAAATAAGGGTATTTTGATCTAGGTATATACCATTTAATGATTTCTTAATGGATGTGCCACAACCTTAAATATCAAATGTTTTAGAATGTAGTGAGTAATATTTTTTATAACTTACAATATCCAATAACTAAAAAACTACTACTATAAAAAAATTATAACCTCAAGAATTCAAACTTAGTCGATTTCATGTTCCATAGAGAAAATGCAAAGTTAATTTTAATGCTATACCTATAAGTGCATTGGCTTGCCAAGTCTGATTTCTTGTACCCTTCTTGTGACTCCCGTCCCCAATCCTGAAACAAAATATTCATCCGTTATTATAACTAACCAATGTTTTAAAGACACTCGTTAGCATTTTTTTTTCTCATTATTGCAAGAACATCTTGCTTATAACTTTTCTTTAGAAAACAGGTGGCAAATATGATTTGTTTTCTCTCAAATAAAGTTTAACTTTGCCTTTCTGCTGGAAATAATTGAAAAGTTATAATTGGATACTAGTGGTGCTTACTTTAGTCTATCTTATGTGCCATGTTTCGAAGCTAATAACTGAATATATATTTTGGTATTGTTCTAATCCTTTTAATCAGGTAATCACTTATAGGTACAAATGCAATATATTTTAATATTTGATTTTGAATGACGAAAAGTACAAGTATCCTATAAGTCGATACTCCAAAATTGCAAGTATATATCATTATATTAGTTCTTAAAAAAACTTGATCACCAAACTAATTCATCATAAAAAATATAAAATACAAGCACATTGTTCTTATAAAAGTTTTATCATCAAATTAATCTCTCAAATATCTAAAACATCACCAAATTTATCTTTGTAGAAGATTGAAATAGTAAAATAAAAGTACTAATTTGATGATAAAATAGAATAAATTTGGTGAAATAAAGTTGGTGACCAATTAAATCTTTACATATAATAGAGCTAAGAAGATTGATATACCTGAGCATATAAACGAGCATTCCAATCTTGTTTGTCAGAAACATTGCATTTCATGAGGTCCTGTCTGGTTTCAGCAACAGTGGGATTACCTTTCCAATAAGCATAAGGTTCTCTGTTTATCCATGATGTCCTCTTGTTGCCCTCTTTCAACTCTCCCAACAAACTCTGCCATGGCTTTATATTAACCTCAGGCCTATATATGCAACAAAGACACCATATATGCCATCACTATAATATTAAAGACTTAAAATGTTTTTTGTTGTTGTTTTGGTATTGTAATTTTGAATCACTGACCAATAAACTCTCATCTAATTTTGTTTCACAAAATAAAAAGAATCCAACTTACATAGTTAACATGTTACCTTGCCATATAATTGTACCTTCGTAAAAAAGAATCAAACGTTTTATACATTTGCAACTTTTTATGTTATATTTTTTAAGTATATTTTAGTCAATATATTTAAAATTTTATAAACACATCTTCTATCCTTTCAAAATCTCCTTAATAATGGAACGGAGTCAAAATTGAGTTGAGAAAGATGTTGCTCTCTTTCTCTCCAAAAAATGAAACCGAACAAGTAAGATTTAAAATAAGAGTTTATTAACCATTGAAGTGTTGGTTGAGGGGAACCGAAGGAGGAGAAACTAGGGAACCCAGATTCGAATCCTTGTGGATTCACCATTATTAGAAAGTTGGGAACCAAGAGATAAAAAAAACTCTATTCAATCAATTGAATCGTGGATTAGTCTCGTAGCGGATCCAAAAAACCTAAGTCATGGGGAAACCCTAGTTGACTCACTCGACCCAAATGACTAATTAGGATGGGTTCCAGAAAAAAAAAAAAAGAGTTAAATTATCACTGTCAGTATAAAGTTTTTTACACGAGCAAACCAATCACAAATCATGGTATGAATGACTTTTAAGATAGTTGAGATAAAAACAAACATTTTTAATGATATGTCAAGTTAAGATTGGTTGACAGTGCCCATAAAAAAAAAGATTGGTTGATAGCTTAAGACATCTCTTACACCGACAATATATACTAATTAAATCCTTAAATTAATCATTTCCCTCCTCTCCTCTATTTTTTCCCTATATAAAATGTTTACACAGTCAGTGCATAGTAATTATTTTTTAAGTTAATTACATTGTACTCCCTCCGGTCTATATTATAAGAGACAAATAGGTCTAATTTTTTTATCCAAATTATAAGAAACAAATATCAATTTTTACATACATTAAATGCTAATTTTCAATTATGCACTTATTTAAGTTAGTGAAATTTTGTGTGAATTAAGTGTCATTAATTATTAGTCACCATTTATGAAAGGGGTATACTTGGAAAAAAAATTAAATTTTTAGGAGTATTAATTAGAATTAGCTAATTTCAAAATATTTTCTTGATCATGTATGAATTAGGATTTTGTTTCTTGCAACATGTTCATGTTCAGAAGGGAATATTTATCTAGCAATTCTAACCAAACTAAACTCTACCTTGGAAAAAAACAAAAGTGAAATGTTCTTGGTTACTTACCATCCCCAGAAAGACCAATCAGGGAAGACAATATCCAAGGTAGCATTATTACCACAATAACGAAAGAGTGGTGGTGGGTCCAAAGCATTGGTCCCACTATACTGATCAGCTGAAACCACTGGCCAATCAACGCAATCAAACATAAGCTCCAAATCAGGCACCATTCCAGGGTACTTCCTTAACAACTGTAGGATCCCCCACAGAGTAAAAACATCCCTTGTCTGAAAAGCCTTCTCATATGTCTCCAAATAAGCCTTTCCCTTTAATATCACTAACTTGAAATTTGCAGTTGTTTTTGCTCTTTCCACCATTTCCTTTGTTATGCCTGTGTGGGCCCATGGCCTCAAATCCTCGTGGATCCAACGGAAGTATTCTGGACACGTGGAGTTAGGTGAACGGTTTTGATCTTCCAGTGAGATTGGAGGGTTGCTAGTGGGGCATGTTCCGGTGAGGTTGTATCCACTGCAGTTCAGTGGGATCTCTGTTTGCTTCCGGGGCTTTTTTGGTATTTCGTAGGTTTCGGTTGTTAGTACTTGTTCGGTAGATGAACCTGCGGAAAAAACCTCCTACACACGCAAACAATATGGAAAATAAAAAAATTATATAATAAGGTGTCACTAATTAATTAATGCTTTTTTTTACGATAAATGATGATAAATTCTCAAAATTATAAACTTCTTTTGTTTATTTGGTAAAGTCAAATGAAGGTATGCAGCCAAAAAAAAGTAAAATGAAGGTATATGGAACAGACAAACTATATCGGAGTTCATATTTCAAAAGTAGATCTGGCCAATTTAACGTGACGTTGACGCTCCTCTTAACCTTTTCGGTCTCGTATATAAAAAAGAAAAAAAAATCTACATTAAAAAAATAATTATTTTCATTTAATAGTCTAAAAGTAATAAAAAAATTATTATAATCCTTTAATTGTCTTTAATGATATTTATTAAAAAATTCAATCTAAATTTTATTTAAGTATATTTTTGGAAAAACATCATTTAATAAAGTTAAAGTAGTTAAAAATTATTTATATTTGGAATTATGGATTTTAGATTTTTTTGTTGCTTATATACTAGATTGGAGGGAGTATTTTGACAACGCCAATTGAATATGAATTAATTGTTTTATTATTTAATAATCAATATGTATCAACAACAAATTAAGCAACTTAGGCAAGGGACAATTATTGCCAATGAGAAGCTACTAGTAAAGTCTGGATAGTATGCATGATGCCCTAGCTAAGTTCAAACCTTATCGCCTCTATTGTACGTTAAAATAAAATATTGCCATAAGGATACTATGCGATTTGAAGTAATATCACAATAACTTTTTTGGGTCGAACACGACAATGAAAGTTAAGAATGTAAAAGTTGCATGTCTTTATGTACCAAAAAAAAAAATTGCATGTCTTTATATTTTTTAATAATAGCTATCATTATTCGATGCTCATTATTCTATGCTCATGATATCTTTATTATAAGGAACAAAATCCTAATTCACACAGAACAAGCAAATATATTAAAAATAAGTTTTTTTAATTAATGCTCTTAAAAATTTAATTTTTTTTTCAAAAGTATCCCTTTTTTATGAACCAACCTACTTATATAGGAAATATGATATCTCATTAATTAATATAAATTTTACTATAAATAGAGGTATAAAATAGAAATTAGATATTTAATACATTTAAAAATTTGTATTGTTTCTTATAATTGGGACCAAGAAAAATGATTCTTTTGTTTCTTATAATAAGAACCGTAGAGAGTATTTTATTTCTCTAATATTTTCGAGATTACATTACTTGATCAAGTTCATAAGAAATATTAGTATAAAATGTTCTTTAACATTATACTTTCATATTATTAAGTAAAATCTCATGTTGGCCTCATTATGTAATTTGGTCAGATTCTATATCCATACGATAAAAATGTTAAGCAATATATTAATAGCAACCCACCTAAGTTCTATTAGGTTTAATTGTAAAAATGAACAAGAATGCTGCATTTATAACAAAACAAAAAATTATGCTTTCCTTTACACATGTTTCAATTATATTATTTGTTTCCTATTTTTTCTCTCTTTTTTTCATTACATCACTCATCATATTTTTCATTTTCTCTCTCTTATTATTTTTCATCTCATTTTACTTTTTTCTAGACCACTTTTATATTTATATCTCCATGAAATGTGTGACAAACATTAGAAAAAATGAAAATAGATTACCGTTGGTTGCATTCAAAGGTCAGCGTAAGACATACTCCTCCACCGCTAAAGAAGTTAGATAAAAGAGTAGAAGAGAAGAGATGTGAGAGGAAAACACGCGTCCTGGTTAGGTGCTGTGTAGTTCAAGCACCTATTATATATTATATTATGGGGTAGTATAAAATAAAATAATGTAAGGGGAACAAGTTAAGGGTCCAAATGGATTTACGTGCATGAAACAGGTGGCGCAAAATTACAAGGTTCATGATTCGTAAAAGTCATGAGAGGGTCCCCCAAGGACACGTGGCCTTCAATGACTTCATACTACAAATATCGATCTTCGGATTTCTATGTCTGGTTAGCCGACACTCGCGCGGTCTTCATTAGGCCTTTGAAAAAGCAAAAACCCTACTATCCCTATTATAAAAATAAAATAAAAAATTGGTATATTTTTTTATCGAAAAAATAAATTCATCTCAAAATATATTAGTTGCTAAAATTTTTTTATACCATTATTTAATATGAGATGTATGTTTATTAAAAACTCACATGGTGAATATAAAATATTTAAATAATAGGTGTATATTAGGGATAAGATTTCAATTTTATAATATTAACTAGCCTTTTGTAGTCTTGATGATTTTTTTTTCTTCTTCTTTTTATATTTCGAACCAGAGGTATTGTGAATTGAATTCAATTAAGCTAAAACGACGTTATTATAGTATAAGTATTGATGTTTAAGGATAGTGCACACATATATTTTGTTAGGCTTTATGACATTGTAATGTGAGCTTGGCCCAATTTAGTATGTGTTTGGTTTTGTTTTTTGTTGTTGTGGCGGGTAAGTTAGTTACAACCGCCACTTCTATCTTTGATGTATATAACCAACTGATTGCAATGAAATAAACTAGAGAAATTTTTCAGTTCATTCTTCCTTCCTAACATCTGGCGTCAGAGCTCCATCTGGGGCCTGAGGTCGAAACAGCAGTTTCGTGTGAGAGATTAGAAAGAAGAAAACAAGAAACAGAGTGAACGATCATGGCGGAAGAGAGAAACTTTGTGCAACCTGCCATACCCAAGTTTGATGGCCATTACGATCATTGGTCGATGTTAATGGAGAATCTTCTCCGCTCCAAAGAATACTGGAACCAGGTTGAGAACAGAGTCTTTATTCCCACGGCAGGAGCAGAGCAAGATCCAGAACAAGTGAAGAAAAGTGAGGAGAGCAAACTCAAAGATTTGAAGGTGAAAAACTATCTCTTTCAGGCGATTGATAGAAACATCATGGAGACCATTCTTTGCAAGGACACAACGAAAGATATATGGGATTCAATGAGGCAGAAATACCAAGGCTCAACAAAGGTGAAAAGGGCTCAACTTCAAGCTCTTAGAAGGGAATTCGAGCTTCTTGGCATGAAAGACGGCGAATTGGTTGATGAGTACTTTGCAAGAACCCTTGCAATTGTGAATAAAATGAAGACTCATGGTGAAAAGATAGAAGAGGTAACAGTTGTAGAAAAGATTCTTAGATCCATGACTACCAAATTCAATTATGTGGTATGTTCAATCGAAGAATCAAATAATGTGACTACTTTGAGTGTCGATGAACTTCAGAGTAGCCTGCTAGTCCATGAACAAAGAATGAAGGGGCATAAAGAAGAAGAGCAGGCCCAAAAGGTGTCAAATGCTGGGAGATCAAGAGGAAGAGGTCGTGGCGGTTTTAGAGGAGGCCGTGGAAGAGGAAGACAATCTTTCAACAAGGATATAATTGAATGCTACAACTGTCACAAGCTAGGTCACTTTCAATATGAGTGTCCTAGTTGGGATGAAAAAGCGAATTATGCAGAATATGAGGAAAAAGAACCATTACTGTTGATGGCACACATTGGCTCAATGGATTCTTTAGAAAGAAAGGCTTGGTTTCTTGACTCGGGGTGCAGCAATCATATGTGTGGAATCAAAGAATGGTTCTTTGATTTGAATGAGGAATTCAGAATATTAGTAAAGCTAGGGGACAATTCCAAGATGATGGTTATGGGGAAGGGTAATGTGAAGTTGAAGATTGATGATACAATACAAGTGATTTCTGATGTGTACTATATACCAGATCTGAAAAACAACCTACTCAGCATAGGTCAACTTCAGGAGAAAAATCTAACCGTGGTGTTTCAAAACAATTGCTGCAAGGTATTCCACCCTGATAAGGGTTTAATCATTCAATCTCAAATGTCCTTCAATAGGATGTTTGTGGTTATGGCTGCTGCTATCTTTCCTGTGTGCTTCAAGGCAACAAGTGAAGACTTGACACACCTATGGCATTGCCGATTTGGTCATCTTGGATTAAAAGGGTTGAAGATTCTGTCTCAGAAGGGACTGGTGAGGGGCCTACCAAAATTGAGTAATGATTCTAGCAAAGTATACAGTGAGTGCATGATTGGGAAGCAACACAGGGAACCTTTTCCCAAAAGAAGTTCTTGGAGAGCAAATGAGAAATTGCAGCTAGTCCATGTTGATATATGCGGCCCAATCAAACCAGAATCACACAGCCACAAGAGGTATTTTATTACATTCATAGATGATTTCAGTAGAAGAACTCGGGTCTATTTCATATCAGAAAAATCTGCTGCACTAGAAGTCTTTAAGAAATTTAAAGTTAGTGTCGAAAGGGAGAGTGGTAATACCATTTGTGGTGAGGCCCAGCAGAGGAGGTGAGTTCATTTCCTCGATTTCAATGATTTTAGCGGCGGCGATGGCATAAAAAGGCAACTCACAATGACTATACTCCCAACAAAATGGAGTGGTGAAAGAAAGAACAGATCCATCATGAACATGGTTAGAAGTATGCTATCCGAGAAGGAAATGCCTAGGGAATTACGGCCTGAAGCGGTGAACTGGTCTGTTTATGTGCGAGTAAGTCCCACTATTGTCAGAATCGATGCAACTCCTGAGGAAGCCTGGAGTGGAGTAAAGTCCTCAGTTCATTTCTTTAAAGTCTTTGGATGCATAGGACATGTGCATGTTCCTGATGCTCAAAGAAAAAAACTGGACAACAAGAGTGTTAAATGTGTGCTATTGGGTGTTAGTGAGGAGTCTAAAGCCTATAGGCTTTATGATCCTTTGACAAAAAAAAATCCTTGTTAGCAGGGATGTGATCTTTGAAAAAGATGAGAAATGGGATTGGAAAGGTGATTCTAGTAAGAACAAGTGTGAGTTACTTGATTTGGGTGACAAAGAAACTGAGGAAACAAGGGAACATGGCAGTGGAAGTGAAACTGCAGTAGACATCAATCAGAATGCTAAAGAAAACACAAATCACACTGAGAATCATTTGACAGATTCACCAAATGGTTTGTCAAATGATACTAGCTGTGATAGGAGTGAAGAAGAAGCTCAAGATCAAGGGAGGATCAGAAAAAGGCCTGCTTGGCTTGATGATTATATTACTGCAGAGAGGGAACAAACAGATGATGAGGATCTCCACAATTTAGCAGTTTTCACTCAAAATGATGATCCAGAAAGCTTTGATGAAGCTGTAAAATGCAGTAAGTGGAAAACAACAATGGATATAGAAATGGAGGCCATAGAAAGAAATAATACTTGGGAATTGACCACACTTCCAGCTGGTGCCAAAGCTATTGGAGTGAAATGGATCTTCAAAACCAAGTTAAATGAGAAGGGTGAAATTGAGAAACACAAGGCCAGACTTGTGGCCAAGGGCTACACTCAAAAGCATGGCATAGACTATGGTGAAGTCTTTGCCCCTGTGGCTAGATGGGACACCATTAGAAGTGTCATTGCAATTGCAGCTTCTAAGGGGTGGAATGTGTATCAACTAGATGTTAAAAGTGCTTTTCTTCATGGAGAATTGAGTGAGACAGTTTTCATCGAGCAGCCCCAAGGGTATGTGGTAAAGGGAGAGGAAAACAAGGTATACAAGCTAAGGAAAGCCCTATATGGATTAAAGCAAGCCCCACGGGCTTAGTACAACAGAATAGAAGCTTATTTCTTGAAGGAAGGATTTGAAAAGTGCCCTGCAGAACATACTTTGTTTATCAAAGTAACACATGACAGCAGCCTCTTAATTGTGAGTCTCTATGTGGATGACTTGATATTCACAGGGAACAATGAGTCAATGTTCTCAGAATTCAAGAAATCCATGAGAAGGGAATTTGACATGAGTGATTTAGGCAAGATGAGGTATTTCTTGGGTGTTGAAGTGGTGCAAAATGAAGCAGGAATTTTCATAAGCCAGACTAAGTATGCAAGGGAAGTACTTGAAAGATTTGGCATGGCAAATGTCAATGCTGTTAAGACACCTATTGTTCCAGGATGCAAGTTATCAAAAGAAAGGAGTGGTGGAAAAGTAGATGCTACTCAGTACAAGCAAATGATTGGCAGCCTCATGTACTTGACTGCAACAAGACCTGACTTGATGTTTTCTGTGTGCTTGACCACCAGGTATATGGAGAATCCAACAATGATGCATCAGTCAGCAATTAAGAAGATTCTCAGATATTTGAAGGGAACCGTGTCACTTGGCATCATGTATAGAAGAAAGGAAAATCCGAAACTTGTAGGTTTCACTGATAGTGATTATGCAGGTGATGTGGATGATAGGAAAAGCACCTCGGGCTATGTCTTTATGCTAGGATCTGGAGCCATCTCATGGTCATCGAAGAAGCAGCCAGTGGTGACTCTCTCCACCACTGAGGCTGAGTTTATAGCAGTAGCATTATGTGCTTGTCAGGCCATATGGTTAGGCAGAATTCTAGAGAAGCTTGGTTACCCTCAAATCAAATGTGTTCCTATGTTTTGTGACAATAGTTCTACTATCAAGCTATCTAAGAATCCTGTTCTTCATGGACACAGTAAACATATAGATGTAAGGTTTCATTTCTTGCGAGATTTAGTGAAAGCCAAGGTGATTCAATTGATCCGTTGTGGCACCCAAGACCAACTATCAGATATCATGACTAAACCTTTGAAATTGGACACTTTCCAGCATCTTAGAAGTAGATTGGGAATGTGCATTTTAGAGGAATTAAACTAATTGCTTCTTGCAATCTAGTTTAAGGGAGGATATGTTGGGCTTTATGACATTGTAATGTGGGCTTGGCCCAATTTAGTATGTGTTTGGTTTTGTTTTTTGTTGTTGTGGCGGGTAAGTTAGTTACAACCGCCACTTCTATCTTTGATGTATATAACCAACTGATTGCAATGAAATAAACTAGAGAAATTTTTCAGTTCATTCTTCCTTCTTAACATATTTTAGACTAAAATATTTTTATTAATTAATCATTTAGCATTCGTTTGTTACAGATTTCTTAACTTTCTCTCCACTAAGGCTATAGTAGAAAAAAAGCATTAATTAGACATTAAAATTTTAAAACATCTTTAAATAAAAACAAAATGTCAAATCATCAATAGTTTTGAAACTATTATACCACTATATTATTCAAATATCGCTTTCCTTACTTAGTGATACCACTTTCAAGTTTCAACATAGATATATAGTTCCCCTCAGTTCGTGATTATGGATATTTTGCATATTGTTCATCAAAAAAATATATATTTTGCATATTATATAAACATATTAATTTAACTTCAAAATCTTATCATGTAACACCAATTTTTGAGAAAGGTATAAGTTTGTAAAAATTTCTTGTTATCAAAAAAAAAAAGTTTCTAAAAATTTCGAAACATCAGACCCGTATTGGACAGTTCAAAATGTTGACAAATTCTACCCATATATGATATATGGGAAATATATGGGCTATTGGGTCAAGTCTTATTCATATACGACTCTTGAGCACACCTGTCTAAAAGGTAAACAAAAGGATTTTTGACTTCTTTCGGGATTTTTTTTGTTAGGAAGACTTTTTTTTTCTGAAAGAGTTAAACCTACCTAAGTTATCCCTAAATCACTGGACTTGCACCTATCTTTGAAAATTTCATGCCATCTTCATATTATTAAATATATAAATATAATTAATCTAAAATTATATTAATTTTTTTACACAAGCTTTTCTGTAATCTAGTGTTTTTAAATTGAATGAGCACAAATCACACTCTCCAAAAATGAAGTATATTGTTTGTTCACTATGTAAAAAGGTAAAATTATCATTTTACATAAAAAAAAATATTTGATGTATAATCTTAAAACTAAATTAACCCATTTTGATTTATTTCTTACACAAAAAAACCTAAATGTTTTAATTCCTTCCACCAAAACCATACAACTAAAATAGCTGATGCGAAGTACTTAATTGAATAAATGGAATTTTATGCTAAAAGTGAGATTGAAAAATTTGTATTAATCTATTTTTCATAAATATTTATAAATTTTAAAAATATCTCATTTATTTAATATTTAAAATAAATAAATAATTGCAAAGTTAATCTCACGTAAAAGGATTGAATAATATTTAATAAATTTGGTGAGACACGCTTCACAAGTCACACCAATCAATTAGGGGGGCTAACTGGACTAAGCAAAGGACAGTGTGCATGTTTAGATTCCAGTTTTTACCTTCTAGATCTCGGTTTGAATTGTGTGAATTGACTTTTATTCCTAAATAATTAATGTCTGAAAAAATCAGATTAACTTAATATGTGAATATAATGCTGATCACTTTGATCTCAAACCATGATACAAGCAGGGCCGACCCAACCTATTTTTAGGTCTAAAGCCAAATTTCAAAACTTTTATAATTATATTTTTATTTAAATTTAATTTTTGTTATAAATTTATAAAGCCTAATTATTATGGTTGATGTAAAATTTAAATTTTTTTTTGCTATGTGTGTACATGCGTAAGATTTCCAATAGCTTATAGTTTAGGACTTTAGTGTTTTAAATTATTTTTCCTTTTAAGAATAAATAACCAAAAAAAAAGTTGGGAGGCCTAAAGCCCTAGTTTTGATGGCTTTAGGGTTGGACCGGACATACAGGTAAAAGAAACAAAAACTTGTTCTCTTATTAGATATACGACTAATGTTGTTTCTTTAGTTGTCCTAGCTAGGAAGTGGTGACATAAGAGACTTTAAGGAGTTGACGGTGGATCTAGCGTTCTATTCCTGTCAACTTCACTAACATAACAACTAACATTCAAAAAAAATGTTGTTTCTTCAATCAAATGTCTTAGAATAAAATTCCTTTTTTTTTTTACTGGTCTTAGAATAAAATTCCTAAACTCCTCCGAAAATGGATTATATATAAAAGGTATATTTACTTTAAAAATAACTCTTGTCATGCACATTTTCATAATAGTTTGCTTAATAGTTTTGTATATACATTAAATTTCACCAATTCATAATTTAAATTTATAGTTCATATTAAGTAAATCAAGTCTACACATTTTCATAAAATCTAAAATATTGCATATTTTATTAAATTGAAGTAAATATCTTCGGTAAGATTACATAATTATGAATATCTAATTTATCTAAAATTTGATAGGTATATATAATAGTTAAAATAACATTATAATATTCAACATTAATGGAATAAGTGGATCTTCACCCCACATGATGATGAATGTGTTAAAATTTAACCGTTATTTTTTTTTTTATAATCCACTGAAATAACCAAGTTACTTTATTAAAGATGAAAATTTCATGCCTAGCTAGGGGCAAGGGAATTCAGTAACCGAGCAATTCCCTTGTCTGTCTCAGTTTCGGACAACCGTAACGCCCCAAACAAACAACTAACGTTAAAAATAGCAAACTCAAGGAGCCAATCAACATTAGAGCCAAAAAGGAACAATAACAGCAATACTCACAGGTGTGTCGAGGAACCGCGCGTACACCAACGCGCCGACGATGAGGACGATGGGAAAAACCAAAACCACGGTGGATCTCGACAACGATTTCATGAATGGTTGCCAGATTCCCTCCTCAAAATTACCAAAATGCCCCGATCCGTAATTCTCTTTACCCTGCACAAACCACAACAACGTTGTTATCTCTCATGCTCTGCTTCTGTTACCATGGGTTAATGCTTTTTGTCACTTCACACCATACCCTTTTGGGATTTCGAGCTTCTTTTCCCTGAAAATATTCAAAGATGCAAACTTTGAAATGGTTCTTCAATTGGGTCGGTGAGTTTTCAACAATTGGATGTATCTCTCTGCTGCAAAAATGGAAGACCTCAACACCCCTTTTTTTTTGCGGTTATTGTTTTGAGAAATGGTGGCTGAAGAAAAATAAGAAGAAAGAGAAATTGGTGTGAGAAGATGTTGTAAGGGAAATTGGTTAAGTTAATTGAAGAGATAAATATAGAAGAAGATCACAACAAAACCGACACAATGAGAAAGAAACAGAAATGAACCTTTGAGATTTTCTTGTGTTATATGAGGGATTAATTGGAGTTGAAAAAAAAAAATGAGAATTGGTATAGTGAGAGTCTCAAAAAGATGTCTAACCTTTTTAAAAGGGCCTTTAGATCAGAGATTCAAAAGGGTGGAAATAAGAAAAGAAAAAGAAAAAATTAGCAAGAGAGAGAGAGAGAGGTGAGTGTGAAATGAAGATGAAGATGGAAAAAGGAAACCTTTTTTGAAGTTGAATCTCGTGAGTATACATTACAGCTGCGTGACTGCGTTTTAGCCAGCAATGTATGTATTTGATTATTTATATAGTAAGTGCAATGAAATCAAATAAGACGAAAACAAAGGGTGACAATGTCTTTAATGGCCACAATATGGAGAAAAGGACAAAAGTTGGAGAACTACCGGTGGTGCAGTGGTTTCTGCTGATATAGGGAATTTTTAGTCATTGCCGTAAGCATTTTTCATGTTGATGGAATTACTTTGGGAAAGTGAAATCAAAATATCAAATTTTCATATTTGGTATTAATTTCAAAAAGAAAATCTATGTCATTGATTTACTATAAACTAGCGTGATCATGTTTTAACAAATTTTTTATCGGTTTTTTTTAACGTGTATAATTTTACACAGGTTAAAACTCATTAATTATCAGTTTTGTCTTTATTAATTACTTATTTTCTTATTTATTTTCTGCATGTAATTCTCTCTTCTCACAAAATAAAAAAATGATCAATTAATAAGAAAAAAATAAATAATTAATTAACGTTAACATGTGCAAGGCTGTACGCGTTAAAAATACATAATTTTTATTTATATAATGTGAAGTGATTATTTCATGGAGATGGACTAATCTTAAAAGTCTGTCAAACATTCATTTTTATTTCTACTTCTTTTCCTAATGTTTTTCTCATTTAATGAGTTTTTTTAATTGGATTAAATAAATTATGAAAAATATTTAAAGCTTATAAACATTAATCAAACAATTTTTAGATTTAGCTGATTTTTTTGTTTTAGTGTTTATGAAAAAATCATTTATATATGAAAACTTTTTTTTTGACAAATTTATATATGAAAATTTAATCATAATCATACCTTAAACAACATTTAATAAGAGACAGAGAGAACATCATTTTAAAAAAAATCATGCTCGTAACAATTTTCATGTACTCTTTTAGGAGTAAAGCTTAAAGGACAAACAATTTCAAGTTTGTTGTCCTTTTATAAGTGTTTTATTAAAGGGATTTAAATATTAAAATTACCTAAATTCCTTAAGCATTAATTTCACAATTGCGCACATGCACAAATTCACCTTTTTGATCATGTTTTACTTACACTAGTGCGAAATACACCTAAAAAACATATTTATAACGCCGGTTTTGGGGATAACCGGCATAACATATAACGCGGTGGCATTTTTGAAATTAAATGATGAAATTGTGAGATCTATGGCGCCGGTTTTAGGGTAAAACCGCGGTCGTATGTAACGCGATACCTATGGCGCCGGTTTTAGGGTAAAACTGCAGTCGTATCTCCAACACCTATTGCGCCGGTTTTAAGTTAAAACCGCGGTCGTATGTAACGCGAGACATATGGCGCCGGTTTTACCCTAAAACCGGCGCCATATGTTTAACCCAGTGTTAAAAAATTGTGAGACATATGGCGCCGGTTTTAAGTAAAAACATGATGCGTATGTTATAAGCGCCGGTTTTCGCTAAAAACCGGTCGTATCTCCAACACCTATTGCGCCGGTTTTAAGTTAAAAGCTGCGGTCGTATGTAACGCGAGACATATAAAACGGCGCCATATGTTTAACCAGTGTTAAAAATTGTGAGACCTATGGCGTAGGTTTTAAGTAAAACCGCGGTCGTATGTTATGGCGCGGTTTTTCACTAAAAACCGCGGTTGTATCTCTACATATGGCGCCGGTTTTTAGCTAAAAACCGTGGTCGTATCCTTTCTTAAAAAATTAATTTCCCTCCATATCTATTAATCTTTCACTCCCTCTGTTCGTTCAGTCGCGCCGTCACCTGCGAACTCTCTCCCTCGCAAACTGTCCGCCATTCTCGTCATGCAGTCCTCTCTCCTGGCCGTTCGTCTCCCTCTGCCGAGTCCCTCTCTCTGCCTGCAGTCGTCTCCCTCGCGGCGTTAGTCTCCCTCTGGCAGTCCCTTTCCTCTGCCTTTGTCCCACTCTCCTCTGCGCCGTCACTCTCCTCGCGACAAGCAAACAACTCTCCTCGCCTTCCACTCTCCTCTGCGACGCCATCTCTTCTTCTTCTTCTCTCTAAACGTTTCTTCTCTCTTCTGTAAGTTTCTCCTTCTTCTCTCTCTCTCTTTGGGTTACATTGCTAGCTATTCTGTTGAAATGTTTGGTTTTATTTGTTGATATTTGTTGGAAAAAAATCAGGAAATATGAATAAATGTGTGTGTCTCGCTGGAAATATGATGTGTGTCTCCCTGTGAGTGTCTCCCTGTATCAGGAAGTATGATTCGCTGGCAAACCATTTTTTTTTTCGGTTCCAAGGTTTAGTGGTAGTGAATGAGTGTGTTTTGGTCTGTTTTATAAATTATGATTTGGGAATAATAATGAATGATGAATGGTGGAAGAGAAGATGAGGGAATTGGAGATGCTAGATATGAGCAATGTGGACTATGTGATAGATATTAAAGAGGTTCTTATTTATTATTCTAAACTTACTAACTTAGTTGGTGGTAGTGAGTGTGTTTTGGACTGTTTTTTAATACCATTGTTGTGTTTGTGAATTATGACGTGGGAAGTGTTGCTTTTGCTTTGATGAACTGGTCAATGAGAAATTATTTCAATTGGGAATTTTGTTTTTGTGATGTGGGTTGGGTTTGTGGGATGGATTGGTTTTTGTTCTTTGTAAGTGATGCTTTTGATTGTGTGCAGTCTAATGTATCGAACAATGAAAGTCTTTGCTTGGCCGGTTGCTAATCCTATGGTGGCGTGTGCTTTTGTTTCTGATTCTGGTTTTCCCAGTAATTTTGTTGCTGACCTTTTTCATTTTAATCAGGTAAATGCTTCTTGTAACTCTTTGCTCGTTTATATATCTGGTGCTTCCCGCTTCTATGTACATAGTGTTGCCAAATAAGATCTCAATTTGATCCCTTTTTAATTGCCTGATTTTGAGGCGTGCATACAACTTTCTATTAATTGTTTTAACTCATGCATACAAACATGTCAATATTAGTTAAATATCTAAGCATTTAAAAGTGTGTGTATATTATTTCAGAACACAGTTATGGATCGTAGTTGGATGCAAAAACATCGTTTAGGTGATGAGTATAAGAGCAGGGTCGAAGAGTTCTTACAATTTTCCCAAGCAAATTTTCCTAATCAAACAACTTTCTATTGTCCTTGTGTTAAGTGTTTGAATGAAGTAGACGATGTATGTGCCACTCGTGATGATCATCAAGAAGGGATATTGGATGACATTCAAACTTAACTGCCAAAGAATTTTATAGGTGACTACATGTTTGTTAGATTATCCACAATTAATATCTGTTAGACTATCCGTTATAATTATATATATTGATACATGTTTGTTAGATTATCTCACATTGTTTCTCACATTTGTTTGTTTGTTTGTTTAAACATGCATCATATATGGCTGATCCATCCACATCAGAGTCCCCCAAAAAAAGGACTAGAGGTGTTACCACTACATCACAATTGAAAAATAGACTTCTTCCTGGTCAAAAGTTTTCTATTGAATTTGATCCAGATACTGAGCGACCTTATGGTGATAATGCAGCTAGCTTCTGCACTTATTTGTCGTACATTGCACGAAGCAAGACCTCCATTCTGATACCTAAATGGAGAGATGTCCCTGAAAAAACCAAAGATATGATTTGGGAAGATGTCATGGTATTGACCTTTATCTCTATTTGTATACAGATTTGTATTTAGCTTTATTGATCCTTGTGTGTATGTATTTACTAACACCACCATTTTGTTGTGTATTGTAGGATAAATTTGATGTTCCCCTTGATAAAAAGTTTAGGGACCGATGGTTGTCCTATGCGGGTGAGTGTTGGAAGGACTTTAAGTCTAAACTCTCCAGGACATTTATATTTGGGAAAGGGGACAAAAATGGTTGCACAAATCCTTGTCAGAAGTATAATTTCCTTTCAGAGGACATATGGAATGAGTTTGTTAGGAGCCGCACGGAAGAAGCGTTTCTGGTTAGTTTGAATTATGTTTTTTAACTTGGCTAATATAATTTTTTACTTATTTTATTTTGTGGTGTGTTACGTTATTTGTAACAGAAAAAAAGAGAAAAGGGAAAGACAAATGCTGCAAAGAATATCTACCCCCACCTATTGTCTCGTGGGGGTTATGATAGACTTGAGAAGAATGTAATAGCACACAGAAAGAAAGCCTTGCAGGAAGAGGCTGGAGATGAAGCCTTGGAATCCCCTCCAAAACCAAACCGGTATGAGCTATGGGCTATGGCTCGAACAAAACCATCAGGATCTTATACATCTGATGCTGTGGCCTCAGTTGCTTCTAAAATTGTAAGTGTATCTGCCTTATTTAATATTATGTGATTTGTAACCAATTTAGGTCGACTGATCAACGACTTCTGTGATTGAATTTGGTTGTAGGAGTCATTGGTTGAAGATGAATCTCAGGGTACTTTTATTCCAACTGGACGTCAAGATATCTTGACTACTGCCCTTGGAACACCCGAGCACTATGGTCGTGTCCGCACTGCTGGTCGAGGTGTGGGCTTTAAGAAATACTTCGGAGGAATTTCACGCAGTCAGTCAAAGCAAGTGGACGTGGATGCCATGAGACATCAGATCATGCAGGACCTTAGTCAAATGTTTGAAGCTAAGTTTGAAGCTTACAAATCCCAGTTCAAGTCAGATGTGGAAGCCCAACTAACTCAGAATATAGTGCCTTCTCCTAAAGCCACTGCGTATGTCAGCACCAAGGATAGTTGTTCGCCAGAAAATGAGGAGGATCCTAACGATGACATTTTAAGACGCATTGGTCACATGGCTTTTGATCTTCCCAATGGACAAGTTGGGATTACCTTAGAGCATGATGATCTTCCAATTTTTTATATTTTCGCGAAGGACTTAACGAACCTGTCGCTCAGTGATGAATTCTGGCTTGCCAATCAACACTTGCAATTATGGTCATCGTAAGTATTAATTAACATATTTGTATATTTTTAACTCCTTTGTATCAATTATATATAATTAACATTATTTTGTTTCAACTCCTAGGTATCTGCATCGTATATTTATTCAGAACAACATCAGTGATGTATATGGATTCTTGGATCCAACGTTGATGGTTGTCAAGCCCAACCCAAAACGACTAATGACTGCATTCAAGCTTACATCTTTGGATAAGCTAATTCAAAGGACAAAGATGTTTTCTTAGGACATACGTGCACAAGTGAGTACACTTTTATTCATAGCATACGTTTTCTTTATGTGTTTCTAATATACATTTATTGTTGTTACCTAGCAATCATTGGCGATTGATTGTCATTTGTCCTAAACATAATATCATTGTCTGGATATGCTCACTTCATCAAAGGCCAAGCCTCTGATTAAGCGTGTACTTGAGGGGTAAACTTTTAATTTAGTTGTCATACTTGTGATGTCATATATGTATTTATCTTATATATATAACTTATATTATTTTATCAGAGCTATGGTGGATTATAATAGTAAAAAAGGTTTGGGACAAGAAAAGAAGCCTAATTGGAACATACTCATGGTAAGTAGGTTGTCTTTATATGATATTTACGTATTAAAAGGCGTATTAGTTATGTGTATACATAATTTGTAGTAATTTATATTGTCATTTGTAGGGCCCTCCCCAAGACACCTCATGGGCGTGTGGCTACTATGTCATGAAGACCATGTTGTCCATTGTCACAATGAGGATTACATCTGGATGGGATTTGGTAATAAAACATTTCTTAACTTGTTAATTGATCTTTTTTATACCTTACAATATTTGAAGTTAGTTAATTAGATCTTTTTTGAATTAAACTTGTAGTTATTCGATGGTTGTAACCCATATGATCTGAAGAAATTGTTGAGATTCGAAAACTTGGGCACGCTTTTTGTGACTAAGATTGAGGAGCAAAATCTAAACCCAGAACCACCAAGACGCCTTGAACAAGAAAAGCAATACAAAAAAAATGACATGGTGCGATAAAATTTGAATGAATTGTTTTTGTACTATTGCTTATGTTAGATAATTGTTTTGCCTTTAATTGCTCTTCATAGTTTACATCCTTCAATGCCTTTGTGGATAAATGTATCATGTGTTATGCCTTTGTGGATCAATGCCTTTATTTGTTTTGGAAGTTACGTTTTGTGAATTCTGTTTGTAAATATTGTATATATCTGTGTGGATAAATCTTTTGAGATTATGTTTGTGAATCTGTGTGGATATTGTTTATATCCTGATGCAGGAAATTTAAAAAATGTATAAAAAAGAATATACATCTGGCGCCGGTTTTCCTAAAAACCGCGGTTAAAGCGACCTCTGGCGTTGGTTTTCGAAAACCCGCGGTTAAAAGCTGTTTTTCGTTTTCAAATTTTCAAAGTGACATCTGTAGCCGGTTTTGTTATAAAACCGCGGTCAAAATTGACCTACTGGCGTCGGTTTTCACTAAAAACCGCGGTTATAACTTTTTAATTCATATTTTCAAAGTGACATCTGGCGCCGGTTTTATTAAAAACCGCGGTTAAAAGTGACCTCTGGGGTTTAAAAAACCGCTTAAAACTGTTTTTGGTTTTTTCAAATTTTCAAAGTGACATACTGGCCGGTTTTGTTATAAAACCGCGGTGAAAAAGTGACCTCTGGCGTCGGTTTTCAATAAAACCGCGATTATAACTTTTTTATTTCATATTTTCAAAGTGACATACTGGCGCGGTTTTGTTAAAAAACGCGGTTAAAAGTGACCTCTGGCGCGGTTTTCCTAAACAACGCGGTTATAAGTATTTTTTCGCTTTTTCAATTTTTTTGTCCTTTACGTCGAGATTTAACGCCGGTTTTGTTAAAAACCGCGATTAAAACTTACTTATAACCGCGGTTTAAAAACCGGCGTTACATATTTACACTTACAACGTCGGAAGCATTGACGCCGGATTGAAAACCGGCGTTAAAAGTCTAAAAAAACCGCGATTAACGGTAGTTTTTGCACTAGTGTTAATTTTTTATTTATATAATGTGATTATTTGATAGAGATGAAATAGTCTTAAAAGGTAGTCAAACATTCATTTCTACTTCTACTTCTTTTCCTAATCTTTTTTCCCTCGTTTTATGAACTTTCTAATTTAAGAGGAGTGCTAACAACATACTCCCCTTCGAACACACTTTTTTCAACGCTCTCTCCATAATTGGTTTGAAATTCACATGTGTTCAACTAAATCATGTGTCTCACTTCCAAAATGGTAAGACCCACATGAATTTCAACCAATCATGGAGAATAAAGTATTATTGTCATCCATAATCATCATTATATATAAAATAAATTACTAATATATTTATTTTATTAATATTTGTATTTTGACATATTTATAATAAGAATTAGAAAAATAAAATAAATTTAGAAGAAATTTAAATTTACTTATATATAATAATAAAAATAAAATTTTGAAAAAAATGAAATGTTATTCTATACTAAAAATTTTATCATAAATATATTATATTATATTATATTAGCTTCGTGGAAAAAAGTATTTTACGCAGGTTATATATATGCCTTTTTATAAATATTTTCAAAATTTATTGTATATAAACAACAACATACATAATAATAAATTTATTGGTATGAATAAGTATTACATTTTTCTGAATTTATTTTATTATTTTAATTATTTATATGTTATTTTATTAATATATCAATAAATTTATATATTAATAATATAGAAAAATATCTATTAATAATATACATCTGGAAAACCTTTGGTATGTCGCCTTAACAGAGCCTTATATGACCTCAAGCAAGCCCCATGTGCATACTCACCACTGATCTTCTGTAATTATATTTTGTTGTCAGCAAGTATGATCTTTCACTACTTATGCACACCATAGCACCTACCTCTATGTCCTTGTCTACATTGATGATATTATCATTACAAGGTCACTTTCCTTTTTGATTGCTGACCTCATTTGCAAGCTTAATTAGACGTTTGCTTAAACAAATAGGCAAACCCCATTACTTTCTCAGCATCGAAGTGAAGAATTTCCAAATTGGCTACATGTTACTCACTCAATCTAAGTATGTTCATGATCTATTTCATCATGCCAACATGGTTTATTCCAAAGGAATTTATTGTTCCATGGTTAACACATGTAAACTCAATAAGCATGACACCAATACACTCCCAAACCCTCACACTTATTGGTCTATTTTAGGAGCCTTAGAATATGCCACCTTGACCCAACTTGATATTTCCTTCAATGTAAACAAGGTATATCAATCCATGTCCAATCCTTAGAATCTCATTTTCGGCTACTTATTCAACTAACTCAGCCTAATGGTATTTTCTCCTTGTGTACCTATTGTGACTCAACATGAGGTAGTGACCCTAATGACATACGATCCACCTCGAGCTCTAGTATCTTCTTTGGATCGAATCTAATCTCTTAGAGATCTAAGAAGAAAGCATTAGTGGCACATTCAAGCGTAGAGATAGAGTGTCGTAGCATGGCACACACCATAGTATTCACATTTTTTCCATCTCTATTACCTCAAAATGCTTGTAAGGGTGTGGAAAATGGTGGTGCAGATTCAAAGGGAGTTCTTATGGGGGGTCGAAGGAGGGGAAGAAGATGGCATGGGTAAGGTGGTATGCATGTGTAAACCAAAATGTAGAGGTGGGTTGGGGGTGAAAGACGTTAAGTAGTTTAATCTGTTTGCTAGCAAAATGGAGATGACGCCTTTGGTGGAAATATTTGCTTTGTGGAAGGAGGTGGTGGAGGATAAGTTTGGGGTGAGAGTTTATAGAGAGCGGGAGCTAGGGCATATAGTGACTTCTATATTTTATCCACTTGGTGGAAGGATATTTGTAGAGTGGGTCAGTCACATGGGATGGATTTGGCCTGGTTTTCTGATTGTATGAGTAAAAAGGTGGGTAATGGCTCCTCTGTTTCATTTTGGCATGATGTTTGGATGGGATCTTCTTCTCTTAAGGTTGTCTTTTCGAGTTTGTATGTTATTTCAAAGCAGAGCAGAAGTATTCTTCTATCCTTAATATATATTGAGATTTTGGATATGGTGTTTGGCTGGGGGGCTTAGGTGGAGAAGGGTGTTCTTTATTAGGGAAGAAGCATTGTTGCGTGGGTTGCTTTAGCTGCTGACCTCGACCTAACTCACTCCCGTGGAGGATAGGTAGTGTTGGGAGGGGAAGGATGTAGGAGAGTTCTCAGTTAAATCTACGTGTGCTTTCTTATTAGGTAAATTACATAGCTCTTCGGGTGTATCGGTTGGGGCACCGTTTGTCTTTGTATTTGGAAGAGCTATGCTTTTTCCGAGGTTATTGCGTTTCTGAATAGACTTTTTACTCGGCTTAACTTGTTACATAGAAGGGTTATTAGGGATGTTAATGATACACTATGTGTTTTGTGGAGGGGGAGCACCAGGAATTAGAGTTGCATTTGTTTGCTTTGTGTGATTTATCTTTCTCGGTCTAGTATGCGATTTGTAGGTGGCTTGGGGTTGAGGTGCTGATGTTGGGTGACTTGTCTTATCTCTTTTTAGTGTTTATCTCTCTGGGTAGTGTAAAGGACGAAATGCGTTGACTTCGATTTGGCATGTCATGATATGGGCTATTTGGAAATTGAGGAATGTGTGTGTTTTATCTAATTTGGTGTCTGATGTTTCGACGATTGTGGAATATATAAAGGTTCTTTCTTTGTGGTAGTTCTTGAATAGGTTAAAGTCTAGGCATTGTCTCCTTTACAAATGGTTGGTTGTACCTATCAAGTGTATCCTTAGGATCTAGTCCCTTACAATTTGTGTTATGGTAGTAATGGTTTTCTCACGTGTTATGTTTGTCTATTTGATTCGGTGATTGATACCTCTTGTATATGGGTTGAAATACCCCTTGTGCTCTTTTTATATATATATATATATATCCTTATTCTGTTTTTTTTTTTTGTTGGTTAACAGTGGAACATTTCATTCATGCTAGGCAAAGCCTCAAGAACATTACACCAAGTGCAAGTATGCAGCCCACTAATAGGGCACAACACAGGATTAATGCTAACTCCTAAGATCAACAATTAAGTACAATAGCTACTCCTGATACATAGACATCTAGTCTAAATACTACTCAAGCAAAACCTATCTACCACAAAAGTCTAAAAGACTAAAAGCCCAACAAGCAACACATTAAAAAACCAAGTCCAAACCCTCCTCCACAAACCCTATTCACACTTAAAACATAATGGGCCAGGCCCATTAGGGTTTCCAAGATAGTCTCAAAGCCAAAAGACTAAAATGCTCCTGAAGCTTCCTTATCCACCTGATCGGAGCCGTAAACAACTTGGACTCGCCGGTGGTCATGCTCTGCATGCAGCCACCAAATCTGGTGCCATGGTGCTCGAATTGAAATAATCACTGGGTTTGCCTCATGAGCATCACCAGATTGCACAAATTGTGGGGTAAGAAGCTTCACTGCAGAGGTATATGAGAACTCATAGATCAATAGGGTCATTACTACTAAAACCGGATCTGCATCGCCCTTTTTGTCCGGGGCACGACGAAGGCTGGGGCACGACGAAGGAATCTCGAGCGTTTTGGACTCCAAGGAAATAACCAGCTGTGGAAGGTGGTTGAGGAGGAGGAGGCAGGTTTGTGGTGACCGGTGGAGAGGGATTCCCAAATGAGACGACCGACGAGATGGTTTGGAGGCTCCGGTGGAGGAGGGGGAGCTTCAAGATTGTGAGGAAATGGGTGCTCTCCGTCAGGCATCTCTGGTGGGGGCGAGTGGCATCCGATTGTGGAGAAGGTAGTGGTTTACCACCACCGCACAGGCGAGAGAGGGGCGACGGCGAAAACGGAGATTTGGAGACAGGGGGCCAAGGTGAAGACGCATAAGAATCATGGTGGGGGAATAGCAAAAGGGGATGGCTAGATGAAGAAAAGGACAACGACACCAATCATGCTGGAGTTGCAGTGTCGGAGGCGCTGAAGAAACGGCACAGTGGCGCCGACCAAACCTTAGCAATCCTAGGGACCAAACCCTAGCAGGGGCAGAGACGCTTATTTTACCTTATTTTCTTTTTCCCCATCCTTATTTTGTTGTTTAAAAAAAAATACAAAGACTCTTTTGCCATCTTTAAAAAGAAGGCACACTTCCCAAAAAAATGCAAGGCAAGTTTCAAAAAAAAAAACGGCCCGGGTTACTCTTTAAGCCACACACGTTATTGAAAGGGAAAAAAAAGCCACACACATTTAAATTAATTAATTTCAACAAAAAAGATTTAGTGAGATTAGAGAGACGACAATTAACTTAAGACGGAATATACTATAGGTATAAAAATTAACTACAATTATTTTACCCATCAAATGAATCTAATTCCATATACGAGTGATTGGCCGCAAAATTTTACAGGTATGAATACAAGAATGAGTTCTATGGTACCTCATTATGCCCATAACCACATAATATATTTAATGTTTTATAATTAAATTTTAAATTTTTAATACTTTTTCAATCAAGTTAAATGATACTGTTTGTGACGTTTTATAATTAAAATTGAATAATTTGAATATTTTTTCAATTGAGCTCTTTGTTAACTTTTCACAATTAATGTTAATATTATAATACTATTCGTGTTTTATTTTTTGACGGGAAATAAAATACCATATCTGAATTAATCAAAATGCAGGCATGAATCTAAATATAGATACCTAGGGTACGACATCAAAGATCAGAGTTACTACCCACAAAAATATAGATTCAAACATGGGTATTTTATTGAAATACAGATATAGGAATAGACACTAATATTCAGGCCTTACCAATTTTCATTTGTAGGTGTGGTTGGTTGCTTAACGTGACCATCATGCCCCCTCAGTTTCAACATCCATGGAATTCGTCATTTATGAAGTGGACAAATACTGTACACCCTTAATTTCTGAAATAATAAGTAGCCAACCTCGCATGCTTCTTGTTGAAATTGATAGCAATATGTGTATAGGTCGGATTAACTTCTAACTTATAAAAGCTTCAGTTAAAATAAATTTATAATTCCTTACCTAAAAAAAATTATTTATAAATTTATAAATATTTATAGAGAAAGTAGATAAAAAAGCTTACGGAAAAACTAATTGTGAAATTCTTTTAATTTTTTTTCATAAGTACTTATCAATAAGTTTATTTAAACTGCCTCATAACCAAAGCATTTGGCATTTAGGCATACACATGAAAGTGTATTCATCTAAGTGCATCTTTGTAATTACGTTTGTGAGAGACAAAAGTGATTCTAGAGACATAAAATTAATTTTGACATGTTTGAGTGTTCTCGAATAAAACTGATTTTACCTCTAGAATAAATTATAATTTGAAGCTGAGATTTAGATCTGTTGCCTCAAAACGTGATTTTTAGTCTCAAATTTATTGTTCAACTCACTTTTACTAAATGTATCCAAACATGAATCATTTTACATTCAACTCTTTAACCAAAATAAATTTTATAAAATCAATACATTCAAAATCAATTTTTGCCACCGTAAAATCAAACACACACCAACAGTTATTATCAAGTTCACACTAAAATGACACAGCTTTTGCCATGCTATGAATATCATAAGCACAAGTGATTCTAGCATGAGTGTTAATCAACATGAATTTCTTTTACTCAGTATATTTTTAATATTTCCATTACTAATAAATGAGGAAAAACAACAGGAGGTAAATTAAAAGGGAAAATTGAGAACCGCTCATTACTTCTTCTTCCCCGCTTTTCCTTCCTTTCTCCTTACAACTTCATCTTCATATTTGACACCCTTACCTTTGTATGGTTCTGGGGGTCTCCATTTCCTAATTGAAGCAGCAAATTGGCCAATCTCAGACTTGTCATATCCACTAACTGTGATTCTGGTGTTTTCTTCCACCTTCACTTTGAGGCCATCAGGGATTGTCATTTTAACAGGATGAGAAAATCCAAGATTCAACACTATTTCATTTCCTTCTACCATAGCACGATAACCGACACCAACAAGTTGAAGCTTCTTTTCAAAACCTTTAGATACTCCAATCACCAGGTTGTCCGTAAGTGTCCTAATAACATTTATTTGCACAGCACATTAAAGTTTTTTTTTTGACAAGACAGCACATTAAAGTTAAATATGAACATATAGACAAAATAAAATATCATTAGAATTTATATTTGTATGGAGTCCAATTGTGATGCACTGCTTAAGGAAGGTGAAACTATAATTCTACTCTTAAAACTTCCATCCATGTAATGGAATTAGAAAAACAATAATAGCATTGTGTCAAGGCAAGACATATCAAGAGTTCAATTCTACATACAACAAACGAAAGGTGAATGAAAAGCATCTTCAAAATGTATTGCATAAATTTGAATATTTTAGAGACTATTCACAAATGCAGGCACAAGTCTAAGGATACTATTATATCTCAAGCTCAGTAATAAAGAACAACCAATATCTGAAACTCCCAAGATATGATGTAAAAGTCAAAGGCATTGAGAGTGAGATCAATGTTCTCACCACCTTCAGCTTTAAAAAACTGCAAGGAACGCAAGATTTTCTTCACATGTACACCACGCCAAGAAAAGGGGGGGAAAAACTCAGGGATCATCAAAATGGAATCCAATAAAAATTCAATGGCACCTCCCAATATGATCAGTTTCCATTTCTTTCTCTTCCTGGAAAAATTTCTAAATAGCTGCATGTTGTAGAAGAGCCTAGGAAAACAACAAGAACCCTCAGGGTTTCAATAACCAAGAATTCTCTTAATTCATAAACATTGGAGGCATTCCGAAGACAGCATTCTTTTTCAATCATTATAAAATCTGAACAACATAGGTACCTAAAGTGGTATTTATAATCCTAATCCTAATCAAATGCCAACTTCTATTAAGATAAGTTTTATAAAAGCCAATAACTTACCAAAGACATAATCAACATATCAGCATCCCTAAATGACAATTATCATAAAAACCATAAATTATCAAGATTATCAAGATCTGCATCATTGTCTTCCTGTAATAAGTAATTGTTAACAAAATACTAACTACCAACCAACATCTACTCGAGTAATTTATTGCCACGACTCGAGAAGGCAACATCACAAATGAATCAAATGTTATAAGTTTACAACTATCACAAAGCTGAGTATTGGCAACATCTATTGTACCGTGTTATGAAGCAATATATCGAGACTAAAACAAAAAAGAAATTTCATAAATCCCAATTAAGAAAAAGGTCAGTAAAATGAAGTACCTGAAAAGGCCATGCATTTGGTTCGCCCTTCTGGTTTCGACTGCCTTACTAATCTTTAAAATCCCTGACTCTTGCCTTTCAACCTTCACTTCTCGAGGATAAGTTAATGCAAGTTCTCCCAATGGACCTTTCACTTGTAAATCCTGCCCTTCCAATTTGATTGTGACATTGGATGGAACAACAACTGGTTGCTTCCCGATTCGTGATTCCTTACATTCTGTAGTCTTTCTAAAGAAACCAACACGAGTAGCAGGAATACTTGAAACTCTGAGCTTATTTCTCTCACCCAAGTAAACAGACTTAAAATTTCTGAAATAGCAAAGCAAATGACTAGTGAGAGATTTCTCAAATGCATAGAGTATTTACTTAGAACTAACGAGTTTTTAATCAACTAATAAATTACATCGATCATATGAATAATTTCGTTTTCCACTTCATAGCCTTGTGGTCAATGTTAAAAATGCAATTTTGATAAATAAATTTCAAAGTCCTACTATAACATAATACATGCCTCACATCAAGATATATTCCCCAAAATAATAATATCCCAAAACATTTATTTTCTTTTATAGAAAAAACACAAATATATTCAACACGAATAATTTCGTCCATAATTCACTGTTGGACTACTGAGCAAGTACGCTCATTGAACATCTATGCAAGCCTACACAAGTCACTTGCAATGTGGAAAACAAATTTGGAGTCATTATTCTTCAAATACAAACTCTGCTCCTAACAAGCATTTCATCAAATATCCTCAGTGCAACATTCATTTCATAGAATTCCAAGCAAACATTTTTACAAGATTATCATCCACAAGCAGGTCATATTGACAAACCAGATTCAATCAAATACCCACAAAAAATTGCTTGAGCCAGCATATAATTATAACCCATTCGGCCCCAATTGAGACTTGAAGAAGCCAGGTCCAGTAACGCAGAACAAACAGACATTCACAAATTGAAGCAGTGAGAGAGTTCAGAATGTTGGGATTTCTCAAAGTCAGAGACTTTGTGTTCTTTAAAAAAGGGGGGAACTGAATCCCCAAAATGAGCGCTTTTGATATCAGTGTGATGTAACAGTTGAAAACAATATAACCATAACCATTATTGAACGAAAAAGAAAAAGAAAAAAAAAAGAGGAATGTAATAGAGGAAATTCATTTGTGTGATTGTGGTTTAAATAAAACACAGGGAATGAAGAATGGGAGTTGCATAACTGAACCAAAGGAGAGAAATAGAAGGGTGGTCTTGAACCTGATTTGAAAAGAGGAGGTAATTGAGGAAGCCATTGTTGCAAGGTTTTTGTGAGTGTGGGAAGAGCCTCAGTTGTTGGTTGTCAGTTCCACCAAGAGGAACAAAGAGCCTTATCCAACACCAACGTAAGAGCTATACATACCTGTTATCTGCTGCTGTGGTGCGATCGGTAAACGGTAATTACGGTTTCTGATCTGATAAATTTCTATGTATGGGGGTACTACCCTTACTGGAAAGGGATTGCTTTTTCACCCCCGTTAAAAAATAATAATGGGGCGCATAATGAAACAATGGTGGGCGCAAAAAGTAACCCCTGCTGGAAATCGGGCAGAAATGCGAGTCAAATTTGTTTGGTTTTGTCAAAACCACCTCCCCTTTTTAATTTCTCCACCTCCCATTCTCTAATAAAAAGTCAAATATACCCCTCCACTTTCATCACTCTTCCTTACCTCACATTCCCAACCCATCCCCTTCCCAACCACCACCACCTTCTCCAATTCCATGGCCACCCTCCGCCCAACCTCCCACCTTCATGTGCCTCCAACCCCACCCCACAACCTCTGTCACCATCATCGTGATTGTCCTTTCCAACACTTCTGACCTTCTCATTGCACTCGCAACACCTATTTTTTTTTTCTGCGTTTTTTGCCTGTTTGGAATCTTGTTCATGGACGTACACACTGTTATCAACTTCTTTGGGAACTAGTTACATTTTTTTTCGCTTTTTCTTCTTTTTTCGAACTCTTGTTTTCAAAAGTTTCCATAATCTTGTTTTCGAATGCACAAATGGTTATCATTTTCGCGGGAATGTGCTATTTTGTTTCTTTTTTCTTCTTACAGAATCTTTGTTTTTAGGAGTTTTCGGAATCTTGTTTCCAGATGCATAAATTATTATCAGCTTCTCGGGAGAACCCATTTTTTTTTGCTTTTTTTCTTCTTCCAGAATCTTGTTTCTGAATAGCCTGGAAACACACACAAAAAATTGGGTTCGCGAGTTCACAAGAAAGACTAGGGGTAGGAGAAGATGGTGGCGACGAATATGGGAGATGGTGGGGGCAAGGTTGAGAAGGCACTTGAGGTGGTAGTGAGGAATGGTGGGAGGGGAAGGGAGTGGTGAGGTGGGAAATGGAGGGGAAGAGGAGATTAGTTTGAATTTTTTTTAGAGGATAGGGATATTTTAGTCATTTTAGGTGGGAGAGGGTTCTGAAATTATTTGGGAACGAGTCGTTAACATTCCTCAATTTGTTTTAAAGTTATCTAAATTCTTGTCTTGTTTTTGTTTTGGCACACTTGTAGTTGTGATGGCATCTGGGATGGTTTTGTGGCCTGTTAGAGCATTTACAATAGTAGACACTAATATGGGGTGTTTAAGTGGGTCACAGTTATCCACATCACTCATATTTACTTTTTTTAATTTAAGCATTTCATAAGCATTTTATCTCTCCAACCCAGCATCTCCTAAAAAGATCTTAAGGGTCCCACAAATAACTCCACATCTATATTTTATTAATAGTTTATTTATCAATTTATTATTATTCGATTTATGAAATAATTAAATTATAAAAATTAAGATTTTTTTTTTGCAAAATATTTTTACTAATACGAAATAAAACTACATAAATAAAATTAGCTAAAATTACATAATTAAAATTATATAAATGAAATTTATTTAAAATGACGAAAAATTGCTAAAATTATATAATTAAAGCAATTATTAATTTTGTTGACTATCGCGTCCAAAACGTTCCCAAATATGCTCCACAAGGTCTACTTGAAGTTGATGATGCTTTTGCCTATCTTGAAGAGCTACACTCCTTCGTATATATGGTCGAATATCCGGATGAGCACCATTATGTACGTCGGTTGTTGAGACATCATTGTTGGGAAAATCATAAGAAAAATCAAAATGACCATTATATGTGTGTCTTTCGTCTTCCACAATCATGTTATGCAATATGATATATGCATATAATATATGTTTGATTGTATCCATGTGCCAAGCACGCACTGGGCCACGTATAATCGCAAATCGAGATTGAAGCACTCCGAACGCATGCTTTACATCCTTTCGTGCTGCTTCTTGATGTTGGGCAAACAATTTTCTTTTATCACCTTGTGGCATTGGGATGGTCTTGACAAGCACAACCCATTCTGGATAAATACCATCTGCTAGATAATATCCCATATCATATTGCGTTCCATTTACCATGTATTGCACCCTAAGGGCTTAACCCTCCAAAACCTAATTAAACACGGGAGATCTATTTAGCACGTTGATGTCGTTGTTTGACCTTGCAACCCCAAAGTATGCATGTCAAATCCATAAGTCTTGTGACGCCACTGCTTCAAGCATGATATTGGGTTTTCCATCATCACGACGACAAAATTGACCTTTCCATGCTACTGGACAATTTTTTCATTCCCAATGCATACAATCAATGCTACCTAACATACCTGAAAAACCACGTGCCTCCCCTATTTGCAGTAAGTGTTCGATGTCATTGTTGTTAGGTGTTCTTGAGTATTCATCTCCAAATATCTCATAGACACCCCTTACGAACTTATCCAAGCATTTAAGTGCAGTGCTTTCGCCAATTCGCACATAATCATGAACACTATCAGCAGGCAATTAATAAGCCAATATATGAACTGCAATAGTGCATTTCTGCAATGGAGAAAGACCCATTCTTCCAGTTGCATCAGCTCTCATTAGAAAATACTCATCGTGATTTCCAATGGCTTCTACAATGCGAAGAAAAACTTCGCCGAAATTGTTGTTCTGTGTATACTGGATTGCTAGAGAAGTAGTCATTGACCAATCGAGCATGCCTTTCTTCACGACTCCTTTCAATATGAGCTCATCTACGTCTACGTGGAGCGGCTTGTTGCATTTGTCTCTCTGCCACCAACCTCAAATATTGTTCTTCGTAGTCATCATTTATGAAATCCTCGATGATTTCCCACTCAAGATCTTCTTCACGGGATGAATTGCTGGATGTATCCATTTGTAAGTGCTGTTGTAGAGTTAGTTTTCAGAGAATTTGAGAAGAAGATGAGACTTGTTTGCACAATTGAGACGTGTGAAAATCTTCTTACATGTGAAGAATATATAAAGAGGCAACACAATGACTAGTTTGAATAACGGCTAGTTTGACTAACGGCTAGTTTGATTAACGACTAGTTTGACTAGCGACTAGTTTAAATAACGGCTAGTTTGAGTAATGGCTAGTTTGACTAATAACTAGTTTGAATAACGGCTAGTTTGACTAACGGCTAGTTTAAATAACGGCTAGTTTGAATAATAAATTAATTTATATTATTATGAAATAAAAATTTAAAAACTTTTAAACATAGCTAACATCATTACATTAACTTAGATCGCTACTCAAGTCCATATTTTTTTCTAATTATGTTACATAACTTGTTATGATCACGTAGTTGTCTTTCTGTAATAGATGTATCCTTGAAGTGGATCTGCAACTCAAACTCTTTCTCCTTCTTCGAATGCAACTCGAGCTCTTTGTCCTTCATCTTCAACTAGTACTCGAGCTCTTTATCCTTCATCTTCCACTGGTACTCGAGCTCTTTCTCCTTCATCTTCAATACTTCCTCTTTCAACATGTTACGCTCATGCTTGGCATGAGCCAAATCTTCTATAGCTGAAATTTTTGACTTCTGTGTCGCTTCCATTGTTGTTAGATCAACATGTGCTGAAGATGTCTCATTTTCTTTTAATTTTGCCTTTCGTTTTGCTGCTTTTGTCCCCATTGGACCATCCACAGCAGGTGAAGTCAGGTTGTATTCAAAACTTGATGGCGTGCCTGGATTAGAAGAGGACGAGTATACTCCAGATTTTGAATTCTTTGTTCTTTTATTATCTTCTGCAACTGATGTGTTTGACCATTTAGGTTCATCTTTCAGCAATCGCCATGCATACTCTAACTTGAACCGATCTCCTTTTCAGAATATATCATATGTGCATCTCTCAATATGTCAGCCTCGGAGCTGCCGCTTCTCTTTCTTTCAGATGCTTTGTTGTAGGACCCTGCAAATTTTTGAACGGTGGCATACAACTTATGCCACCTACATTTTAGTTGGTTCGCTTCTCTTGCTTGCAAATGCCCACGACACTCATTGTGTATATCTTTAATTCTTGACCAAAAGGAATTTGCTTTTTGGTTTACCCCCACAATTGCATCTTTGGAAACATTTAGCCATGATTGAACGAGAAGTTTATCGTCCTCCGGGGCCCTCCTTGCTCTTATGGAGTTGGTTATGCTTCTTCTTCTTCTTCATCGAGCGCAATATTATCCAACCCGATTTGTGTGGAAAATGGTGAAGTTTGAGATTCAGTCGCGAATTCGGATGCCGCCTCTTACTCTTGTTCACAAGATTGCACACCACTTGTACCTATTGAATTCTCATGATCCATGGAGGGGTTAGTTGGTGGTGATTGAAACATGGGATATTGATATGAAAATGGGAGTGTAGGAAATGATGGTGGTGAATGAAACATGGGTAGCTGGTGTTGATTGACCATATTTGGGATATTTTGTGGATTTGGTAAAAGTGGGGGATTCGGAAAATTTGGATTATGTATGTAATTGAAGAAGGAATTGATATTGAATTGGTTAGGATCCATTGGATGAAAACAAATTAAAGAGGAAATTGAAGATTTAAAGTATGTGAGTAAAAAAGAGGAGAAAAATTTCAAAGACAATATGAGCATAAAAGAGAAATTTGAGAGAGTTGATTGTGTTAAAAAAATTGAAGTTGAATACATTTATATAGATGTTGATTAGAATTCATATTTATATATATATATATATAGACCAACGGTTAAAAAAAACAACGACTACTTGCATTTTTTATATGTTAAAAAAAACAATGCAGCAACGGTTATATTATAGGAGCAGAAAAAATAAAAGGCATGGTTAAAAAATAAATGAAATTATGTCTTCTTTTGAACAACTAGTCCATTATTTAAAAATAAAATAAAATGGGGTCCACATTTTCAGACCAGACCCAATGCTTAATTTAGCATCAATGCTTTTTAGACCAACTCCAACGCTGGTGTTGGACCTGACCGATGCCAATTAAATACGGGTCTTAAAAGAATCTACCGTTAGAGTAAGAGATGCCTCAAATGCTTGAAAAGCATTAGAAAAATCTTATTTATTTATTTATTAGAAAAAATATCATATTAGAAAAATCTTATTTATTTTTTATTTATTCAGTAAGAGATGCATCTATTTATTTATTCCATCTATAAAAAATATCATATTTATTAGAAAAAAAAATCTTAGAAATATTATAAATCGGCCAGATATATTTTTCAAAAATATTCTGAAATAATATTTTCATCATAATATTCTTGAAAATGTTATTTTTAAAAATGTATTTATATAATCTAAAACAAATGCCACTTAGTAATCATTCCATTTGAAGAATGGGGATTATTTTTATTTATGCGTGTGTTTTGGCTGCCCGGTTCATTTGACTCAAGTCATTATGAGTTGGGTCAAATGGAAAGGAAATGGGTAGTAGCGCGCTAAATGTATTTTACAAAAATGAATAGTGCTATATATAGCGAAACGTTTTCATCACAAACATCGCGCGTACGTGGTGGTGGATTTTTTTAAAAACAAAGGAATGTGGCACATCAAATATTTTGTAGAAAAAACGGAATCTTACCCTATAGGAAAAGTTCGCGATAGCATGAGGACTAATTTTTTTGTGATAAAAATTATTTTCCTAAAAAAAATTTATAAAAAAATCTTTATTTTTATATTTATCTTTATATATATATATATATATATATATAATATTAAAAGTAATAGTATCTGTCAGCATTAATTAGTGGGTAAAATTGTCAATTCACTTAAATAATCACTGATAATCATAGCATTTTATCATTTAATAATCTTAAAGATTTATTTTAGAATTAAAAAGATTTATTTAACATGAAGCAAAATTGTAAATTCACTTTCATTTTATCATATATTTTTTTGGGTACAAACATCATTTTATCATTTTTTTTGTGTAAACCGGGTATCCTCTGCACGCAACTGTGGAGACTAATTTCTCGAGCCGAGTTGGACCATATAGGCGGCAAAGCTCTCCCTCATTTTATCATTTAACAACATTAAACATTTATTTCAGAATTAAAAAGATTTTTTCAACATAAAAAAATATTTTAATAAACTAATTAATAGGAATCTAACTAAAAAAGACATAAATAAATCAATAAGTAATATTGTTAGAAAACATTAATTAGAAAACAATTTGGTCAAATCACTAAAATAATTTCTTATAATAGCATTTTAGTATTAAATAACTTTGAAGATTTATTTTGAAATTAAAAAGATTTAATTTAAAATGAAAAAGAATTCATCATTTAATAATTAGAAATAATTAGAAAGAATTATTTATGGGAAGGATACAATTTAAAAATGCCAACGGAAGAGAAATTAGAAACTCATTTAACTTAAAATGCTTTGGTCTCCTATGGTGCCATCCTTCTTCTCCTGCGGCGCCAACCTTCTCCCGCGTTTTTTTTTTCCGGGGATCGTTCCTTCTTCTCCTGCGTCGCCATCCTTCTTCTTGCATTTTTTTTCGACGATCGTCGTCTGTAATCGTTTTGTACGGCAATTCCAGTAGCGTACTTCCTTCTTCTCTCCTCATCGATTTCTGCTGCGAAATCGTAAATGGTAACACAGGTCAGCAGGTCAGCTACTCCTGCGTATCTCCTACTTCTCCCTTATTGATTTCCATTTTGCAGATTGCAACTGAATCTGTTCTCATGTTTGTTATCTTTTTTGTGCCTCTTTCATTAACGTTTTGTGCGGTAAATCCAGCGAACTTGATTCTTCTTGCTATTGGTTTTCTGCTACGAAAAAATTGAGTGCTAAATTGGTAAGCTCTTCTTACAAGAGTCTGATTTATGTTTTAATGGTTAACAAGTGTTGCATTTGGAATTCACTTATCAAATTTTACAGCTATTGAAAAATGCATTCTGCTCAATGGTATTCCCGGATAAGAGGAACACAAGGTGCACTTTGGAGGACGAATTAGGGAGGAGATGGTCATGTCAACTGAGATGGGAAAAACGGGCTAAGCACGAGTGCTATTTAACCTGTGGGTGGAAAAAATTTGCTATGGATAAGAATTTAAAGGAGGGTAATCTTACATTACTAGAAAAACTTAAAGTAGCGACGGGAACATAGAAAAAATAATAAAATTGCATTAACAGAAGAAATGGAACTAAAATATAAGGAATTAAATAAAACATTCGAAGAAATTAAAAAAATATGTTCCTATTATTAGAAAAAATCAATAAAATAGCAAATTATACTTTAAATAAATTTCAAAATGGTAGGAATGTAATAAATGATATACAAGATACATTAGAAAATATAAATATTGATGGAAATAAAGATATTGATAGAATTAAGGAAGTTCTTTAGCAATTAGAAAATCTCCTAGAAAGAGAAAAAAATAGTAGACATATAACTATACAAGATTTAGAGGAATTTCTTAGTAATAGAAATTCAATAAAGAAAAAAGAGAATACAAATTTGGTTTATCCACCAGGATTATGGAGGAATTAGTTAGAGAATATCAAGAGGATATAAAAAATGCAACAGAAATAGAAGAAATAAGTAGACTTATGAATGAATTAAAAATATTAAGGGATGAGATTGGAAATATAAAAATATATAAAATAAATAATGATCAGGAAAAAGAAAATGATTTAGAAGAAGTTATCCTAGGATATGAGGATGAGGACAAAGAACATATAAGAGTAGATATAAAAAATGAAAGTGGTGAGGAAACTAGTAGCCAAGGAGCTAGGAGACAACCAAATTACCAAAGAAAAAGGACTTGGGGTCCCTTTTGGAATGACCTAAATTATTGGAGATCCTATAATGAACCATATATGGGAAGACAAGGATATTATAGAAAGAAAGGAAAATGGGAGAAATACCCATCAGACTATAAACCAAAGGTAGAAACACCTAGGCATAGAAATATTTTAAATCTAGATTGTGTTACAAATAAAGAAGAATTGATAAATGAATGGACAAATGAATTAAGCCTAATTCTCCAAACAGATTAGTATTTAAAGACCATAGATTTTGATGCAATATTAAATCTAGTTTTATATAAAAACATCAGGAAATGTTCAGAAAATACTAAATAGTATTAGAGCATTTCAATGGCAGCATATAATAGCTGGTGTCACAAAAAATACTAATATAATACAAAAAATTACTAAACTCGTCTATAAAGAATTTGTTAGTTTTGATAATGAACATAGACAAACAGAATTAGATAGAACAAGGCATGAGAAAACATTGTTGCATCTAGATAATATAAATATATGTAATATGTGTTACTTTGAGGAATTTACTTGTGAATTTTAGAAATATTATTATCAGTTAGATAATCAGTCTAAGGAAATATATAAGGATATATTTATTAATAAATTACAATTCCCAATAAATGAAAAGGTTAAAGAATTATGGCAATAAAGGAGACTTGAAGTTGCTGACATCTTAGGAGGAATTATTTCAACTGTTTATGAATTATTAGCTAATGAGTGTCAACAAAAGCAAATTAGAAAGTCCAAAAGACATAATAAAGGAATTTGTTGTAAGAACCCAAATATAGATCTTCCAAATTAATGGGGATGTAATGATTCTAGAAAACCATATAGGAAAAAGAAATATTTCAAGAAGGGAAAGAAATATAGATTTAGGAGATCTTATCCTAGAAAATAAACATATAGGATGAAGAGATACTTTAAGAAGAGAAACCCAAATAAGATTCTTAAGAAATATTGTCCTGAAGGAAAGAAGAAGTGCACTTGTTGATTATGTAAGGAAGAAGGACATTATGCAAATGAGTGTCCTAAGAAAGGTAAGAAGAAAAAAAAGGTTAAGTTAATTAATTTAGCTCTTAAAAATAATTATGAACCAGTAGAAGAAGAATTTAGTTCAGATAAACAAATATATAAGTATAGTACAGAATCTAGTGATGATGGAGCAACTTTAGAAAGTGAATCTGAATAGCACATATATTAGAATAGATATATAAATAAATAAGGTCAAATATGCTACAGAAGCATATATAGATAGTGGAACAAGTATTTGTTTAGCAACAAAATATTTGCTTCCAAAAGATAAATGAATTGATTTAGATAACCCTTTAAAGGTCCAGATTGCTGATGGATCCACAAAAGTAATTAGCAAGGTTGTTAGAAAAGCTATAGCATATATAGAAAATTATATATTTGTTATATCTACTATATATCAATAGGAATCAGGTTTAGATTTAATGTTAGGAAATAAATTTTTACGGTTATATGCACCTTTTTGTCAATATAAGAGATTTATTCAATTAAAGACACCCTATATAACAGGAAAGCAAAAGAGAAATCTTATATCTATTCCTATAATTCATGAATCTCAAAATAGAGCTACAAAATATAAATTAAAGGTTCACGCGCAAAGACGTGGTGATATATATAATAAAATGACAAAAATTTTAGGACTTTTTGAAGATAAAATATATGTATTAGGCCGAAAGGAATTTCCAATTCCTCAAGAAATAGAAGAACTTTTAGATAAAGTATGTAATGAAAATCCACTTGATCCCAAAATTAATAATAAAAACCAGGAGTTAATTTCTCTTAGGTTAAAATATCCTAACAAGGAAATTAAGTGTAAGCCTATGTTCTATACCAAACAGGATAGAGATGAATTTGAGGAAGATATAAAGAAATGGTTAGATTTAGGATTAATTTGACCATAAAAAAGTAAGCATTCTGCTCCAGCCTTTTATGTAGACAATCATAATGAACAAAAAAGAGGTAAGAGAAGACTGGTGATTAATTATAAAGCTATGAATAAAGCTTTAGAAGGTGATGCATATTTTATTCCTAGAAAGGATCATATAATTGAATTAGTTCGTGGAAAGAAATTATTTAGTAGTCTTGATTGTAAATCAGGATTTTATCAATTAAGGCTTGATGAGGATAGTAAACCCAAACCCTTAACAACATTTAGTTGTCCACATGGACAATATGAATGGAATGTATTACCAATGGGTTTAGAGCAAGCACCAGGTATTTTCCAGCGAAGAATGGATAATGTAATAAGAGATTTTAAAGATTTTTGTGTTATTTATATTGATGACATTCTTATATTTACTGATAAGGATGATTTATTAGATCATTTTAAATATGTTAAGAAAGTTTTAGAAAGATGTTTAGAGCAAGGAGTTATCTTAAGTAGAAAGAAAGCTGTCCTTCGTCAAAAACGAATAGATTATCTTGGTCTAGAAATAGATGGAGGAAATATTGTTATGCAAAAACATGTCTTAACAAAATTACATGAATTACCTTCTGAAATGAAGAATGTTAAGGAATTACAAAGGTTTCTTGGATTACTAACATATATTTTAAATGAAGGATTTATTAAAGATCTTGCAGAAGAAAGAAGACTTTTGCAGCTTAAACTCAAGAAAGACATAGAGTGGAAATGGACAGGGGAAGACACTGCAATAGTTGAAAGACTAAAGCATTTGTGCAAAAATCTGCCCGAATTATACCACTCTCGTGAAGAGGATTATATAATTATCGAGACCGATGCATCTGATATAACTTGGGGAGGCTATATGAAAGTCAAATCAGTAAATAAGCCAAAAACAGAGTTACTCTGTAGATATATGTCAGGCTCATTTCACGATCATGAGCTAAGTTATCCAATTCATGAGAAAGAAACCTTAGCATTAATAAGAATGCTAAGAAAGCATCAGATATACCTAATGCACCAGGAATTCTCTGTAAGAACTGACTCTACTTATGTTACAAGTTTCAAGAACTTAAATATCAAAGAAAGCCGCAAGCAACGAAGACTTATCAGGTGGAAAATAGAGCTGAACCACTACGGTTACAAAATAATCCACATTGCAGGAAATAAGGACGTGCTAGCAGACATTCTAAGTAGAGAATGGAACGCGAGCAGTTGAAAAGAGAAAAAGCAATAAAGCAAGCTCAATTAAAGCAAAAGGAGTAGAAGATTGAATTAATAAAGGCAGATCTTCAATTAATCAATCTTCAACTTGGAGAAGAAGAAGAAGAGCTTCAAGAAAAGCAGCCAAAGAAATATTGGGTTGTGTACAACGGCCTAATGCCTGGAATTTATGATGAATGACATAAAGCAGCAGTTCACATAAATGGAATCCCCAATGTACTTCATGAATCATTCAAAACACTGGAGCAAGCAAAAGCTAATTTGGAAGGATTTAATAGAAGGGAAGCCCTAAAGAAGAAAAGCCAGAAAAATATTGGTCTCCGTCCAAATAACAGCTCTCTTGAACCAGTACCATCTGGACCAGCAAATAACAATCCTAAATCAGGACTAATGAGAGATGCCAGGACCTTCGTCCCACATAAGTAGAGCCTCAATTCACTTCCAATTATAACAAGGGAGGAACATGAAGCAATGGTTCGCTTCTCTCAAGGGAACTTCAATAAGTCAATCTCTGAATTATTCAATTGGAATGAGGAGACAAAAATATATAATTTCTATGTCCTGAACAGAGGCAAATATGGAGCAAAGGCAGTAATTGCCCCTAGATGTCCAGCAATTAGAGTGTTCAATTATTTCTAGTCCGGATTAATTGAATGCATTTATTTATCTAATGATCTTAAAAAATTACAGTTCTTTTCAACATGAATTAAAGAAGCAGTGAAATTCTACAAGCAAACAGTTGCCAGAGACCGACCGATATTTATGAAGATGTACTCAAGTTATCCAGAATTCGAATCAATGCAGGTTACCAAGCATTTCATCAGCATGGGAATTTGCAATGGAACATTTTGATGTATGGACAAGCCTCTGGAAGTACCATACAATGAAGAAGAATATATAACAATTATTGCATATCAGCTATCCTACATATTCGAGTAGACCCAGAAGGTTCGTGGAAATACACCTTTGAAGGTTAATTACAAAGGACCCAATACAATAATCACATCAAAAATTAAGCAACCCATCAGGAAGGAAGAGTTGGATAGGATAATTAATTTTGAAGCCCCATTTTTTACTCTATTGGGATCACATAGCAATTATACGCCAGCTGTCGAGAGGAAGCTATGTGAAATTATCAGAGTATATCAAGATCATACTTACGAATTATGCTATGAAGAAAAAGAAAAAATTAAGCCAGAAGAAGACAAAAACGAAGATAAAGTAGAATCTTCAGGAGTTGCTGACAAGGCTTTCTCGAAAGACTCATGTGAAACAATTATAGAAGAATGATATAAGACATGACGTCATAGAACAATTATGTAAGGGCAAAAATAGCCCAAAAATGTCATATAAATAGTCCACGTATATAGTATGAATACTTACGTGTTGTAAAAAACATGCTATGTAAATAGTAGCATGGTAGTTATTAGGAGTAGATGTTGTGTTGTAAAAAATGGATAAATCTGGGCATGTAAAAACATAAGTCTAAGACTTGTCATTAATAGGCCAAGCTTTATGGCATAGGATACGTGGCTTGTTTGTAAAAAATATGGTGCCACGTTAGGAGAAGATAATTAACTAGCTAGTATGTAGTAGTTTCTAGTGCTCTTAGCCGTGGTTTATAAATAGGAGTATCAAGCATATGGCTCAGGAAGAGGAAAAATTGCGAGAAATTCTCTTTTTAGAGACTTTGCCTTCCTTCTCCGATAGGAAGTGCGTGCTCATTCTATTGTGGAATTGAGTAGTTGCTTTGAGAGTGACAACACCTTTGTACTTATCTCTGTGAAATATTAATAAAAGTATATAGTTTTCTTCATATATCTCTAGAATTATTTCTTTTCTCTTCCAAAATACTCATTATATAACATCCAACATATCATCAATTATCAAGCGGAAGCAAAGTGGGCAACTACAAAATTATGATTCCACTTCAGGTATATTCGAAATCCTATCTCTAAATATGATAAACATATGTTTGAATATCTATCTTGAAAAATTATATTGTTTCTAAATATGGCCTCTACGTCAAAAGATTTAGAAATAACTAAATATAAGGATATAGAAAATTTAGAAGTTCATGAAGAAGCAGGAAATTACTCATCTACTATAGTTTTCAATAAAGATAAATTTGGAGAGATACAAAAAGAAAATATAAATCTTCCTGAAGGATATAATATTAGAGGATCTACAAAAAAATCAGCAATAAATGTTTTTAATATAAGAGAAAATACTCTTTATTTTAGAAAATCAGCTGTAGAAACAACTATTAATATTGAGGATACTGAAGGAAATATAAGCTTACAATTGATTACTGCAAGAGATATAAATAACGTTTTGAGAACAACAATTAAAAATAAGGAACATAGAAGGAAAATAGGATATGTTCATATAGGAGCAGTACAGATTTTGTTAAAAACAACTTATTCTGATGGAACAAATTCACCAATTAAAATTATTCTGATGGATGATAAGATTACAGATAAATATAATTCTATTTTAGGAATTATGGATGCAAATTTAGCATACACAAAAGTAAAATTTGAAGTTTTCCCAAATATAGGAGTTTCACTAAATACCAAAAGATTAGACAGAACTTTGGCCCTTACATATAAGTTTGCTAGAAAAGATTTAATGAGACCAGGAGAAAAAGTATTTTCAATTACTTATTGTGTTAGTTTTGCACTCAGCAATTCTCATCATAGTATAGAATTTAGACATAATGATAAAATAAATTTATCTGAATTATTTATGGATATCGGAAGGATACATATGCCTAAGAAAAATAATATAGAAGATCTACCAAAGAAGTTGCAGTTGAAATATATTGATATTATTTCAGCAGGAAATAGAGAATATAAAAATATGATAGAAAACTATAGTACACAAATAGAAAGACCAATTATGCTTTCAAAACCAGAAAAAGTTAAAAGTGAAGAAAATGAAATAAATAAATTAACAAATCAAGTTAGGGACTTAGAGTTATATCTAAAAAATAGGATATGAGTACCGCTATATTTTCTATACATGATAGAATTATGGAAATACAAGTAAAATTAAATGATAGATGCACTATTATATATTCAAGTAGGATTGAAGATGAAGAAAGGGATTTTTATGAGAAAATAAGATGTATATGGAAGTTGGATTTACCAAGAGAAATACAATGGATAATATCTATAAATTATGAAAAATTATGAGCACAATCTATAGTATATAATAATGAGATTATGGAAGCTTTATGATGTGAAGAATTTATGTTGTCTGATAATTATCCAGAAATATATTTAGATGGACCATTAGAAGATTTTGATATGGAAGATTGGTTTCCAGGTGATGATTAGAAATTTTAAGATTTATTATATTCACAATTTATTTGGAAATTATATGGGATTATATATGCTTTATTATGTATGCAGGCATACATAATAAATCATATATAATCTCATATAATTTCCAAATAAATTATGTATGCATCGATTGAAAATTTATTATGTATGCCATGTGCATGTTATGCATATTATAGTTGAGTTGAATTAATACATGCTTCAGTTGAATTTATTTTGGTACGACTGAATTAATGCTTCAGTTGAAATTATGGTTGAATTAATGCATGTTACTATTGAATTTATTTATGTATCGAGTTGAATTTATTGATGTTTCAGTGTGTTGATTTATTTTGTTATCAGAACAGGTAATTAGCCTGCAGAATTAAAGAAATGAGAAATACATTTAGAGTTAATAAAATTAATAAATAATTACACGTAGTAATGAAAGTAAATAATAATATGAGAATTTTGTATATAGATGAATTTTTCTATAAAAAGCTAAGATATATTAAAAAATTAAAATTACCTAATGATATTAAAATGAGAATAATAGAAAAGTATGGAAGGTTATTAGGTCAAGAATTAGTATATATAAATGAAATATATAATGTTATAAGATTCTTTGATGATATATTCTAGTATTATGGATGAATATGGTATATCATTATAAGAAATTAAAGAATATAAAAGGGATATAATTAGAGAAAAAATAAGACGAAAAAAAATAGAAGTAGAGAGACTTTATAGAACTATAGATGATCTTGTTAGGGATCCTGATAGAATAAATGAGGGAGATTGGCAAGAAATTAGAAATTGAATTTTAGCACAAGAACAAAAAATAAATAGATTAGAAAATGGACTTAATGAACTTATGGAGTCAATTAATGGAAATAGAAATATTGTAGAATTATTATGTAATAGGCTAGATTATTTTATAGCCAAAGGTGATAGTGAAGAAATAGAAAGAATAACTAGATCACTTACAAGGTTTCAAAATATTTGATGTCAACATGAACAGGAATTACGAGAATAAAGAAATTAAAATTATGTCTGTCACAAAATTTGCGACCAAAGATTTAGCGACGAGAATTGGTTTTTCGTCACTAAAATTCGTCATTATTTCAGCTTTTTCTAGCTATGCTTATTAGATTTGGGGTAACTATGTATGAGCAAAGCAGGATTACTTTTGTCATTCAGGGTGTTAGTTTTTAGGTAATTTCTAATAGAGTCTCTATATGTGGTCTCATTTTGAAGAATTTTGGGATAAGGATAATTTAATAACATTTTGCATAAGTCCACTATATGATTGGTTTTCTCCAATCTAGCCTCTTTCTTTTTTATTGATCAAATTTGCAAAGAGACCGAAAGACTATATGGGTTGTCCATGCGATTTTACTTATTCAAAATATAGGAATCTAATTCATGAACTAAATATGGCTGATTTGATTACGGGAAAGATTTCATTGCTTATGGCAGAATCAATGATTTTAAATAATTTTATGGATTGACAAATTCATGGTCCAGTAAAGGAAATAATTTCGATTCATTATTAAATCAATTAGAATCCTCTTAATTCACAAATCAATGACAAGTGAGACGTATATATTTTTGCAATGAAGGTACTTACCAAAAGAAATAAAAAACCTGTTGGGTGACCATATCAATTATGAATTGACCAAATTTGTTTATTCAAACAATATTGATTTCAAAATTTAAATAGTAATCTTCTCTCTCCGTCATTATTTTCCTAATTATCAATACTGAAGAATCTGATTTACAGAAGTCAAATTGTTTCCTTTTTTTATTTTATGGACATATTTCCTTTTATAAAATATAACAATTCATATTTAAGAAATTTATTTATGTTGTAATAAGAAATCATACGTCTACCAAAAAAGAAACCACACGTATAAAAAAATATTTACAATATCAACATAAACACTATTTCGAATTCGAAAAGGATTCAAATAAACTGATATAGTCATTATAATTATAGAATGTCGTTTATTCAATTTAGATTTTATTCATTCTTACCATTAATAAAAAAAAAAAGAATATAATTAATGATTTTAGGAAATATCTTTGTCATATATTCAGTCAATAAGTTAATTATTGACCTATTTTATTTTCACACAAAATTAATTTATTCCTAGGGCACATTCTTATGTATATGTTCTGTAAATAAATACGAACATATATTTCCTATCCATATAATTTTTCCTCAATTTTGCTCGTGATATCATTTGAATTTTGAAAGGACCTGATAGTTTCATATAAGAAACATGTTTGCACTCTTCAATAAAAAAAAACACGTTTGCATTATGTTCAATACCACAAATAGATTTCTTTTTCTATTTAAACACCACAAACATTCTTTTTTTATTTTTTTGATTTTTGATTATTTGATAATTAAACGTCCTTTTATTGTTATACTACTAAAATATTAAATTTGTTAGGTATAATGCACGAGTTAAATAAATATAGCTTAAAGTGAGTTATATTATTCATTTATTTTTTTAATTAATAATAAATACTTTACGAGTATCAATTCATTTCTATAACTGGTCAAACAATTAATATAATTGGCGAAGATTTGAGGAAAACTATTCAATTGACAAATCAATTAAGATTTTTGCAAATAACAGTAACTAATTTATAAAGTGTATCGTTCAATTTTTTTTTCTTAATTAGATCAATGTATTTTATGAGAAACTACTAAAAAAAATTATTTTAGAAACATAATATCTTTCTCATATATTCATTCATTAAATTAATTATTTTTTGCCGAATTTTAATTTAGAATGGACATTGGCTCACCGAATTCAATTTGTTTTCTTTATTAAATAGGTCAAATTGATATGGTCACCCAATTGTCTATCAATAATTGTAAGAATTAATGTTACCAAAAAAGTAAGAATTAATAAACACTGATACTTATAAATGGATATTTTAGGTAACATCATTTACGTGAATGACCATAACAATTGGGTGACATCTTTTGCAGGAGATTATTTTTTCTTTATGGCTATGGAGGAACATGTAAAACTTTTCTTTGGAGGGTCATTTTTGCAGCTCTCAGATCTAAAGGTGAAATTGTTTTGACTGTTGCATCCAGTGGAACAACTGCTTTGTTGATTCCAAGTGGTAAGACATCACATTCTAGGTTCCAAATTCCTATAAATGTGAATGAAGATTTCATCTGTAATATAAACCGGGGTAGTTATTTGGCAGAGTTGATAATCAAGACCTGGGATAAAGCTCCAATGACTCACAAACATTATTTTGAAGCAGTTGATAGAACCTTCAGCGATATACTTCGGTTTTCTAATAGTGAAAGTAAAAATCTACCGTTTGGAGGAAAAGTAGTAGTTCTTGACAGTGATTTTAGGCAGATACTTACAGTCATACTGAAGGGAACGAGGCAAGATGTTTTTCATGCTAGCATTAATTCGTCATACCTTTGGCCATTAAGTAAGGTGCACATTAACAAAAAAAATGACGCTTCAAGGTGGGTCTTTAGAAGAAGAACTACGACAATTGAAGGGGTTTTCATATTGGGTATTGGGTACTGAAAATGGAACTATTGGTGAAATAAACTGAAAATGGAACTATTGGTGAAATAAATTATGCAGATTGCAATAGTTGATATATCCCTTGATATGCTCATTGAAAACTCAGGTGATTCTCTTACTACTATTGTCAGTAGCACATACATGTCTATTTTAGAAAATATGAAAGACTCATCATTCTTTCATCATAGATCTATTTTAGCACCCACAAATGATGTTGTTAAATACTTGAATGAGTACATTATGTCATTGGTGCCTGGAGAAACCAAAACTTATCTAAGTTTTGATAGCCCATGTTCGGTTGATAGAAATTCTGATAGACCAGATAATATACATACTCCAGAATTTTTTAATATAATTTATGCATCGGACTTCCTAATCATTAACTGAAGTTAAATATTGGTGTTCCCATCACGTTATTGAGAAATATAGATCAATCATCAGGATTGTGCAATGGCACTCAGCTCATAGTCATCCAACTTGGCAATCATGTGTTAGAGGCAAAAATTATTTCTGGCAGCAAAGAAAGAGAAAAAGTTTTTATTCATAGATTGTCATTGGTCTCATTTGATACAAGAATTCCCTTTAAATTTTAGCGCAAACAATTTTCAGTGACTGTTTATTTTACAATGACTATAAATAAAAGTCAGGGGCAGTCTTTGAAACATGTGAGAGTCTATCTTTCGCAATCAGTTTTTTCCCATGGTCAACTATATGTTGCAATATCAAGGGTTACTTCACGCAGTGGTTTGAAGATACTCATATGTAACAACGAGGGAGATGTGACAACCACAACTTCAAATGTAGTTTATAGAGAAGTTTTTCAGAATTTAACTTAGATGATTTTGGTTAGCATTATTTCCTCAACTTTTGAAATATACATAACTCTATCTTATTTACTCTTTGCACCCACGGGTTTGATAGTCTTCATGTTAACTTGGCATGACAAAGAAAATTACTTTATATAATATTATATATGTTGCCTAATACTTATATTTATATAATTATTATTTACCTTTGTAAAAAAAATATAATTATTATTTACCAGTTTATATGTTTTTTTGTACTTAAACGGGACATACCATTTTATATGTTTATAATTATATTTAAAAAAATTATGACATTATTTTCTCAGTTTGAAAGAACATGATTGTTTACATGCTATGAACGAAATTTGATTTGTTTTTCATTTTTTAATCTGAGATTTTTCGTTAAGGTGGCCCATTGTGTTACAAAAGCTACAAAATATATTCTTCGAACAAAAATATGCAGAAATAATATGACAAAATTTGTTTACCCTGTGCATCACACGGGTCAAAAAGCTATGTGTATTTTAAAATGACAAGTTTTTGACATTTAATGTGATTATTTATATTATTTTTATTTATTTTTTGAATGATTTATTTAATCAGATTGTATTAAAAAATAAATTAATTTGCATTAAAAGATTTTAAATTTATTTATTATTTGAAATAGATAAATGTTTTAATTTGTTTAAAAATAAGATATGGACAAAAAGATTAATTATAGTAATTAATTATGGTAATTTTAAACTTGCTCATTATCCACCTCAAATAAGGCCAAGTCAAGTCATAATCATCATGCGCTTGACTCTCTAAAGGTTCTTATTTTTTGGAGTTACTACATTATAGGTGCGAAATATCTATTGTCTTTGGCGATGACAAACTTCTCATGTAGGACCTATATATTGGAATTTGGTTATGGTCTCTGGCTGTGATTATTAGTTTAACATCTTCGAAAAATGGTTTCTCTATATTTCATTTATTTTTGTTTCTATGACTTTAGTCTCTGCCTGTTGGGCTTGACATCATAGTTGTTTATATGGCTTTTTGAAATACAAAGTGATGATGTGTAAAAGCTTTTTGCATGATTTCAGTTTAATGCTCACTTATTTGTGATTTTGTGTTAATCAGTGTAGTGGTAACTTTAGTTTAATGCTGAGTTCTTTTGGTTTTTTAATTTGAGACACAACAAGTGTTTTGTGTGTTCTAATTTTGGTTTTTTTTGTTGTTGCTTCAGATTTTCCTTCCAAAATCAAGTTTAGCTTTTGGATTATATGTTTGATTAAACCACTTATATTAGCGGGGGTCGGCGAATGCAGTTGTGACTCTATGTTGTGGAGATCTGAAGCTTTGGTTTTATAGCTCTGTCTGAAAATACAATAAAGAAGATCTATAGGTTTTCAATTGCTCTGTACGATCCTTTGTTATGGTTATGGAGATTTGCTTGCAGAAAATATAATGGAGAAGGTTTGATATTTTGTACATGTTGTTAATCAGAAGTATTACAAATCGGATGGTTTATACAAGTTTAGTAAAGGTTTAATTTTGATAATTTAGTTTTCACCAAAATAAATAATAATTTACTTGGGGTCACATGGTGGTTGTTATTTTCTGATTCTTATTTTTCTGATAAACATTCTCCAAGTAAGTTTGATCATTTTTCAAGTATCTTCTGCTCCTTTTTTGTAGCTTTGATGGTGCCGTAACCTTTATCAAAGGGAGTTGCACTGAAGTTTCCAGAGCTTACAAGTTCCACGAGTCTTGACCATTGGCTATAAGGCTTGCATTGGTGAGGGAAAGAATGTTTCTCCACCAGTTTTGATTAAATGACAATATAAAATGTTCAATACAAACATGGGAGATACTTGCAAGGACAATAAATAATGGCAATCATAAGGCTGCATGTATCAAGAGAAATGCTAAGAATGTCACGTCCCTTTCTTTTTTAATCGGTTGCAATTCCTTCAAGGTTGCCTATTCTATTTCGGCTGGTGGGACTTTCCAATTAGGGTTTTCGCTATTCCTGGAAGGTGTCTACATGCAGGATCGGTAGGAAACAAAATGGTGTATTAGAGCTTGACAGTTGGTCATCTCTCTATTTCGGTGCTTTTTGTTTATTATCTTTGTTATCAATTATTTCTAATTATATTTATTTTCTGTAAGGATATTGATTGTTCTGAGAAGATACAGTTATGGGTTCTAATGTGGAGAGGGTATTCAAATGAGCATAAAGTAATGCAGAAAATACACCACAATGTAATCAAAGACAAGTTCAGGATCGTACCTCTTTAAAGCAAAATGAAATAGAAGCATGAGGTAGTTTTTATGCAAGATATTGCTTTTATACTTTTCTGAAATTGCTTTTATTCTAACAATGACAGGATGGTTTTATGTATGCAAGTCATGAACTTTTTAAAATAAAGTTAAATTGTTAGTTTAGTAGTTGTCTTTTTTATTACTTACTGTTTTTGTATATGAAATTCTTTGGATGATTTTTGTAGGTTGACTCTGCCAAAAGAAAACTCAGCCATTATCTATATTCTACATTTTTCTGCGTGGTTGAGTTAATTTTTTTCTTGCTCTATGTTTTTCTGTTAGTTGTGGTTTGAATTATGCTTTTCTCGGTTTTATATGGGGTTTGTTTTTTGTTTGATAGAAGTTCCAAGTAGGTACAAGTTCTATCATATGCTATTGTTGAACATACACGAATTTTGAGAAGTAGGTTGATGTGCTTGAAGGAGGTAATTTCTGATCTCCTAGATATTTCTGTTTGAATTTTATTTTAATAGGTTTGTGTTTTATGGTTTTATGAAATCTCTCTCCTTTGAACTTGAACATATCGTTTTCTGATATGATTTTCCATGCTCTAAGACTGTTTTCCAGGTTTTCGAGATAAGAGGGTTCTTCAGAGAGGTTGGTGGACCTACATTAACTAACATTTTCACATTAATATTGTTCCATTCTTCTGATTTTTGTGCCTTACATGTTCTCTGTCAGGAATGGGTGATTTCTGGAATCACTCACTATTGTGGGTTTCTTTTACTGAAATGGGGTTCCACTCTCTAAAACTGATTGTGCAGGTTTATCTAGAGATAGAAATTGCTTCAGGTTTATCAAAGTAAAATATTCAGAACCATTTCTTTTGGAAAGGTACTCCATGTAGCTTAATGTTACTTGGAAATGTGCTATTGAATTTATTAGTTTGGACTTTCAAGCTTTTGTGGGATAACATCGATGCATCTAAGTGTCTTTTAACATCAGGATGGTTGAAGTTTTGCAAGGCAAAAGGGTTGAAAACAAGAACTTTCATATGTTTTGGCGTGAAGGAAGGATGCTACCAATCACAATTTCTTCAAGTTTGTTTCAAATCGTGTATTGTATTAATGGATTATTTATTTTTTATGTGTGTTGAATTAACACGGATCATTGACAACGTATTTGCCTTTATATATGTATATTCTAACATAGGGATATATCAAGGATTCATTTTATTTACATCATTGCTTACATCATAACTTGCTGTATTCCTTTTTATATATCACTTTGTGAGTTCATGAAAGAATGATTAAACTCAACAAATAGTAACCATCTGAACAAGCAAGTTCTTTCATTGGAGACATATCACTTAATAATTAATTCATTTCATTTACCCAAAAATTTTGAAGGCTACATTAATGGTGATGCTCAGAAAATTGACTTATTGTAACTAAGTTGAACAGAACAAGGAACTTCCCTTATTGGTGAATGCTAACTTAATGATTGCTTTCCTTCCATTCCCCCAATTATAGTGCAGAAATGGTTATCTGTTTTGGTATTTTGTCATTTTGGAATTCCAACAAGAACTTTAAGTACATTTTGAACTTCTATATTATGGTTTTAAGAAGACAAGCTATATGTGGTGTAATTTGTGGTCTGTATGTGCAGTTAAAGACATATTTTAGATGCTTATAATGAATTTGTGAAATTAGTATATTATAGAAGTCGAAATTTATATCAATAGTTTATGCATTGTTATCAATGAAGTATCGATACGAAACATAATAGTGTTAGAATGGTTTTGACATAAAATATGGGGTATGGACATATTGTTGCCCCGTGTAGCACACGGGGTAGTAGTCTAGTTAAGTATACACTTCCTAAGGTCTATGTGGAGTCCATGAATTCAGATTTGATTTTCTTGTTCATATTTGCTTGGTTTCAAAATCATACGCATTGATTTAATTTTATGTTTCATAAGCTTTCTTCATAAAAACTTATTTACATGTGAAAACATTTCCCACTTTTTCCAGTTTTCAACATATTTTTCTGCTTCAATCACTCATCTATTTAATTATCTAATGAAAAACATTAACTATACTAATTTTAGTTATCTACACTGCATCACGAGATAAATCTTTATTTTTTATATAAAATATAGAAAAATTTCCAATTAATTTTCTCAATCCCGTGCTACACACGGTTCCCATCTACTAGTGTGTTTAAAAGGTAGAGGAGTATGCAACAACAACAAGATTGATTGTGCATTTGTGCTAAGAGCATCATTAACGGGGGTGTCTACCCCTCGTTATTTTACTGACACAGGACCCACCAACCCTCATTTTTTCAACGCCCCAACCTCATTCAACGCCCCCAACTTCTTTTTTCCAACGCAATAATTAAATTACCGTAAGCGACTAAAGCAACACAGGCACAATTTAGAGAACGCAAACAATACTGTAGCGCTGCCACATCAACTTCGATTTTGGTGTGTCAGGTTCGGTATTTTAGCAACTGTGTTAAAACACAGCGCTAAAGATGCTCTAATACAGTTGATCAGCTTTTGTAATAAGAGCTTAGAATAACACTTTTGAGTTGCTTCTACAATCTTCATTGGTAAAGGAGATTTTGCCAAGTTGGCTCAGCTCCTTAGCTAGCACAGCAAGAGCTGGATACAGCCCAACTTTATGCTGTAAAGCTCGCGCGCGCCTTATGTCATGTCCCTCCATTTACATGCTACTATTCTCTGCTTTGTCACACTTCTTTCAGATGAAAAATAATGATGACGGTCTTCAAAACTCAAAAGCATCATCATGTGTACATGTCTCTTTTCCATCACATGCGGATGAAAATCAATGCAGAATTTAAGCAGTGTGAGTTGTAGAACATTTTTTTAACACAGCGGTTTGATTGTTATAATGTAATTGCACATATTTGTGTTACGTTTTGTTTGCAAGAAGAATTACTTTTTTGCGAAAAGAAGCCTTTATGAGAAATATTCAAAATCAACTTTTCTTCAGGAGACTATTATCTGCCTTTTTTGGTTCCATTTTGAAAGTGCTTTCAACAGGTGGTCAAACTATATTAGTGTATCTTTGGTTCCACCACAGGTGAAAATTGATTTTGATTAAAAATAAAATAAAAATGAAGTCATTTATGTTTGAATATGTTTATGACAGAAGCGATTTTATAAAAAAATATTGTTTGTATAGTTTTGGCTAAAATTGTTTCTGAATGTGTAATTACTTATAAGATGGGTTTGAAATTTGAATATTGTTAAATGTATACTTTTTTTACATATATTTCTTTTTCTTTATCTTTGATTTTTTTTTGCTTTTTGTTAATTTATTAAATAAAAAGGTTTATAAAAAAATTAAATAAAAGGTTAAAATTATAAATTTGTTAATTTAATTTTTTGATAAATACTTCATTTCTGTTAATTTAATAAAAAAGGGGCATTTCCATGTGATTTGTTAAAATAGAGCGTAAGATTTAAACTAAATGGAACTCCCACTTTTTATTAATGTAACCAAGATAGAGAGGTTACTCTATTGACTGATGCGACACCAAAAACCATGGGAAAAAAATACACTAACCATAAGAATGGTTAGCAACCAGAAATACAGGAAGGGACAAAGGGCAAAATTGAGAAATTACTCGTGATTGCATAAGAATCGATTTTGGTCAAAAGTGTAAGCTAGGGGAAGTAGCTTTAGCTGGAATTGGTTTCAAGATCCAGAATCTATTTCTCAACTGAGATCCAAACATCCTTCTTACCCAGTGAAATTGCATCTCACCACTAGCTACCAACGCGTGTTGGATGTTGTTGGACATGAAACCAAACAGGCGCTTAGAACAATTGATTTTAAAAAAAAAAAATCAATATTAGAAGATTGATTTCTATTTTGAAAGTTAACTTGCAATAATTTATTATATTTATTATATAATTAAGTAAAATCACTTTTGTAATATAATTATAAATGAACTTTTAAAAGTTTGATGAATATCATACACATAATCAATTTTTTTAAATAATAATTTTCTAAAGATATTCAAACACGTCAACTACGCTTAGAATCAATTATTTTTGGATTGATTTGGGGTATAAATCAGACAAGTACCTAGGTCTTTGTTTTTTTAGGTTCCTTTTCCTCATCATACATTTTTTTTAGATCCTCGATATAATTCGAGTTGAGCTGAGTGAACTCATATAAGGGATACAACTCTTTTGACGCCCATTTTTTTGTTTACAAGACTTAAACCCAAATTTTTACTTAAGAAAAATCAAGTTCCTTGAACCAATCAACATTGGTACATTATTTCATTAATAAAGTGCAAAATTGGTGCATCCAGAACTCATCATAAATTCATAATACACTATTAAAAAAAAAGATATAGCAGTGGCTGGCTCCAAATTAGATTTATGTATGATTTCGGGGTGAGTATTGCTCTAGAAAGATACCGAACTTTAGGGGCAAAACAACCACCTTTAAAAAAAAAAAAAAAACAAGCAGGCAAAACAACCATTTGAAACCAGGGATTTTTTTTATAATTTTTTTGGTATAAGAAACAAAGGAATTTTAAATTTTGGTGCTATATAAGAAACTTAGGGCATGTTTACTTTGTTTTCAAATTTTTATTTTCTGTTTTTAATAAGATACACATACTATAACACATATTACCAAGGAGATGATATACAAAATGAGGATTTATGGTCTAAGAAACAATAACATATTTGGAAATGGTGAACTTTGTAGCATTTTTACCATTTTCAAATATGCTACTCCTTGTCTATGTATATCATCCCACTTTGGATGTCATCTTCATGACATAGTATGTGTATCTTATTGAAAACAGAAAATAAAAATTTGAAAACAAAGTAAACAGACCCTTAGTTACACTAAGTACACATGACAAAAGTTCATTCATGCATTTTCTTGTCAAAAACTATTTTCTCACAAAAAATTTATCTTATAGTCTAAAAACTTAACTATACATAGATTCTTTTTTTCTTTGTCATCCGTACTGAACACAGATTTTCTCGACTTGTTACAAATGTAAAATTAAGTGACAATTACAATTGCGCTCTGCTGTGATAGCATGAATTATGTAAATTACATCATTAATTTCGTCTCTGCCGTTACACTTACATGTTGTCTTGCACAAACCTCCACTCTAGAGTAGACACAATAATAATACCTTGTTCTAGCACAAGAAAGATAATGGTACACCTTAGCTACATGAATGTCCATTTCAAAATCAACATTATATCCATTAATTACATGGCGACCCACCATGCATCCCTATAGAGTGTACAAACAAGGTCCTACACTACAACATATGCAGCTACTCATCATGTTCTGTTCTCTGTCCAATAAAGAAAAAGAGAAAAAGGAAGGAATCCATCAGTGATGTCTAGCATTTCCATGATTTCACTCAGAGAGATGTTCAAAATCTTCATCCCGAAAGGTGTCGAATTATGTTAGAAATTCAAGTATAGGTGATGAATTCTCAAGTTTATTAAAAACAGACTAAATGAAGAATTAAAGATAATATAAAAGAATGAATTTATATATTTCTTACCTTGAGATTTTGAGGCCAAAATGTGTCAAGTTTGTATATGTTTGATTGACAGTTAGAAATCTGAAAATATACCTTTGAACTCGGAATGCGTTTGATAAATAATATGGTACAGGACAAACACCTGAAACACATCACAATTTTTGTATATATATTGTTTGATTCACAGTGAACAATACAAGAAATATAATGTAAACATTTTTTTAACCAGCAAAAGAAAATATATTAATTACAACAAAAAATTAGATTAAGAAATGACTATAATGGGTACTCAAACTCGAACGGATTTGGATTCTCTAAATTCAAAATCTCTGTGGTCCTTTACATTTAGGCTATTATCCAAGGTCTTTTGGACTTTACAACACCCAGTATATCTACGTCCAGTCTCTCTCTTGTCATGATTTACACTAAATGCAGGAGCTGAAGATGAATTCAATTATAAGGAATCGTGATCCAACTCGAACACATCACAACAAAAAGGAGAAAAAAAAAACAGTTGTGTTATTCGAATATCAAATTGGGACACAAAAAATCGACATCAATTTTCCTGGTTAGTGTAATTCACACACGTGGTTAATGAAGTGTGAAACTTGGTTAATGGATATACTAATGTGTCGCAACTCATTAACCATAACCTGAATTTCATTAACCACGATTTTGAACGTCATTAACCACGATTTTTAGATGTTCAAATATACATGTAGTAGATTATATTTGAACACCTAAAAATTGTGGTTAATAACATTCAAATTCGTGGTTAATGAAATTCAGTTGATGGTAAATGAGTTGCAACACTTTGGTATATTCGTTAACCAAATTCAATACTTCATTAACCACATGTTTAAACTGCATAGACCAACAAAACTGTTGTCGATTTTGGTGTCCCAATTTGATGGTCAAATAACATTTCTATAAAAAAAAAAGACAAAAACTTGGAGAAAAACCAAAGCCCTCAAAACAAACCAAAACCTAGGGACTACTCCTTGTGAATGCGTTCTAGGGAGTCGACGCACAACTTACAAAAAACAATGTCCCGACTTCACCATAATCAAAAATAACTTCGAGGACAACACCTTAATGCGATCCACTAATCAGGCCCCACAGTGGGGAAAATACATCCCATAACATTTGTTTACATTTGTTTGGAGCCAAACATTAGTTTGCAATGGGAATCCAAACATACCCTTTATTATGTAGGGTGTGGCTTAGACCTATTGACCTCAAGAACTTGTAACAGATTACTCCTTCCATTTTTTAACTTTGGTAGTTTTAGCAATTTTTTTTTGTTTCAAAACAATGAGTGTTTTATAAACCCAAAATATAATTCATTTTTTTCTAAGTATACTTTGTATATATTTATTGTGTTTACATTGAAAATTGACATAATCTTTTGGTATTAATGAATCAATGGAGAGAGAATGAGACATTAGGAGAGAGAAGGTGAAGGAGTGTGCCTCAAAAATGGGGAGCGCAAGAGGAAGGCCACGCTTTTGCCAAATCCACGCGTGAATATATTATAATACTATGCATCCTTTTCTGATTTCAAAACCCAATAACCCTTTTTGCAGCCTAACAGTTTAAAAGAGACCTTTCAGAGAGTTTAGTAACCAACAACATCACTTTGTTCAAAGCCAAAGGTGTGGCCACACCACCCACACCACCCTCTTCTTCTTCTTGCACAGAGGGTTCAGTGCTTCAAACAAGATTCTCCTTCTCCATAAGTTAAACAAGCAATGTCTGTAAGTAACTCTCCCCATTATCTCTCTCATGCAGACACACAAAGAAATAATGGTTTATAATATTTATGTCCTTGAAGAGTTGGTGTAATTAAATAATGACTGAGACTTTGTGCAATGTGGGATGTTGCAGAATATGGTAGAGGTTAGAGTTCCAAATCTTGATTGTGAAGGATGTGCTTCAAAATTAAAGAAAGCACTCTTCAAGCTCAAAGGTACAGTTTGTAACTTTGTTTAAGCAATTCAATGTTATTTTTTTTTTTAAAAATTTGTCCCCTGGTGGCAAAGGGTGGTGAACATGGGCCAAAGGAACAGTTTTTTGGGCAGATTTGAGCTTGTTATTTGGGTTTTGATTCCCAAAATCACATGCACATTCCTCAGTTACTTTGGGGAGGAACTAAATACACCCCCAATTTTTCTAACATACACCCTCTTTTGGAAGTTTACTTATGAATGGAGAATTTATCCGAAAATAAAATTTTGGTCAGCAAAATGATACAGATCCGAAAATAAATTTCCGGAAGGAGGATGTATGTTAGAAAAACGGGGGTGTTTTTAGTTGCTGTCTTTACTTTGATAAGTGTAGAATAGTTTTTTATATGGTGTAGTTTTGTAGAATAAATCATGTCTTAAAGAGTGTACAATTTTTTTGTTTTGTTTTGGTCATAAACTGAATAAAAAATAAATGCTCTTTCTTCTTTAAAATTGGCCTCAAGAAAAGCCCTCATTCTGAATAAACATGCTCAATGACAAATAAGATGAAATTACTCTTCCTATATATTGAATGAAGCCAATGGTTGCAAGTCTTCAACTTAATCTACACCTTGAGTAGCCATTTCAAGTGTTAACTTGTGTATTTTGTAAGTATATCGAGTTAATTTTTTTATTGTGCGATTTGCAGGAGTAGATGAGGTGGAGGTTGAAATGGAGGCACAAAAGATAACCATAAGAGGCTATGGTTTAGAAGAAAAGAAGGTGTTAAAAGCAATAAAACGTGCAGGCAAAGCAGCAGAGCCATGGCCATTTCCAGGACATGCACATTTTGCTTCATTTTACAAATACCCTAGTTACATTGTTAACCATTACTATGATGCATATAAAAGTGAAACAACAAATGGAGTCCACACTTTCTTTCACACCCCTTCTGTTTATTCAGTTGCTGTTGCATCTGATGAGGCCTTTGCTTCACTCTTTAGTGATGATAACCCTCATGCTTGTGCCATAATGTAAGCTAAGCTGTTCATATTTGTTTAATTTCCTCCCTTTTGCTTAATTTTATTTTTTGTTGAAAAGAGGATGAAGAGGTGAATATTGAGTGAGGCATCTTTTTTGTACTTCCAAGGAATCATGGAGAATTTTGTGTTTGTTTATTGGTTTAAATTTTTTTTTTTTTGCACAATTTTATTGAATGTATTATCATGTGCCTCCTTTTATAGTACGTTTCTTTCTTTGGTTTTTTTGTGTGGTATTTATAACTTACATAGCTCAGTATAATGCTATACAAATCTTTAATTTGTGGCTGTTCTTAATTTCGAGTAATGATAGAGGGACAACTAAAAGTTGTCCAACACCGTATGTTTATACCATTTTTATTTTTTTATTGTTTTCTCTCTTTGTTGTTAGTCACACGGAAGTCTTACGCCAGTCACTTGCCCCTACGGTATCGTTGTACGATGTCGAAAAGTCGTTGTGCATTTATCATTTCTGCTTAATTTCTGATGTAGTTTTGATAAATTAATAAACTGGTATATAATATTGTGATTATCTGGTATTCAATAATCTCTAAAATAGATTGGTATATATTCTTAATTGGAACCCTTTGCTAGGATCTTCTATGATTCCACCAAAAAAAAAGATCTTCTATGATAACTCATGTTCTGGTGAAGAAGTTTCTGTATGTGTCCTGCATTCTTTTTGTTCAATGTGTGCCAAAGAAGATTGTTGTTGTCAATTCTTGTAATCTTGATCACTTTCCTTTCCCCATGGAGGCAAGTACATATAGCCCATTATAATAAGGAATCCTCCCCATTTACTGAAAAGCCAAATAAAACTAGAGAAACTGCAGAAACATGGACATATATTGTGCTTGAAGAGCGAAAATTAAGCACTACCTGCCAATGTGAAGTTGTTCCCCCAAAACAAAATATGTCCACATTTTAACTTTGTGTTTTGGACTTGTTTTGTAAAGTCAAATTATGAGTCGTTCGATCTTGATTTGAGATGGCATAACTGGGTGACTGCATGATTTTTGCAACTACAATGAATCTGGGTCTAAGAGATCTATGGAAGGCAATAATAGGGTTGGTTGTAGTCACATTCGATCATATTCGGATCCAAAAAAATCTCAATCCATGAATAATCAACGAGACTATAATGAGACCTAATTTCGTTGGTTTGGGTCAATAAGTTGGTCGAATAATGAGTTGGGTTAGAGGGTGAGTTGTGAAGTGGGTTGGTACGACTATGCGGGCCCATGTTTTTGGGCCCTCACCCTTTTTAATTTTCACACCTCCCCTCTCCCAAAAAAGACCAAACTACCCTTATTTTTTCCTAACCCCTCCCCTCCCATTTCTCTCTCATTTTCATCGCTTTCTCCGCCACCCCTCTCCGTCTCTCACTCTGTCGCTCGCGTCCCTCCCCTTTGTCTCTCATTTTGCTGCTATTCTCTCTTCCTTTGTCCCCATTTCGCTGCTAGTTTGCGTTATTTTTTTCTGCGAATTTACTGTTTTCGGAAACTTGTTGCTGTAATATCCCGTCAACAAGAATCCAGAAGTTCAAAATCCTGAATATGAATTGAGAACAACCGGATTCTTGTTGACGGTAGGTTTCGTTAATAAGTATCCGGATTTGGAATATTGGTTTTTAAAAAATGTGCAATCCGAAAACATGTTGACAGAGCACCCTATCAACAAGAATCCGGTTGTTAAAAAATTTGAAAATTCCATATTCATGTTGACGACTGATTCTGGCAACATGTTTCCGGAACCCTCTTAAACAGTTTTTGATTGATTTTTTACATGGAGGTTGATTTGACTGCTGCATTTTCCACATGTAAAAATATATGAAGTGTTTGTATAAGATTAGGACTCAATCAACCCATTGAAAAATATATGGAAATACTACATAAAAATTTCATAACAAATTCTGAAGTGTTTATGCAAGATTAGGACTCAATCAACAGTTACATAAGATTTTTTTCTTGTTGGTAAAAAAAATAAACTTCTAATCTTGCATGCGACGCGCAACATTCTCCCATTCACTAGCTTTGTCGCTTCTAAAAGTTTCCCATAGTCGATCTGAAGGAGGTATTGGAGCCTCATTCTTGAAATATCCCTGGATACATGTCATTTTTTAACAAAATTAATATTATCATCTATGAAAGCCAATTAAATGTTACAAAAACAAATAGGACACATAAATGTCGTACCTGTACAAAATGTCGCATAGTATGTATATACCCAATGCAAAGGACGCGGTGGGTATTACGATCTCTTGGTGGTGCATGCCTAAGAGGAAAAATTGTGTAACTTCCCATTGAGTCTAACCTTATACTTGTTAGCAATGACATATCCTGCATCTAGCATGGTCATCCACTTGTCAGGCCTACATCTGCCCATCTTATCAACACATAGTGATCGAATTAGTCCGTCCACGTTGTCATTGCCACAATGCACACCAACATAGTCGTCACGATTTTGTCGAAGCTCTGTAATTAAATCCTGGCGGATTGAAGGCCAAGAATCCTCACGCATACCAAGTAAGGCAGCAATGCTACGATATCCACAATTGCCATTAGGCTATACATCAATAATGTTCTCGATGTATTGATGAATTTGATATGGGAATTGTGGTATGATTGGCAAGGCTGGCGGCGGAGGTGGAGGTGGAGCTGACTTCTTTGATGGAGGTGGAGGTGGCGGGGTAGTTGACTTCTTGGATGGAGGAGGAGCTGACAATTTAGAGGAAGTTGGAGTTGACGTGCTGTCATGTTGGGATGCATAGAACTCATCAACATATTCCCAATATGATGGATCACATTTTGTTGAAGTATCTACTGTCAACCTCTTTCCTTTCTTTGGTGCTCCCTTTATGTTCACCTTACAAGGGAGTGGACACATGGAAGTGGTGTCAGGAAATACTAACTCGTGTAATTTCGCCTTCGGTGCTACCTTTCCTGCAACAACAAGCTCCTAAAACCTACGTGCCAATGCTTCTAGCTCAACCTATATACTTAGTTTTGAACCATGGCCACTGTCGGAGTCACAGTGGTTGTTGAAGCTCAATCTCCTCTAATGAATATGAACTGACTCCAATGGAATTGGGATGTAGTGCATTGTATATCTGTCCAGTTCACATGCACAAGGAAGCCCATGAGTGTATCGTAGCACGCAACCACATGCAGAACTATCAATACCAACCGTGTTAACTCGACGAAGCTCATCTGCAATGTGGTCTAATGCACTCCTCGCCACTAGTCCATTTAAGTGCTTGTAGACTGCAGTATTATAACAATGTTGTTGTCTACTAATGCTATGCTCGAATGAAACCTTTAGCTCAGTGTGTTGTAACATGATCATGTTGTTCATAGCATCCTAACAACTACATAAGTCTCCTCTATTATCAGCTAACAACCTCTTCAACCTCCAATGTGCATACTCAACCCTGTTAAAAATCAGAAACACCAACAAATATGAGTAATCAAACCTTCCGTTAAAAAAAGAGAGTAATCAAACCTTTACAAGATACATAAACACCAACAAATACGAGTAATCAAACCTTTACAAGATGCATACCTGTTAGTTATTGTGTTTCCAAGGTGCATTACCCGGTCTATCCATGCTGCAACGAACTTTTTCTTGTGAGGATTTAGCCACGTGGTTTTGACATAGTCAAAGAAGTTACCGAACGGTGCTGATTCATCCTCAAAATATGCCAATCGGTCTAGGTATGCATCCACGTCAGGGGAGTTAATAACGGAATCAAATGCAGTCATGACCAACTCAATTTTCTCCTGTGGATACACGTAAGTCTTGCATTTGGCCCTCACATTCTTGCGGATATGGAATTCGCACAGCAGGTTAGATGACCTTGGAAAAACTTTAGCCACTGCGTTTATCAATGCAAGATCCCTATAACGCCCCAAAACTCCTCAACTTTGGCTTGAAATTATGTGCATTTGATTAGTGTAATTAATTGTGAAATTCAAATTGATTTCAAGCTGATGAGCATAATTGCATGATGAGGATGTTGTGTCTTTGTTGATCTTGAGTGGTTAGATGAGCTTAAATTAGCCTTAGAATGATTGAAAGGATTGGTTTTAAATTGATTTAAGAAGGTTTAAGGAGGGAGTCTCAAGATTGGGTGTTAGAATTAACTTTCTTTGATTTTTATGCAGTGGGAATCGATTCCCACAAGCCTGAATCGATTCAGGCAATTACAAGTCTCTGGGAGTCGAATTGGAAACAGCAGGAATCGATTCACTCACTTAAATTCATGAGCTGTCACATTTTGCCTATGTGAATCGATTCACACATATGCTGTGAATCGATTCACAGCCTGTATAAAACAGAAAAATGCACCAGAATGCTCAGAATGCGAATTGGAAAGAAAGCGATAGAGAGAGAGCGCTTGCGAGAAGGGAAAAAGGGGATAAATACTACGGTTTCATAATCTTGAGAGGGATTGATGGATTCTTGCTAGATTTCATCAGATCCTAGCTTGAATCAAAGTTGAAGGGTTGAGCTTTCATTGTTGGTGAGAGTTTGGAGAAGCCCTAGCAGAGAAGAAGAAGAAGAAGAACGCGAAGGAGAAGAAGAAGGAGGGGAGGATAATCAAGCTCCGCCACTTCAAGTCCAAGTCATTGGTGTTGTTTGTGAGTTCTTCCTTCTCTTAGGTGATGGGCACCTATAAGTCCCACATTAGGATTTTTTTTCTTTTCCCTAACTAAGATTTGAACCCTTGGTTCATGTTAGGGTTTTGAAAACTCTTTCTATGGGGAGTTTGATCTTATTATTGTTATGGTTTTGTAGTGGGCTTGGTTAAAAGAGGTTGGATGGCTGCCCCCAACCCCCCACAAAATTGTATGCTTGATGTTTGAACCATTGGTTGCTCCATGGAGCTCTAATGGGAATATGTTTTTGGGTTGAAATGAACTTGGACCCAATACTTATGTTAAGTTTCATATGAGTTGGTGATTGCCTTGTTTATATGATTAGTTAAAGTTATATGATGTTGTGGATTGAATATCCTAAGTATGCTATTTTACCTTATTGTAAAACATGCATTTAAGCCATGATAGTTGTGTTACAAAGTTCACTTAAAAGACATCAAGATTCCTCATAAGAGGAGAGTACGGTATTGTTAGTCTCGTGGGACGCCACTTGGAGGTTAATGACGTCTAACCACATACTGTTAGCTATGTTGATTGGGGTCTATGGTCTAAGCATATGACAAACCCAATAACATAGATTCCCGGTTGAATATCGATTCAACCATACAGAAATAGTTAAGCCGTGCTAAGCACAAAGTAAATAAGAACTACACATTCTTAGTTGAAAGTTGCATTGCATTATTATATTTGACTGTTTTCTTGGAAATTGTCATAAGTTAAGGAGAGATGGTGAGGAGTCGAGGGGAGGATTTACTGAGATTTTTATCTCACCCCTTTCCTTTTATTATTACAGATTCACAGGTTGTGAAGGAAGATTGAAGAGGCTTGGAGCATAAAGCCCTCTTATGTTATTTTATATTTTGGATTATGTAACACTCTATTGAATTTGATGCAAAAGAACTAGTATTTTGTATTAAATCTTTAGAAGGCTATGTAACTTTGAAATATGGAATATTTCCCCTTTGGAGGGATTAGGAACCTTGTGTTTATCTAGACTTAATGTAATATTTAAGTTTGATTCCGCTTGGTAATCTCTGTATCAAATGTTAATTATCTTACTTTCAGTTAAGTTGAATGTATGGTGTTACATTATGGTATCAGAGCAGTTCAATCCTTTGGACTGTGAGTAGTTAGATTAGTGGATTAAAGTCTTAGTGATTGACTTGCTAGATCTTCTAAGTACTTTGCTATATGATATTGAGCCTGAGCAACTCAATATTCTATGCACTGTATGCAGAATTATGGCCAGTGGATCACGAGGTGGACGAGGACCAAGACGAACAAGGGAACCACCACCGAAAGCCGAGCCTTGGAATGTCATGGCAGAGGCATTACGAGAGCAAACTCAAGCCTCGAATGCTCAAGCCTAAGCGACAAATGGTTTGCTCAATCAAATGCTCCAAGGAGGATGCGTGCCTGCCATTCAAGCGGTACAGTCGGAAAATCCCAACCGTGCGTTCTCAGAATTCAGGAAGAATAGTCTTCCTCCTTTTAAGGGTGGCTCGGATCTAGCTGAAGCGCAATATTGGTTGCAAGAGATGGAAAAGATATTCACGGTGGTAGCTTGCACTGAAGAACAGAAGCTGACTTTTGCCTCACACTACTTGAAGGAGAGGCAGAAATATGGTGGATAGGGGCCAAGGCTCATATGATTTCTCTTGAGACCCCTCTGGATTGGACCAACTTTCAGAGGGTGTTTTTGGGGAAATATTTTCCAAGGAGTATGAGAAGGCTAAAGGAGCAAGAGTTTGCTCATTTGACCCAAGGAAGCATGTCGGTGGGGGAGTATGTAACCAAGTTTGAAGATTTGACCAAATATTCCACCTACCTTCAACACACACAAGATGACGAGTGGAAGGCTCATCAGTTTGAGCAGGGCCTCAAACCGAAATTGGGGAACGCAGTGTGTCAATTTGAAGAAGCTGATTATGTTAAACTGGTGGGAAAATGTATTATCTCTGAGGAGGTACAGGCGGCCTTGGAGGCGGATCGTCGAGATCGGATACAAAAGAGGAAGGTAGACAAGAATGCCCAACACATGAAGCCTAAAGGAAATTTGAACAAAGGAAAGCAAGTCCAATCTCATGAGCCTAAGTCCTTTCATACGTGCTCAAATTGTGGAAAGATACACAAAGGAGAGTACCCGAAGGGGGGGACCGTTTGTGTGGAATAAGTGTTGTGAAAGGAGTTTTCTAGAGCTAAAGAATCGGTTGACGTCCACCCCAGTTCTTGTTATCCTTGACCTAGCCTTGGGATTTGAAGTCTATAATGATGCCTCTAAGAAAGGATTAGGTTGTGTTCTTATGCAGAACCGACAAGTGGTGGCTTATGCCTCTCGACAGCTTAGGCCTCGTGAAGAGAACTACCCTACCCATGATTTAGAGCTTGCGGCAATAGTCTTTGCTCTAAAGATTTGGTGGCACTACTTGTATGGTGCCCAGTTTGAGGTGTTTAGTGATCATAAAAGTTTGAAATATCTCTTTGATCAGAGGGGGCTTAACATGAGGCAGAGGAGATGGGTTGAGTTCCTGAAAGATTATGATTTTGAATTGAAGTACCATCCTGGCAAAGCGAATGTAGTCACTGATGCTTTGAGTAGGAAGTCTCTGCACGTATCTTCAATGATGATTAAGTAAATGGAGCTGTTGGAGTCTTTTAGGGACCTAAACTTGGGAGTGTTTCCCATGGGGAACAGCTTCTTGTTATGTCACTTAGAGATTTCCTGTGATTTTAGGGGCCAGATTAAACTAGTCCAAAGTTCAGATGAGGAGTTACAATCTAGCAGACGTCGCCCTGGTTTCTCTGAAGCTGATGATGGAACAGTTATGTTCCATCAAAGAATCTGTGTTCCTAGAGATGATTTCATTAAGAAACAGATTTTAGGTGAAGCCCACAAGAGTGGATCCTCAGTACATCCTAGTTCCACCAAGATGTATCAGGATCTTAGGCAAAGATACTGGTGGCCGGGTATGCGAAATGACGTAGCAGAATTTGTAGCTCAATATTTGGTTTGCCAAAAAACCAAAATAGAACACCAAAAGGCCTCTGGTCTTCTCCAGCCTTTATAAATTCTGGAATGGAAGTGGGAAGGTATAGCGATGGACTTTGTGGAGGGTTACCTCGCACTCAGTTAGGATATGACTCTATCTGGGTCATAGTGGATAGATTGACCAAATCTGCCCATTTTCTTCCCATTAAGTCCACTTACAAGACCGTTAGGTTAGCTAAGATCTATATTGACGAGATTGTTAGACTCCACGGAGTGCCAACTAGCATTGTCTTCGACAGGGATCCTACGTTCTCCTCTCAGTTTTGGAAAGCCCTCCAGCAAGCCTTAGGGACTAAGTTAAGTCTTAGCACTGCTTATCATCCTCAAACGGATGGTCAGTCAGAGAGAACTATACAAACCCTAGAGGATATGCTTAGAGCCTGTGTTCTAGAGGATAGCGGTAGTTGGGATAAGTATTTGTCACTGATAGAATTTTCGTACAACAACAGCTACCATTCTAGCATAGGTATGGCGCTGTACGAGGCTCTCTACGATCGCAAGTGCAGAAATCCTTTATGTTGGTTTGAAGTAGGATAAAAGAGGTTGTTAGGTCCTGACCTTGTTCAAGAAACTACTGATAAGATTTGCATGATCAGGAAAAAGATTAAGACTGCCCAGAGTAGGCAGAAGAGTTAGCAGACCGTAGGCTTAAACCCCGTGAGTTTGCGAAAGGTGAACATGTATTCTTGACAGTCACTCCCACTATAGGTGTCGGTAGAGCTCTTAGGGCCAAGAAGTTAACCCCTCGGTACATAGGTCCTTTTCAAATTCTCAGTCGAGTTGGTCTGGTGGATTGCCAAATTGTCCTACCCCCGTCCTTGTCTAATCTTCATAATGTCTTTCATGTATCTCACTTAAGAAGTACATTCCGGATCCATTCCAATCCTTGGATCATGAGTCTGTACAACTCAAATCAGATTTTACGTATCAGCCTGAACCATCCCAGATAGTGGACCGTGCTATCAAGACACTCAGGAATAAGTCTATTCCCTTGGTTAAGGTTATCTGGGAAAGATTCACTCCGAAAGAAGCCACTTGGGAATTGGAAGAAGAAATGCGAAACCAATACCCTTATCTATTTCAATAGGTATGTAATTTTTATCTAATTTTTTAGGACAAATTTTTTTAAAAGGTGGGTAGTAATGTAACGCTCCAAAATTCCTCAACTTTGGCTTGAAATTATGTGCATTTGATTAGTGTAATTAATTGTGAAATTCAAATTGATTTCAAGCTGATGAGCATAATTGCAAGATGAGGATGTTGTGTCTTTGTTGATCTTGAGTGGTTAGATGAGCTTAAATTAGCCTTAGAATAATTGAAAGGATTGGTTTTGAATTTATTTAAGAAGGTTTAAGGAGAGAGTCTCAAGATTGGGTGTTAGAATTAACTTTCTTTGATTTTTATGCAGTGGGAATCGATTCTCACAAGCCTGAATCGATTCAGGCAATTACAAGTCTCTGGGAGTCGAATTGGAAACAGCAAGAATCGATTCACTCACTTAAATTCGTGAGCTGTCACATTTTGCCTATGTGAATCGATTCACACATAAGCTGTGAATCGATTCACAGCCTGTATAAAATAGAAAAAATGCAGCAGAATGCTCAGAACGTGAATTGGAAAGAAAGCGATAGAGAGAGGGCGCTTACGACAAGGGAAAAGGGGATAAATACTACGGTTTCATAATCTTGAGAGGGATTGATGGATTCTTGCTAGATTTCATCAAATCCTAGCTTGAATCAAAGTTGAAGGGTTGAGCTTTCATTGTTGGTGAGAGTTTGGAGAAGCCCTAGCAGAGAAGAAGAAGAAGAAGAAGAACGCGAAGGAGAAGAAGAAGGAGGGGAAGACAATCAAGCTCCGCCACTTCAAGTCCAAGTCATTGGTGTTGTTTGTGAGTTCTTCCCTCTCTTAGGTGATGGACACCCATAAGTCCTAGGATTTTTTTTCTTTTCCCTAACTAAGATTTGAACCCTTGGTTCATGTTAGGGTTTTGAAAACCCTTTCTATGGGGAGTTTGATCTTATTATTGTTATGGTTTTGTAGTGGGCTTGGTTAAAAGAGGTTGGATGGCTGCCCCCAACCCCCCACAAAATTGTATGCTTGATGTTTGAACCATTGGTTGCTCCATGGAGCTCCAATGGGAATATGTTTTTGGTTTGAAATGAACTTGGACGCAATACTTATGTTAAGTTTCATATGAGTTGGTGATTGCCTTGTTTATATGATTAGTTAAAGTTATATGATGTTGTGGATTGAATATCCTAAGTATGCTATTTTACCTTATTGTAAAACATGCATTTAAGCCATGATAGTTGTGTTACAAAGTTCACTTAAAAGACATCAAGATTCCTCATAAGAGGAGAGTACAGTATTGTTAGTCTTGTGGGACGCCACTTGGAGGTTAATGACGTCTAACCACATACTGTTAGCTATGTTGATTGGGGTCTATGGTCTAAGCATATGACAAACCCAATAACATAGATTCCCGGTTGAATATCGATTCAACCATACGGGAATAGTTAAGCCATGCTAAGCACAAAGTAAAGAAGAACTACACATTCTTAGTTGAAAGTAGCATTGCATTATTATATTTGACTGTTTTCTTGGAAATTGTCATAAGTTAAGGAGAGATGGTGAGGAGTCGAGGGGAGGATTCACTGAGATTTTTATCTCACCCCTTTCCTTTTATTATTACAGATTCGCAGGTTGTGAAGGAAGATTGAAGAGGCTTGGAGCATAAAGCCCTCTTATGTTATTTTGTATTTTGGATTATGTAACACTCTATTGAATTTGATGCAAAAGAACTAGTATTTTGTATTAAATCTTTAGAAGGCTATGTAACTTTGAAATATGGAATATTTCCCCTTTGGAGGGATTAGGAACCTTGTGTTTATCTAGACTTAATGTAATATTTAAGTTTGATTCCGCTTAGTAATCTCTGTATGAAATTTTAATTATCTTACTTTCAGTTAAGTTGAATGTATGGTGTTACAATCCCGGTCGGTCAGAATCACTTTTGGCAAGGCATCCTCTCTCAATAACATACTCTTCAGCTTCTCAAGTACCCATATGAAGTTATCAACTTTCTCAGACTCCACAAAAGCAAATGCAACAGCGAATGTCATCTCAGTTGAGGTAACAGCAACAACCTCAAGTAGTGGCATCTTATATCTGTTAGTTTTGTAAGTAGAATCAATAAGCAAAACAGTGTTAAACGAATTTAGAAGCGTGATGGTTTCTGGATGTGCCCAACATATATATTTGACAATATCAGCAACATCAGCATTTCTGTGCCAGTGTACATAATGATCACGATGCATCAAGTTCGTCAAATGTTGTAGCTCAATTCTGTCTTGTCTAAGATTTGACCGGATCTTTTGACGTGCATTGTAAATTTGCCTAATTGTAGTGTGGCTGTCTGGGTTTATTCTGTTGCAATGATAGTAAGGCACTTCTTGGCTTGATCATATTCTTTATCATGTCGTCGAGAAAAGACTTCTGTTCGGAAGTAAGCCGACCAACATATGGATGACCTTCGAAGTTTTTGACTAGTCGTGGTTGTGAGTTCCACACATTACCTTCAAAACCCACCCTCTAACACCTTTCACTAGTCTTCCTTTCAATCTGAATGGGCACTGACTTTTTCTAGTACCAATAGCCTTCAATCCCATCTTGTAAAGTTTATACTAGCCACTTTTATCACAACTCAACATCACAAATGTCTTCGTGCTTGATCGCCCGTTTTCTGATCTTGAAATAACAATCACGCATCCAATAGATTTACCAACATTTTGTGCCCACGCCAATAGGTCATCTTAGGTAGAAAAGACCTGAAAACGCACAGAATAATGATTTGACAACTCTTCCAACAGTAACAACTTAGAAAACTAATCAACAAAATAGTAACTACCGTCGTAGTAGTGAATGCACTAGTACATTCCACGTCCTGTGTAACATCATCCACTGCAATACAATCCACATCTTGTGTAACATCCATTACAGTACAATCCATAGCCTCTGTAACATCCATTGCACTAGGCATTGGGGTGTCGGGAAAATTGCCTTCCATGGAAATCTATCTGCACCACACAAGAAATTTGTCAAATTCTGTCCTGGCCTGATTCCGGAAACTAACTTATGGAACTCATCAGAAATATAAATCCGGAAGTTTTGAAAACAAAGTGAAAATGGAATAACTTCCGGAATCTTGTTGTCGGGTAATTCTATCAACAAGAATACAATATTTTTTAACTACCGGATTCCTGTTGATGGACGTATCCAGCAACAAGATTCCGAAAGTTTGGAAATCGCAGAAAAAAAAAGAGGTCGAACGCACCTCAGATGACGGTGAATGGTGGTTGTGATGCCTATGGCGGCTGCGAAGGGACAATGCGAGAGTGAGGTTGAGGTTGGGAGAGTGAGGTTGGCAGTGGGAGAGAGACTAAGTGTGAACATGGGCCGGTTTGGATGGATTTTGGCCAAATCCAATGCCCGATCCGAACAATTTGATTGGTTTGGATTTCAAAAAAAAAATCCACAATTTTTCTAAGTGGCCCGAACCGAACAAAACCGGTGTTGAACAAGTTGGATTGGATGAGCTCGCGGGTTGTGAAGCAAACAAATTAAATTCTGAACGAAAAAAAAAATCAAAATCTGATCGCATATAAAATAAAATCCAAGACAACAAAGCAAGACATTTTTCAACTTAGTAGCATTTTTCAAGCAGCAAGAAAATAAATTACAACACTATTAAATTAAAATTAAGCAGCATTTTTCAATTAAGCAAGACAACAATAACAACAAAACTTGCAGCGAAACAGCAGTGCGAGACAACATCATTTTAGCAAAGAAACAAGAGTAGCAACATTTCAAAGAAGAAACAAAGAACACGAGACAACGGTAGCGAGACAAAGATCATTTCAAAGAAGAAACAAAGAATAAGACAACAGAAAACCTTGCAGCAAAACAACAGTGAAATAGCAGCGAAAAGCAGCAAAACAGCAGCGCGAGACAGCGGCAAAAGAGCAGAGCGAGACAACATCAAGATATAACGGCCCGGACTACTTTCAGGATTGCCGACTGTCCCTACAAACTAACACAGGTCTTTTCAACGTGCTTTGTCCTCACTCACACGCTTTCTGAAAAACTTCCCAGAAGGTCACTCATCCCAAGAGTGCTCCAATTCAAGCACGCTTCACTGTCGAGTTCTTATGTTCTGGGCTCCCAAAAAGAAGATGCATCTTGTTGGTATAGGTAGTACAATTCAATTCCTTTAAGCTTTTCTTCATCCGTGCAGTCCCATACCTGCACAGCCTCAGGATCCCTCTCATTCCGGTGTAAATTCGATTCATTCACGTGTACCCTAGCCTGGAAGCTACCAGGAGCTGCTCTTTGTCCGTGCTCAATGCACCGGCGATCACTCCCCGCCCTCGTCAGCCTCAGGCTTCACAAGCCCATAAGTTTCCACATGGTTCGTCACCGAACCACACCGTACTGGGAGAGGTCCGCTCTGATACCATTTATAACGGCCTTGACTACTTTCAGGATTGCCGATTGTCCCCACAAACCAACACAGGTCTTTTCAGTATGCTTTGTCCTCACTCACACGCTTTCTGGAAAACTTCCCAGAAGGTCACCCATCCCAAGAGTGCTCCAAGTCAAGCACGCTTAACCGTAGAGTTCTTATGTTCTGGGCTCCCGAAAAGAAGATGCATCTTGTTGGTATAGGTAGTACAATTCAATTCTTTTAAGCCTTCCTTCATCCGTGCAGTCCCATACCTGCACAGCCTCAGGATCCCTTTCATTCTGGTGTAAATTCGGTTCATTTGTGACAACCACCCTAAAAATTAAAATAGAGCCGCCACCAATATTTTATTTTTATAGGAAACATTGGAAAACCTATTTTTTGAATATTTTTTTTTTAATCAAAAGAGAGGTAGGGAGCCATTTTTTGAATATTTTTGAATTTAATGAAAAAAGAAGGTCTTTGAACTAGATTTGGGTTTGGGAGTTGGTTACGCGCAAGGAATGATTAGCACCCATACACGCTCATTTAAAAAATGGTACCCGTTAATTGTTTGAAAATAATTGTTTGCCAATAAATAATTTATTTCCCAAAGTATTTTAAAAAAGAAGACCATAAAGGATATAAACATATCAACGACATTTCCTACACGCATAAATATTATAAAATATCAGCTGATGACGTATTTATTTAATTGAGATAGTAATCTAAGCAATATTTGATTTTCGTCGTTTCTTTATTTAGGGAAACCAGAAAAGAATAAAAAAAAACAAACCTAAAACTCTAACTTGGACCTTTAAGGAATCAGATTAAATTGACTAAACCTACTCTACATATTTCCTTCTGAAAAATATAATCTTTTTGTTGACAATTAGCAAATAAAAACAAGAGGCTTGATTACCTTAGTTACCCAAAAAAAATCTGGTTTTTATTTCATAACAATTGTTTTTTGGGATATACACTTTGCTCTTATTTCCAGATTTATACCTTATTACAATTATAACACTTAAACTATTTGCAATTTGGCCCTTAACCTGGATTTGGCCCCTTTGGAAGGCCAAATCCCGTAACCCTAACTTATGCAATTTACAGAACGCAGGAGACAGACAAGATATTGAATCAATGGTAACCAACAATCAGCATGCATATTTTAACACATATCACAAGTTCAGATTGAATAAGAACAACGAAATAAAAGATATACACGGGATACTGAATGTTTACAGAGAAGAGGAAGAAGAGAAGAAAAGAAAGAAAAAAACAAAACAAAACCTGAACTTCACAGCTCCTAATCCACAAAGATAAAATCCAGAACTCTAAAATCTAATAGTGTTTGAAGAAAAGAAAAAAAATTAAGACTCTCCCTCTCTGCCTCTCGTTCCTTCTCAGTCAGAACCTCTTTTTTCTTCTGTTTCTGGCTCTCGGTTCCTAGGGTTCGGCCTCTGGGTCCTCCTGTTCTTTGTTCTTGAATCTGACTTTTATAGGCTTCAAGTTATCACCTACGAAAAGGAAAACAAATCTGTCAGAAATTAAAAGGATCAAAATCTTAAAGATTTAAAAAACTAATGGATAAAAGAAACTCCCTGATTTACGTCCAGCCTCCATCTTCCACGAGATCTTGCTTGAATCCATGAGATATACGATTCAGTTTTATGAGGGAAAAAGGAAAGGAAACAAGATTTGAAGGAGGGATATGGTCAAATGAGGAGACTTGGAGCGACACTGCAGGGAATCAAAAAGGAAAGAGAGGAAAAAGGGAGTGGTCACGGCTAGGTTAGGGTTGGAAAGGAAAGAAGAAGGAGGACAAGGGGGAGAGGGAGTAGTGCTGCGGCTAGGGTTTGTGAGAAGAGGTTGATTAGGGTTTGGTGGAGTGGAGGAAGAAGGAAAAGATGGAGGGCGCCGCGGCTATTAGGGTTTGGTTTGAGATAGTGAAGGGTGGAAAGGTTGAGGCCGATATTAGGGGAGAAAGATGAGGAGATGGATGCGGAAATGGAGGAGGGGACGAAGGGGAAGTGGGACTCCGCGGCTAGATGATTAGGGTGAAGGTGAGGAGGATGAAGAAGGAAGAGATGGCGAGGTGAGGGGAGAAGGAGAAGTGCGAGGAGGATGAGAGGGTGAGGGGGAATCTGCGGCGGCAATTGTGGGATGAGAATGAGGGTGAGTGAGAGTGGATCAGGTTTTAGGGTTAGGTTAAATTAGGTTTGGGCTGGGCTGCAGCGTGGATGCGTGGGAGAAAGCTTGGGCTGGAGGAGTTTAGTGTTGGGTTGGGGCGTATAAATGAGAGGGGGTGCGAGAAGCAACGTTGTGGGAAGCAAGGGATGCAGAGGTGTGGGAAACAAAAAAAAGGGGGTGTGCGAGGGCATGGCTGGGGTGCCGTGGGCTGGGTCACCAGCTTGGTTCATTGCTGTTTGCACCACCAATTTTACTTTTTGCACACCCCTTCTCAAATAAAAATCCTTTTTTTTCTTTTATTCATTCTTTTCTTCTCTTTTTTAATCTCTTTTATTATAAAACCAAAAATATTATTCAAATTTAAAAAGTTAAAATAAATAATAAAAAATAAAATAAAATAAAATGAAAGGCCGGACAAAATTAGGGTACTACAGCTGCCCCTCCTTAATTACATTTTACTCGAAGGTCTTCATGCATTAGTTGTAAAAGGTAATTAAGGATAAATGACTCTAATTTTGTCTAGAACGAAATTGTTTGAGGATGCAAGATTGGCTCCCGTCTTTGCTTTGAGACTCTAGGTCTGATTCCTAGTGAATTCTCGGTAAGGCATAGGTTTGGTTCCTAGCTCTTACAAAATTGGTGAGAGATTCTAGGTTCGATTCCTAGTGAATTCGCAGTAAGGCATAGGTCTGATTCCTAACTCTTACAAAATGGATTAACTTCCCTATTTGGGGAAAGCTTGGGGTGCGAGTTTCTTCGTCGCTCGACACAAGTTTGGGTCAGATTCCCAACAAGGGTAAGTTAGGTTTTTAACTCTTGCTAAAAGGTACGGATTGGCTACCCTAATTAAGGAAGGTCCGATATATGAGCTTCTCTATCACTCAATATGGGTTCGGGTCAGATTCCCGGCAAGATGTATGTCAGATTCCTAACTCTTGCTAAAAGGTACGGATTGATTACCTTACTTTAAGGAATGTCCGTGATGTGAGTTTCTCTGTCACTCGAAATAGTTCGGGTCAGTTCCTGACTGAAAGCTTGGGTCAGATTCCCAAGGTGATGGGTCAGATTCCCAGCAAGGTGTAGGACAGGTTCCTAACTCTTTGCTAAAAGGTGTGGATCGATTTCCATAATTGAGGAAGATCCGAGACGTGGATCAGGCTCCCGACTAAAGACTTGGGTCAGATTCCCAAGGCGGTGGGTCAGATTCCCTAGCAAGGAATAGGACAGGTTCCTAATTCTTGCTAATAAAGAGATTGGGTAGGCTGAGTACTAGTTCTTACTGAGTAACATCAGATCAACTGTATGTGATATTTGAGGGCGGGTCAATGGACCCAAAAACTTTGATAGTCATGCAGGATGCAATGAATGGTATGCCAGCATGAAATGAAAATTTTATTTTTTAGAGAAATGATTTTGAAGGTGGGTCTGAGGCCCAGAAGTATTTATGATCATGCCAGATGCAATGAATGATATGTTATGCATGAATGTTGTTTTGTTTTTAGAGAAATGATTTTGAAGGTGGGTCGGGGACCCAAAAGTATTAATGATTATGCAAAATGCAATGAATGGTATGTTATGCATGAGCATTATTATTGTTTTGATTTTTTTGATTTCCCTGAATTCCTTTGAGGATTCTACCCCTAGACTCGTGGGATAATAACCTTCTGTCGGATTGCTTGTCCGAACAGTTGACTTTGTACTGCACCAGGTTTGCATATTTGCCCCTTGATAAATCATTTTATGGATCCTCAAATTTTCAGCTTCATGCTTTGAATGCTCCTGAGAGGATCAGACCGACTCCTTTTGATCCTCAGGTTCTTTAGTGTCCTTTTAGCCTTTGCCCAACCATGTGAGGAAGGATCATGTTAAGAGACAAACCACTTTATGTAGCTCTGCAACTGGAATGAAATCCTGAATGCGAAGCTTATAGATGATAGGCACAGCTTTTGCCCCTAGCTTCTTTGTTTATGTTTAGATCTATGAGGTACAGTCTGGGTTAACAAGTATGTGAATTTGACCCTAACTTCTGCCTAGGCCGCTCTTTGCGAGTTTTCAACCTAGCGGGTCGCTCTAACTTTTACCTAGACCGCCCTTTCGGGTTTTCAGCCTAGCGAGCATTTTATTTTATATTCTTTTTTTTGGTAAAGCAACTGCACTGAGAAGTTTATATGGATCTCCTCTTTCAAAAATCAACTTTTAAGAAAATATGGGCAATTTGACTTTGATCAAAATGGACTTTATTAGGGTTGTAACGTGGCTAGGGGTTAAGGGTTATGAAAGAAAGGATATTTCAGGCCCAAAAAGTGTTTAAGGGTTTATGAAAATAAGGATCTTTTAGTCTAAAGATGCACTTCATTGGTTGCTAGCACATTTGTTTTGCCTTTGCGGTTTCCTTTTTGATCTTCGCAGGTGTCTTTGACACGTTTTTTATATTTCTTTGAATTGTCTTTGATACCTTATTGCTTACTTTGCTCTTTTTCTTTCTGAAAAGACAAAGTTGATTGGAGACTTGTGCTATTCTTCATTGTATGGACGATCCTTATTCAGGGTATTTGAAAAAAAAAATTCGTTTTAGGCTCAAAAGGGGTAGCAAGGGATAAGTATTTGGATAGAGAAAAAGGGCCAAACTTTATCTCAAAATCTCATTGCTCACATCTTCACAAAACTTAACTTTTGATAATTTGTGCATTTGCTTTACCATTATTCTATGAGCTAAGATTGAAAAAAAAATTCAAATTGCAGTTTTATTGATGAACTGAAAAGATGAGAACATAATGAGCCCTTTACAAGATATGCCCTAGGGCTTCGGGCAAAGCGTAAAAACAAATGAAGGTTGTTTAAACAGGGCTATTCCTTGAAGTTTTACCACTTGGCGTTGATCAGAGCCCAACAATTCTTAATGGAGTGGCCCACTGCCTCAGTGCATGTCGTGATGAGCATCATTTGTATCATCGTTTGTATCTTCTTCCTGCTCTTGACCTATACTGCGCAATGGCTGCTGAATGTTGAGGCTGGAAATCCTTCCGCTTATTATCCCTGCTTCCACTCTTTCCCCGACAATCATTAGGTCTGAAAAGCTTGAACAGATATTTCCTATCATCATATCATAGAAAGGTGACTGGAGAGTGTCAATAAATGTGGTAATCATCTCTTTCTCAGATAGCGGAGGTTCCACTTGGGCTGCAATTCCTCTCCATCTTTGGGCATACTCTTTGAAGCTTTCATTGCCCCCTTTTACCATGGTTTACAACTGGGAGCGGCCAGGAGCCATGTCCATATTGTACTTATACTGTTTGATGAAAGCTTTAGCCAAATCATTCCATGAGTTGATTTTGCTTCGCTCTAATTGCATATACCAGTGTAGGGATGCCCCGGTAAGACTCTCTTGGAAGAAGTGGATTAGGAGGTTATCATTACTGGAACAGGAGGCCATCTTCCGGCAGTGCATGATGAGGTGACTTTTTGGACAAGTTAAGCCTTCATACTTGATGAACTCAGGAACTTTGAATTTTGGAGGAATCACCATGTCCAGGACCAAGCATACTTCTGAAGCTTTGAACCCAATATGATTTGCCCCTTCAATGGTTTTCAGCCTATCTTCCATAATTTGGAGTCTCTTCTGATCTAGGGGGTCTCCTAATGGGCCATTGGAAGCCTCTCGATACTCATTAGTACTAGTGGAATGGTTCTCATCAATGGTCAATTTTGGATCCAAGTTTTGCAGAAGGTCAAATATCTTGTCCATCTTACTATTGATTTGGTCGAGTTCTTCTCTCATCGCTTGCTGATTCTGTTCCAACAAATCCATGAGTCTAGATTGGACTCGAGTCCGGTAGGGATGCAGGGAAAGCTTATGTGTATCTATTTTCTGCGGAAGGGGAAAAATGAGTTATGTTATGAAGATGCCATGATTATGCACGTCATGAATGTTTTTTTTTATGTACATTTTATGCAAAATAATATGATGAATAATGGAGAAATATTTTTTCTATTTTTTGTTTTTTGTTTACAAGAATGCAATGATGTTGCTAAAAAAGATAAAATGCTTTTTTTTTTAAAATTTATTTTTTATTTAGAGGGAAAAAGGAATGAGAAGGGAAAGTATTTTTGAAACTATTTTTTTGCATAAAAGAATAACAAATAATATTTTTAGAAAATATCATTTGTTATCTTTCATAATTTGAAATGTAAATAGAAAATAAATGGATAAAGGAGAGACGGGCAGAGTGTGCCCCTTGTAATACAGGCCAGTATTTCCTAAGATCTTAGGTCATACGACTTTTGTCACGTGGGAAATGGGATAAGGTATGCTCCTTTTGTGATATGGGCCGGTAGTTCCTTAAAAGGGGTCTACGGTCCACATAAGTGCCTTTCCATGGGTGGATTGAAATACTAATCTAAAACTGTCCCTAGAGCCAAGGGTCCCATTTTCGAATGTTACCGCCAATAATAGGTAAACTATTAAAGGGAGTTTTTTCTCAAATAGGGCCAAACTCTAGGTGAGGCCTTCGCAAGGACCCAACTGGCCGTACGTCCAGCAGGTGCTCACTACACAGCCTCTCCTAACTTAAGTTTTTTTCTTTTTCAAACCCGGGTATAGGGTTCCACTCGTAGTGTGAAAAAAATGTGTTAAGTGAAGTGTGTGAAGGAGCAAACTTAAAACTACCCACTGCAAAATAAATAAAAACACAATATATATACATGTCTTCTACCCTAAGGTTTCAAATGCATAGACATACATAATATTTACAAGAAAGAAGAAAAAAAAATGAAATAGAATGAATCACAAATGAAAGATAGAAAAATATATATTTTTAATGCATGTTTTCTATCCTAAGATTCAAGTACACAAACATATATACAAATGAACGAATAGGGATAAAAACAAAAAGGGAATAATTCATCTAATAAGGCAAACAAATCATATAAACAATCATAGAGCCTAACTCTCTAAAGTCCCCAGTGGAGTCTCCAGCTGTGACAACCACCCTAAAAATTAAAATGGAGCCGCCACCAATATTTTATTTTTATAGGAAACATTGGAAAACCTATTTTTTGAATATTTTTGAATTTAATGAAAAAAGAAGGTCTTTGAACTAGATTTGGGTTTGGGAGTTGGTTACGCGCAAGGAATGATTAGCACCCATACACGCCCATTTAAAAAATGGTACCCGTTAATTGTTTGAAAATAATTGTTTGCCAATAAATAATTTATTTCCCAAAGTATTTTAAAAAAGAAGACCATAAAGGATATAAACATATCAACGACATTTCCTACACACATAAATATTATAAAATATCAGCTGATGACGTATTTATTTAATTGAGATAGTAATCTAAGCAATATTTGATTTTCGTCGTTTCTTTATTTAGGGAAACCAGAAAAGAATAAAAACAAACAAACCTAAAACTCTAACTTGGACCTTTAAGGAATCAAATTAAATTGACTAAACCTACTCTACATATTTCCTTCTGAAAAATATAATCTTTTTGTTGACAATTAGCAAATAAAAACAAGAGGCTTGATTACCTTAGTTACCCAAAAAAAATCTGGTTTTTATTTCATAACAATTGTTTTTTGGGATATACACTTTGCTCTTATTTCTAGATTTATACCTTATTACAATTATAACACTTAAACTATTTGCAATTTGGCCCTTAACCTGGATTTAAACTATTTGCAATTTGGCCCTTAACCTGGATTTGGCCCCTTTGGAAGGCCAAATCCCGTAACCCTAACTTATGCAATTTACAGAACGCAGGAGACAGACAAGATATTGAATCAATGGTAACCAACAATCAGCATGCATATTTTAACACATATCACAAGTTCAGATTGAATAAGAACAACGAAATAAAAGATATACACGGGATACTGAATGTTTACAGAGAAGAGGAAGAAGAGAAGAAAAGAAAGAAAAAAAACAAAACAAAACCTGAACTTCACAGCTCCTAATCCACAAAGATAAAATCCAGAACTCTAAAATCTAATAGTGTTTGAAGAAAAGAAAAAAAATTAAGATTCTCCCTCTCTGCCTCTCGTTCCTTCTCAGTCAGAACCTCTTTTTTCTTCTGTTTCTGGCTCTCGGTTCCTAGGGTTCGGCCTCTGGGTCCTCCTGTTCTTTGTTCTTGAATCTGACTTTATAGGCTTCAAGTCATCACCTACAAAAAGGAAAACAAATCTGTCAGAAATTAAAAGGATCAAAATCTTAAAGATTTAAAAAACTAATGGATAAAAGAAACTCCCTGATTTACGTCCAGCCTCCATCTTCCACGAGATCTTGCTTGAATCCATGAGATATACGATTCAGTTTTATGAGGGAAAAAGGAAAGGAAACAAGATTTGAAGGAGGGATATGGTTAAATGAGGAGACTTGGAGCGAGACTGCAGGGAATCAAAAAGGAAAGAGAGGAAAAAGGGAGTGGTCGCGGCTAGGTTAGGGTTGGAAAGGAAAGAAGAAAGAGGACAAGGGGGAGAGGGAGTAGTGCTACGGCTAGGGTTTGTGAGAAGAGGTTGATTAGGGTTTGGTGGAGTGGAGGAAAAAGGAAAAGATGGAGGGCGCCGCGGCTATTAGGGTTTGGTTTGAGATAGTGAAGGGTGGAAAGGTTGAGGTCGAGATTGGGGGAGAAAGATGAGGAGATGGATGCGGAAATGGAGGAGGGGACGAAGGGGAAGTGGGACGCCGCGGCTAGATGATTAGGGTTAAGTTGAGGAGGATGAAGAAGGAAGAGATGGCGAGGTGAGGGGAGAAGGGAGATTGCGAGGAGGATGAGAGGGTGGGGGGGAATCTGCGGCGGCAATTGTGGGATGAGAATGAGGGTGAGTGAGAGTGGATCAGGTTTTAGGGTTAGGTTAAATTAGGTTTGGGCTGGGCTGCAGCGTGGATGCGTGGGAGAAAGCTTGGGCAGGAGGAGTTTAGTGTTGGGCTGGGGCGTATAAACGAGAGGGGGTGCGAGAAGCAACGCTGTGGGAAGCAAGGGATGCAGAGGTGTGGGAAATAAAAAAAGGGGGTGTGCGATGGCATGGCTGGGGCGCCGTGGGCTGGGTCACCAGCTTGGTTCATTGCTGTTTGCACCACCCAGTTTTACTTTTTGCACACCCCTTCTCAAATAAAAATCCTTTTTTTCTTTTATTCATTCTTTTATTCTCTTTTTTAATCTCTTTTATTATAAAACCAAAAATATTATTCAAATTTAAAAAGTTAAAATAAATAATAAAAAATAAAATAAAATAAAATGAAAGGTCGAACAAAATTAGGGTACTACATCATTGTTGCGGCTCAGGCAAGTGCACCTGATCGTAACTCGTAATAAAGTGGAATATAATTAGGACTCCAAATGTCGAACCCACAGGGAATGCGCAAGTACCTGCGTAATAAAGATCTTAAATTCCTTAAGCTAACGAAATAATTGGATTGGGATTGAATGGGACACTAAGGGAAATTATAATAAAACTTTGAACTTAAATAATTAGAGCAAGATCAAATAGGAGAAACCTAGGGGAACCGGTTTCACTAATACTGGATCCTGAATCTATTTCCTTGCTATCATGAATTGTATTACCTTATCGAACGCCAATCACTCACTCTAAATTACTAAGGGCTACCTAGCTTGCAATAGCCTTCCTCCTAACTAATTACTCCATTTGGTCCTAGAAGGTAATTAAAGGAAAGAGCATTAAGAACAGATAAGTTTGTTAATCTAATAACTGATTGAAAACAAGCAATAACCTATCCGGCTTATCAAGCAAGTTATGTGATCTTAGAGTTCCACTAGTTAACTATGATCATGTTACCACAATTAACTAATTTGATAAGGATAAGCTACTTCCTATGAAATTAAGCATGCTAAGATCAACACATTCATAAGGATAATAAGAATTCAAAATAGCAATTAAATAGAAATCAAGAACATTGTATTAGATCCCCCATCACCCCTAGTGATGGAATTAGCTACTCATAATGTTTTGCAACAAAAAAAAGTAAAATAAATGCAAATTCCTAAAAGACGTGAGTAAGAACCGGGACACCCTTGCAGTAAGACGGTGATCCTCTCGTGTGTTCCTCACGTCTCCACGAACTCCGGCAGCAATACAGAATTGATGGGAAGCTCCAATGATCCAAGACTCACTCCAATCGTATGGTGTTAATGAATAACTCTCAAAAGGGGGCTCTTGACTTGAGAATTTGTCAAAAGGTCTTTAGAAAAGGTTGAGAGCCCTTATTTATAGATTAGGCTGCGAACTAGGTCATCTGGCTCTCAAATCTGCACATTCTGAGACGGGGTACGACCGTACCGCATATATACATGGTCGTACCGAACTTCCTATGTGACGTTGGCTCGTACCCATGCGTCTTTGCAGCCACGACATTGTTGTGTCTGGCCGCATCGCCTTGACATGACTATCTTTGGACTTTTTTATCGGCGCCAGGTGGTACACACTAAGGGGGTACACCCTTACTGCGATTCTGATCTAGGTACGGCCGTACCACATGCAGGTCAGGCCATACTGCTTGTCCAGTAGTGCTAAAACTTTCCAAAACTTGCCAGTTTTTTGTCCTTTTTCGCATCTTTTGCTCTAAGTGGTGTCTTCGGGATAATTCTGCAAAATAAGACATAAATGAGTACATGTGTGCTTTAATCAGTGCAAAATAGTATAATTAGGTACTAAAAATACCCTATAAAAGTAGACAAATTGGTGTGTTAACATTCATTCACGTGTACCCTGGCCTAGAAGCTGCCAGGAGCCACGCTCTTTGTCCGTGCTCAATGCACCGGCGATCACTCCCAGCCCTCGTCAGCCTCAGGCTTCACATGCCCACCAGCTTCCGCATGGTTCGTCCCCGAACCACACCGTACTGGGAGAGGTCCGCTCTGATACCATTTATAACAGCCCGAACTACTTTTAGGATTGCCGATTGTCCCCACAAACTAACACAGGTCTTTTCAGCATGCTTTGTCATCACTCACACGCTTTGTGAAAAACTTCCCAGATGGTCACCCATCCCAAGAGTGCTCCAAGTCAAGCACACTTAACTGTGGAGTTCTTATGTTCTGGGCTCCCGAAAAGAAGATGCATCTTGTTGGTATAGGTAGTACAATTCAATTCTTTTAAGCCTTCCTTCATCCGTGCAGTCCCATACCTGCACAGCCTCAGGATCTCTCTCATTCCGGTGTAAATTCGGTTCATTCATGTGTACCCTAGCCTAGAAGCTGCCAGGAGCCGCTCTTTGTCCGTGCTCAATGCACCAGCGATCACTCCCCGCCCTCGTCAGCCTCAGGCTTCACACAAGACATCAGCAAGACAGCATTAAGACAACACCTAATAGCTAAACACAATAACAAAATATGAGATGAAAACTGAACATATATCTTGAAAATAAAACAGCATAAACACAATAGCAACAAATACCTTAAGATGTGGTTGGAGGGTTCCTAGCAGCAATAACACCAATATCAATTGAAACTAATCCAGACAACTCTAAAAATTTTAACACAATACATAACCTCATTAGCAAACAATATGAATTATGGTAAACAAATAAAAAATAAATTTGAAAGTTAAAATAAAGCCTTCTTACCTGACTCAATCTTTTGCACTTCAACCAACTCAGCTTCTAAATCAACTACCTTAGGGGACTTGATCCAATTTTGGGTACAAATCAAAGCTTCAACTGTAGTAGAATTTAAGGAACTACGAAATGAATCAAGGACTCGACTTCCTATACTAAATGCGGACTCAGATGATACACTAGACACCAGAATAGCTAATATATCTCTAGCCATGTGGGAAAGGACCTGATAATTATTTGTTTTCCCTTTCCACCACTTCACAATGTCAAATGTAGAAGAGTCTTGTTCAACACCATCCCCAAAATACATGTCCAACTCATTTCTTTGCACCTCACCCTGCTTTTCCTTCATATCCTATCTAAAAGCATTATCCCAATCCTCGTCCTCCTCAACATTACTCGTAGTAGATTGTGAGACAATGTTTAAAGCTAAGGTAGTAGAACTACTACTTTCAACATAAACAGGATATTCAACCATATAGCGCTCAAACAATTTATGGATGAGTTCTATTAATTTTGACATCACTTCCTTGCACTTCTCAACACCATATATTCTTTTAAAACAAAATTCAATATAGTAAATCTTATAAAGGGGATCAAGGAAAACAGCCACAAACAAAAGATAGTTTATCTCACCACTATCCCAATATTTGTTAAACTTTACTTGCATATTTGTAGTCATCTTCAACAACACTGCATCATCACTATGCCTCCATTTATTTAATGTTTTTTGAATATCAACAAGCTGCTTGAAAACAGAGTTAGATGTAACATTCAATGAACCAGAAAAAGACAAAGTTGCATCATAGAAAACCTTCAAAAACTTCACAAAAACTCGGGCACGATTAAAATTAGAGTGATCATATATGCAGCATCATCATACTCTAGGCAATAACATGCCTATTCATATTTTTCTGCAACATCCAATATCATATAAGTGGAGTTCCACCTAGTTGGAACATCAAATGTTAGCTTTGCTTGAGTACTTATATTCACAGCTTGTGCGCACCTCTTGAAAGTAGCCAACCTACTAGGAGAACCCTTAACAAACTTACAAGCAGCCCTTATTCTACTAATTGACGGGTCAATTTCCTTCATTCCATCTGTAACAATCAAGTTCAATATGTGTGCACAACATCTCATATGAAGGTACTCCCCATTAAACAAACTTTGACCATTCCAAACACTCATGTTTCTATTTAAATATGCAAGAGCCACAGTATTAACAACAACATTATCAACAGTAACACAACAAATGTTTGTAATCCCCCATTCTTGGAAGCAATTCTCCAAGGTTATCCCTATGGTTTCACCTTTGTGATCGGCAATCGGACCAAACCTTAATATTCTCTTCCTCAATTCCCACCCCTCATCAATATAATGAGTTGTTATTACCATATAAGTCAAATTCTGAATTGATGTCCATGTATCAGTGGTAAGTGAAACCATTTGTTTATTTGTTGAAAAGAGGGATTTCAACTTCTCTTTCTCTTCATAATACAGTTGTATGCAATCTCTTGCAACAGTGACACGAGAAGGAATTTTAAACCTAGGACATGCCTCAGCCATGAATAATTTAAACCCTTCATTTTCAACATATTTAAAAGGCTGCTCATCAATAATTATCATCTTTACGAGCGCTAAGCGAGTCCGATCTTGGTTAAAATCAACAAGTTTCATACCAACAATAGTAGGGTCTTCCTCATTTATTGTTCCAAGGACGATTGTCTTTTGTTTTTTTATCAACTATCCTATGCGGGTTTTTGATAAACTTGTCTAAATCTTTAAGCATGTTAGAAGTTCCATGAGTAGAACTATTTTCTCTATTAGTTTTCCCACAATAATCACATGTAGCATCATTAGTACCCTTTGCCTTAGTAAAATATGCCCAAACAGCAGAAGGGGCTCTAGCAGGTCTTTTTTTAGTTACCTCTTCTCCTTACACTTCCTGTGATGGAGGCTCTTGTCCTTCTACTTCTTGTGTCGGAGGCTCTTGCACTCGCTGTGTGGGACTCTTGGTTGTCGTCATTACATCAATAGGATTAACACTCCCAGTGCCACTTGGTTCCATTTGTTCTACAAAATAATATAAAAGATAATACAAGATCAGAGCCTACATAATAGAAACAAGACAAATCAAGACACAACAAAAAACTAGAATCACTTCTCCACCCACATCACCAATAACCTTCTTCCCCTTTACCTCCCTCGGCCTCACCACCATTCCCAACCCAAACCGCCTTTTTTTCTTCTCCTTGGAACCCGTAACCCCCATAACCTCCATCAATCTCCCTATCTCAACCACCACAAACCAACCCAAACTCCATCACCTATACCCCAAACCCGTAACCTTAACACCCCCAAACTGCAACCACTACACCAAAACCCAAATCACAAAAGTATACATACGCCAAATAGCAAGATCAGAAGGGAAAAAAAAGAGAAATAGAGAGCACTAGTGGGAGAAGTGAGAACTAGAGGTGGCGCCACACGAAAGGGAAGAGGGATAGCAGACTCTTCTATGGCGGAGGAGTGAGATCGCGCCGCGTAGGACGGAGGTGGTTATGGCTATGATCGGCGTCGTTCAAAAAGGGAAGAGGGAGAGGTTGAGGACGGTGGAGACGCGACGGAGCTGATCCCTAAAGGGAAGAGGGAGAGACCGAACGAGACGAGAGTGAGAGTGAGGGTCTTTCAGTTTCTTCTACTTTTTATTTTTGATAGACAGTACTAACTAGTGAGTAGTGACTGTGTTTAAAATAATAATAATAATAATAATAATAATAATAATAATAATAATAATAATAATAATAATAATAATAATAATAATAATCCCACCGGGTCGGGCCATCGGGTTCTAGTTTTAAAATCCATAATCTGAACTAAATGTCATCGGATCTGACTGGGGCAGTTCAGGTTGGACCCAAACGTGACTGGGTTGGGTAAAATTCGGGTTAGATCCGGTTTGGGTCATCAGGTTGGCGGGTTGGCCCGAACCTGTGTACACCCCTAAGAGAGACTGATTGAGAGAGGGACCGTGAGAGAGAGAGAGTGGGAGAGGCATAAAACTGAAGAATGAGTGGGGGGAGGTGAGGTGAGGGGAGGTGAGGTGAGGAAGAGGGATGGTAATTTTATATTTTAGAGGGGTATTATTGACTTTTTCAAAATTTGCGGAGGTGTTAATATTAAGTGGGGGAGGTGGTAAAATAAAAGCCCGAATATGCGCTAGCATTGGGCCTTATCAAAATTTTGAACAATTTTTTATTTCTAGTTAACTTTTTTAAGAAAAATATAGCAGGTTGGACCTTGTTTCATGCATTAGGCCATTTTAAATTTTAGTTATAATAGCCCAAAGGACAAAGTTTAACTAAGATAATGTTTACAATTTATGTGTAAATTTAATAAGATATTGAATAAATATAAACTATTTTTAATATATAATAAGATAGTATTTTATGAAAAATTTCATTTAGGGCATATCCCCACAAGTTAAATAAGAAAAATCTTCATTGTTTTCTTATTAAATTATATCACATAGTTTTTGGATTATGACATTATATTTTTTTTTCTAAGGTATATTCTAGGCTAGGGGAATTATTTTAAAACAAATCATATGAAATATCATGTGTACCAAACTTCTCCAACAATATTTTGGTTCAAATTATGGGATTGGAGGCATTAAAAGCCCTTCTTTCATTAATTTTTTTGATGTGTACCAATTGCAATTATACTAGTATTACATGCAAGGTAAGAGAGAGGGCATATATAGAGTGTTCATAAGATTGATTGATCTAATGAACCTTATGGTTCAATCAAACCAATTAAATTTATCCTGATTAACATGTGACTATAAATTTTTTAACTTAAAATAAAAATAACATCATAGTATAAAGATGTTAAATTAATAATCATTAGTAATATTTAATTTTGATTTGATGATCTAAACCATACTCTTTTTTAAACAAAAAGGAAATAAGAAACGAAACTAAGACTAAACGAGGGGTGATACACCCCATACAATCGAAACGCAAGCGAAGACTTAGTTGGGTGGGAGAAGAATAAAAAATTGTCCGCAAAAAGCCTTGGGATGCCCCATGTTTGCTAAGAGATCAACGCGATAGTTTGCCTCCCGAAAGACATGAGTAACTGTAACATGCAAATCATTATCTCCACAAGAACTGAAGTAGGAATGAGCTGACGAGCGAGCCTTAGCCCAAGGATCAAGCCCTAAATCTTCGTTAAGATGGTAGTAGAGGTTCCAACGTTACAGTGGAATCATTTGATGAAGGTGCCCCAAAAATCTCTGATAAGACCCTGCAAGCCGAAGAGTGATTCGCTGTGTTGTGAGAACCAACAACATTAAGATTAAACAAATTCTTAGGGGGAGAAAACCAAACAATGTAAAACTCTTTCTTAGGTGTACCATAAATCGGCAAAGATTTGGTCATGACTCGACTAATCATATGAACTTGAATATGAATAAAACAATCAGGCTTTGCTCTCAAGTCTATCTTACGTTCAAAGATCAGTGAGTTCTTATCCTTCCAAAGCCTCTAGATAGTAACAGTAAAGAGAGTGGGCCAATGGAGAGTGTATGTGCCAATATCCTCAGTAGTGAGAGGTTTCATGCTACTCCAGTTAAAAATGTTCAATTTGAATTTCATTTTACGTTCAAAAGATAAAGATGTTGTCACATAGTGCAATGTGAATAGTTAAACTAAATGTATTTAGTTTTCTTAAATAGAAGATAAAGATACTACCACGTGGCGCAATGTGAAGAACCAAACCAAGTGTAGTTAATTTTCTTATAGATAATAGTTTGGAACCAAGTCAACCCATAAACACCCTTATATATGGCATATGGCTTTTTAAATATTTTATTAACTAAAAGATGTGTTTAGAAAAGTTATAATTTTTGCTTCAAAAAAAAGTTATAATTTTTTTAAGAATATTGATGATGAGCATCTATGCACACAAATTAATAAAAAAAATTTGACTCAATAAATTAAGAATATTATTTAACCTCATTTAATTTTCTTGATGTATCCCAAAGTACCATTTCCCTTCATTTATTTTTTAATGGAAATTTGTTTCATGAGAATAAAAAAATGGTTATTGAAAAATAAAATAATTGATGGATATTTTGAGAATAATAACATTAAATAGGAATTAGAACTTACTTATATTTTGAACCACCAAACATTACTTATTTTTTTGCTTATACTTGAGTGTCAAGGAAGTAGTCTATTAGAACAATTTTAATCATTGAAAAACAATACTCCATTAAATAAATTTTATATTTAAATTTAAATATATTATATTTTAAATATAATATATTTATATACTGAACGAGTACTTTTAAAATGCTCGTTAGTGTTTTTCTTAAGAAAGAAAACTTAAACATACTGGCTCTTTTTTCAAAAGCCTTTTAAAAATTTATTAAAAATAATTGCTATATATTAAAAAAATTATTAAAAATAACGTTTTCTTCAAAATAAGTTCGGTCTTCCGTTATTCCATTGCAACTTTTTGAATAAAGAGATGCTTCGTTTGGAAAAAGGGGCAACAGAAAATGGTCCTTTCCAATGCTCGACCTTAATTGATGAGTGATGACCCACCAACTGCAATCTCAACTTTGAACCATTGAATTTGAATCCGCCATAATTATTCAACCACTTGACCCCTCCATCGTCCTTGCATGACTAATGGTAAAATTGTGTTTTTTCAAAGGTGGATTGGAGTGAGTTTTTTTTTTTTTTTAGAAATTAGAATTTTTTTTATGATGGACGGAAAACATAAAAAAAAAAAACTAAGGATCAAGACGAGAGGTAGTACGCCTCATTACATCAGTACGAAGATTAAAACTAAGTTGAAGAGGGGAATCTTCAAGAATAGTTCAAGTGAAACTACCAAAGCGTCTCAATCTAGCAAAAACATTGGTCTCACGGTAAATATGGCTTACATAGACCTGTCAACCTATGTCATGAATCAGCTGAAGAATCTCAATCAGGAGGGGGTTGAAGAGTGGCTATAGGAGAGAAACTTTTCCTGATGATGGTAACAAGAACCAACGAATTTTATCTCCACAAGAAGAGAAGGGATATAAAGCTCCTTAGCAAGTCTGAGACCAAGAAACATATCCCAAAATTCCGCCATAATAGCTGTAGGAGTTCCAATATAACAATGGAATTCTTTTATGAAGTGGTCAAGAGAATCTCTAATGAGACCCCCACAAGATGAGGATCGATCATCAGATTTGTGCGAGCCGTCCACATTAAGCTTGAAGAAGGGATCCAGAGGCAATTTCCAAGCAATATGAAGTTCTCTCCTATCGAGACCGAAATAAACAGGAAGAGGCTTCAATTTATCTTGAAGGATCATGATAAGATGGCTTCGGACCTGGTGATTAAGACCGACCCCAAGAATAGTTTTGCTATCAAAGATAAGAGAATTCCTATCTTTCTAGAGGCACCAAATAGTTACTCCAAAGAGAGTTGGCCAATGAGTATCTGCAGTGCCAATATCATCAGAAGTTAGGTTCCAGTGAAGCCAGTCATACAAACCTAAGCTGAAGAACTTGCTCCAATGGTCCTTTCCGATAAAAGGATCCCAATAACCACAAGCCTCACCACAGTCCCAAAGGACATGCAAGATAGATTCATCATACTAGTTGCAACGAGGGCATGTGGTGTCCGTGCTCATGTTCCTGTGCTTTCTCTCCTCATTGGTTAGCAACTTGCCATGACAAAGTTTCCATAAGAAAGCTCTAATGCGCTAAGGCCCACACCATTTCTAGGCAAGAGTGAACAAGGAGTCAGGGGCATGGGTATCATCTTACTCATTTAAGATGGATTCATAAGCAGTTTTTATAGTAAAAGCTCCATCATTTGTAAAAACCCAGCAAGGGTAGTCATTACGCTTTTTGACCCAAAGTTTGTCCGGGCTTGAGATCATTTTCCAAGCTAATTTCATGAGATAAGCTTGGTTAAGAATTCGTAAATTACAAAAACTAAGTTCACCATCCTTCTTAGGCTCTTAGGCTTGCAAATATTATTCCAAGCAATTAAATGGAATCTCGGGTGATCTTGGGTGCTTCCCCAAATAAAATTGCAACAAATATGTTCCGCTTCTTCACAAACAGAGATGGGGATGCAAGAGGTCTGAAGGACGTAGCCAGGAATGCCCATGAGACAAGATTGAGCAAGAGTGAACCTACCTGCAAAAGAAAGAGAAGAGGATTTTCACCCAGACAAATTTTTCCTCATCTTGGCAAGTAAAAAATCATAGGCATTTTTAGAATTGCGCTTATGCACATGAGGGCACCTAAATAAATACCAAGATCCTTGGTTGGAACAATTCCCAATTCTTCGCTATATTGAAGCACTCTATCATGATCAATATTAATAGAAAAAAAATACTGCAGCTTTGCTGAAGTTTATTTTCTGGCACGATGCATCACAAATTTCTGAAGACAACCTTTAATGATATCAATTTGAGAGAAAGAAGCTTCTGCCACTAGAATGATATCATCGGTGAAGAATATATGAGAAAGCTTGACCTTGCTTCCACGACCGAAGCTAAAGGGATTCCAAAAGTTGTTGGAAATCACCTCATCAATAAGGTGCCCTAATCTTTCCATGCAAAGAATGAAGACAAAGGGCGAAATAGGGTCTCCTTGGTGAAGGTCTCTGAAAGATTTAAACTTCTGAGTAGATCTATCATTCAATTTAATTGATATAGAGGCTGTGGAAATGCAAGAATTCATGTTAATTAAGAATAGTAAACGACAAAAAAATTTAGAAATTAGAAATGATATATACTCCCTCTGGTTTCGAATATAAACGACAAAATGTCATTCATAAAAATTAATTATATTCTCCAAAATGTCATTCATAAAAACTTGTTTCATATGAATACAAGAAGTTATTGGAAAATAAAATCTAAATTAATTGAAAAGTATTTTATGAATGATATTATTAAATATGATATAATTAGTTGAGATTTACTTATATTTTAAATCACCAAAATTGGATTTTTTTTTTACTTATACTCCAATCAGGATGGAGTACTACTCCGGCCTTATTTATAAGCAAAAAAGTGCTTTCAACATTCGTTAAAAAATGTATGTATCTGGTCCAAATTTTGGACCAGATACATACATTTTTTAACGAATATTAAAAGCACTTTTTTTGCTTATAAATGAGGCCAGAGCGAGTACCACTTTTATATAATAATTGTATATAATGCCTATCTAGAGAAGGGATAACATTAATAATTAATGAGATGAACTCTTCTAGGAACCTAGCTTGTTTTCGATACGTTTGATTAAGTTCTATCTACAGAAATAAGAATTATATAATCTTTCTTCCTCAAAAAAAAAAAGAATTATATAATCTTTCCTTTCCAAAAGTTTTGAGGCAAATTGAAGAAATACTCTTGTTAGAGCATATACTCCTATTAAAACAGACAATATAGGAAGAATATTGTGTATGTAAGTCATCTTTTCTGTCTGCCGCGAAACGACAATGATTTTCTTCATGCTAGTTTTATACAAAATATATTTTTGTCTTGATAAGGAAATATTGGTTGGTGCCTCATTGGCATTTGTATATAGAAATAATTTTCAAATGAACAAGTTGGGTTGTGCATTTTGTTTTCATTTAAAACATAATGGACTTCTGAGCTAGATCTTGTGCAACATTACGTAAGATCTAAACAAGGTATTCAAAACTCGTGCTACAAAACAAAAGATAAAAGAAATATAAAATTCTATAAAGAAGATTATGGATTTGGACAACGCATTTGACCATGTTTTTACCTTGATTATTAGGGGTGGACATGGGTCGGGTTGGGTGAATTTTTGGGTGTTTAAAGACTCAATTCAATCCATATACACGAGTTGGGTTGGGTTAGTTTAGTTGAAATTTTTTACAAAACCCGAGTCAACCTCTTATGGGTTGGTTTGGGTCGAGTGAACGAGTTTGTTATTAAAATATTTATTTGTCAGAAAAAAATTGGAAAAAAATAAAGACAGATAGAAAAAATATTTATGAAGAAAATAATCGCTATCAAGACCTTAAACATTAATTTATCCAACATTCACTTAGTCTGATTGAAAAAACAACAAAAACGCAACACAATATTTCACATTTCATAATATATAACGTTTGCAGAGTGACATTATTTCATATTTTATATTATATATAAATCATTCCAAATATAAACATATATTTAATATTTCAAATACGCGACTAAAGATTCACTTAGCCTTACAGAAAAAAGTCATTTCATATAATATATGTGACACTTTCACTTAGTAAGTAAAAAAATGTTATGCATTCATTTACAATGGGTTGGGTTGGGTTGTTCGAGTTCGTAACCCGACACCTAACCCATAGGCTTTGGGTTTGCTCTTTTTTTTTTAAAACCGACCCAACCCAATGACCCAAACCAACCCGATTTTTCTAGATTAGGTAGGTCGGGTTCGTGGGTCGACCTGTACCCATACCAACCCGGCCACCCCTATTGTTTATTGAGTATTTTCTAAAAATAAAAATAAAAAAAACTTGAAAACTGCTTTGATCCAATTCTTCAACGGGTCGGAAGTTGGTCTGGGCTTTCTTATGCCAATTCAAGATGTCAATTCCTCTGGCATGGTGTGGTTACGAGTGGCGGGAGTGGTACCTGTAAAGACACTATGGCATTCAAGTCAGTTAGGAGTGTGGATATGCTTGAGTAAATGAAACAGTGCACACACCTTATGTGTTGTGTTTGTTCTCCTTATATACGATGGGATATCGAGGATCACTCCATTGTCTTGGCCTATTCGAGGTCAACCGTTGGAGACAAGTTGCTTGCAGTAAAGCAGTGCATAGAGGACAAAGCCTTTGTATGTTGCACATGATCTGTACAGAGCCCCTATAGGTTGTTCGGTATTGGGCGTTTATCGGCGGCAGTTTATTTCCCCATCTCCCCCACTTAATTTCCCCACCTCCCCAACCCAATAAAAAGACAAAAAAACCCCTCAACTTAACCCTAATTCCCTCCCCATTTCATCACCTCCCCCCACTCCAAATTTCCTCACCTCCCCTCTCGTCTCCCTCTCCCGAGCGTATCCTCGTATCATTCACCTCCCCTCCCCTCATTTCCACCGTTCCCTCTCCCAATCTCACTCTCGCCCCTCACACTCCTGGTCGTTTCCACCGTCTCCCATCGTCTCTCTCGCTCTCACTTTCTGCAAGGTACGAGCGTCGTTACTTTTTTTTTCTGTTTTCTCTGTAAATCCGGACTCTAGAATCCGGATCACTCCGGATTCTTGAGTCCGGAAGTAGGAATTGGAGTTTTGTAATTCTGAACTTCCGGACTCTTGAAGCCGGAGTGATCCGGATTCTTGAGTCCGGACGTTCAGAATGACTGCAGTAGTTATTTAATTTGATTTTTATTTATATTTTATTTATGAATTTATTTTTCAGGATTATGGCACGTACGAGGGGTCGTGGATCCGCTAGGGGTGGTCGTGCACCCGCTAGGGGTGGTCGGATATCGATCCTGGCGATGGCCGGACGAGACCTACTATGTCGTATGGCGTCGGGATGGCTGCGTCGACCTCGTAGCGGTACCGGCTAAATGCGTCGGACATGAGCCGATCGTGGAGCGATACGTCGAGCAGACGGCGGCGGTAGTGGAGCCGTCTGGCGGCCGGTGGTGGAGCGGTAGTAGAGCCGTAGTGGGCCGGTAGTAGAGCCGGTGGTGGAGCCGGTACAGCAGCCGGAGTCATTCCCTGAGGGCCCATCTGACGAATCGTTCTTGTCGATTATGGACAAGAACATGTGGCGCACTGCAGTTGTGGCTTGAGCGAGACGTAAGTAAACACTATTTTTGTTTTTACATTAATTTCATTTATTTATATGTAATTGACTTATCTTGTCTTTGTTTGATGTCGATTGCGGGGAGAGATTAGGGTGATCGATCCACGGCACGGTGTATCTGCTTTTGCCCCTTGTCCGCAGATTCATGCTATTACGGTTGAGTCGAAGCTTGATCCACTCGGGCGGCTTTGTTATGGGGCGATCGACAAGGGGCGTCGGTGCCTTTGTGGGCCGGTGGCATTCGAGACACTTCCGGCTTCCACTGCCGATCGGTGAGATGGCGATCACTACGGATGACGTCTCACGGCTGCTCCATATTCGATGATGGGGCGTGGTACACCACGACTGACCAGATAAGCCAGGCAATTTCGCTATCTTGTGAGCTGTTAGGCGTCCCTAGAGCTGTAGCAGATGTTGAGATTGATAGGAACAAATGTACTGTTATTTGGAGTAGGCTGCGCAAGACCGAGGTATCTGACGTCTTTGCGAGGATGGGCGATGGGACATGGCGGTGGCTTTCCTATTGCACCTTGTCGGCACCACTGCATTCCGAGAAGAGTGGGTCCTTGATGCGTATAGGATGGTGCACATGTTTAGGGACTTGAGCCGTGTCGAGACCTCTGGCGTGGGGTGCCATGGCCCTCGCACATTTATGCGACCAGCTCGAGGATGCGGCGAGGTTTAAGACGAAGCAGATGGCGGGATTTGCGACGCTATTACAGGTACGAATTTTCTTGTATTCAATAATCTGTTATTTTGTTGTATACCTATTTGAGTTTTTAATTTTCATGCAGGCCTGGATTCATGAGCATTTCCAGACACCTGACCTCGGATCCAGGAGTTTATGTCTGGAGTACGACGAGGCAGTACCCCGTGCCTCTCGTTGGGAGGTGGTCAGAGGCGCAGGACTGGTGAGGCCATATCGGCGGGCCCTGGATCGGCTGACTGTAGGCGATGTTACGTGGGACCCGTATGTCGGTCACAGGCAGGCGCGGGAGTTCTACGCTATATCTCAGTTCAGGGGCTTCATCCGGTTCGGGACTCTGGTCTATCCATACCTGCCGGACAGGGTATTGCGCCAGTTTGGACATGTGCAGCGCATGCAAGAGCGATCCGGGACTTGAGGCGGCGATCGGTCGATTCGAGAGATGGATGAGAGGTGGCTTCATTTTGATCAGCACCTCATTGTTCTTGGTGATCCGCTGGCGCCTGGATTACCGGACGTGGAGCCTGGATACATGGATTGGTTTCGACGTATCTCACATCCATATATATATCCTGATCATGTACCAGTTCCAAATCCAGGATCACCACCGCCTCCGCCGCCACCACCACCACCACCACCACTATCCGCACCACCACCGCCACCAGCAGATGTATCGTGTTGGGAGGCAAAGAAGTCATCAACACGCTCCCATGAGGATGGATCACGTCTTGTTGAAATATCTACTGCCAACCACTTTCCTTTCTTTGGTGCTCCCCTTGGGTTCACCTTACAAGGGTGGGCGGATAGAAGTAGTGTCAAGAAATGCCAACTCACATAGTTTCGCCTTCAGTACCATTTTGCCTGCAATATCAAGCTCCTGAAACCTACGTGCCAATGCTGCAAGCTCAACCTGTATACTTAGTTCTGCACCATGGCTACTGTCGGTGTCACATGGGTTCTCGAAGCTCAATTTCCTCCAGTGAGTATGAACTGCCTCCAACGGGATTGGGATGTAGTGCATCGTATATCTGGCAAGCTCACATGCACAAGGTAGTCCATGCGTGTATCTTAGCACACAACCACGCGCAGAACTATCTATGCCAATGGTGCTACATCGGAGAAGCTCGTCGGCAATGTACTGTAACGCATTCTTAGACACAAGGCCATTTAAGTGCTTGTAGACTGCAATATTAAAGCAATGTTGTTGTCTACTAATGCTATGCTCGAATGAAGCCTTCAACTCACTGTGTTGTAACCTGATCATGTTATTCATTGCATCCCAACAGTTACACAAATCTCCTCTGCTATCAGCTAACAACTTCTTCAACCGCCAATGTGCAGACTCAACCCTGTTCATCACAAAACAAACACAATTCAGAACTCCACAAAAATAGTGATAAATGTCAGATGTCACCGACAATTCAGATGCATACCTGTTGGTTGTTTTGTTTCCAATGTGCATATCCGGTCTATCCATGCAGAAACAAATTTATCCCTGTGTTGATTTAACCATGTGTTCTTGACATAGTCAATGAAGTTATTGAACGGTTCTGAAACATCCTCGAAATGTTGCAGCCGCTGCTGGTAGTTATCCATCGTTGGTGAATCAACAACTGAATCAAATGCAGTCATCACCAATTCAATTTTTTCTTGTGGATACACATAAGTCTTGCACTTCGCCCTCACATTCTTACGGATATGGAATTGGCACAACATGTTACGCGACAGGGGAAAAACGTTAGCCGCTGCATTCATCAAAGAAAGTTCGGCTTGGTCACTATCACCTGTGGTAACGAATCTGTCTCACAAACATACCCTTCAACTTCTCAAGCACCCATGTGTAGTTATCCGCTTTCTCCGACTCCACAAATGCAAATGCAACGGCGAATGTCATCTCGGTTGAGGTCACACCAACAATCTCAACTAGTGGCATCCTTTACCTATTAGTCTTGTATGTCGAATCAATAAGCAAAACAATGTTGAACGAATTTACAAGCAGTATAGCTTCAGGATGTGCCCAAACTATATCAGTGATAACATCAGAGTTATCGACTTTTCTATGCCAGTGGACATAACGATCACGGTGCATCAAGTTCAGCAAATGGTGTAACTCGATTACGCCACGCCTTAGACTAGACCGGATCTTTTGTCGTGCATTGTAGATCTGCCTAATTGTGGTATGACTGTTTGGATTTTTATGCTGTAATGAGAGTAAGGCGTTTCTCGGCTTAATCATGTTCAATGTCATGTCGCTCAGATTAGACAACTCTTCAGAAGTTAGACGACCGACATATGGATGACCCTCAAAGTTTTCGACTAACCCGTGGTTGTGCATACCGCACATTACCTTCAAAATCCACCCTCCGGCACCTTTCACCAGCCTTCCTTTCAATCTGAATGGGCATTGACATTTTCTAGTGCCAGTAGCCTTCACTCCCATAGTCTTGTAAGGCTTATACTTGCCACTTTTCTCGCAACCCAACATCACAAAAGTCTTTTTGCTTGACTGCCCATAGTCTGATCTTAAAATAATAACCACACACCCAACAGATTTGCCAACGTCTCGTGCCCATGCCAATAGGTCATCCCGCGTAGAAAACACGAAAGCGACAACATGTATCATTCACCAACTTATCTAACAAATCTTAACAAAATTGATCAATAAAATAAGTACCGGCGATGGTAGTGAATGCACTGGTACAATCCATGGAAACGACCTCTGGAACATCAGGAACAATGGGCACTATGGTGTCGGGAAAGTTGTCTTCGGAAAATTTGTCTTCCATTGAAGCGCCTTTGGAAAAAGACAAGTCAAGACTTTAACAGACAAAGTCAGGATTCTAATTCGGAATATTAGGATTCTTAAATCCGGATCGATTTATACCTCGGACTTTAGAATACTGAGTACTCGGATTCTAGAGTGGGACTTGGGAAATAGAGTAATCAAAAAAATATACGTCCGGATTCTTATATCTGGAGTAATCCGGTAATAAGAATCCGGACCGTCTGCGATTTCAGGAAAAAAAAAAAAAAAAGAAGACGACGAACCTGTGGAGGCAACGAATGCGATGCGGCTACTGCGGTGGTGCTACTGCTACTGCGGCAGCTGCCGGTGGATTGCTAACAAATGGTTATGGAGGTGGGGAAATGGCGAGGGAGTATGTCAGGGAGGTGGAGGGAGCATGCGACGGAAGTGAAGGAAAAATAAAAGGCAACAGTTATATTATGTATGAAGGGTAAAGTTGGATTTTAAAAAATATGGGAGGTGGGGAAATTAAGTGGGGGAGGTGGGGAAATAAATGCCCTTATCGGCCAGACAGGTATAATTCACCTCCTAAGCATTGTCTTTCCCAGTCCAAGGATAAAAATACTAAAGTCCTAGTTTTAGGCCCACAAATAAAAAATTATTCATCATTAACTTTTATAAAGTAAAAAGACCTCATATGCCGACAAAAAAAAACCTAAACTAAGCTTTTGTACTTCAAGCAAAAGGGCATTTATTGAAATTTGTTTTAAGTCTCACTCACTATTCAACATTATTAGACCGTCCTGCGAGAGAATCTCTACAATGATGACCATTTCCCATCATATTTTAGGCCCTGCTTGTGGCTTAATTTTGAGATAAGTGATTACATGTCAGACTCAGTATAATATGGATTGAAATATTATGCCGGAACATAAACCAAATCAGTAATTTAGCTTGATCTTTAAGACTTATTGTTTTTCTTCCACTTCAATTCACTTGCGTTTTCACACTATAATCTACTACATAATCAAGTTTCATTTTCTCAAATCAAAAAAAAGATAATTAATGAGAAAGAAAAAACACAAGAAAAATCAAAAGGCACACAACATGACATCACAATGTCAAACCCCTCCTAACATAACATTTATCGTGTGTGCTGTTCATGAATCACGCCATGCGGCAAGAAATTTGAACTTATAAGGGTCCATATGTTAGATTGTGACCCCAACAGTCACACGCACAAATAAAAAAGGAAACTCCAAAACCCCACGCCTCTACCCTCCTCTTTCATAGTACAAAAGCCTCATCAAAATTCTCTAGAGCCTTCATTTCATTCTTTCTTTTCACACCCCTTCAGCTTCCTCTTCCAATGGCTCAGGTACTTTGTTTTATTTTCCTAATCTTTCTCTTAGATTCCTCATGCACATATTTGTTTTCTTTTCCTAATCTTTCTCTTAGATTCCTCATGCACATATTCATGCTTGTTTAGTATATATGTATATGATTCATAGAAATAATTTGAAATTTATTTATTTATTTACTAATTTTAATTTTTTATTTACCATTTTTTTTTCTTTTTCTTTTCCTTCACTGGATTGTTTCAATTCCATAGCAGAAGGTTGTGTTAAAGGTGTTGACTATGACTGATGACAAAACAAAGCAGAAAGCTATAGAAGCAGCTGCAGATATCTATGGTGAGTAATTCACAAAAACAAAAAAAGAACAATTTTTATACATACCCTTAATTTATATTTATGGAATTTATGTTAGGTAATTAAATAAGGGCTGATCTGTTGAATTGTGGGTGTTTTGATTATCAACAGGGGTAGATTCAATTGTTGCAGATGTGAAGGAGCAGAAGTTGACAGTGATTGGTCAAATGGACACAGTGAAAATTGTGAAGAGGCTGAAGAAAGTAGGGAAGGTGGATATAGTTTCTGTTGGACCTGCAAAGGAAGAGAAGAAAGAAGAAAAGAAAGAAGAGAAAAAAGAAGAGAAGAAGGAAGAGAAAAAAGAAGAGAAGAAAGAGGAGAAGAAGGAGGAAAAGAAAGGGGAGAAGAAATAAAGGCAAGAATTATAATTGGGGTTTTTCAATTTCTTTCTTTCTTTTTTTTTTCTTTTAAGAATTTTTGTTTGCTATATTTTCCTGTATTGAGAAGCCAGTGTAAGCTGCAAAAATTGTGCATAGAGTTTTTATTTTTCCCTTTTTTTTGTCTGTGTGTTTCTTCTCAAATCTGTTGTTGATGATCTTTTCTAAGCACAGATTAATCTTAAACTGCAGAGATGAAAATGGGTTTTAAATGAATATCCAAAAAAGTGACCAACAGAGAAGAAATTTTATTTTTGTAATTCTTCCCTTTTCTTCTCAATTTCATACTTTTAAGACTAGAGAAGCGGTGGTAATTGGAGCTTCAACATTGTTATGCTAATAATTTTGTTTTTTAGGATATGAAGGGGTTATGATAATAATTTTGTTGTACGAATGATTATAATCATCACTCATCACTTTATTCATTTCAGTATTGGTTTGTTCTTTTGCTTTTGTTTTAGGGTTGCGATAATTGAGCACACGCCGGCTACAACAATACGCGACATCAAGTCCGTACTGTACGGACCACGTGTCCTTACATGTGCAGACCCCCTTTTTTTTCAAATTTTTTTTAAAAATATTATAAATTTTTTTATCTGGTTAATCACGTTCACATATCTGGTTAATGCTATTTATTATCTTATGAATGTCAAATCCTGACATCCCGCTTTTTTATCTGGTTAATCACGTTCACATATCTAGTTAATGCTATTCATTATCTGGTTAATACTAAATCCTGAAACTTTGGACATCCTATTTTTTTATTTGGTTAATCAAGTTCAAATATCTGGTTAATGCTATTCATTATTTGGTTAATGTTAAATCATGAAACTTTTGGACATTTCATTTTTTTATCTGGTTAATCAAGTTCAAATATCTGGTTAATGCTATTTATTATTTGGTTAATGTTAAATCCTGAAACTTTTGGACATTTCATTTTCTTATCTGGTTAATCAAGTCACATATCTAGTTAATACTATTTATTATCTGGTTAATACCAAATTCTAAAACTTTTTCTTATCTGGTTAATCAAGTTCAAATATCTGGTTAATGTTATTCATTATCTGGTTAATGTTAAAATCTGTGTTAACCAATTATAAAAATCTAAAAAAAATTTAAAATAATATTTAAAAAAAAACTTTGTCCGTACTGTATGGACATACGATCCGTACAATATGAACATATGATATCCCCTATTGATGTCAATTTTATGTGTCCAAATATCATTTTTCTTGTTTTATTAAGCAAATGGCCCATGTGAATGTGATAATATCGATGCCAGTTGTTGGTGCTTGTGAATTGTTGCATAAGTTGGTAGATACGATAACGGGATCAAATGACCAATCTCTTTATTTTGTTTGGGTATATATGAATGTGAATGTGATAACCCGAGTCGAGCCGGGTAGACCATACAAGAAGATAAAGCTCTACGAATACTATTTGTTTTATTCACTAGACTCTAACCCATGTGTTTAAGAAAACTAAATTCCCTGCCACTTTGACAAAGACTTTGGTAAATAACCAATCTTGTCTGCGGCTTTTCGTTTCTTTTTAATTAAAAATAAATACATCAATTAACAAAATATTTAATGACTATTTAAAAGATTTTTTTAGTGAAACGTCATTTGAAGAATAAAGGGTAATGTTACCGAGTAATATTAGGATTAAGAAATAAAAAGATAAAAATAAATGATTTTTGAAACTAGTAATATTTAATGCTTTTTTTTATATAAGTAATATTTAATGCTTTAATAACTCAATTAAAAATCCAAGAAATATTCCGCGTCACGAAATCGGAAACTCCTTCTATTCGCTTGTGGGTCATTTTCGTTACCCCAATGTCAAGGGCTCCGAAGTCCAAAAGAGTTAGCGAGCTCATTCTTCTTCTTCTAAATAATAAAAGTAGGGGCTTTTATTTCCCCACCTCCCCCACTTAATTTTTCCACCTCTTATTTTTTTAAAAATCTAACTTTACCCTTGCATTCCAAATATCAACTGTTGCTTTTTTTTTCTTCACGTCCTTCACATACTCCCTCCACCTCCCTGACATACTCCCTCGCCATTTCCCCACCTCCCTCACCATTTGTTAGCAATCCACCCGCAGCTGCCGCAGTAGCAGCAGCACCACCGCAGTAGCCGCATCGCATTCGTTCGCCATCTCCTCCACAGGTTAAATCGTCCTCTTTTTTTTTTTTTTTTTTGAAATCGCAGTGTGGGATTCTTATGCAGGATCACTCCGGATATAAGAATCCGGTCATATATTTTTTTGATTACTCTTTTTCCCAAGTCCGGATTCTAATATCCGGAGTGCTCTGTATTCTAAAGTCTGGAGGTATAAAATAGTCCGGATTTAAGAATCCGGAATATTAGGAATTAGAATCAGGACTCTTTGTCTGTTAAAGTCTTGACTTGTCTTTTCCAAAGTCGATTTCAATGGAAGACAAATTTTCAGAAGACAACTTTCCCGACACCATAGCGCCCATTGTTCACGATGTTCAGGAGGTCGTTTCCATGGATTGTACGGTGCATTCACTCTTTGCTCGGGTACTTATTTTATTGATCAATTTTGTTAAGATTTGTTAGATGAGTTGGTGAATGATACATGTTGTCGTTTGGTGTTTTCTACGCGGGATGACCTATTGGCATGGGCACGAGATGTTGGCAAATCTGTTGGGTGTGTGGTTATTATTTTAAGATCGGACTATGGGCAATCAAGCAAAAGACTTTTGTGATGTTGGGTTGCGAGAAAAGTGGCAAGTATAAGCCTTACAAGACTATGGGAGTGAAGGCTCGGCACTAGAAAATGTCAATGCCCATTCAGATTGAAAGGAAGGGTGGTGAAAGGTCTTGGGAGGGTGGATTTTGAAGGTAATGCGGTATGCACAACCACGGGTTAGTTGAAAACTTTGAGGGTCATCCATATGTCGGTCGTCTAACCACGAAGAGTTGTCTAATCTGAGCGACATGACATTGAACATGATTAAGCCGAGAAACGCCTTACTCTCATTACAGCATAAAAATCCAAACAGTCACACCACAATTAGGCAGATCTACAATGCACGACAAAAGATCCGGTCTAGTCTAAGACAGGGCAGAACTGAGTTACAACATTTGATGAACTTGATGCACCGTGATCGTTATGTGCACTGGCATAGAAAAGCCGATAACTCTGATGTTATCACTGATATAGTTTGGGCACATCCTGAAGCTATCAAGCTTGTAAATTCGTCAACATTGTTTTGCTTATTGATTCGACATACAAGACTAATAGGTACAGGATGCCACTAGTTGAGATTGTTGGTGTGACCTCAACTGAGATGACATTCGCTGTTGCATTTGCATTTGTGGAGTCGGAGAAAGCGGATAACTACACATGGGTGCTTGAGAAGTTGAAGGGTATGTTTGTGAGACAGGATTCATTACCACAAGTGATAGTGACCGACCGGGAACTTTCTTTGATGAATGCAGCGGCTAACGTTTTTCCCCTGTCGCGTAACATGTTGTGCCAATTCCATATCCGTAAGAATGTGAGGCGAAGTGCAAGACTTATGTGTATCCACAAGAAAAATTGAATTGGTGATGATTGCGTTTGATTCGATTATTGATTCACCAACGATGGATGACTACCAAATGATCGCAACATTTCGAGGATGTTTCAAAGACTGCTCAATAACTTCATTGACTATGTCAAGAACACATGGCTAAATCAACACAGGGGATAAATTTGTTTACGCATGGATAGGCCGGCATATGTACATTGGAAACAAAACAACCAACGGTATGCATCCGAATTGTCGGTGACATCCGACATTTATCACTATTTTTGTGGAGTTACGAATTGTGTTTGTTTACGATGAACATGGTTGAGTCCGCACATTGGCGGTTGAAGAAGTTGTTAGGCGATAGCGGAGGAGATTTGTGTAGCTTGTTGGGATGCAATGAATAACATGATCAGGTTACAGCACACTGAGTTGAAGGCTTCATTCGAGCATAGCATTAGTAGACAACAACATTGCTTTAATATTGCAGTCTACAAGCACTTAAATGGCCTTGTGTCTAAGAATGTGTTACAGTACATTGCCGACGAGCTTCTCCGATCTAGCACCGTTGGCATAGATAGTTCTGCGTGTGGTTGTGTGCTAAGATACACGCATGGACTACCTTGTGCATGTGAGCTTACCAGATATACGATGCACTACATCCCAATCCCGTTGGAGGCAGTTCATACTCACTGGAGGAAATTGAGCTTCGAGAACCCATGTGACAAAGCGGTAGCCATGGTGCAGAACTAAGTATACAGGTTGAGCTTGCAGCATTGGCACGTAGGTTTCAGGAGCTTGATATTGCAGGCAAAATGGTACTGAAGGCGAAACTACGTGAGTTGGCATTTCCTGACACCACTTTTATCTGTCCACCCCCTTGTAAGGTGAACCCAAGGGGAGCACCAAAGAAAGGAAAGTGGTTGGCAGTAGATATTTCAACAAGACGCGATCCATCCTCATGGGAGCGTGTTAATGACTTCTTTGCCTCCCAACACGATAGTGCGTCAACTCCAACCTCATCTAGACGTTCAGCTCCTCCTCTGCCCAATAAGTCGGCTCACACTTTGTCTAGACATTCGGCTCCTCCTCCCATCAAGTCAGAACCACCTCTGACTCCTCCTCCTCCCATCAAGTCGAACCACCTACTGATTTGCTCCTCCACTCACGCCATTCATACACGGTTTCCTTATCAAATTCATCAATACATTGACAACATTATTGATGTAGAGGCGATGGGAAGCTGTGGGTATCGTAGCATCGCCGCTTTACTTGGGATGGGGAGAATGCATGGCCCTTAATCAAGCGAGGATTTGATTAGAGAGGTTGAGAGAAGCGGACGACTATGTTGGTGTACTTTGTGGCGAAGATAACCTTGAGGCACTAAAGCGATCACTCTATGTTGTGAGGTTGATCATATTGCCAAAAAGACAAATGGATGACCATGCCAGATGCGGATATGTGATTGCTAACAAATATAAGGTGGTTCTTATCTGTTTAGACCCGAGGAAGTACCACAATTTTCCCTCTCAGGCACGGACCAATCAAGGATTGGAAAAATCAGCGTCCTGCATTGGATTTACTGCATAGAATGGAAAACTTTGTCTGGTACAATAGTTGTGTTAACTCTTTATTTTTTTGTAACCTTTACATCATTTTTTACTTTGTTTAATTGGTTTCAAAATGACATGTTTTCAGGTCTATTTAAAGCATGACGCTCCAATACCTCAGCCGGATGTTCAATGGAAAAGGTTTAGAAGCGATTGTGCTAGGGATTGGGAGACGCTATATCTTAGTCGCATGCAACATTGGAAATCTATTTTTATTTCATCCGCAGAACATGTAGCTGTAGATCATTGAATATTTATATATTGGATCTCTATATTTATGGTTCAATTTGTGTTTTAATTTGTGTTTTAATTGTATTTGCCTCTCAACGACATAATGGTACGACCAGGAGACGCAAAATTTATGAACAAATAAAAGGGATTTATCCCAAAATACAAATACATATATATGTCTGATCAAAATACATATGAAAACACTAAGAGGATGCTGCTACTCGTGCCTACGCCTGACCCGTCGCCGTGTATATATCTGCGGGAAATGGGGGCGTGCTAATCTGTGGGATGTGCAGGTGTCCGTCCATCACTGCCTGTGCAATCTCAGACACCCTAGCCCAACTAGCAGCCTACGACAACAACAAAAAAAGATTTAATTTTCGTATTCACAGCTGTTTAAGACAAATAAATAAGACTTATAAATATAACATACATTTGCTGGTGGCGGTGGTGGTGCGGATGGTGGTGGTGGTTGTGGCGGCGGCGGCGGCGGCGGTGATCTTGGATCTGGAACTGATCAAAATGAAGCCACCTCTCGTCCATCTCCTCTGAACTGACCAACTGCCATCTCAAGTCCCGGGGATCGACGGGTATGCCCTGCACATGTCCAAACTGGCGCAATACCCTGTCCGGCAGGTATGGATAGACGAGAGTCCCAAAACGGATGAAGCCCCTGAAGTGAGATATAGCGTAGAACTCCCGCGCCTGCCTGTGACCGACATACGGGTCCCAGGTAGCATCGCCTACAGTCAGCCGATCCAGGGCCCGCCGATATGGCCTCACCAGTCCTGCGCCTCTGACCACATCCCAACGAGAGGCACGGGGTACTGCCTCGTCGTACTCCAGACATAAACTCTTGGATCCGAGGTCAGGTGTCTGGAAGTGCTCATGAATCCAGGCCTGCATGAAAATTAAAAACTCAAATACTCTTTAATTAGCGCTTTACAAGTGTAATAACATATTATTGAATACAACAAAATTCGTACATGTAATAGCGTCGTAAATCCCGCCATCTGCTTCTTCTTAAACCTGCTCGCATCCCTGAGCTGGTCGTACAAATGTGCGAGGGCCATGGCACCCCATGCGTAGGTCTCGACACGGCTCAAGTCCCTAAACATGTGCAGCCATCCTATACGCGTCAAGGAGCCACTCTTCTCGGTGGACAGTGGTGCCGACAAGGTGCAATAGGTAAGCCCTGGCTGCCATGTCCCACTCTCCATCCTCGCAGCATCGCCTGTATACCTCGGTGCACAGCCACTCGGTCGAGCAGTACATGCATTCCTATCAATCTCCTCATGTGCTCTGACTCTAGGGGCGCCCTAACTTGACTCGTCGGCATAGCGGCGGTATTTGTCTGCTATCCATTTGTGCGGCCCGGTGTAAACGTCCCCATCAACTGGAATATGGAGTAGGCGTGACACGTCATCAGAGTGACCGTCATCTCACCAATCGGCGGTGGAAGGCTGGAAGTGTCACGAATGCCACTGCCGGTCTACAAAGGCTTGATCGATCCCTTGTCGACCAGCCCATAACAAAGCCGCTGAGCGGATCAAGCTTCGACTTCGGCGAGAATAGCATGAATCTGCGGACAAGGGGCAGCAGATACACCGTGCCGTGGATCGATCACCCTAATCTCTCCCATAGCGACATCAAAACAGCCTGATATAAGTCAATTACATATAAATAAATGAAATTAATGTAAAAACAAAAATAGTGTTTACTTACGTCGGGCTCGAAGCCCTGGCCGTGCGGCCACATGTTCTTGTCCATAATCGGCAAGAAGCGATGCATCGTATGGGCCCCGAGAATGACCATTCTGTCTGGCTCCACCGGCTCACTGGCTCCCTTCTGGCTCCACCACCATTTCTTTGTCTGGCTCCACTTCTGCGCTTTGTCGGCTGACGTCCGCCTCCTGACCAGCTCATGTCTGGCGGCGTACTAGGTGAAATCTGAGCTCCACTACCATCGTGATGTCGGCTGACTCATCCTGGCGGCTTGCGGCGAGCATAGTAGGTCTCGTCCGATCATCAGCGAGGGCCGATATCAGACCACTTGGTATCAGGCCACCCCTGGCGGGTGCCACGACCTAAATGCGTGCCATAATCTGTAAAATAAATTCATAAATAAAATATAAATAAAAATCAAATTAAATAACTACTGCTGTCATTCCTACGTCCGGACTCTAGAATCCGGAACACTCCGGCTTCAAGAGTCCGGACGTAGGAATTGTAGTTTCTGTCATTCCTACGTCCGGACTCTAGAATTCGGAACACTCCGGCTTCAAGACTCCGGACGTAGGAATTTCAGTTTCTGTCATTCTGAACGTCCGGACTCTAGAATCCGGAAGTTGAATAACGAAAACTTCAATTCGTCCGGATTCTTGAAGCCAGTGTTCGATTCTAGAGTCCTGACGTCCACGACAGTACAATTCCTACGTCAGGACTCTTGAAGCGAGTGTTCCAGCATTCTAGAGTCCTCTGAAGAAACCAGAAAAAAAATAACGGGCGATGCTCGTACCTTGCAGAAAGTGAGAAGGAGAGAGACTATGGGAGAGGGTGGAAATGTGCTGCGTGTGAGGGGCGAGAGTGAGAGGGAGAGGAGAGGGGAGGTGAGGCGAGGATCGGAAGAGGGAGAGGAGAGGGGAGGTGAGAAACTGTGGAGTGGGGGGAGGTGATGAAATGAGGAGGAAATTAGGGTTAAGTTGAGGGGTACTTCAGTCTTTTCATTAGGTTGGGGAGGTGGGAAAATTAAGTGGGGGAGGTGGAAAAATAAAAGGCCTAAAAGTAGGGAACGGATTCCGGCACCAATTTTTTTCCTACAGCAACCCTATTCCCTTTTTTACATTCCAGCAAAACTAGTTGCGATAACAGACAATTGAGTTGCCAGAATGTCAAAAAAATTTGGGAGTGCTGTAGATAAAAAAGTGGGGTGCTGAAAGCTACTCCCGACGAGTATTTCTTGTGCAGACAAAAATGGTTTTCAAATTATTCCTCCGACACAGACAGGAGATGGATGACTCGTGCACATCATTGCCTGATCAGCAAAGCATTTTAGTCACTCTTTCTTTTTGTGATGTTCAACTTACATTTTTTTTCAAATATTTAAGTACTTACGCTTTTACTTTATAAAAAAAAATAAGTACTTACACTTTTAAAATTGTATCTTTTTCTCAAAGATAAAAATTGAATTATATTGTTAGTGGCCGAAAAACAAAAAGATGAATGCGGATTTTTGATATGTTGAACTTTTCTATTAAAAAATAGTAACTAAAATAAAGACAATTATTCTAGAAGTCTTTATCTTAATTTAAAATTTTACTTTATTTTTTTTTGTCAAGTTAATCCTTTAAAGTTTATTTTAATTTCAATTTAGTTATACATGTTTTAAAATATTGACAATATTGGCCAAATTGGTCTGTTTTTTTTGTTTTTTTGCAACAGTTTTTTGAGTTCTAATTTGTGGTACAATTGATACAACAGATTGTGTTTGTAAAACACATATTTCATGTTGTAGATCAACCAACAATTTGTCTCAAAATTAACACGGGACTAAATTAAAACAATAAAAAAAATAAAAGTGGATTAACAAGAAATTTAAAATCAATTTTATAAAATTTATTCATTCAAAATAAATTTTTGCCACCATTGAACTAAAGACATTGATTCTATGATGGCAAAAATTGATTTTGATAAATAGTGAGCTGAATAAAAAGAGATTTTCATTTAGTTACATTTATGTAAAAGTAGATTGAACAATAAATTTAAGGCTAAAAATCACGTTTGGAAGCAAAAGCTCCAAATCTCAGCTTCAAGATAGAATTCATTCCAGGGGCAAAATCGATTCTACTCAAAAACACTCAAACATGTCAAAATCACTTTTGACTCTCACAAAAGTAAATCCAAACATGCATTAAAACGACTAGATGCGAGAATTGATTTAACTCAATGCCAGAAATCCACAAAAGCAACATTGTGCACCCAAGGGTCAAAGCAAATTATCACGAATCTCTCCAAAGTCGTATATCAAATAACTAAACGACTATCTGAGCTCCCGTGGATCATGAAATGATCACTAACAAGATAAATCAGAAAGCAGAAAATCAGATAGAACTAGGACATCCGTATATAAATGGAATTTAAGGTGGAAAAACAGTTATCCAGCTGCCCTTGAGGCAAATAGTTGAATAAAAATCATGAAGCATGCAATTACATAAATGTCATCTCGAGGGGTCAATGAAATTGTTTCTCTGCTTCCGATCTCAGTACGTTAACAGAAGAATGCATATCCACAAACTTGACATGTGGCTTCCACCTAAGGAAATTTTGAAACAAATGTTAAGCAAAGGAATTGGGAGCACAAGGAAAACCAATAAATTGTCAAAGTTAAAGCTTAAACTAAAAAGATTAAAAGAACTACCAGGTTTGACAATTGTCATCCTCTTTGTATCTCCAATACCATTAATTTAACAGAAGATAGTGCTTTTCGCTTTTTCACGGCCAAAACACAGATGTTATTCGAGGTCAACTGACTTCAATATGCCCAAAATCATAGACATGTGCAATAGATCATGCACTGCAAGGTGAATATAGGGAATTGCACAGACAATGGCATTCATAAAGTCTGGAACACCATCCAAAGAGCAGGCTGTGCGTCGGGAATCAGTACTGCATACTGCATAGGCAATACTGCAATAGCATTCATAGATGTCCAGGATAGCATGTAGCTGTTCAGAATCAGCACATGCAGAACACCATATTCTGCATGATGACAGATGATGTCTATCGCATGTTAACTCAGCACAAAATATCTGGCCGACAAATAAACTGGCCAAACAATAATCTGACAGCAAGGGGACACTTCTCAATAACCATCTGGAGCACGACAGCAGACAAATGGCTGTCTTTGAAACCCCAGAAGCGAAGCAACTGACTTCAGCATGTGTGCAGAATGCAACAATGAAATGCTGCAATCTAGCTCTTGTCAATAGCTAAATGCAACTTTGTGCTAATATTACTTGCTTCAGACATTAGGAGATTGCCCAATAAATCAGGTGAACAGCAATTCATTGCTCCCATTGGTTTCAATCTTAGATCCAACATCTGCAAGCAACAATGTAGAAATGAGTATAGCAAACATGTTTCTAGAACTAATATTATTATAACGCTATGTGCTCATCTACACCTCCAGAGTACCATTATTATTCCTGCCAGTTTGATTACTAGTTAGTTGTTATCAGACCCGAGTCAGCTGACTAAACACATACACCAGACAGTAATTTATGAATGATTGACAAAATTAACAAGCAATATTGACAATATATTAAGAAAAAAAATCGGCTTACAGGTTTACATGTGTAAGTAACTATAGATTTTAAAAATAAAAAAATAAAAAAGTTAGAAGGGAAAAACCACATACTTTATTTTTCCGGGTTCTACACCAGCTGAACAACCAAGCAGGTAATTGGTCTTGGTTAACCAGATCAATAAGTTGATGCCCCACAAGTTAACATCACCAACCAGACAAACTATTATCTGACTATCTCCTATATCCTTTCCCTTTGAACTTGGGAAGATGGTGGGCATACTTGCCCTTCTCCATCATCTGCCTTATCACTTTACGAGCTTTAGAAAGCTTTCCAGCATTTCGCAGACTACTCACTAACGTACTATAGACAACAAAATTTGGACTACAACCTTTGGTCTCCATTTCCTTAAGCATTGAGCATGCTTCGTCAAACTTTCCTGCCATACATAATCCACGAATCATGGAATTGTACGTAAATACATTTGGAATTTGTCCTCTGGAAATCATCTCATTAAACATTTCCTGAGCTCTCTCAAGCTCACCGGCCACCACATATCCCGTGATCATTACAGTGTATGCCACCACATCTGGCATGCACCCATTCTTAACCATTTCATCAAAAAAATATTTGCAAGCATCCAGATTCCCTGCTCTGCTCAGTCCATCTATGAGTGTGGTGAAATGAACAACATTTGGCTCTATACCTCTTTCCCTCATGTGATTCAAAAGATCAACAGCAGCAAGTGGTTTATCCCCTTTACCAAGAACATGAAGAAGAATATTATAAGTATGAAAATCCGGAGAAAGGCCGTTTCTCGCCATCTCATCAAGCATCCTGTGAAACTGATTCAACTTCCCAAGTCTATACTTGGCAAGCATGATAATATTATAAGTTAAAACATCCGATGAAAAACCCTCAAGCAACATCTGTCCATAAACCCACTCAATCAACTTGTACTGGTTTAACACAAGAAGACAATGCAGAATTGCGTTATATGAATGCCTATAAGGCCGGTAATTAAACGACTTCGACTTTATGAACTTCACCACCAATTTCCTAGCGAAACCCGCCTCACCACTAGCACAAATCAAAATGTTGAAAGTGCGAGCCGTGGCGGGGTAACCCTTATCAGTCATCTCATCAACAAGCCTCCACATTGCCTTAAACTCCTCACACTCTGCGAATATCTGCATGATCAAGTGATATGAGTTAGCAGTGTGCCAGTAACCCTCCTGCTGATCACACCACACAAAGAACTTATACGCCAATTTTGCAATCGTAGTCTTGTTTTCACAATTCACCTCTCTCAACACCCTATACAGTACCTCTCTGACCAAAATCCCCGACGGCCTAATTCGCAACTCGTCTAAAGCCAACCTAAAATCGAAATCGAATCCATCTCGCCAGAGAACATCGAGAACCCTCCCAACATCAATCCTCACATTTCCTAACAAACCGTCTCTAACTGAAAATCTCCTTTGATTGTATCCAAAGCTATTGTACTCATTATTCAAATCCACGTTTTCACACGAAGCTACAAACATTTTTTTCAAAGGATCCTCGACCAACTCAAACCCGCTTCTAACAACCTCTTCATCAGTGTGAAACGGTTGGTCACACAGTTTCCGCGTGACGTTTAAGCAGTAGGAAATTTTATGAACCATCCTATGACCTAAGAGGGTTATTGAATTCATGGTTCGAATCCATCATCGTCTCTGAAACGACGGAGCGCTGAGCGAAAACGATTTTCCCGATAAGAGAATGTGTTTTCCTCTTCGCGATGGAAGCTTCGAGAAGCTCGTCATTGCGGCAACGGTTCGTCGAATCGAGAAAAGCGTAGAGGTAGAAGGTGGATTGGGTGTGGGTGCTGGGCGAGATAATGAAGGGACGAAAAATCGTACCGTGTGGCGCGGTGATTTAGAGCGCGGAACGAAAAATTGAGGCTTGTGTTGAGAAATCGCGTCATTGCGAGGTCCAGTGCATGGCTGCTGCTGCAACTGCCTACTGGGAACTGTGGTTGTGAAGAAAATGGAGGTAAAATGAAAATCTGAAAAACCCTAGCACGATGGAGGAACATGCCCCTCGACGCAGCGTTTCACTCACAAAATCGTGTACCCTTTTTGGGTCCCATTTTTTCCCCCATCTTTTCACACATTATTAGGAAAAAAAATTAACGATAGTTTTTTTAGGTTTAAATATATGTTTAGATCTCGTAAATATAGAGTTTTTTTGTTTTGGTCCTTGTAAAAAAACAAATTTAGATTCCCTCCCTGTCAATTCATGAGCCATCATTTTTTGACCCTGACGTTATCCTCCGTCAATCTCCATTAAAAAAAAGTGACATGGCTCACTGAAGTCCAGTCTGGAGGTTCCACGTCAGTAAATTCAATTTTTTTTCCTCATCAGATTTTCAAATCACCTGTGCCACGTCAATTAAGTTATAGCACGTGTCTAGTGATGTGGACTAGGATTCCACCTCGCCTTCTTTTTCCCCTTCCCTCTGCTCCCCGCCACCCTTTTGCACCACCGTACCTCAAAGACTTTAACCCAACAATCATTGCTGCATCGAGATATGCCCATCTCTCTACCTCAACAAAGCATGATGGAACTCCAATAAGATAATTAAGAAAAGAGGTATCATCCCCAAATATTTCTCAGTTAAGTCTTCAGGTGAGGAAATGGGGAAGAAGAATGGCACCACTTTTATACATTTATAAACAAACAATGGAGAAAATAAATTGCATAAAAAAAGTTGGACCCAAGACAATCAGAGAAAAGCATGCATATCCTGGATAAACACTTCAACTACCCACCAACCGGTGATACAAATCGGAAAATACCCCCAAAATAAAATATCAAAATTGAGTTCGTTGCATAAGCCCCCACAAATAAATTTGATTAAAAACAAAAACAAAATTAGAAGCAATAATTTTATTTTCGTTTTCTCATATTCGGCATTATGAAAGTTTAAAGATGCAATTTTGACTATAATTAGAGTTTAAAGATAGTTGTGCAAAATAAATTTACTGTTCATGTTTTAGAAAGGGGGATTGAGGAATTGAGACGGGATTGCACTCGCTATTATAAAACAGAGGGAGTGGGGTGAGCTACTTTGACGTTGGGTGGGTTCCAACTGTGGAAGGTGATCTAAAACGGCGAACGACATCAATAGACTTAAACGATGGAGAGGGATGGCGGTGGAAAAGAGAGGGAGAGAAGGGGAAGAATAAGAAGATGAAGTGGAACCCTAGTCCACATCACTAAAGAAGAAGAAGAAGAAGGAAGCAGAAGGAGGCAGCAGAAGAAGGAAGCAGAACTCATCTAGAGAAGCAGGAAGCAGACGTAGAACCTCCAGACTGAACTTTAGTGAGTGCCAAGTAATTAAAAATGCCACGTGACAGGTGTCAATTCATCCTCCGTTTGCCACATCAGCGTTTTTTAACCGAGGATAACGTCATGGACCAAAAATGATGGCTCATGATTTTGCAAGGAGGGTATCTAAAAAAAAATTACAGGGACCAATACCAAAAAACTCTATATTTGCAGGGACTAAACATATATTTAAACCTTTTTTTATTAACACATGGTAAAATTACATTGACATCCCTGAGGTCTTATTAAAAGACACTCAAACCTTCTCTAGTTTTTACAAAACACTTACCTCCCATCTGTTAACATCGTTTGTCATTCGTTAGAAAAGAAAACAAATTTCACAGATTTCTTTCGTCCTATTTCCGTCTGAAAATTGAAGCACTCTTGGATTGTTTCTTTCTCAACGAATCATGCACTATAACATCAAATTCAAACTATTCAATGACTTAATTCGTACAATTTGCATCTGAACTAGAACCCTTCTTTCATTCTCAAACCAGCGGTAAGTTTTTCACTCGCACTCAACATCTTCTTACCACATGTTTATTGGTTGATGTCATTGGTTTCTCAAATTTGGATGGAGCAGAGCATGTTTCGAATGATTGGACCTTGGGGATAGTAACCATGTTATACTATAGTCATGTTAATGAATTAGCCTTTGTTGCATTATAGCCTTTGTTATCCCATGGGTAATTATGACAACAACATTTTAATTAGTGAATGAATGAATTAGCCTTTGTTGCATTATAGCCTTTGTTATGCCATGGGTAATTATGACAACAACATTTTAATTAGTTAATGGATTAGTCATGTTATACTATAGCCATGTTAATGAATCACCCTTTGAATTTGACGACATAAATAAGGGAGGTTAGTGTCTATTCAAAAACTAGAGGGAGTGTAAGTATCTTTTAATGAAACCTCAAGGGAGGTTAGTACAATTTTCCCTTGGCTTTTTCTACCAGCACCCCCCATCAGACTACTCCGACCCCCTGTTAGCTTTTTTTAATTGTTAAAAGACCAAAACACCCTTACACGGTAATTGATCTATGTCCATTTTTTTTCTTCGTCTGCGAATCGTATGTGAATTGAGTTAATGTAGCACACGTGAATTCAATTCATGTAACGTCTAAAAATTTTAAATTTTCACATTCAACCTAAATTAAATTCACGTAGCTACACGTGAATTCAATTTACGTATCACCCGTGAATTCAATTCACGTAACGTCTAAAATTTATAAATTTTCACATTCAACGTGAATTAAATTCACGTAGCTACATGTTAATTCAATTTACGTATCATACGTGAATTAAATTCACGTAAACATCAAAATTCTAGTTTAGGTAAATTCAATTAATGGAACGATACATGAATTAAGTTAACGTGTACATACGTGAATTTAATTTACGTAAACTTACGTTAATTAAATTCACGTAAGGTTGGGGCAGAATTCCCATTTTATATCTCTTTTCTCTTCATATTACTCGGTATATATTCATACTAAATGCTTGCTTACTTAATACTATCCCTTGGCAACAGCTGAATTTGCAAAACTAAATTACGCTTCGTTTATCACTTTGTCTGATAAATTGTAAGTTCTATTTCAATATTTTAGGATAAGAAGGAATTTTTTTTGTAGATCATTACTAATTGTGGAATTGTTTATTTAGATTAAGGAGCAAGCAAACAGTAGTTTAAAGATGGGTTATTTATGTGATTTTTGTGGAGACCAGAGACAAAAACGCAAAAAAAAAAAACAGAAGAGGGAGGGATGGGAAGAACGAAAATGGGGGGAGAGACAGAGATGGGAAGAACGAAAATTGGGGGGTGAGAAAATGGGGTGTTTTGGGTGAGAGAGGGTGAAGAATGAAAATGGGGAAGGGGGAGGGGATCGCTGAACAGGGAGGGATGGGGTGGGGAGTTTAATAGTTTGTTTGGAAAATTTAATTTGGGGGTAAGGGTAGTTTTGTCTTTGACTAATTAAAAAAAGCTGATAGGGGGTGTGAGTAGTCCAATGGCAGTGCTGTTAGAAAAAGCCTTTTCCCTGTATTAATCCCATCTCATCCCATCCCATCCCATTTCAATTAAGGAGAAAATAGGGCTCCTGAAATTCCATATATACCCCGTACTGAGAAACTTACACGTGTCCACTTTTGAGGGTAAAATGGAGATTCTATTAGTTATAGCTCTATAATGACCTTGCATACAAAATAAGAAAATATTGTTCCTGCTGATCACTTCTGCTCTGTCACTCACCTCTTCTGCTCTGTCACTCACCTCTAGTTCCTGCCATCTTGTAATGAGAGAAAGCTTTTCTTCTTCTCGGCTCTTCCCTATGCACCTCGAGCTCCTCATTTGCCTTCTCCATCTACTTGTATACAACAAACAGCTGCTATTCTTCTTCCTTTGCTTCTTCTTCAACATTGCTTCTTCTTCAACATTTTATGTTTTGGTTAATTTTCCATTGTCTGCATCTTCATCTACTGTCACTTTTTTTTGGGTGCTAAGTCACGTTTTTTAATGGCTAGGACTTTGATTCATCATCTTTTTTTTTCTCAAAGCAGGTAACTATGAGACCCCATTTGTGACTTCAAGATCACAATCATTGAAGGTATGAAGGTTTTAGTTCCATTTTGTATTTTTATTTTGCTTTATGGTTTGATTTTAATCTTTCTCACAGTAGAATGGGTTTCACAAATATCTCACCTTTGCATGTTCCTTTCTCTTCTCTTCTCCATCTACAAATTTTCCTTCTGCATCTACTAGAAGCACGTACCAAAAATTTTGCTTTTCCTCTTCTTTTCTCCATATACGATTTTTGCTGCTGCATCTACTTTGTTGCCTTATTCTGTGTTTAAATATGTGACTTTGAATGCATGAAATTTATGCTTTTCAACCTATTCTCTTAACAGTTTTACATTAAATGCATTAAATTTTTGATTGTTTCTGGTGTTTTGCTAACTATTCTCTTAACACCCTTACATTTTTTATTGCATTCTCTCAACACATTTACATGGAGACTGTCATTGTTGAAATTGTTTTCTGAATACCTTTATTTGTAACACGTTGTCAAACTCATCTCAACCCTCTGTGATTTGTCTTTTTCTGCTGTGTGTTTTTACTATTCTTGAACCACTTCTTCAACTTGGATTTTAATGACTTTGTTGTTGGATTTTTGCATTTTCAACAGATGACTCGCAAATTTGACATGCTCAAAGAGATAGATAACTCTAAACAGTTATGGAAGGTTGCTGTTAGAATTGTTGATGTTTGGTGTGTGCCGCCGAAACCTCCTCAACTAGAGCATCTTGAATTAGTCTTAATGGATGCAAATGTGAAATTATTAATCTCATTTGAAACTATGTTTTGGTATTCCATAACTTTGATCTCATTTGAAATTATTAATCTTTTTGTTCCTATTTTAATGAATTAGGGTGATAAGATTCAACTGTCTATTTATAAAGATGAATTGGTGAAATGGAAGTCAAAGTTGAAGGAGCATAGTACTTATATCATGCACTATTTTAAGGTAGTGTCTAATGATCTTCAGGGACCATCCGTACATAATTTTATTTTATTGGAGGTACAATTGTCAAAGAGCAACACCTTGCTGAGATTCCACCATATGAATACCAGTTTAAGAATTTTGTTGACATTCATACTGGCAATTTTCGTATAGATCTGTTAGTAGGTAATAGTTTACAGTAATTACTATTTATCAATATATTTGCTAATCTTATTTTGTTTTACAAAAAAGTATATTAACTATAGTATTTTTATCATTCTTCAGAGGTCAAAGGAACAGTGCATGAAGTTTCATATTCTTAACCTACTGGAGATCAGAAGAAATTTGTTTTTACCATTAGAGATTTTAGGTATTATACTTGCTTCTGTCTTAAGTTTTATGAAAATTTCATTTTACCATTCATATTATAAGTATTGTTTGTATTTTAACAGTTGTTTATTTATAAATGATGTTGTAGTGGTGAGCTGATAGTTGTACTCTTTGGGATGACTATGCCATGAAAATGATGACTTACAAAGAAAAAGCTAAGTCTCAGCAAATTATTGTTATACTGACACATGCAAGAATCAAACAACCACAAGGTTAAAGTAATGTATTATACCTAATTGTCATTTATTACCGGATTCCTATTTAAGCAGTCTATCATAAGAATATATACCTAATGTGTTTTCAGAAAAATATCCAGCATCGATATAAAATTCTTGGTATGGTTCAAAATTGTTGATTAATGAAGATATAGTGGAGATAGAGAGCTATAAAAATAGGTAGGGCACTCTCATTGTAGTGATCCATAATGACAGAAGCAAGTTGAGAATTCTTATAATAGATGTTGAATTTAATTTCTGCAACATGATTTATTCTAGGTTTGCTGCAATGAACCTACCTGAACCATCAACACAGAGACAAACTCAATTCTCTGGATCCTCTCAATTTTCTCAACGTGAAATATTCATGTATAAAGCTGAGGTTAAGTCTATTGCAGATATAAATAGAATTACAGAAGTTAGTATTAATTGAATCAGTATTCTTAATGGTTTTGTTATTATGTGTATAGTCCCACTGTTTTAGTGTACTAATTGCCCTTAACTCATCCTAATACAAGTAGGAAGTGAACTGTGTGACTGTTGGGACAACTGGACAATTTGTTGTCAACAAAAATGGCTGGAGCTATGAAGGGTGCATGAGTTGCACTAGAAGAGCTAAAGCGGCACAAATGTGAATGTGAGAATGTCAGTAAACACTCTATACCAAGGTACTTTTGTTTGAAATTTTGAACTTTTTAATTAAGAATAACTAATGAATTTAATTTTTGGTTTAACTATGGTGAATGATTGATTGGACAGGTATAAGTGTTAACACACCATTTTGTCTATTATTTTGGGGTATTTTGAGTATAAAATATTATTATTTTGTTCCTTATTAGATAAAATATGCTCACTATTTCCTCATTTATGTAGAAAAGTATAAAAGGCAACTTGAGAAGCAAAAGATGTAATTTTGGGAAGATTCTGGCAAGATTTGAGCATATTTTGGCGTTTCTAGACAAGCGGTACGGCCTGACATATATTCAGTACGACCGTACCTATTTAAGCACATCAGTAGGGGCGTACCCCCTTGGTCAGTACAGCCTAGCGCCGAAGAGAAAATTCAGTACGGCCGGACCTAAGTCAGTACGGTCGTATACAATTGTGTCAGGGAGTGCAGAGTGCACAAGTACGTGCCAACGTCATAATTAAAGCCCGGTATAAATGCAGTACGACTGTGCCCAAGCCCAGAACGCACAGATTTGAAGCCAGTTGACCTAATGCGCCTCAAAGCCTATAAATAGACATTCTCACCCCTTTTGAGAACTAACTCACTCTCTGTGAGAGAATTTATTCTCTCTGAGTGAAGGTCTTTTACTCTTGTCTCTTGTCTCTCTTCTTTTCTTTTCTTTTCTTTTAGGATTTCTTATTTGGATGTTTGTTATGAGTAGCTAACTCCATCACTAGGGGTGATGGAGGATCTTTTACGATATTCTTGACATTTATTTAATTGTTATTTTGAATTCTTTATTATCCTTATGAATGTGTTCTTTCTAACATGCTTAATTCCATAGGATCTAGCCAATCCTTAACAAATTAGTTTATTGTGGTAATCGCATCATAATTAATTAGTGGAACTCTAGGATCAACAAAACTCGCTTTATACACCGGATAGGTTATTGTTTGTTCCCAATTAATTATTAGATTAACAAACTTGTCTATTCTTAATGCTCTTTCCTTTAATTACCTTCTAGGACCAAACAGAGTAATTAGTTAGGAGGAAGGCTATTACAAGCTAGGTAGCCCCTAGTAATTTAGAATGAGTGATTGACATTCAATAAGGTAATACAATTCATAATAGCAAGGAAATAGATTCATGATCTAGTATTAGTGAACCCAGTTTTCCTAGGCTTTTCCTAATTAATCTCTCTTTAGTTCTTGATCTCGTTATTTACAATTCAATCATTTGACTCTCAAAACCGTTACTTTCGTTTGTCTAAATAATAAGGATCTCTATTAATTTAGTACTCACGCATTCTTTGTGGGTTAGACATTCGAAGTCTTAAAAATAATCCACCTTATTACGAGTTACGATCAAGTACACTTGTTTGAGCCGCAACAAGTTTTTGGCGCCATTGCCGGAGAATGTTAGCGATATTAGACCAACGAGATTCTTGTTAATTTAGACATTTATTATTATTATTATTATTATTATTATTATTATTATTATTATTATGATCATCATCGTTGTTATTATTGTTATTACTATTTTTTGTTATTAGTTTTTATTATTATTTTATTGTAAAAAAAAATGTTGTTTCTTGACTGCTACGTTGCTTTTGTAATTATTATTATGTAAAAAAAAAATAGTAGATTAAGATATTTGTTTGTTTTAAATTTTTGCTTGTTTGTTTAGTTGTAGATTTAGATTCAAATTCAAAAATTCAAAAAGATTTTTCTTTTATCTCTTTATCTAGATTTTAAATTTTTGTTTGGTTGTTTTATTTTATCTCTTTATCCATTTGTTAGATCTTATCTTATTTTGTTTTATCTTATTCTATTTTGTTTTAATTAAAAGATATGATATGGTGAGTCTAATTTGATAAAGATTTGATAAGGATTAGATTAGGATAATATTATCTTATTTTATTTTGTTTTGATTTCATTTAACTTATTTCTATTTTATTCCAACTTTTCTTGTTTTGTTTGATTTTGATTCTATTTTATTTTATTTTGACTATTATTATTTTATTAAAAAAATAATAATCTCATGGATTCTATTCCTTTATGTGAGTATTGTGGTTATTTTGTAGGACATGCATACAACTGCTGGGTTCTTTCCTTTTTTTGTGAGTATTGTAGTATTGTAGGACACGAATGGCAAGACTGTTCATCATATTGGGCAGAGAACAACTCTTGGAGAAGTCAGAATCAAAGAGAAAATTTTTATTGGTCATCTCAAGAGCAAGAACTTAAGAAGCAAGAACCAGAACCTGAAGAGCAAAAACCAGAACTTGAGGAGACAAAGAGAAAATTTGATGAAGGATACAATTCTTTGGAGAAGATATTAAACATCGATACAGAGGAAACCAAAGCTTTACAAGAACAAGTCTCTGCCTTGACAAATTACATACTTATGGAGCAAGAACTAGAACTTGAGGAGGCAAAAAGAAAATCCGATGAAAGATTCAAGTTTTTAGAAAGAATAGTGAATCAAAATAGAGAAGAACAAGAATGTTTAAGAAGTCAGTTTTCTACTTTGATAGCATTAATGACTCAACAAGCTCTAGATTCGCCGCCGACTCAAGTTGAGCCCGTTCCCCAAGGTGGAATACGAAGTCACCATCCATGAGAGTGATGAAGAGTTAAATGAAGAACTAACCATGGAGGAGATTTTGGCTAAGTATGGGAATAAGTTTGGTGACCCATTTGATGTTTTCGAAACTCCTATTGAATTTGTGGAGAGTCAAGACTCTGATCCAACAATAAGTTTGGTGACTCAGAGTGAACAAGATACTTTGCTTAGTCAAATTGAGCCTAATTTAAAAGAGGAAGATGAAGTCATCATTCTTGAGAATATTGAGGAGTTGACTGAAGAGCCTAAATCTAAGCCTAAGTGTGAAGAACAGTCAATCACAAGAACAATTGAAGCTCTTACTGAAGGGAGCACTCATGAAGAGAACAAGGAAAACCCCATGATTCTTGGTTTTGTGCAAAAGAAGGAAGTCCCAATTAATTTGAGACAAACTCTTTTGGCCAAAATCGGTGAAGCAGTCATTGAAGTTCAAAAAGGCAAGTTAACTATAGGAAGTGGTAAGGAAGATGCTGTTTTAAAGGTTTTAAATTCTACTAAAAATCCATGTTCTTTTACTCTTTCTTATTTTGCCAATAACGTGATTGCTTTTAACGGCTTTGATGACTTAAGAGTGCAGGAACTTTTAGAAGAAATTACTAACTTGCAGGATCCTGTTATAGTGGTGGGTGATGAAGAGATAAAAATTCCACAATATTATGAAATTAATCCACCACTTGGCAAAAGAAAGAACAACCTAAACCACATGGTCAAAAAGTGGAGAAGGGGCAATGCAATGAATGCAAAATTCACTCTTAGAGAGCCGCCTGGTTGACCACTTTTAAGCAAACTATCAGGCTCACGACGTTAAACAAGCGCTTTGCAGGAGGCAAGCTGTGTTATTTAATTTCTTTCTATTTATTTTTATATTTTTAATGGTTATTTGTGATTTACAGTTTCTCTAGAGGCATTGACAAGGCTACAACAGTAATTGAATCACACTCCGCAATTTGCTCGTGAAATTTTTTAGAGGGGAGTGCATTTTCACCTTAAATTATCTTTAGCACCTATTTTAACTGTTTAAATTTTTATTGCTTATTTTATAACTGTTAGCAGTGATGACACTGCTAAAAATAAGTGTGGGGAGGAAACTATATTTATAGTTACTTAGCTATGCTTATAACTATTAAATTATGAAAAATTTGATATTTTTCTGATTTAGGGGCTATTTTAAAAATTTTCTGACAACTTGTGATTGAAATGACATTGTTGTTAATTTTAGAATTTGCTGATAATTAGCATTGAAGTTTTATGAGTTTCAACTTGCTTGTGTAAACCACTGAATGTGAGATTTGAGCCTAAATAAGAGGTCACATCATATTTTTACCTCTATTCATTGTTTAAGTGCTATTTTCCCATGTTGTGCATTCTAGAACTTGTGCTGAGACCATTGCAAAGCGAATATAAATTTACTTTCATGTGAATTTGATAGGGGCAAATTTTAGGAATTTTTCAGGCCTACTTCAATTTTGTTGCAAATATTTTACCGCTAGTTGCCCATTTTTGTGCTTATTATTATATTTCTTTGGTACCATTTTATTGGCATTGATTATTGTTTTTATTGAGGTAACCTTGGAAATTACTTTTGTTAGAGCAAGTAGTGGCATAAATCAAAAGGATAATGTTAGAAATCCCTCAAGAAAGCTTATAAAAGGAAGGCTTAGCAGTTATATTCCCCTTCTAGAATTATTAAGTTGTTAAATTGTGACATGAAAAGCATAAAGGAGGAAAGGAAAGAGAAAGCAAAAAAAAAAAAGAATTGAAAAAATGTGTTATTGCCTTCAAGGAATAAAAAGAGAAAAATGCATATTAGAGGGATTCTTGCCTACTCTTTATAGTTTAAAAAAAGAAAAAGATTACTTGTTTGGTTGATTTGTTTCTGATCCTTTGCATGACCTTTTCTTTCTTTTTATCCCACCTAACATTATTACCTTGGCCCCATTACAACCAATGGAAAACTCTTTTTCCTCTTTTGCACGATAAGTGGATTTTAATAATAGAGTTTTGATCAATGTACAAGTCTATGGTAATGTCACTTCTTTGGAAAAATTTGAGAGTTACTGACTACACCTTTAAATACTTTGAGAGTGGTGAGAATAGTGACTTATGAATCACAGACTTGGTGAACTTGTTAAACTTGCATCTCTAATTGGGTATTCTATTACTTAGCACCTCTTATAATATTGCTCTGTCGTCATGTATCTCGTTTATGCCCCTAGTCATTAAAGTTAATTTTTCTTATAATTATCCAAGTAGTTTGCTTGAGAACAAGCAAAAGTTTAAGTGTGGGGATATGTTAACACACCATTTTGTCTATTATTTTGGGGTATTTTGAGTATAAAATATTATGATTTTATTCCTTATTAAATAAAATATGCTCACTATTTTCTCATTTATGCAGAAAAGTATAAAAGGTAACTTGAGAAGCACAAGATGTAATTTTGGGAAGATTATGGCAAGATTTGAGCATATTTTGGCGTTCTTTGGACAAGTATGCGACTGACATATATTCAAGATCGCCAGTATCTATTTAAGCACATCGATGAGGGCGTACTTGGTCATTCTGACTGGCGCCGATGAGAAAATTCAGTATGGCCGTACACAATTGTGTCAGGGAGTGCAGAGTGCACAAGTACAGGCCAACGTCGTAATTAAAGCTCGGTACGGCCGTGTATAATCGCAGTACGGCCGTACCTAAGCCCAAAAGACACAGATTTGAAGCCAATTGACCTAGTGCACCTCAAAGCCTATAAATAGACATTCTCATCCCTTTTGAGAACTAATTCACTCACTGTGAGAGAATTCGTTCTCTCTGAATGAGGGTCTTTTGCTCTTGTCTCTTGTCTCTCTTCTTTTCTTTTCTTTTCTTTTAGGATTTCTTGTTTGGATGTTTGTTATGAGTAGCTAACTCCATCACTAGGAGTGATGGAGGATCTTTTACGATGTTCTTGACATTTATTTAATTGTTATTTTGAATTCTTTATTATCCTTATGAATGTGTTCTTCCAAGCATGTTTAATTCCATAGGATCTGGCCAATCTTTAACAAATTAGTTAATTGTGGTAACAACATCATAATTAATTAGTGGAACTCTAGTATCAACAAAACTCGCTTTATACGCCGGATAGGTTATTGCTTGTTTCCAATCAGTTATTAGGTTAATAAACTTGTCTGTTCTTAATGCTCTTTCTTTTAATTACCTTCTAGGACCAAACATAGTAATTAGTCAGGAGGAATGCTATTGCAAGCTAGATAGCCCTTAGTAATTTAGAGTGAGTGGTTGGCATTCAATAAGGTAATACAATTCATAACAGCAAGGAAATAGATTCATGATATAGTATTAGTGAACCCAATTCCCCTAGGCTTTTCCTAATTGATCTCTCTTTAGTTCTTGATCTCGTTATTTTCAATTTAATCGTTTGACTCTCAAAATTGTTACTTTCGTTCGTCTAAATAATAAGGATCTCTATTAATTTAGTACTCGCGCATTTCTGTGGGTTCGACATTCGGAATCATAAAAATACTCCACTTTATTACGAGTTACGACCAGGTGTACTTGTCTGAGCCGCAATAATAAGCTAGAAATCAATGTCTATCATAACAACCACAGTTCAAAATTTATCTTTTGGGATTAAGATTGTCGTGATCTTATAGGCAACTCAGCTCTTGAACTAAGACAGAAGATGATTGAGGTGTGTATTAATCAGTGATCTTACATATGTAATATTTATTGTTTTGACTTATCAATAGCATAATGACACTTGATTTGTACTTCTTAAACATATTATCTTTTGAGCTAGGAAGGTGAAGATGAACCTAATGCTTATCTAGAGCCCCTTGATAAAATGTTGGCTAGGACTTTAGCACTGAAAGTCAGGGTGCAACCATCCTATAGCCAATCATATGTGATTGAGGCATTTGAAGATGCCGAATTGGTTCAATCAATTCTGAATCAATTTGAATCTCAAGAGGTATATTAAATCTAGACTACATAAATTATAACAGTCATTAACTATAGGATTAATGCATTTCAAAAATCTGTTGTTATTATTAGGAGACATCTAAACTGGACAAAGGAAAGTCTTTGGTGAGTGAAGATCTTCAGTTTGAAACTGTAAGTATAAATGGTCCAGTTTTGTGATTTAGTACAGTTATATTATTACTATTGTTATATGTGCTGGATAAGAGATAATTCACTGTAATTATTTTGTCAATGCAGCAATCTTTATCTGGAACAGCAGATCATGATCCAGACCTAGCAGCTGCTATTACTCCAGCCAAAAGGCTTTCACCTGAAATGCAGTTTGATGACCACCAAAGTCAAGAATTGGTTTCTGCCCAAATGTCATCTACAAAAATCCCGAGGAATATTAAAAGTGAATGAAATTTTATAGCTTCATCGGACTTTGACAAATTGGTGTAACTTTTTTTTATGGCCATTTCAGTACCTTGGCCTGTTGTGTAACTTTTTGTGCTATGTAAGATATTAAAACAGTGATGTGTGGAGATTATCACCATGAAATATAATTTCCATGTGTTTTGTAAAATGAATGTACCATGATAAACTGTTACAGGCCGATCCCCGAGCTGGAACCCACCGAGCCGACCCCTATGCCTATCAGGTGACATCGAGCTCGACCCAGTACCGACCGTGTTCCTACGAGCTCGGGTCACTACCGACCGGGCAGGGCCAAGTACGCACGAGCACAGGCCTATGCCCACCGAGCCACTATGGACCCTCGGACCATTTCTCGAGATGGGTCGCTCCGATCCCATGCATACACTCGGGACCCGAGCCGCGTGCCCCGACATGGAACCCCCGAAGAAGGGGCCCACCGGGCAGTACCTTTGCGAAAAAGGCGGGGCACGTTATCAGATCATAATGGGCCGTTACCCTTATTAGGTGCGAGCCATTACCCTGCATGAAGAGGAGGGGGCGTACGGTTCAGATGGGGAGCAACCAAACGCCTGCCATGTTTCACTATATAAAGGGGGCTTAGCTCCCCAGGTAAAGAGGCGGATCTCTCACTCTCTCTCTACACTCTCTCTAAACCCTAAACTCATCTCTATGATGTGAGCTCTAGGCTCACCCTAAAAAGCCTTATCTAACTTAGGCATTAGAGTGCCTTTTGCAGGTACCCCACCAGCCGGTCTGAAGGAGGACGGACATCACGCCCGGAGGAGGAGTACTCACCACGGAGCTCACCGCCCAACTACCAAGTAGAGGAGCAAAGGTACGACCTTGCACCATTTCGTGCATTAACATTGGCGCCCACCGTGGGGCCCGGTAAAACTAGCCTGGGCCTCAAGGATACCACACGAGAAGGACGACGCGAACCAGCAGCACGACGAACTGATGATCGCCACCGGAGGAATCAAGCCAGAACACCGTCGGCCAGAGCCAACAGCCACCTAAAGATCCGGTCTTGGAGCACCTCATGGCGGAGAACACAGAGCTGAAACAACGGATCAATGAAACCCTCGTGACAACCACTACGGCGAAGACATCAAGCAAAACAGATCGAAAATTAATTGCTGGTCATTACCGAGTGACTTCCAAGGAAAAAATGTGAAAAACATAGGACCTCAGACTTTTACTGTTCATTGCAATTCTGGTGAAAAAAAAAGGAGTACACAAACGAAAAGGTCTCCCCACGACGAACATAGCGACCATAACATCACTATATGTATATACACATCACACCGAGCAAAGTCAATTATGACTTACGATGACGTACGTCGGACTTTTCGAAAGAAATGCAAGGAGCATGGATCGATGCATACTAGAAGATTGAATTTTTTCCGAAAAATACACCGACTGCTTTTTCCCATCAGTGACATTATAACCGATTTGCACATGGTTTTATCTTGCATTATTGCACCTGACAATCTTGAGATCGATTTTGACTTGCTAATGGCTGCTTTTTGGAGAGGTCAAGATAAAAATCGAATCTTTGGGTATCCTAAGAATCAGGAACGAAGGTCAGCCACACAAATCTTGGAAGAAATCAAGATACGCTTGGCAAAGCCCAACCAATCAACTCGGCCAACCTCATCCCAACTACCGAGCTGACCTCAACCATGCCGCTTGGACAGCCCGATCAACTACTCTCACAGGGAAGTATAAAACTCGACTACGAGCACTTTACTTTACTCGTAGCATAAAAATTAATGCTAACTTTATTACATCAAGTTGTCGCAAATTGTCTATACTTTGACAGGAACAGTGCCCCAAAACCAAAGGTCGAGCCCGCAACGGAGCTCGGCACCCAGTGTCGGAAGAAGCTCAACCGCAGCTCGACCCCGGTGGTCCTAAACCCAAGTCAGCATAAAGGCTTGGTGAGCTCGCTCGCAGCTCGACCCCCGTGGTCCTAAACCCAAGTCAGCATAAAGGCTTGGTGAGCTTATTCGCAGCTCGACCCCTGTGGTCCTAAACCCAAGGCAGCATAAAGGCTTGGTAAGCTCGCTCGCAACTCAACCCCTGTGGTTTCGAAGCCACCAGGTCAACATAGAGGCCTGACAAGCTCGGAAGGTCGCCAGTCGACCCAAACAACCCCTGTGGTTTCGAAGACACCAGGTCAGCATAGAGGCCTGCAAGCTCTAAAGCAGCTCGACTAAGGTCGCCTGTCGACCATTGTGGTTTCAAAGACACCAGGTCAGCATAGAGGCCTGCAAGCTCTAAAGCAGCTCGACTAAGGTCGCCTGTCGACCCCTGTGGTTTCAAAGACACCAGGTCAGCATAGAGACCTGACAAGCTCAGAAGGTCTCCAGTCGACCCAAACAACCCCTGTGGTTTCGAAGACACCAGGTCAGCATAGAGGCCTGGTGAGCTCTAAAGCAGCTCGGAAGGTCGCCAGTCGACCTAAGTAACCCCTGTGGTTTCAAAGACACCAGGTCAGCATAGAGGCCTGCAAGCTCTAAAGCAGCTCGACTAAGGTCGCCTGTCGACCCCTGTAGTTTCAAAGACACCAGGTCAGTATAGAGGTCTGCAAGCTCTAAAGCAGCTCGACTAAGGTCGCCTGTCAACCCCTGTGGTTTCGAAGCCACCAGGTCAGCATAAAGGTCTGGCGAGCTCTAAAGCACCTCGGCTAAGGTCACCTGTCGACCTAAACAAGACCATTGTGGTTTCAAAGACACCACGTCAGCATAAAGATGTGCCGAGCTCAAACACAGTGCGACAAAGACTAACCCCTGCGGTTCCAAAGATTTCAGGTCAGCATAGAGGCCTGGCGAGCTCTAAAGCAGCTCGGAAGATGATAACTCGACCTGAAGAAAAGCCTAACCGGCTCCAATCATCATAGAGATCTGACATCTCAAAATGATGTTCGGATTAGACAAGCACTCGACTAATGTTGTTACGAGGGACTAATGTTCCAAACTTCCAATTTGCAACAAATCTTTCGGGGGAAGCCACCCGAGGACTACACTACCTTATACTACCCAAGGACTACAGGAACGCGTGAAAAGAAAGTAAAGTAAGTCATCATCACTTAATCAAATTTCATTCATAGGAAAAGGAATTGCAAGAGGTGGTTCTCGGATGAGCAATTACAAGATCGGAACTAAAGAGAAACAAAAAGCAAAAAAGAACAAGTAACACTAGGGCATTCCCTTGGTTTTCAATAACAAGATTGGGAGCGATCACCTTCACTTGGGCCAGGCACCATCAAAACCCTCCTTAAAATTGGGGAGCACTGAAGCCTTTTTGCCCCTCGAGATGAAGTCCAACTCTCCACGAGCTCGGAAAGGGTGGAGCTCTCCGTGAGCTCACCAACAAAGACCAGCTCAACACGAGCTCGAACAAGAAGCAGCTCTCCGTGAGCTCACCAACAAAGACCAGCTCCCCATCAGCACTTCAAATGTAGAGGCCGATATCTCAACATGCACTTCAATTCTTCAAATTCAAGTACAAATTTTAGGTCGGAGTAGACCACCATAGGTCAGAGCTCGACCAATGCAGAGACCTACAGTTCAAACCTATTTACAAGCTCTCCTTGTGCCCGACACGAGTACTTATTGGAGCCCGACCTGCTCGGAGCTCATCCTGACTGGAGCTCGACCCGCTCGGAACTCATTCTGACTGGAGCTCGACCTGCTCGGAGCTCATCTTCATCTGAGCTTGACCTGCTCGGAGCTCATCCTCATCTGAGCTCGACTCAACCAGTTCAAAGCTCAATCTGCATTTAAGCTCCCCGTGTTCAAGAGATCACTGGGTAGATAATTGGAAGACCACAGATAATTGGATGACCTCAAGTCGCACATCAGATACCAGCTCAGACCTCAGACATCAGACCTCATAGGAAATCTTGATATCATACCACGCAGAGCAGATCATCCGATCAATCATCATATTATTCACAATCAAAGCCCATATAATTGATTGTGGCACTTTAACGGGTTCAACCTGACCCACTACTCTTGAGTAGTAATTATGTTATTTTAAGCTCAGCAAGAACAATTCTATAATGGGATCAACTCTTACAAGGTATTTGGAGAAAACCAAATACTTGCACTCTAAATATATGCTCAGCTAATCGGCAAGCAAGTCTAGGGGGCTGGACAGAGATAAGACCAAAAGAATCTTATGGTCGCTTCTTGGCGACCTTTGCAGGAGAAAAGACTGTCCAACTCGGACACCAACCCAGCGAACAGGACTTAGACCCTTTCCCCTACCAAGCAAAGGGTCTAGGTGGCTTGTGTTACAGGCCGATCCCCGAGCTGGAACCCACCGAGCCGACCCCTATGCCTATCAGGTGACATCGAGCTCGACCCAGTACTGACCGTGTTCCTACGAGCTCGGGTCACTACCGACCGGGCAGGGCCAAGTACGCACGAGCACAGACCTACGCCCACTGAGCCACTATGGACCCTCGGACCATTTCTCGAGATGGGTCGCTCCGATCCCATGCATACACTCGGGACCCGAGCCGCGTGCCCCGACATGGAACCCCCGAAGAAGGGGCCCACCGGGCAGTACCGTTGCGAAAAAGGCGGGGCACGTTATCAGATCATAATGGGCCGTTATCCTTATTAGGTGCGAGCCGTTACCCTGCATGAAGAGGAGGGGGCGCACGGTTCAGATGGGGAGCAACCAAACGCCTGCCAGGTTTCACTATATAAAGGGGGCTTATCTCCCCAGGTAAAGAGGCGGATCTCTCACTCTCTCTCTACACTCTCTCTAAACCCTAAACTCATCTCTATGATGCGAGCTCTAGGCTCACCCTAAAAAGCCCTATCTAACTTAGGCATCGGAGTGCCTTTTGCAGGTACCCACCAGTCGGTCTGAAGGAGGACGAACATCACGCCCGGAGGAGGAGTACTCACCACGGACCTCACCGCCCAACTACCAAGCAGAGGAGCAAAGGTACGACCTTGCACCATTTCGTGCATTAACATAAACAATGCCTCATGGATTAATCTTTTTTTATGGATCAGTCAATATGTTCGTATTACTATTGTCTCTCACTTCCTCCCAATTATATTCTCTCTGAAAATGTGTGGAGGTGCTATCATTTCAGACTTCATTGGCCTGTAATATGTTTGTATTATTTCACAATACTTGACAAAGGTTGCTCCACAACACTTCTCTGTGAAAATGTGTGGATGTGCTATAATAAGTTTGTATTACTTAAAAGTATTTGATATTACTTTTTTAACAATTTTCAAAAAATGATACATTTTTCACACACTACTTAAATGACAAATTGAAAAACCAGCAGATGATAATGGTTACCTTAACAAATCAATTTCAACACATTAGTGACCTTAACAAATCCAATTAAACAAATTTTATGCATAAAAATGAACATAGAAATCGTAAATATGGAACCAAGAGTTGTGCATCACATAACGTAACTAATAAAAAACCAGTAGTCCCAAAAGAAAAAGAAATGCTGACTAACCAATCAGCATTCATTGGAGTAACATATGGTGTAAACAATTGAAACTTTTTTACTGATTTATGATTTATTATAAATTAAAAAGACCACTCATTTTAAATTATCATCATGACTGAATTGGATTTGACTAAAATCAGATTGTATAGATATTATAAAATCAGAAAATTACATTTATTCTACGGAGTTGTTATAGGTAGCCATTATCAAGAAAAAAAACTCATGGAAAATGGTGTAATAAAAATGGCTATCAACTTTTCACCAAAAAAAAGGAACAAGAAATGGCTGTCAACTTTTCAAAATAATAGGTATCAAGAACATCGTAAAAGAACCCCCATCACCCCTAGTGATGGAATTAGCTACTCATAATGTTATGTAACAAAAGAAAGTAAAACAAATTCAAACTCCTAAAAGACATGAGTTAAAGAACTGGGACTCCCTTTCGGTATGACGGCAATCCTCTGTGTGTTCCTCATGTCTCCACGGACTCCAACAACAATTCTGAATTGATGGGAAGCTCCAATGATCCAAAACTTACTCCAATCGTATGGTGTTTGTGAATGATTCTCAACAAGGGGGCTCTTGACTTGGGAATTCGTCAAAAGATCTTTGTAACATGTTAAGAGCCCCTATTTATAGACTAGGCTGTGAATTAGGTTATCTGGTTTCAAATCTGCACTGATCAGGGATGGGGTACGGCTATACCGCATATATACACGGTCGTACTGAGCTTCATTGATGACACTGGATCGTACCCATGCGTGCTGTTGTCCCGACATCACTTGTGTACGGCCGTACTACCTTAGACACGGCCGTACTATACTATTTTATCGGTGTCAGGTGGTATAGACTGAGGGAGTATGCCCCTACTGAGGTTCTGCTCTAGGTATGGCCATACCGTTGGTAGGTCAGGCCGTACCGCTTGTCCAGTAGTGTTAAAACTCTCCAAAACTAACCAGTTTTTGGTCCTTTTTCGTATCTTTTGCTCCGAGTGGTGTCTTCATGATAATTCTGCATAATAAGACATAAATGAGTACCTTTGTGCATTAATTAGTGCAAAATGGTATAATTAGGTACTGAAAATGCCATATAAATATAGACAAATTGGTGTGTTAACTATACTCGACTTTTACCTCTTTTCTTTGTTGAATGATATTTTCTTGGAATGTACATTCTAGAACTTGTGCTGAGACCATTACGAAGAGAAAATGAATTTATTTGCTTGTGAATTTGAAAAGGGCAATTTTTAGGAATTATTCAGGCCATTACAATTTTGAATGCATTATCCCACTTGTTGCCCACTTTTGTGCCCAAAATGTATTATGTTTAATTTCTTTGGTACCCTTTTTGTTACTCTTGATTATTTTCTGTGAAGATAACCTTGTAAAAGTTTATTTGAGAGCAATTAGTGGTAAAATCAAAAGAATAATGTTACAAAATCCCTTTTATATGTTTACAAAAGAGAAGGCTTAAAAATTTATTCCCCTCCTAGTTCTTACAAATGATTAACTGCTGCATAAATGCATGAAAGGAGGAAAAGAAAAAGATTTTTTTTTGTGATCATGCTCATGCCTTCATAATTTACAAAAAAAATAATAATATTGATTGAAAAATTGGGATTCTTGCCTGCTCTTGAAAATGAAAAAGAATTAGGTTGCTTGTTTTGGTTAATTTGTTTTTGACTCTTTGCATGGCCTTTTTCTTTCTTTTATCATACCAAACATTATTACCTTGGCCCCAGTACAATCAATGAAAGACCCTTATTCCTCTTTTGCATGTCTTATAGATTCTAATAGTAGAGTTTTTGGTCAATGTCCAAGCATATGGTAATGCCATTTCATTTGAAAAATCTGCGTGTTAATGACTATACCTACAACCACTTTGGGATTGGTGAGAGTGTGACTTGAAAATCGCAGATTGTTAGCTTCCTTGAACTTACACCTCTAACTGGGCATTCTATTTACTGACATGTTTGTGATATCATATTGTTGTCTCACTTATTTTTCTACCTTTATTCAGTAGAAATAGTTTTTCTTACTATAGTTACCCAAGTAGTTTGCTTGAGGGCAAGCAAAGCTCAAGTGTGGGGATGTGTTAACACACCAATTTGTCTATATTTATAGGGTATTTTTAGTATCTAATTATACCATTTTGCATTAATTAATGTACAAAGGTACTCATTTATGTCTTATTATACAGAATTATCATGAAGACACCACTCGGAGCAAAAGATGTGAAAAAGGACAAAAAACTGGCTAGTTTTGGAGAGTTTTAGCACTACTGGACAAGCGGTCCGACCGTACCAAGAGCAGAACCTCAGTAGGGGCGTACTTCCTCTAGTTGTACCACCTGACACCGATAAAATAGTCTAGTACGATTGTGCCTAAGGCAGTACGACTGTACACAAGTGATGTCCGGGCAACAGCACGCATGGGTACGGTCCAACGTCATCAACGAAGCTCGGTATGGCCGTGTATATATGCGGTACGGCCGTACTCCGTCCCTGATCAGTGCAGATTTGAAGCCAGATAACCTAATTCGTAGCCTAGTCTATAAATAGGGGCTCTTAACATGTTAGAAATACCTTTTGACGAATTCCCAAGTTAAGAGCCCCTTGTTGAGAATCATTCACAAACACCATATGATTGGAGTAAGTTTTGGATCATTGGAGCTTCCCATCAATTCAGAATTGTTGCTGGAGTCCGTGGAGATGTGAGGAACACACGAGAGGATTGTCGTCATACCAAAAGGGTGTCCCGGTTCTTTAACTCATGTCTTTTAGGAGTTTGGATTTGTTTTACTTTCTTTTGTTGCATAACATTTTGAGTAGCTAATTCCATCACTAGGGGTGATGGGGGATCTTTTACGATGTTCTTGATATCTATTTAATTGTTATTTTGAATTCCTTATTATCTTTATGAATGTGTTGATTCTAGTATGCTTAATCAAATAGAGAGTAGCTAGCCCTTATAAAATTAGTTAATTGTGGTAACAGGATCATAATATATTAGTGAAACTCTATGATCACAGAGCTCGCGGTATACGCCGAATAGGTTATTGCTTGTTTCCAATCAGTTATCAAATTAACAAACTTGTCTACTCTTAATGCTCTTTCCCTTAGTTACCTTCCTGGACCAAACAGAGTAATTAGTTAGGAGGAAGGCTACTGTACGCGAGGATAGCCCTTAGTAATTTAGAGTAAATGGTTGGCATTCAAAGAAGAAATACAATTCATAATAGCAAGGAAGTAGATTCAAGAGCCAGTATTAGTGAACCCGGTTCCCCTAGATTTCTCCTATTTGATCTTGCTCTAATCATCTTAGTTTAAAGTCTTATTTTCATTCCGCTTAGTTTTCTATTCAATTCCAACCCAATTATTCTGTTCATTTAAAGAATTAAGGATCTTTATTACGCTGGTACTTGCGCATTCTCTGTGGGTTTGACATTCGAAGTCCTAATTATACTCCACTTTATTACGAGTTACGATCAGCTGCACTTGCCTGAGCCGCAACAAGTATGCTTGCAGATAAAAAATCACTGTTGTAACAACTTTTCGTCTTCTCCAACAGAATGAAAAAAAAGAGTTCACTCAAATGAAGTAGTAGAGGCAGATTCAGTAAAATAGTGTTCCATTTCTTCCGCAGAAAAGAAACTTCTAAGGTTAGTAATCTATGTAAATATTCATCTCTTATCAACCCATAAACCTCTTCCATTTTTCCTGCAGAAAATATTCATTTCTTAAAAGTCCATAGGTTATAAATCCGCTATACCCATTTGTTCCTTCAACTTATAATCAGTAGCGATGACAACAGGTTTGGACACATACATAAGCAACTTAGTACTCCCTTATTTTTGGAACCTCAATAAAATTGTGAGTGGCAGAGTTTAGCATTTGCTATCTTTTTGTTTTGCTCATTCTTATTTGATTGAACCGTTACTACACAATTTAGGAATACTTACTAAGTATTTATCAGTCCTTGCAGCTGCCATTGAAGGAAAAAAATATGAAAATATCGCTTCCAAATTTAATAAGCCATTCCCTATCAGAGTTGCACTCATGGTGGCTTGCAAATTTAATATGCCATTCCCTGTCATTTTTTTTTCCATTCTTCTATTAACTATAAGGCATGGCATTTGTGGTTCATTCTTTACAGGTGGATGCTTGGTGTCTAGACACAACAATTGACCAATGTAAACACAAATTAGGAATTACTCATACTATTTCATTACATTGTCTCTTATTCTGGGTCATTTTCTTAAGGGACAATACTGATAAGAAGTTCTTCTAAAATATGGTTATATTTGATTTTGGTGCATCACTATGTTTACTGGAGGCATTGCATCATACTGCTTAAGGAGATTTATTGTTTTGTTTGAAATTCTTAATAACATTTTGTATTTACTCAGCGCTGGAAAATGTCTTACAGATAAAAGCTATGTCACTCAAAAATAAACTTTGTCAGTAACATTTAAACTGATATAAGATGAAGTTTAGAATGTTGTGCACATCACCTTTTACATGCCAGTTTGTTGACCACCTAAACATGTTCTTCATGTGTGTTTTTCGATTTTGTGTGCATGGATTATTCTCTCTTCATCTCTGTACAAACAAAAGAACAGTGATAGCAGTATCAATTCCCAATTATGCCAATGCATGTAATCTGGAGACCAACTATGTATAATGTTAATTATAAAAAGAGATAGCATTCATTTTGATACCTTACCTTAATACCTTACTAACTGAATTCTTGGTTCAATGACTACCCTGTTAAGCTATCAAGTCCTGTTTCAGAATTATAAGTAGTCAACAAAATGGATAAACAACAAAGAACAATGAAGGATCTAGCATCAGTAGCACGTTTGAAAAGAAAAAATGTGCTCCGAGAAAGAAGTGCAAGTAAATCCACAAGTACAACTCGGAATCAACAGGGACAACTTCAACCAATTTCAAGAAATAGGACACCATTATCTGATATTACTTCTAGCACACTCAATGAAAGGAGACCTAACAATACATAATTTATGTTCAGCTCTAATGCTAATGTATATACTCAGCCAAGTGTTATCGAACAATCATTTCAGAGAAAAAGAAGAGCTATTTGTATTGATACAGTGGGAGTGAACTTAATGAGCATATTTACTAAAACGACACATAATTGGCTCAATGAACATAATGCAAGTAGTTCCTCCAACGTAGCATCCACTTCGACTGCGACATTTTGGGATCATTTTAGACCAAGCACAAGTTTCAATAGAGAAAACAGATTTCATTCAATTTCTGATGTGCTTAGTGATTCAGACACTGATATTGATCCTACTCAAGGTACTGTTTTTTAATTATATTATGTAACTTACCTCAGGATCACCTATACATAAGTTATTATTCTATACTAATGTATTAAACATGATTAATTTTCTGTTTTCAATAGGATTAAATTCTGACAGTAATTCGAGTTCAGATGATGAAGGACCATATGCGAATATTAATCCTACTGAAGACAACAATGTTAATCAAGGTACTTTGTTAGATCTTTTAATGAATATGTATGCTGATAATTATGTGCTTCTTATTAATACCATCTTCATTAATTTATAGGATACGAAGATATCGGGGATCCACTTATTGAATATCAATACTGCAGAGCATGTATGTGGTATCAAGAGAGAACTCGCAAGCAAAAGCACACTACAGTTCCTAAGTATCAACTATGTTGTGGTCATGGAAAGATTCAACTACCACTATTGAAGCCACCACCTGACTATCTTCAACATCTACTGTTTGATAATGATTCACCAGACTCCAAAAATTATCAGCAGCATGTTCGAACATATAACATGATGTTTGCATTCACATCGCCAGGAGCAAAAATTGACAACTCAATTAATAATAGTAGAAGACCACCAACTATTAGAATACAAGGTCAACCATGCCACAGAATTGGCAGTCTATTGCCTATGCCAGGTCAACCTCCAAAGTTTGCACAACTCTACATTTATGATACTGAAAATGAGATACAAAACAAGATTTGAGTAGTAAGGTACATACATGTGCTTATGCATTTTCACTGATGAACCACTAAATTGTGCAATTTATAGAGGCATTTTGGGTATGATTTAGTACATTTTGTGATTATTATGGTTTAGATACTTACCAATTTTACCTTATTTTGTGTAGAAAATATGCGAAGAAGTAAAAAAGACAATTTTAGAGAAAAAGGTGTTAAAAGCACAAATCTATCTGCACATAACAGACCGAAAATTTCACGGCCCAAATACAAGTCATAAACGGAAGTGAGAGAGGCACAACTGACGTATAAAAAAAGAATAACAAAAGATAAAGAGAAGCGCAGGAATAATAGGCCTTTGTTATTCCCACCTCCCTCATTTAATTTTGCCACCTCCCCTCCCCCATGAAAAGTCAATTTTACCCCTACTTATTAAATATCTTCCCCACCTCCCTCACTTCCTCACCTCCCTTGTCTTCTTCCCTCCTTCCTGCTGGTTCGCCTCCCCTCCGTCACCACCAAGGTTCTCCTCCCCCTCCCTGAAACGAGAAGGTTCGCCTCCCCTCCCCTCAGACACAACGATAGCCATCGGAGAAGGTATACTCGTCGCTTCTAATTTTTTTCCTGTAAATTTGAACTTCGCGTCAACAAGTTGACGCACGGATGCGTCAATAAGTTGACGCCTGTGTTAATTTGAAGTTCTGGAATTTTTTTACTTCATGCGTCAATAAGTTGACGCGTGATGTAAAAATCCAGAACTTCAAATTTACACAGGCGTCAACTTGTTGACGTGTTAGTGCGTCACCTTGTTGAGCATTCATGCGTCAACTTGTTGATGCACATATTCAAAATATGAAATTGTTACAGATGCTGCTGCTGCATAATTTGCTATTTGAGACTGATTAATTGCTTGCGTCAGACGAATTAATTTTATACAGGTATGGTAAAGACTAACGTTCAAGCAGATGGTACTCGCCGAAGACCGACTGCATCGGAGCGGAAGCAGTGCCAGCGCCAGAGGCACCGCGACCCCGCCCCCATCGTTGATGTGCCTATTCTTAAGGCTGCCCCTGCCCCTCACAAGCCTCAGCCTGAGGCTTTCCCTCACGAGCATGAGGCTGCACCTACCATTGTTGAGCCTGTGCCTCAGGCTGCCCCTCATGTGCCTGAGGCTGCCCCCCACGAGCAGGTGGCCGAGACTTCCTCTCATCAGTAGGAGGCCGACAATGTTGTTCCTGATTCATTCCCAGGAGGCCCAGAGGACACATCAGTCCTGCTCTCGTATGCCGATCACGTTGCCACAGCCTTGTGGACTGGCGAGGTAAGTAATAGTTGAAGTTATTATTTTGTTGGTTTCATTTAATATTTGAATGAAACTGGCACATGTGTTTCTTGATTCTAGGATCGCGGCGAGTTGAAGATCATAAACCACGGAAAAACTGTGGTAAAGGTAGTGGTTGTACAAGAGATTAAGGGTGTCGTGGGTGATTCTAAACTAGAGGAGCTTTGTCATGTTAGCTACAACAGTGTAAACAAAGGGCTACTCAATGCATTTACAGAGAGATGGCAGTCGAACACCTATAGCTTCCACCTGTCAGTTGGGGAGATGACGATCACCTTGGATGATGTCTCACAGCTTCTACATATTTCAGTGAGGGGGACGTTTTTCACTATGCCGGCCTTGGAGAAGGCGGAAGCGACTCAGTGGTTGAACACCTTATTGGGCGTGCCCATGGCTGAGGCACGACAGCAGACAGATAAAGGACCGCTCTGCAACCTCATGTGGCTTCGAGATGAGGTATACCGAGGTGCTACAGGGAACAACAGTGGGATAATGCAGCTAGGGCTTTCCTGTTACACCTAGTTGGCAGCACCATTTTTGCCAACAAGAGCCAGTCCCGGACACGAGTGGCCTACCTGCACATGTTCAGGGACCTCAGTTCGGTCGGCAACTATGCATGGGGTGCCATGGCTCTTTTATTTATGTATGACCAGCTCCGGGAGGCTAGCAGGGCGACGGCGAGGTAGCTGGCAGGTTATGCGACACTGTTACAGGTACAAATTTTTATGTTTTACAGATTTTTAAAATTTAAAATTTAATATTTAATTCAATATTACATGAGTTAATATTTTTCGTACAGGCATGGATATACGAGCACTTCCAGGGTCCCGCATTCGGATCTCGGGAAGTAGATTCTATTTACGTCGAGCAGGCGCCTCGAGCTAGCCGGTGGAGATTGATTAGGGGTGCTGGTCTGGTAGAGCCATACCGTCACGCGTTGGACAGGCTCACAGATGCCGACATTATATGGGAGCCTTACGCAGAGCATAGAGTTGCGAGAGCCTGGGAGCCGATTGCATTGTATAGGGGATTCATTCGGTTTGGTCCTACGATGCTCCCATACCTACCAGATAGGGTCTTACGGCAGTTTGGACACGTACACCGCATCCCGGGAGATCCGCGTGATATCCGACAGCAGCCTGTCAGCCCAGAAGAGATGGACCGTATGTCGTTTGCATTTGATCAGCACCTGGTCCAGCTTGGTCATCGGGTGGTGCCTCACTTGCTGGCAGTGGAGCCTAGGTAGATGGAGTGGTTCCGTAAGATCTCCCACCCATACATCTACCCAGCAAATGTACCAGTTGGTCCAGCACCAGCCACTGATGTAAGTTTGTATGAAGTGTCAGTTTGTTTCCTTTGCTAGAATAATATTTTTAGTTACTAAATATATTTGTTTTCATTGCATGTAGGATGCGAGATGGGAGAGGATCCGTTGGATCGCGGACGCGATGATGCAGGAGCGTTTGGTACAACCCGATACACCTGATTGGTACCTGATGCTGAAGCTGGATAGATTAGCCCTTCCCCGTCCCCCCACTATGCGCACATATCAGCGGAAGAGAAGCAGGGGGTCGGTCTCTACATCGACGCAAACCTAGTAGTTTATTTTTAGGCTTTCAGTCGTTTTGTATTAAAGACAACTTATTTATTTATGTCGTTTTGTGATGTATATTATTATGTTGTCGTATTTAATGGATGACGGTGTTTGCAACTTAACTTACAGTGTCACATTTAATGTTATTTGTTTGTGCGCCAAATATGGTAATCAAACGGCACCACAAAATAAAGCTGGAAAATTCATAGCTGAAACACGCGCGTCAACTAATAAACGCACACCCATGTCACCTTGTTGATGTCGCACTGCGTCAACATGTTGACGCATAGGTAGGTGCTCGTTGATGGAAAATACACGGTCGTCACCTTGTTGACGTGCAAATTCGTCAACAAAGTGACGTCTTAAGTTAAGTTAAGTAGGGGTAAAATTGTCAGTTAAATGGGGAGGGGTGGTGGGAAAATTAAAGGGGGAGGCGCGTTTAACAAAGCCCGAAAAATATGGGAAGGGGAGGCTGACATATAAAAGAAGTTGGGTTAACATATTACTCATGATTCATGGCCCAATCAAATGAGAGCAACCTTTTTCTTCTTTGACCTGAGGTATGACGGAAGAAAAGAAAGGTGGGAGTGCAGCGCATGTTTGAGGAGGATTTCACAGTGGGTGAGAGTGAGCGCCGCGCAGGAGAAAAAAAGAGGAAAAGAAGGATTTTGGCGCAGGAGAAACAAAGGAACCGCACGAAAACAATTACGCGACGTAGGGAGTTCGGCGCAGCATAAATGCAGCATATTTCCATACTTTGGGGACAGTTCTTGACATACTGAGAGAGCTCTTAGAGCAAGGATTTCTCAGCTTTTTGGGGTTATTTTTCTCTACATATTTTATGAATCTTATTTTTATTTTAGTGTTCTCTATGTCCGTGGATAGCTAAATTCTCTTCTAGAGTCTTAGGTGAATCTTGCATGTTAAGAGACCTTTTTGTGTTCTAGTTCCTTATTTGAATTCTCATTTTTATTTCAATTAATATTGTCCTATTAATTTTATCACATGATTAGGATTGATCACCCTTTGCATGTTAATAATCACTTAATTGACGAGCGACCGTACTGCAATTAATTGGTGGACCTATAGGATAATTGAGACTAGGATTATTGCATGACCAACCTTAATTTTAGTTTTCCAATCATTCAACCTTTTTATGTTTTATGCTTTTCTTGGATATAAACTATTTGCATGACCAAACAATGTGTTAATTTAGGGAAAAGAATATTAATCACAAATGACCAAATGGGTTAATAGTTTTAGTAAAGGGATTGGTAATTGAAGAAAAAAAAAAGGAATTCAAGTAGAACTAGACATAAGGGAATCAAAGTTGCAAGTCAAACCGTGACCATAGGCCTCTCTCCATTGATTTACAACTTTGCATTTTTTACTCTCTTTTTATTATTACAACCATTAATCATTCAATTCGCCTAAATAATATAGGAATTTTAGTAGTTTGATACTTGTTATTATTCCTTGTTGTTCGACAACTGGGACTCAAAAGTCCTATTTTTATTACTACATTGCGACCGGGTGCACTTGCCCGTGAGTAACAAGTTTTTAGCGCCGTTGTCGGGGGATAATTAACAATATTGAGCGAAAGAGTTTCTAGTTAACTTAGGCACTTTTCTTTTTATTTTATTTTCTTATCTATAAAAAAATATTTTCTTATTTTTTTTTTATTTTTCTCATTTGATTAGGGAAAAAAATTGAAAATAATTAATTTAGGTGTTATTATTATTATTATTATTATTATTATTATTATTATTATTATTATTGTTCTCTTTCTTGTTTGAGCTCACCTGCTCCTAGGAGCTTGTTTGCTTTCTGATTACACGCAGGATAAGAGCTATGGATGAGAGAAAGACCATGTGGGATTACCTTACTCCTGATGTGACTCTAGAGGACAGCATCACCAACCCAGCTGTGGAAGCAGAGGATTTTGAACTAAAGCCAGCCTTGATTTCTTTAGTGCAAACTTCTCTGCAATTTAGTGGGTTAGCAACTGAAAACCCCATTGCGCATCTAACGAAATTCGTCAAAATGGCAGACACTACAAAGCAAAACGGTGTCTCTGCAGATGCTATAAGACTAAGGCTGTTTCCATTCTCCCTCACTAGCAAAGCAACACTTTGGTTGTCCTCTCTACCTGTGGGATCTATAACAACGTGGGATCAGCTGACCAGGAAGTTCCTAAATAAATACTTTCCACCTTCTAAATCTGCAAGACTTCGAGCAGAAATCTCCAACTTTTCACAGAATGAACATGATTCTCTTCATGAAGCATGAGAAGGATTTCAGGATTTACTCAAGAGTTGCCCTTATCATGGATTTGAGAAATGGCAGCTTATTCAAACCTTTTATCATGGAATCTCCGCTCAGAACAGGACTATGATCGACACTTCTGGTGGAGGAACAATCCTGAATAAATTCTCAGAAGATGTTTACACTCTTTTAGAAGATATGGCTGCTAATAGCTACCAATGGTCTTACGAAAATGATCTGGCCAAGGAAGAGGTTGCATTAGTCGAAGTGGATACAGAGCCAGGTGAGAAAACAAAATTGGATATGATCTCCAAATAGCTTGAAACCATCTTACAGACTTGGCCCCAACCGCATAACACTTGTCCATCATCTTAAGAGGACATGGCACAAGCAGCAGTAATCTCTCAAGTCAGAGGGTCTAGCTCCACAAGCAAGCAGATAGATGGAATCCAACCTAGCATGCAAGATGCTATGATTCGATACATGGAAAAAGTTGGACACCCCTGCATGGGAGTACTAGCTAGTTATGCTGGTAAGACTGATCAGCGGCTGCAAGCCATCGAAGACAATATTGCTAAAATCGTCGCGACCTTAAGCCTAGGACTCAAAGATCCCAAACTGCAAGAAGAAGAGGTGAAAAGACTCGATCTTGAGGAAATCTTAGCCAGGTTCATATCAGAGAGTGGCAAGAGATTTGAAGCCTTGGAGACAAGGGTCACCACAACCATGGAAGCAACAAGGGATGAGCAACATTGCAAGGCTTTGAATCTTCAAAATGGGAAAGCTTTGCCATCACCATATATCCACCTAGAGCAGACAGGAAAGAGTGTTGAACCCATTGCAAAGACGCAGGCTACACTTAGGGTCGCGAAAGAGGAAAGCATCCCAAACACAGTGGAAGAGCAATTACTTACAGACAAATCCCTTGTGCAAAAGGACGCCGAAAGGACTAAGGTACATATTCCATACCCCACTAGACTAAAGAATGAGGAAGATGATAGGCAGTTCGCCAAATTTTTGGAAACAATTAAGAAACTGCATGTTAACATCCCATTTGCTGAGGCCATCGCCCAAATGCCCAAGTATGCAAAATTTTTGAAAGAAATCCTTTCTAACAAAAGGAAACTTGAGGAATTGGGGGTGATCAAACTCACCAGAGAGTGCTTAGCCATAGTATCAAGGAAGTTACCAATGAAACAAAAGGATCTAGGTAGCTTTCCTATTCCATGTACTATAGGTGACTCATATTTTCAGAAAGCTTTATGTGATTTAGGTGCGAGCGTTAGCTTGATGCCTTTATCTATTTTTTTGAAGTTAGGGCTGTAAGAATTGAAGCCCACTAACCTTTCAATGCAGTTGGCTGACCGATCAGTAGCTTATCCCAGTGGGATAGTGGAGGATGTACTAGTCAAAGTGGATAAGCTTATCTTCCCAGTTGATTTTGTAGTTTTAGATATGGAAGAAGATAAGGAAGTCCCTCTGATCCTAGGACGTCCATTTCTGGCAACAAGTAAAAGTGTAATCGACGTCGAAGGAGGTAAATTGACTTTAAAGTTTGGAGACGAAAAGGTAGTATTTCAGGTCTTCAACTTGTTACAAAACTCATCCTCATTTGCCTACTGCAATTTCATAGATATTGTTGATTTCAATGATAGCATTACTAAAGAGTGGATAAATTTTAGGGACCAAAATGCATTGGAGAGGATTCTAACATCTCAAGGACTGGGAACACCCTCAGAAGACGAGGAGGAGGAGCTTCTCATGTTCTTGCAAGGACAAGCACCCAACAACAGCTGGGGCAACCTCCGTTTTGAAGAATTGTATTAGGGAAATACACCCAAACCAAAACCTTCTATTGAGGAGGCTCCTGAACTTGAATTAAAACCTCTCCCTGCTAATATGAAATATGCTTTTTTGCACCTTCCTTCATCTTTGCCTGTTATTATTGCTGCAGATTTGACAGAGACCATGGAGGAGCAACTTTTGAGAGTCTTGAGGGATAACAGGGAGGCCTTTGGATGGGCCATCCACGATATCAACGGCATAAATCTTGCTGTTTGCACTCACAAGATTTACATGGAGGACGACTACACACCTCTAGCACTCCCTTAGCGCTGCCTTAATCCCAACATGAAAGAGGTAGTAAAAAAGGAAGTAATTAAGCTTCTCGATGCAGGTATTATCTATCTTATCTCTGACAGTAAACGGGTAAGCCCGGTGCAATGTGTGCCTAAAAAGGGGGTATGACTCCAATGGAAAATGGCAAAAATGAATTAATTGCAGTCAGCAAAACTACTGGGTGGCGTATGTGCATAGATTATAGGAAATTAAATGACGCCACTAGGAAAGATCACTTTCCTTTACCATTTATTGATCAAATGCTTGAAAGAGTGGTAGGACACAATTTTTATTATTGTCTGGATGGGTACTCCGGTTATAAGCAAATACCAGTGGCTCTTGAGGATCAGGAAAAAACCACTTTTACTTGCCCCTATGGAACTTTTGCATATAGAAGGATGCCCTTTGGTTTATGTAATGCCCCTGCCACTTTCCAAAGATGCATGATGGCTATTTTCTCCGACTTGATTGAAAAATGCATTGAGATATTCATGGATGACTTCAATATGTTTGGATCCTCTTATGATGATTGTTTACATAACTTGGATTTAGTGTTGCAGAGATGCAGAGACACTAATTTGGTGCTCAATTGGGAGAAGTGCTAATTTACGATGCGGGGTTGCATTATTTCGGGAGACAAGGTGTCCACTAGAGGCATTGAGGTAGATCCTGCGAAGGTGGAGGTGATTGCAAAATTACCCCTCCAAATTCTGTGAAGGGGGTGCGTAGCTTCTTAGGCCATGTTGGCTTCCACAGGAGGTTTGTTAAAGATTTCTCAAAAATTGCAAAACCTATGACTGGCCTCTTGGTTAAGGATGCCACTTTTGATATTTTTTTGACACTTGTTTGAAAGCTTTTAATTATTTAAAGGAAAAATTAATTAGTGCCCCTGTTGTTGTTGCCCCCGATTGGTCACTCCCCTTCGAAATTATGTGTGATACTAGTGATACTGCTGTGGGGGCAGTTTTGGGGCAAAGAAAGAATAAGGTATTTTACACCATTTATTACGCCAGTCGTACTCTTGATGATGCTCAAAGAAATTACACTACCACATAGAAAGAGCTGTTTGCTGTAGTATTTGCGTTTGACAAGTTTCGTCATTACCTTATTCTTTCTAAAGTAATTGTTTACACTGACCATGCTGCTATTAGATATTTGCTGAAAACAAGATGCAAAGCCCAGGTTGATTAGGTGGATTTTGTTGCTACAAGAGTTTGATTTGGAGATTAGAGACAAGAAAGGCTCAGAGAACTTTGTAGCTGACCACCTCTCAAGGCTTGACCATAGTGTGATGCAGCCCTCAGATGATGGCGAAATCAAGGAGGTGTTCCCTGATGAGAGGCTTTTAGCTATTTCCATTACCCCTTGGTTTGCATATATTGTTAACTACTTGGTGGATAAGGTTGTCTCCCCTCATTTTTCTTATTAGCAAAAGAAGAAATTAATTCCTGATGCTAGACATTACCTGTGGGATGACCCTTACGTATTTAAAGTATGTGGAGACAAGGTAATTAGGTGCTGTGTGCCTATCGATGAGGTAACTTCTATCCTTGAGCATTGTCATTCTAGAAAGGCAAGTGGTCACTTTGGGCCAAATAGGACAGTATATAAAGTTTTGCAATGTGGTTTTTATTGGCCTACTATTTTTAAAGATGCTCATGGGTTTGTAAAAGCATGTGATAGTTGCCAAAGAAGTGGCAATATTTATGGGTGTCAAGAGATGCCTTTGAATAATATTTTGGTTTGTGAGATATTTGATGTTTGGGGTATTGATTTTATGGGTCCCTTTCCTAAATCATTTTCAAATCAATAAATTCTTGTTGCTGTGGATTATGTGTCTAAGTAGGTGGAAGTTGTAACCGTACCCACTAGTGACGCTCGGATTGTAGTAAAATTTTTAAAGAAAAATATTTTTACCAAATTTGGTACTCCTCGAGCCATTATTAGTGATGGTGGCACTCACTTTTGTAATAAACAATTCGAAAATCTTTTGAGCAAATATGGTGTCACCCATAAGGTAGCAACTCCCTACCACCCACAAACTAGTGGACAAGTTAAAATTTCAAATAGAGAATTGAAAAGGATTTTAGAGAAGACTGTTAGTGCATCTAGAAAGGATTGGTCTTTGAAATTGGACGATGCATTATGGGCATACAGAACTGCTTTTAAAACCCCCATTGGGATGTCTCCTTACCGTCTTATTTTTGGTAAAGTATGTCATTTGCCTGTTGAACTGGAGCATAAAGCACTTTGGGCTTTAAAATTTCTAAACTTTGATGCTCAACTTACAGGTGAAAACAGGTTGCTGCAGTTGGATGAACTAGATGAGCTCTGTCTTTGAGCTTAAGAAAATGCCAAGTTATACAAGGAGCGCACTAAAAAGTGGCATGATAAGCGCATTCAGCAGCGCGAGTTCCATGTTGGTGAGAAAGTCTTAATCTATAACTCACGTTTGCGTCTTTTTCCAGGAAAGTTGCGCTCAAGTTGGTATGGGCCCTACACCGTAACTCAAGTTTTTCCTTATGGAGCACTTGAGGTTTCTGAAGAAGATGGCACAGCTTTCAAAGTTAATGGACAGCGTGCAAAGCACTGTGAGGAAGGGTTGCTTCAAGTGAGCTATGTCACTCTCCTCAAGGTTTGATCTGGGTTAGGTACCATCAGGCTCTAGACGTTAAACAAGCGCTTTACAGGAAGCAACCTGTATTTTATGTTTTATTCTGTTTTATTTTTATTTTATATTATTTTGGTTTTTTTTTAGGACTAAGCTCAGACTACAGGCTCTCTCAGAGTCACCTTTACTCTCTCCCACTTATTTATTTTTCTACCTATTTGAATATTTTGCATTGAGGACCATGCTTTGTGCTAGTGTGGGGGAAGGACTATATTTTGGCACTTGGCCTCTATTAGTGCACATACCTATTGTATATGTCGATGGCACTTTTTCTAGCTTGTCTTCATTAATTTATGCTTAAAATTAAAAAAAAAATAGAGACAACACCGTTAGGGGACCCCATAAAAATTTTATTTGACAGACTTGTGGGTGTTTGTGATTGTGGGGTTGTCTTTAGAAAGCTGATAATTAGCATGATGTGCCCTGTTTGACTATCTTTTTGTGAACTTCCTTCTATATGTGAGATTCGGGCTTTTATAAGGGGATTGCTTGTTAATTATAAATTTTTACCCCTTCTCTTTGTGTGAGTGTGTTTCCCATTTTGTTACATTCTAGAACTTGTCTTTTGACCATTTCAAGGCGAAAATTGTTTTGCATCATGTAAAATTGTTAGGGCATTTTTAGGCATTTTTCTAGCCTATAATTTAATTTTTGAAAATTATCCCTTAGTTGCTCATTTTGAGCTTATTGAATATGTATTTCCTTGGTACCTTAGCATGATTAATTACTTTTTGTGGTGACCATTTGGAACTGAAAGTGGAGCAACTATTGAAAATAAAAATTTTGTCCAGTGCTTAATTGCTTATTTGTATGTTGTGAGCCTGAATTTCCTATCCAGGACAATAAGAGTAAAGGTGGCTCATGTGGTTACAAACTTTTCTTCCTTCAAAAAAAGAATTAAAAAAAAAAGAGAGAAAAAAATAGTAGCTTCAATATATATATATATATATATATATATATATATATATATATATATATATGTATGTATGTATATATAGTTGTTGCAAAAAGAATAAAAAGGAAGGGAGAAAAGGAAAATAAAAAGAAAAGAGTCCACTCAGAAAGGAAAGGAAATGAAAAATTATTTTGGAGTTTGGGCAAAATTATAAAAATTGTATGGAGCTCCATTTTGTTTCAAAGGTTGCTATTTCTTTCTTGCTTCTAGCCCTTTGAATATCCCATCGTTGTTTTTTCTACCTTACATCATTTTACCATGACCCCATTATAACCCGTAAGACCCCTTCTTTTGCAAGCATGTAGACTGTTTAGTGGAGATTTGGTCAAATTACAAGTATATGGTAAGGTGCATCTTGTGAAAACTTGAATGTCTATTTGCTTAATCCCTAAACACTTAGAGAGATTGTGAGATAGTGCCCTTGTTCATAGAAACGTATTTTTCAGGGACATGAGCCCCTAATTGGGCAACCTTTTGACACCCTCATATGTGCTCTATTGTCTGTCATTGTTGCTTATAATTTTGGGCGCCATTATTTTGTTGTCTCTGTGATTTATTTGAAAATTTTATTGAGCCAGAAAATTTGCTAGAGGACAAGCAAAGTTTAAGTGTGGGGAAGTTGATGAACCACCAAATTATGCAATTTATAGAGGCATTTTGGGTATGATTTAATACATTTCGTGATTATTATGGTTTAGATACTTACCCATTTTACCATATTTTGTGTAGAAAATATGCAAAGAAGTAAAAAGATAATTTTAGAGAAAAAGGTGTTAAAAGCACAAATTTGCACATAACAGATAGAAAATGTCACGGCCCAAATGCAAGTCATAAACGGAAGTGAGAGAGGCACAGCTGGCATATAAAAAAAAGAATAAAAAAAGATAAAGAGAAGCGCAGGAATAGGGCCTTGATTTCTACACCTCCCATCATTAATTTTCCCACCTCCCATATTTTTAAAAATTCAATTTTACCCTTGCCCTAAAATACAAATATTTATCCCTCACATCTCTCCCTCACGTGCCTCTGTTCCTCACCTCCCTCACATCTCTTCCTCTCAAACCTCACCTCTCCTACATCTCTCCCTCCCTCTTGTCCATCTCTCCCTCCCTCTCTCAATCTGTCTCGCCCTTTCTCAATCTCTCCTACTTTTAAAGGCATTTTATCTCCTTGTTAACTTGATTGTGGTTGGTTTTCTGCCCAAATCTCTTCCAAGCTGAGGTGCGTTTGCTTCATTTTTTTCTGAGATCTCTAGTTTTCCGGATTCTTATTGCCAGAGTATTCCAGATATAAGAATCTGGTAGTGCAATTATTTCTGGCAAGAATACGGGAGCCTAAAAGATACATGTTGTAAAGTCAACGTCCGGATTATTGAGTCCAAAATTTTCCGTAAACAAAAATACGTGAGTGTAAAACATACATGTTATAATTCAACGTCCGGATTCTTGAGTCCAGAATTTTCTGTAAACAAGAATCCGAAAATGTAATGGTTACATATTATAATTCAAACGTCCGAATTCTTGATTACGAAACATTCCGGACTCAAGAATTTGGAATATCAGAGCACGAAGAAAAAAATTAACAAAAACGGAAGCTGCCTGAACGAACGTGAGAGAGAGGGCGGGACTGTGGGAGAGGGAGAGAGAGAAAGGGAGCTGAGAAAGAGAGAGGGAGGTTTCGTATGAGAGAGAGGGAGGTGAGGAAGGGATAGGGGGAGATCGTACGATAGATGGGGAGGTGAGGAAGGGAGAAGGGAGGAAGGGGATGAGTATTTTCGTCTTTTTACTGGGAGTGGGAGGTGTTAAAATTAAAGAGGAGAGGTGGTAAAATCATGGGCTGCAAGAATAATATGGGAAGGGGAGGCTAACATATAAAAGAAGTTGGGCTAACATATTACTCATGATTCATGGCCCAATCAAATGACAGCAACCTTTTTCTTATTTATCCTGGAGTAATGATATTTGAACACCATTTTTGGGACACCCCGTATGGACACCGTATATCCATACGGTTCAGACATGTACGGAACCGTACGGACATTCGTACATTTTTTTTTGGTGAATTTTTTTAATCACTTTTTACAAAATTATTACCAAGTGGTTAACGCAGTTCATGTAAGTGATTAATGCAGTTCACTAACTAGCTAATACAGACACAGAGTAGTTGTTAACAACTTACTTGCACTGTATTAACCACTTATTTGCACATCATTAACCACTTTCGCAACTGGTTAACAAGGTTGATATTAGTGGTTAATGTAGTATTGAAAGTGGTTAATACAATGTTGGAAGTTGTTAATGGGTGCAAGTGCACTCGTTGATATAAGTGGTTAACATAAGTAATATTAGTAGTTAATACAGTATTGAAAGTGGTTAATGAGTGCAATTTGACAAATTAGCATCAGAGTAGTATATTAACCACTTAGTGAACTGTATTAACCACTTATATGAACTGCGTTAACCACTTTGGTAATAATTTTGTAAAAAGTGATTAAAAATTTGTAAAAAAAAATTGTACGGATGTCCGTACGGCTCCGTACATATCCATACCATACGGACATACGGTGTCCATACGGGGTGTCCCAAAAATGATGTTCAAATACCATTTTTGTTTGACCTGAGGTATGACGGAAGAAAAGAAAGGTGGGAGTGCAGCGCATGTTTGAGGAGGATTCCACAGTGGGTGAAAGTGAGCATCGCAGAGGAGAAAAAAAAGAGGAAGAGAAGGATTTCGGCGCAAGAGAAACAAAGGAAACGCAGAAAAACAGTACACGACATAGGGAGTTCGGCGCAGTATAAACGCAACGTGTTTCCATACTTTGGGGAACGTTCTTGACACACTGAGAGAGCTTTGGAATGGAGAAAGGAGATTGAAGTCTTAGAGCAAGGATTTCTCTGCTTTTTGGGGCTATTTTTCTCTACATATTTTATGAATCCTATTTTTATTTTAGTGTTCTTTATGCCTATGGATAGCTAAATTCTCTTCTAGGATCTTAGGTGAATCTTGAATGTTAAGAGACCTTTTTATGTTCTAGTTCCTTATTTGAATTCTCATTTTTATTTCAATTAATATTGTCCTATTAATTTTATCACATGATTAGGATTGATCACCCTTTGCATGTTAATAATCACTTAATTGACCAGCGATCGTACTGCAATTAATTGGTGGACCTATAGGATAATTGAGACTAGGATTATTGCATGACCAATCTTAATTTTAGTTTTCCAATCATTCAACCTTTTTATGCTTTATGCTTTCCTTGGATATAAACTCTTTGCATGACCAAACAATGTGTTAATTTGGGGAAAAGAATATTAATCACGAATGACCAAACGAGTTAATAGTTTTAGTAAAGGGATTGGTAATTGAATAAAAATAAAGGAATTCAAGTAGAACAAGACATAGAGGAATCAAACTGCAAGTGAAACTGTGACCCTAGGCTTCTCTCCATTGATTTGCAACTTTGCATTTTTACTCTCTTTTTATTACTACAACCATTAATCATTCAATTCGCCAAAATAATATAGGAATTTTAGTAGTTTGGTACTTGTTATTATTCCTTGTTGGTTTGACAACCGGGACTTAAAAGTCCTATTTTTATTACTAGATTGGGACCGGGTGCACTTGCCCGTGAGCAACATTCACCTCACCACCTTTTTTATTCATTATTTGAAGATTCTTTCCTACAGTACTATTACAGTTCTTTTATTATACATAAACCTGTTAATTTACTAAGTAAATTTTTTTTACTCTGTTAATAGGAACCACAACGATATTGATCCAGAGATTGTGTGTAAATTGTCTGCCATGCTAGATCAATATAATGAACATGCCAAGTCATTTAGGATGGCTAGGGATAGATTGAAATATGGCAATGTGCCTGATCTAAAGTTAAGGCTCGTTTTTGAAAGATCTACTGATGGTAGAATTTATAACCTACCTACTGTTTCAGAAGTAGCTGCTTTTATTGTTGCTGATGTTGATACTGCTTCAATCAGGGATATAATTATGGAAACCCAAAGCGGTAAACTTCAAAGAATAGATGAGTTGCACGCAAGTTATTTGGGTCACCAATATCCACTTATATTTCCTTATGGTGAAGATGGCTCCAGACATGATGCATGCCATAGAAATACAGGTAATTCTCATACCACCAAAAGGAATCGAGTTACTATCAGATAATGGCTTTCCTTTAGAATTTAGTCTAGAAAAAATGAGGCACAAACTTTATTGAGATCAAGAAGACTGTTCCAACAATTTTTGGTTGATGGTTATACTATGATGGAGTCAGATAAGCTATCTTTCATCAGGAGAAATCAATCCAAATTGAGAGTTGACAAATACCGTAGTTTGAATGAGGGAGATAAAAATCTCCAAACTCATGGTTCAAACAGAGGTAAAATAATCATATTACCTTTGACGTTTGTGGGAAGTCGTAGATATATGGATCAGTTGTACTTTGATGGCATAGCAATATGCAGTTTCGTTGGGTTTCCCGATTTGTTTTTAACTTTTACATGCAATCCTAATTGGGTTGAAATTCAAAGGTTACTTGCTCCCATTCATTTGAAACCACATGATCGTCCTGATATAATATCAAGAGTTTTCAAAATTAAATTAGAGCAGTTGTTATCAAATGTGACAAAGAAGCAAGTGTTCGGCAAAGTACTCACATCTAAGTTTCAGTTTCTTCATTCACAGAATTTTAATTCATAATATAATTGTGAACAGTGTATCATATAAGTATAGTTCTATATATTAATTGTTAGTTTTTTTTTCCAGATATGTACACAATTGAATTCCAGAAAAGAGGGTTGTCGCATGCACACATACTTCTTTTTCTACATTCCTCCAACAAGTACCCAACAGGAGATGATATTGACAAAATTATTTCAGCTGAGATACCAAATGAGAATGATGACAATGAGTTGTATAACTTAGTGAAAACTCATATGGTACTTAGCTAACAAATCATCTCCATGCATGACAGATGCGAAATGCTCTAGATATTATCCTAAGTCATTTCAAAGCACAACTATTGTTGACCAATCTGGATATCCAGTATATAGAAGAAGAGATAATGGTCACACAATTATGAAGAATGGTGTTTTTCTTGACAATCGTCATGTTGTGCCTTACAACCCAAAGTTGTTATTGAAGTACCAAGCACATATAAACATGGAATGGTGTAACCAAAGTACTTCAATCAAATACTTATTCAAGTACATCAACAAAGGGTATGATCGGATTACAGCTGTTATAGTTCCAAGTCAAGATGAACAGTCATCTAATGATGGAAATATTGATGAGATCAAGCAATACCTTGATTGTAGGAATGTGTCACCATGTGAGGCCTGTTGGTGAATTTTTTCTTTTCCAATTCATAGTAGAAAGCCAGCGGTTGAAAGGTTGTTCTTTCACCTTCCAGGAGAGCAAGTTGTATACTTTAATGATCATGAAGACATTGGTGATGTACTTTCTAAGCCAAGTGTTACAGATTCAATGTTTACATCTTGGATGGAATCTAATAAAACATTTTCTGAAGGCAGAAACTTGACTTATGGACAATATATTTCCAAATTTGTGAATGTGAAGAAGACAAGGTGTTGGAAACCAAGAAAAAAAGGTTATACTATTGGAAGGCTAATATGGGTTCCTCTAAGCACTGGAGAGCTATTTTATTTAAGAATGATGTTAACTGTTGTAAGAGGAGCAACTTCCTATGAAGACATAAAAATAGTTGGCAACATCCAATATCCAACTTTTAGAGAAGCATGTTTTGCAATGGGATCGCTCGAGGATGATAGAGAATACATAGAAGCTTTAAAAGAAGCTTATGATTGGGGTTCAGGTCACTATTTGAGAAAGTTGTTCGTCACAATCCTCTTATCAATTAGTATTATAATAGACCAGAACATGTGTGGGCTCAAACATGGCAATTGCTGTCTGATGGAATCCTTTATGAACAAAGAAGGTTATCAAATAACCATGTTATGTATGCACCAAGCAATAGTAAAACCTTATGATACTGTCTGTTACTATTTATGTTGTATATTTTAAAACAATGATAATACTTATAATATTGTTAATCCTATGTTTGTAGAGTTGCAGCTTACTGAAGAACAATTGCAAAGCTTAACTCTACTGGAAATTGAAAAATTATTGCAAGCTAATAGAAAAAGCTTAAGGGACTATCCATCAATGCCATATCCAAATGGATATATCACAGGTCAACTAGGAAATAGGCTCATATATGCAAAATGTGATTATAATGTGGGAGCTTTACGTGATCAATTTCAGACTTTATTTAGTTACGAAACTATTAAAATTTAACTATTATAATTACTTTTATCTGACGAATTGAATACTTTTACTAATATCAAGTAAGTGATTTTACAGATGAGCAAAAAGGTATATTTGACACCATTATGAAAGCAATGAACATGCAGCAAGGTGGTATGCTCTTTCTATATAGTTTTGGTGGTGCAGGTAAAACATCCATGTGAAACACTTTCTCCTGTGCCTTACGTTCTGAAGTTCATATAGTACTGACTGTTGCATCAAGCGGTATAGCTTCTCTATTATTACCAGGAGGTAGAACTGCACACTCAAAGTTCAAAATACCTGTTCCCATACTAGATAACAGCACTTGCAACATTCATCAAGGGAGTGAACTTGTTGAACTATTGAAACAAACTAAGTTAATAATATGGGATGAAGCTCCGATGGCACATAAGTTTTGTTTCGAGGCATTGGATAAAACTCTAAGAGACATCATGAATAATGGATCTTCAGTATTCAGAGGAAAAGTAATTGTCTTTGGAGGAGACTTTTGACAAATTCTACCTGTCATTCCTAGAGGAAGTCGTTCCGATATTGTACATGCAACAATTAATGCATCATATCTCTGGGATCATTGTCAAGTATTAACCCTCACAAAAACATGCGTTTGCAATGTGGCATGGATAATACAAGCGAATCAGAACTTAGAGAGTTCTCCCAATAGATTTTGGACGTTGGAGATGGCAAAATTTTTTAGCCTAATGATGGATATGCAGAGATAGATATTCCAGAGGAACTTCTAATTACAAATTTTTCATGATCCAATAGAAGCTATAATTCAAAGCACATATCTTAATCTAATTAATGAATACAGGAATGAAGAATTATTGCAATCTAGAGCAGTACTAGCATCAACAATTGAAGTTGTTGACGAAATCAATGATTACATGTTGAACTTGATTCCAGATATTTCATTTAAAATTTCATTGATACTATAATACCCTATATTTCAACAATTATGAAAATATATTTTATTTTATTTTTCATGATTATAGGAGATGAAAAAGAATATCTAAGTTTCGATTCTATTGATAAGTCAGAAGCTTATGAAAGCGAACCATTTGAGGTACTTACCCCTAAATTTTTAAGTTCTCTCAGAGCTTTAGGTCTTCCTAATCATAAAATCAAACTTAAGGTTGGAACTCCAATAATGCTATTAAGAAATTTGGACCAATCTGAAGGTTTATGTAATGGAACACGATTGATTGTTACAAGACTAGCAAATCATGTCATTGAGGCAAAAATCATATCTGGAAAGAACATTGGAAGCAAGGTATATATCCCTAGAATGTCTATGTCATCATCAGAATCACCTTGGCCTTTCAAGCTTATCAGAAGACAATTTCCAATAATTGTTTCATACGCCATGATGATCAACAAGTCTCAAGGTCAATCATTATCAAGTGTGGGATTATACTTACCTAGGCCCGTCTTAATCATGGTCAATTGTATATGGCAATTTCTAGAGTTCAAAGTAAAAAAGTGTTTGCGTGGAAAAATCAGCCGAGGGATTCGGCTAACGTCCAGCCAACAAATTGATTCCTGTTAAGCGATTACACCGAGAACGGAACTCTAATTCTCGATTGTGGGTTCCCAACCGCTCGTAAAGCGTTGAGTGTGGTGAAACTACGCTACGCTAAGGCTAAGACTAAGAAACATGGAAGCGGCTAAGGTAAAATGTCAGAAAAAGCTTGATAAATTGTAAGAGAAATAGTTGTTTGATTGATTTCGTGTGTCTTTACATTTCTCAGCGTAGGTATATATATACAAAAAGGAAAACAAAACTGTAACCACCCCTATCGGCCATTATGTGTTCCACACGTTCATGGCTGACCACGAGCGGTCGTGGGTGTCCCTCAACTGCTTCTTCATGCGTATCGTGGGTTAACCGCTCTCCCGTCGGCTGGGCAAACGATTTATCACGTGTTAAATGCGTTGGAGACTTCTAACGGCTAGCTTTGGTCATTTTAGCTCCAAAGTACATGACTTTCACATATCTAGCCCTTGGTCGAGCTTCAAAGCTCTATATTAATTAAAGGTAGCTCAGCCGATGTGTCCATAATGATCGGATATTTCCTTTATCCACATCGGCTATACTCTTTAATAATCGGCTGAGCTCATGATGCTCCCTGGCTTACGAATTTTCCTTTCTATCCCAGGTTCATGGGACCAATTTTCGCTACCAATCCGATCGGCTTATCCCACACATCAATTTGTTCCTTCATCAATTGTTCCTTCGCTTGTTCCTTCATCGGTGTGGTGATATTTCGGTGATAACAATTGCCCCCTACATCATTTCATGTCCATCTTTGGATTGATGTATCGGATAAAGTTTGAGTCTCCAAACGTCAATCGTTAGTCACTTTATATGCATTTAATGTCACTCATTATGACTGAACGGCTACTTTTCCCACACCCGATGGCTTTGTTATCCGATAATATCTTAACAACTCTCATCATTGATCGTGGCGCATGATTTCTCTTTAAATAGCTAGGCCCATTCGTCCTCCTTACTACTCAGGGCATTTTGAACTTTTTTGGACCCTCAAACCCTAGCTTCCTTTCTGCACATCCTCTTCTTGCGACCATGTCTTCCGCATCCTTTGGCGTATTGAAAGCAATCGGCTGTGATGGTAGGCCAATAATAACCATGGCGGTAAATCAGCCATTTCATAACTGGCCCAACCCTATGCGAGCCGCATATGCCTTCGTGAACTTCACCCATAACCCTTAGGGCTTCATTTTTATCTATGCACTTCAACAATACCCCATTCATGCTTCTCTTATACAATTCATCATCAAGAAGCACATACCTTAGAGCTCGTCTCTTAACTTTGGGGTTAGTGCACTTAGAAGGATCTCGTAAGTACTCGATCAGCTCGTTCCTCCATGACTCGACTTGGTCTGCGACCATCACCTCGGCTGGTAATTCGTCGTACTCTAAAGTCAGCAACGAGTTCCTATATCCGGAGGCCTCTTGGGCCAGATCGTTCGCCTCCATATTAGCTCCTCTAGGGATGTATGACACCTTTGCATCAATAAACTGGTGAATCAATCTGTCAGCCGTTGCATAACGCGCCAACAGATTTGGGTTGTTGCACCCATATTCTTTGGTTAGTTGTCTGACCACCAACTGGGAGTCGCCCTTTACATGAATGTACTCGGCGCCCATCATGGCTAACAACTTTAACCCTATGATCACGGCATCGTACTCGGCTTGGTTATTAGTTAAATCTGGGTTTAGACGATACGCAAACCTCCATATCTTCCCATCTGGGTTGGTCATTGTCACCCTACCCGAGCTCTTTCCTGGGTTTGGGACCCATCAAAAGTTAGGACCCAAGGCAATAGGTTTATGCAAGTAATTGGGGTACCAAGGATCATCAACTTCCACGCAGGATGTTACGCCAAGAAATCGGCTAGTGCTCGACCCTTGTGACCGCTTAGTGGGACGTATTTCAATGCAAAGGCAGTGAGCTTAATGGCCCACTTCATCAAACGACCTTGTAAGACAGGCCTATTAAGCAAGTACCGAACAATGTCAATTTTGCACAAAACTAATATTTCATGTGGCATTAAATAATACTCAAGTTTTGTACAAGCGTAAAACAAATATAGGCACAACTTCTCTAATGGAGTATATCTGGTCTCAGCATCATTGAGACTTCGGCTAAGGTAGTACACTGCTCTTTCAGTTCCATCTTCAGCATCCTGCGCTAATAGGCAGCCGATAGACTCTTCAGCGGCTGCAATGTAAAGTTTCAAAGGCTTCCCTGGCATGGGGGGCACCAAAACTGGTGGACTAGCCAAAGCCTTCTTTATTTGTTCAAAGGCCTCTTGCTGTTCAGAGCCCCACACCATCTTCTCAGCATTCTTGAGCTTTAGCAAAGGGGAAAAAGCTTTCATCTTACCAGCCGAACTAGCTATAAATCTTCTCAAAAAGTTGATTTTACCCAGCAGGCTCTGTAACTCCTTTTTGTTCCTGGGTGGTCTAGCCTCCGTCACTGCCTTGGCCTTGTTTTGATCTATTTCAATGCCCTTTTGATGCACCAAGAAACCGAGGAAGTTACCAGCCGATACACCAAACATGCACTTTGCAGGATTCATCTTCAAGTTATGGACCCTCATCCTCTGCAAAGCCTGTTCCAAATCGGCTAAGTGGGCTTTGAAGTCTTTGGATTTTACTACCACATCATCTATGTATACTTCCATAATCTTGCCGATTAGATCATGGAAGATAGCGTTCATTGCTCTCTGGTACGTGGCCCCAACATTCTTCAAGCCGAATGGCATCACTAACCATTCATAAATTCCCAGTGCCCCTGGGCACCTGAATGCAGTCTTGTGAGTGTCTTCCTCAGCTACAAGTATCTGATTATAGCCCGAGTACCCGTCCATGAAGGTTAAAATACCATGTGTGGCAGCTGCATCGACTAACATGTCTGCCATAGGCATCACATATTCGTCCTTTGGAGTGGCTAAATTCAATTCTCTATAATCAATGCAGACTCGAATCTTGCCATTCTTCTTCTTTACAGGTACTATATTGGCTAACCACTCTACGTGCACTGGTACATTACGATGAAACGGCATTGAGCAAATGCTCGATTTCTGCTTTGATTTGTGGTATCAACTGAGGATGGTATCTTCTAGGTGGTTGCTTATGTGGTTTGAATCCCTCCTTGATCGGTAGCCTATGCTCCACCAATTCTCGTGCTAGCCCAGGCATCTCATGATAATCCCATGCAAAGAAGTCTTTATATTTTTTCAGCAGGGCTACCATCTCTTCCTTATCCTTTTCCCCAAAGAATCCGATTTGCGTTAGCGAGGCTCTTACGGAGTTCCTAAATTGAGGTCCTCCAAGGGGTCTTGTGATTGAAGGTTGGCAAAGTCCTCCGAATAGGTGATTCAAACTCCATCGGCAACTCCATGATCTCGCTCTGCCGATGTGAGGCCATCGCCTTGTTGTTTGTCTATCAGCCAGCACTCAGCTCCGTGAGATTCAATCCTGAAAGCCTCTAGCCGGTCCCATAAGTCCTGCACCACTGGGTGTCTTTAAACATATCAAAACTACGTGGTTAGCCGTGGTTCGCTAATTGCTCAATTTTGAACCCTGGGTGTCAAGTTACAAGATTCCCAGGATCCTTCCTCGTATTCCTCGATACTTGACTATGGGAGCCATGAAGGAGAGTAGAACAAGGCTTCTAGATTTTGTACCTCATTTGGGAATGGATTATCATCACCGGGACTATCTCAATTTTATCCCTTCCCAAAAAATGAGCTTCGATGCATGGTGGAAGGTAAGCATTGGTCGGTGTGGATCCAATCTCTCCTAGCAGATCGCATAAGATGGTTTGCCATCAATCACGAAGAAAGCTGACTTGATGCTTTTGGGGCCAACTGTGATCTCGGCTATCAGGATTCCTAAGGCAGACGAAGCCTCTCCCATGAAGCTAGCCATTTTCATGTTAGTTGGGATCAGATCTTCTTCAGACTTGTTTAGACTCCTCAAGGTGGCCATTGGCATCACATTTAATACTGCCCCATTATCAACGAACACTCGACTGAAGGCCTTGCCATTGATGTGGGCTCTCACATACAGGGGCTTCAAGTGTTTTATCATGTCTTCGGTTGGCCTACCAAATATAGTACCCAAAGCATCTTTTGCCGTGTCATCGGCTAAAGTTGCCCATTCTGCTTCTTCCACAAATACGTCTCTTCTAAGTGTTCGATCCGGGGTAACCAGCCCGAACTCACTTGGGATAAGACTAACGACCTCGATGGCAGCCATCACCCGCTTCACTCTCATCCGAGAGATAATCCAAAATTGAATCTTCTCGGTAACGGCACTACAGGATCGGCTCGTCATCACCATTTAAGCGGTTTGTGTATATGTGACATATGCCCTTCCTCTTCATCAGGTTCTCCTTTTCCTTCCTCAGTCGCCTGATGTCTACCTCGGCGACCGGGATTGTCACCGGGACCTCCTTGGTTTGATCGGTTTCAACTTTGTCGGGCTCCAAACCGCAAGGTCCAAAAGCCTCGCCAATGGCTTCGCCACTTTAGCTTCGGGATCTCCTTCTTATCATTTGCCTTGGCATCGGCTATCATCTGCAAGGTTTGTTTCATTTTTGCAAGGATCTAGCCCTCTGCAGCCTTCTTTTCTGCGTTCTAGTCGATTATTCGGTTTGAACTCTTTCTTCTTCGGAGATTGATTAACCACCCACTTCCCTTCTTTGACATTTGCGGTGGCTTGATCATCCTCTCGTGGTTGGAGTTCATCATCATTCCTTCTGATTATGCGAAGATATGACAGTCCCTTCGACATTGAACTCGCCACTCTTCTCTTAGACTTTGGGAGAGGTTCTCGGTGATCTGGGCATACTCGGTGGGCTTGGTGAGATTCGATTGAGTTTGCCCAGTCTCCTGGGCATGCTGGACTCTCTCGGTCTTTGCTTGCATTTTGCGGTACTGGCTGATCAACTCGTTAGTCAAACGTCTGGGTTTGGGAGGTTTACCATGGAATCGGCTCGAAGATGGCTGACCCCCAGCGTTTTTTGGTAGCACTGGTGGGTTTCCCAATCTGTCAAACACAGATCCCCTGGTGACCTCTTGGTTTCTTCTGGATTCTTCTTTGGGCATCCAAACACTCCTGATAGATTGTTCCCTTCTTATCGGCCTGGGCTGATCAGGTTTTGAGAAAGACACCATGGCCATGGTTACAACTGGGAATGGATTGGTGTCCACTGACATCTCGGCTATGCTCTTATCGGCTAACTTGAACCTACCCTCTTTGATAGCCTTCTGTATGGCCTTCCTGAAAACTACACAGTTAGCTGTAGAATGGTTACATGAGTTATGCCACTTACAGTATTTCTTGTTCATCAATTCTTCAGGAGGTGGAATCCGATGCCCGTCTAGCAGCCGGATTTGCTTGTCCTTGAGCAAGTAGTAGAAAATCTGGTCTGCCTTGGTTATGTCAAAGGAGTACCCTGCCCTATCCTCTGTTGATTCAGTTTCTTTGGCTTTAGCGGCCTTCAATGCTGGGCAGGAATAGCTCTTCCTTTTGACTATTTCGGCTACCATCATATCAGCCGTAAGGTCAGCCGTTTCGGAGTCAGATTCCTCTGCCTCTATAATAGAGACTAGATGGGGACCCTTTCCTCGGCTAGCCCTTCGCTTCTCCTTTTCCTGGATATATTGCTCAACTCGGATAGCCCTCTCTGCTAGCTGATTCAAATCTGTGCAGGCTTGTCCTACCAACTTCTCCTTCAGCTGCGGGTGCATGTTGTTAATCATCATAGAAGTGTATTCTGTTTCAGGGAATTGCACAGAACATTTCCCTGCTTTCTTTCTGAATCTTTCAATATAATCAGCAACCGACTCATCAACTTGCTGCCTGAGACTAGTTAGATCGGTTACCGTTACTTGGGGTTGCGGCCAATAAAATCTATCATGGAAACACCTCTCCATATCGGCCCAATTCTGTACTGAGTTTGGAGGCAAGGAGGAGTACCAGGTGAACGCTGTCCCAGTGAGTGATAATGGGAAGAGCTGAAGCTTGTGATACTCATTCTGGCTGCTTTCACCACACTGGGCTGTGAAACGCCCTATGTGCTCCATGGTAGACTTGCCATCTTCCCCTGAGAATATGGTGAAATCTGGAGTTTTGAATCCCCTAGGGAAAGGAAACATCCGATCCACCCATTCAGTGCGGTTTCTGTAGAACAGGATGGTCCAACGGCTTTAATCGTACTCAAGTACTTCTTGATGGTATTTGCGATCATTTCGGGTCTATCAAATGAGAGGCTCCTGCCGATTATCTTGTGGATTCGGTGGGCGCACTCGACCCATTGGTCTCAGGAGGAAGCTTTGTTGGAACGACTACGAAGGTTGAAGGTATTTGGTGGAACATTGCCTAGAGGTGGATTAGAAGTCCATTCTTTGCTCTGGACCATACTCCCAAAACCTCCGACTGAGTCCTGGAGCGGTGATGCATTACGGGGTAGAGGTGGAACATTGTTCCATGTCCGCTTCTCCATAGTTGCCGGTAGTTCGTAGTATATTTGAACTTCTTGGAGGGTATGGCGTGGGGACTGGTTGCGGTTGGTAGAATGGTGGATTGTTAACATTCCAATCCCAGATAGCTTCTGAACCATAACCAGGGGCTATCGGTACGCCAATTCGGCTGTCCATATGAATTCGCCGCACGCAGTAGGGCCATGCGTTGGAGCATACGACATTACCGGGCGGAAACCGATATGCCCAACCGTGTTAATTGGTCTCCGGGCCATGTTGACCGCCCATACCGCAGATTCACTTGATCGGTGGCATCACTTGCCCTCAAAGACGGGTGGTACCCATGTATTCTGGCGATCACCGTATGGCCGGGTTGGTGGCGCCGCAGAAGTGGTATGGGCCGTGGTCTCAAGAGGCCCATTTTGAACCACATTCGGTGAGGCCGCCAAGCTCGACCACCTTGTGCATACCGGGTTTGCCGTTCCTCGCTTGCCAACGCAGAACTAGCCGAGTGTTCACCTTTCTTTGTTCTCCATGTCTCTCGCTTGAACCTCGTTATGCACCATGGGTGCGACAATATCTCGCCAACCGCCTTGACACTTGGTACATAAGGTCATGAATTCCCATATCAATCTGGCTGCTCGATGAAGGAAGTGGTCATGACCACCGGAGCCTCGGCATTCTCTGGGTTATTCATCTCTGCAGAGGTCGTGAGGCGGGATGTCTTCAACCGCTATGGGCATACCCAAGGTGTATGCTGACTCGTTGTTCTTGCGTGGTGGGGTTCTTTTGGGATTCGAACTCGACTCCATGTTGTTGTTGAGTTTCTTTCTGGACCTCAGGTTCATACGCCAAGCGTGATCCTGCCTTGGAGAATCAAACCTGTCCTTCAATTCACCTATGGTCCCACCGGGCGTGCCAAACTTGTTTGCGTGGAAAAATCAGCCGAGGGATTCGGCTAACGTCCAGCCAACAAATTGATTCCTGTTAAGCGATTACACCGAGAACGGAACTCTAATTATCGATTGTGGGTTCCCCAACTGCTCCAGAAAGCGTTGAGTGTGGTGAAACTACGCTACGCTAAGGCTAAGGCTAAGAAACATGGAATCGGCTAAGGTAAAATGCTGTAAAAAGCTTGATAAATTGCAAAAGAAATAATTGTTTGATTGATGTCGTGTGTTTTACATTTCTCAGCGTAGGTATATATATACAAAAAGGAAAACAAAATTGTAACCACCCCCTATCGGCCATTATGCGTTCCACACGTTCACGGTTGACCACGAGCGGTCGTGGGTGTCCCTCAACTGCTTCTTCATGCGTATCGTGGGTTAACCGCTCTCCCATCGGCTGGGCAAACGATTTATCACGTGTTAAATGCGTTGGAGACTTCCAACGGCTAGCTTTGGTCATTTTAGCGCCAAAGTACATGACTTTCACATATCTAGCCCTTGGTCGAGCTTCAAAGCTCTATATTAATTAAAGGTAGCTCAGCCGATGTGTCCATAATGATCGGATATTTCCTTTATCCACATCGGCTATACTCTTTAATAATCGGCTGACCTCATGATGCTCCCTAGGCTTCTGGAATTTTCCTTTCTATCCCCGGTTCAGTGGGACCAATTTTCGGCTACCAATCCGATCGGCTTATCCCACACATCGGCTGTTCTCTTCATCGGCTGTTCCCTTCGTCGGCTGTTCCCTTCATCGGCTGTGGCTGATATTTCTGGTGATAACAAAAAGGCTTGAAGATATTGATACATGATAAGGATAAGAATCCACTAAACAAAACCACCAATGTGGTTTTCAAAGAAGTCTTCCAAAACTTATAACAAGTAAGTATCTTAATATGCTACTTTAACTGAAATTGCCATATGTACTCTAATACTTTAAGACTAGCATTATACCTTTACTATATATAACAGAATATTATATTTGACTGTTAAGGAAATTTATAGTTCACTGATAATTAAATTTCTCATAGTTATAGAATTGGTGCATCTTATAAAGACTTATAAGCTTCAATTTATTCACCTGATTATTTTTAACATTTGACAGTGATTGACTATCAGACATCACTTTGGATTGTTTACAAATGCACAATCTTTAGGTTGCATCCATCTTCTGGGGTATGACTTCCATTCTTCTGCAACCTATAACTATTATCTAATAAATATAATAATGCATTCTGTATTACTTTAATTTCTTATTTTTAATTCTTCTCTTTCTGTAGGTGTTTTTCAGTTTATTTCAACAGCAATCAGACAAAGAAAGTCTTCATATTACAAAATTATCATTTTTGCGGATTGAGTATGCTTTGTGAATTGGGCTAACCACTTCATCAGCTTAGATTTTTTTTTTGTTTCATGACTACGCATAGCACTGCTCATTTGTAGATAATCAAATCTTTTTGTCTCATGGCTCTATATGAACTTAACTTCACAACAACTATGAATTAAACTAATCACTTTACGATAGCATATTGCAATTTGATTTCTATATAATATACTCTCTAATTATTTTTACATTTTCATCAATACTTTGACTTATGTAAAATCACTAAGCATAAACATAATTGCATCAATTTCATACTCAGAACTCAGTCTGCTACTTTACTTTCTGGCTGCAACTTTTCAGCAACTCACAATCAAAATTCAGGGTAATACTTCATAACACTAACTTCTTGGATAGTCAAAAGCTTAGGTAACAAATTTGTGACCACCTTCATCAATTCTAATTTCTTCTACTGCCTGAAGGAATAACAATGTGTGATACTAGATGCATGGTTGATCTTTTACATGGTTTAGGATGAAGTTGTATTCTGTTCAAAGTAAGCTTCGGTGACATAAACATTGGTAGTGCTTTCAATTCTGCAGCTGCTCTTACATTTTTTGCAAATGTTCCTTTTCCTTGAGAGTAATATCATATTTCATAGCACACATGATTTAAAATCAACCCCTACTGATTTATCATGTGTTTAATTATTCTCATATTCTTTCTTTAAGTTAGTATCAAAGTATTTTTTTACATTTTAAATCCAATAATTAAGTTAGTATCAAGGTATTCTTTCGTTAATTAATTTCACATCTTAACCTTCTAAATAGCAAATTTGATGACAACATAATAGTTGATTTTACGAATACTATACTAAATTATTCTTTCATGCCTCAATTAATTACACATGTGTGACATAAAAATTTAGTACTACAATTATTTATAGTGATGAACACTGCGCGCCCCGTGCGTATGCACGTGTATATAACTAGTTAAAAGAATAAAAAAGAAGGCATAACAAGAAAATTAGTTATTTCAAAACCTCCATTTCAGAGGTGTAAATGTGAGCTCCAACTTTAGTCACAAAAAAAAAAAGTGAGCTCCGGTCACAACACGATCGAACTAGACTCATTTTGGGTTTGGTTGGAAAAATGATTCACTTTTATTCAGATTATTTTGGCCCAATTCACTTAAACGCAAGTAAAATGGTTTGAGTCAGGTTGAGTCAAGATTGGCTCATTATGAACTTTTTTATATTTTTTTAATCATTTTGTAAAAGAAAATACAATCTCTACTTAATTTTTTTTAAAATACAATCTCTACTTAATTTTTTTTTCTCCCTTTTTTAGTCTTATGAAATCTTACTTATTTTTTATTTTCAGTGAATCAACCTCTTAAACCAACAACTCGTACTGTGTCGAGTCAGGTTATATTTTTTCTGTCTCAGTAAAAAAGTGAGTCGGTTTCGCTTGTTTCACTTTTTTTATCAACCCATGGTGAGCCAACTCATGTGAGCCAAGTTGGCTTACTCTAACACCTCTACTCCCTCTCAAATGGAACTATAAAAGTATAAACCATACAAGAGAAAAGTACTTAAACCCGCTCTTCTTTTATTATTCATGGATACTTTTTTTTGACAGGATTATTCATGGATACTTGTGACTCTCAAGTATAACAATGAAATTTTTGAATTTTTTTTCTTAATTGCACGACATTATCATCAATGAATAAGTGATTTAAATAATATTTACATTTTGTACGCATGGTCACACGTCGCGATGTTCATGTAATGAGTTTATTAATTAAATTTTTGTCTTTCATCTTATTTTAATTTTTGATCTAGCCAAATATTTATACTCGAACTCCACCCCAAACCTAAAAAACAAAATGACATGCATATCTAATTAAATTTAGTCTAAATAAAACTAAACCCAATTTGTTTTTGGAGGGAAAACTGAACCCAATTAACTCAAAGTATAAGTTAAATGGAACTATAAAATAGCCATACATCACCATTCAAAAGAAAAATAGTTAATGCAATTACCAAATATATCTTATAACCCAATTACATGATCGTGTTCAATTCGATCGCTAATGACTCAAGTTGAGTTAAAGCCAACAATATGTTGGATTGGGTTATGCTCATCCATAGTCATGTGGTTATTTGAAGATTTCATTTGGTTAATACAAGGGGAAAGATCATGGAGCTTGGATTCACCAGTACTTCTCCCTCTACAACAGTAAAAAGTGGAAAAGAAAAGAAAAGATGGAAGAAATACAGAAAGATACTAGTAATAAAAAGAGAGAATAATCAAGATAGAAATGAAGAAGCCGAAGAGAATGAAGAGAAATATATGCTAAGATCCAACACCAAGAGGAATGAGGACTATGAACTCAGATCCTTTGCAAGGCTGCACAGGTGCAACAGACATTAGATCTAGTGAGAGAGTAATCCAACGACTGTGAAGACTATCTACTATATAAATAGTATGCTAAATTATTAATAATTTTTAGGTTTAATTACTGTATAGGTCCCTAAACTATTTGAGATTTTTTAAATAAGTCCCTGAACTAAAAAATTTGTAATTGGGTCCCTGAACTTTTCAACATTTTGTAATTGAGTCCCTAAATGTTTAAAACATTTTAAATAATTTGTAATTAGGTCCATGAACTTTTAAATAAGTTGTAATTAGGTTCCTAAACTTTTAGATAATTTGTAATTACATCCCAGCATTCAGGGACTCAATTACAAATTATTTAAAAATTCAAGGACTTAATTACAAATTATTTAAAAGTTTAGGGACCGATAAAAATACATGGATCTAATTACAATTTATTAAAAATTTTAGGACCCAATTACAAATTTTTTTAATTCAATGACCTATTTAAAAATTCTCAAATAGTCAAGGACCTACAAAATAATTAAACCTAATTTTTACGATATCTTCATTATGTATTAATGATGAGGGTTAATTATATTTTTTTTCTCTAATTTATATTGATGTTTGATTCTGATATTTGATTTGATCCCTAAAATTTAAAAGTATTTATTCAATGTTGTGAAATATACTTTTTAGTCCTGTAATATAATTTTACATTTTAATCCCCTTTCATTTTAATTTTGGTCATATATGGACTAATTAAACATAAATCAAATATTATAAAAATTAAAACAAATAAAAAATTAAAATAAATCAACATAGTTCAATTATAACACATAGTTCAATTGTAACACTTATGACAATATAGTAAACTGAAATAAGTCAATTTAGTATTGAAAATACTTTTTCTCATATTTGTTACAAAAATATTCTTTTTAATAAATTATTGGCTTTACTGCAGTTTTGATCCCCCAATTTTTTCCAATCCGTAATTTTGGTCCTCCTTTTTTTTAATTTCGCAATTTTGGTCCTCTAATTTTTAAAATTTCTGACATTTTGCCCAACAATAAAATTGGGTCATAAATTTGCTGATTTGACAAGTGAGGTAATGATGTGGCAATTGTGTGTACTATACAGGTGGCAAATATGACCCAGTCATATTTCCAAGTCACTATAACTTATAAAATAAAAACATTAAATCATTTAATTTAATTTTTCAAATAAATAAATAAATAAAATCATAATAAACAAGGAATCTGAACCCTAAATCCCAAACCCAACCCAGTCGTCTTCTTCCCCCATTTCTTCTTCCTCTCATTCCCTCGATCTAGGCTTCTTCCTCATTCCCTCGAGTCCAAACGCCAGCGTTTTATCTCAGGCGAACCTTTCTTCTTCCTCTGCGATCCTCCATCTCTTTTTCCTTCTCCGATCTCCTCCATCTCTTCAAACACCTCGCTTCTTCCCTCTCCGATCTCCTCCATCTCTTCGAACCTGAGATCCGTGTTGCTTCAGAGCTTTACCTCGAACTCCTTTTTCTAGAAAATTTTGCACCTTTACACCGAACCCTCCTCTCTGTTCTCCCAAAGATTCGAAATTTCCACTCAACACTTTCTGGGTCCTTCGAGAAGCTTCTAGAAGGCTACAACCGATGCAAGGGGAAGCGCTTTTCCGCTTCACGCGCCGCGGGGTTCTCGAGGGAGAGAGGAACCATGGCGGTAGCAGAGGGAGGGGTTCGAAGAGGGAAGCAGTTTTTTTTTTGAAAAGAACTTCACTTGTTTATGTTTGGTATATGTATGTTTTGCTGAATGGAAGAATTTCAAACATCTGTTTTAATGTTGTTGTTGTTGGAATTGAAGGAATGAGGGTATTGTTTAAGAAATGGGTGGAGGAAGACGATACACACTCTTCACCATTTTCTTCCGCCTCCTCTTCTTCTGTTTCTTCTTCTTCAAGTTTAGGGCCTCTGCGTTTTTTTTTATTTCGATTTTGGTTCGCACTGAAGCAGAACGAAGAAGAATCGAGGGTTTCTGGGTTCTGGGTGAGAGTGAGAACTAGGGTTTCTGGGTTCAACTTTCTTCTCTTCCTTCTTTTCTTCTTCTTTCGTGTCTGGTTCTTCTGGGTTCTTTCGTTTCTTCTTTTGGTTCTCAAATCATGTTTAAGGACAAAGATGAGAGGAAGAAGAAAGGGATGACTACAGATTAGGGTTCATCATATTTTGGGATTTATGATTTTATTTATTTAATTAAAAAATAAATTAAAATGATTCAGTTTTATTATTTTTAATGGATTAAATGACATGGCAATTAAATAGGCCACCTATACAGTCTAGTCACTTGCCACATCACCATCTCACTTGCCATATCATTGCCACATCAGCGTTTGACCAGCCGCATCACCTAATTTTGACCAAAATTAGAGATAGGGACCCAATTTCAAAAATTTTAAAAATTAGGAGACCAAAATAGTGAAATTAAAAAAAGGGACCAAAGTTACGGATTGGTAAAAATTGGGGGACCAAAACTGCAGTAAAGCCTAAATTATTTAATGCAGTATATAAAATATTTTGAGAAAAAGAAAGAGACAGAATTACAACTCAAATATTAACAACAACAAAAACAGTGTCTTGTCCAGCCAAAAGAAAAAAAACAGAGTCTCATAGTCTCGTGCTCTACACAAGAATAACAATATCACAACATGAATCTCATCATCCCATACATAAAAAACCACTTAAAAGAAAAGAGGAAAAAAAAAAAAACAGAAACACATTATGATTTGAGTCTCTGAAACCAATTCTTCAATTAGCCGACCCTGTAGTCTTTTTTCACCTACCCACCAGAATTCCTAGACAAATCTCCACCTCCTACAACAACAACAACAACAACAACAAAACAAAACCGCAATATCAAAAAATCAAAGTCACAAAAACTTTTACCAAAAAAACTAAAAAAGTTGAATTCAGTTGTCACTCTTACCTTGTGGGGATTGAATTTGATTCTCCTCTGAATTCCCAAACCAAGATCCAACCACCCCCTTTATCTTATCAACCACCCCCTTTCCAGGACTCTCTCCATCCCCTTTCTCTCTCTCATCATCCCAACTCCCCAACCTCCTCTTAACCGCTTCCGACTCAATCACCTTCCCCCTTGGCACTTCTCTTCTCTCATCATCATCTCTTTTATGCACAGCATCCGAAACCACCTTCCTCACATCCCTACCTTCTCCTTCCTCATAAACCTCCACCGACTCATCATCACTGCCTTTCTTATACAAACTCTCCGAAATCACTTCAGATAGTGCCCTGTCATCTTCTCCAGGTCTCAATTTCTCTGCCAAATAGTCCTTCATTGAAACCCCTTTGTCCTGTTCCAAAACCCTATTTTCACTTGTCGACTTCACTGCACTTCCAACCCCAGCAACTTTTCCATAAACTGGTGCTAGTTTCTCTGTCAAAGAAACAGCAATTCTCTTCCCATATTCTGCAGTGGACCCTGGTGCTGACGTGGCAGAAGAAACATTCTCAATGTTCTTCTCTTCGTGGTTCGTCACATTTGAATCTTCTCTCTCTTTTTTCTCACCGAAGCCGAGTTTTGAGGCTACGGTGTTTTTAGCAGAGGAGGCTTTATCGGCAATTGTAGAGGTTGCAGATGAGAGTTTCTCTGTGTAACTGCTGCTCTGCTGGTTCGATGCTTTCTCTTTTTCACCACTTGTTGTTTCGTTCTCATTCTCGCCTTTTTCGCCATATCCGAGCTTTGAAGCAACGGCGTTTTTGGCAGTGATGGCTTTGTCGGCGACTGCAGCGGTTGCAAGGTAGATTTTGTCTGTGTAACTGTTGTTGCTTTGGTTTGATTGTTTCTCCATTGATTCATGGTGTGGTTGATGTTGTTGTTCTTCAACTGTGATGATGTTGTTGTTGTTGTTGTTAGAAAACTCTGGTGTAAACTGATCATGGCTTCCAGCTGAACGGTATTGAGTTTCTATTGCACTGGATTGTGGCAAAGGTTGGTCATGGAATGTATCAGAAGGGTGTTGAGGTTTATGTTCAGTTGGTAACTCTGGTGTAAACTGATCATGGCTTCCAGCAGAAGGGTATTCAGTTTTTATTGCACTGGAATATTGTGGCAAATTTTGGTCATGGCTTGTAGTAGAAGGATATTGATGTTTAGGTTCAGTTGGTAACTCTTTTGAAAACTGATCATGGCTTCCAGCTGAAGGATATTGAGATTTTGTTGCAGTGGAATATTGTGGCAAATTTTGGTCATGGCTTGTAGTTGTAGTAGAAGGGTATTGATGTTTAGGTTCAGTTGGTAACTCTGGTGAAAACTGATCATGGCTTATAGCAGAAGGGTATTGAGTTTTTGTTGCACTGGAATGTTGTGGCAAATTTTGGTCATGGCTTGTAGTAAAAGGGTATTGAGTTTCTGTTGTTACACTGGAATACTGTGGCAAATTTTGGTCATGGCTTGTAGGATAAGGGTGTTGAGTTTTTGTTACACTGGGATATTGTGGCAAAAATTGGTCATGGCTTGTGGCAGAAGGGTATTGAGGTTTAGGTTCAATTGGAGATTCTGGTATAAACTGATTATGGCTTCCAGCAGAAGGGTAATGAGTTTTTGTTGCACTGGACAATTCTGATAAGTTTTGGTCATGATAAGGGTGCTGAGTTTTTGTTGAAGTGGACAGATCTGGTGTAAATTGATCATTGTATTGAGTTTTGGGGTATTGAGTTTTGATTTCACTAGATAGTTCTGGTAAGTTTTGTTCATGTGTTACAGTAGATGGGTAGGGAGTTTTTGTTGCAGTAGACAACTCTGGTGCAAATTGGTGGTGGCCCCTAGCAGAAGGGTACTGAGTTTCAGCAATAGTTGGAAGGATTTTTGGTTCTGAGTTTGGTTTTGCCTCATTGTGAACAGCCATTCTAGCAAAAGATTTCTGAACTGGAGTAATGTCAATTTCTGACCCACCTATAATTAGCAATTAGTCATCAAAAATTCAGAAAATAGACAAGAATTAGCTCTAGGTATGATTGCTATAGAAAAAGGAAAAAAAGAAAATCAGAGTTTGAAAATCTTAAAATTGATGGAACACAAATATAGTCATGTCAATTCTTTATCCACACACTCAGATGATAGAACTCATCCTACAGTATATTCTATTTGCTATTTTGGATGCTTACTGGACTTGTGGACTCCACTATGTCAGCAATTGAGGACTCCACAAAACCAAACACCACACCATTTTAAGCCAAAATAAACTCTATTAAGTACCTATTTCATCAATTTAAACTTGTATTTTTGTGTATATTAAGTTAAAGTCAATGCATCAAGGAATCCAGAGTCCATAACATCTCATTGAAAATTGAGTTTGCAACTTTGTCTAATCATTCTCCTACTGACCTGCCCCAGTTGGATCAGTGACTTTGGTTTGATAATTGGCTGAAGCATAGGCTCCAGGTCTACTTCCTGGTGCATGAGGATCTTCCACCAACTCCATTGGTAATGGTCTCTCCAAATTGGCCTTGGGTTGCACTGCTTTATTCTCTTCCCTAACAAATGTTCTAGATGGGTCAGTGGATCTACTTTGATTAATTTCAGTAGCTGGAGAAACAACAACTACTCTTGGCTCATTTTGAGGTTCTTCCATAACAGTTGCCCCTCCAAATTTCACTCCAGGCCCAGAAGTTTTGACTTGTCCTGGTGTAACATTTCTAACAGCAGCACTATCATAAACTGCAAAAAAACAAAAAACCAAGCATATACATGTGAAATCAACTTTATTTCTTGATTCTCAATTAGACATTTATGCTATATATCAATGTTTTAAAAACCAGACCGAACCGGCATGCTCACTAGATTAGTTAAACCCCGGACGGGTTGAACCATTTAAAATTATTTTTTTATTTTCTTTCTCCCAAATTTAATACTTATTTATTTATTAATCATCCCACCACATTGAACCGAATGAACCAATTGGAACGGTTTCATCGGTTCGATCTCAAGTCCGGTTTTTAAAATATTGCAATGCATTAGATATTAGGTATGTATGTACAACTTTTTTACACTATTGTTAAACTCTTCTTTTAATTTAAAAAGGTTCATTTTTTTCTTCTATGTTGCATAAAATTATAGAAAACATATATGGAAAAAGGATCTAGACTAGTTCCTATTTCACTACGTCAAGAAAGAATTAATCATCCCACCACATTGAACCGAATGAACCAATTGGAACGGTCTCATCGATTCGATCTCAAGTCCGGTTTTTAAAATATTGCATTGTATTAGATATTAGGTATGTATGTACAACTTTTTTACACTATTGTTAAACTCTTCTTTTAATTTAAAAAGGTTCATTTTTTTCTTTCTATGTTGCATAAAATTATAGAAAACATATATAGAAAAAGGATCTAGACTAGTTCCTATTTCACTATGTCAAGAAAGAAAAAACAAGTAATGAATTATGTGTTCGGGATAAAAAAATACTTGGTGCTCCATGGATTTCTGGATCTTGAACCATATCTTCGTCCACATCATCTTCCTCATCCAAGTCATGATCATCAGGGATATGTTGATCTTCATAATGATATCCATCATGACCATATTCATGGTCATGATGGCCATGCTTAGTGATTGTGTCCTTAATTTTCTTAGCCTTTGCCTTCACTTTCTTCAGAACCGACTTCTTCTCATGGTCATCATGATGCTCCTCCGCACCATGTGCCACTACATCCAAAAAAAATGCATCCCCATTAGTGAAAACAAGTTAAAATTCCTTTAAATCAAATCAAAAAAACAAGTACAACCTGACGGTAAAACATACGTAAGAACTGTGCCCGCTTAACTTTCCCTTTCCCTCTAACTTCTCCCTCCCCGCTAACTATATGTACTAAGGACAAAAAAATGATAAAATAAATAAAGCATACGAGATTCACATACCTTGTTGTGAACCAAAATTTAGGGGCATTTGGTGTTCATTGTACTCGTGTGCATGACTTTGCGTTGCTCTAGAGTCCATAATTGAAAAGGAAAAAGTAACTGCTTAATGCTTGTTGAGGAAAGTTATCACAAGGAAAAATCAAAGGCCTTGACAACAGTTTATAGAGAAAGGATACGACACTGTGCTGTGCCACCTTTGCATGGCTGTGGCGTCTCAAAACTGGTGACACGTGTCACATAATCGGCATGTCTTTGTCACTTGACACCTGTTGACTTGTTTTATATACGTGTCTCATTGCCATATACACCATGATGTAAATAACCTCAACCCTTTGAAACAAACAATTAATTAAGCATGCAATAATGTTATCGGTTTAACATTTCAATGCTAATGAGTAATGACTCATCCAAACGCGAGCAGATAGAGCCACCCGACCATGTGAAATTATGGAACTATTCTCAAAACTGGAACAAGTTCGAGTTCTTTCATTAATTTATTTTCTGTATTTTATTGAGATTGCAACGAATCATATTGGCCAAACTTTTTTTTTTACAGAAATATTGGCCAAACTTGGATATGAATCATTTGATACACTAAATACAAGTGTCTACATTAATTCTAGTTGTTTTTATTTTTATTGGTGATCTGAAAAATGAAAATACGTGGACAATTTCATTTCTCAAAGATTTCGATGGCAATTGGGAATGACTGAACGTAATTGTCATGAGCTGAAAGCTTATTTTGTGCCCAATTTACTGGGCAATGTCATGTCAATATTTTACTAAATAAAAGTGTCAGAAAAACAATTTATTTATGAATTTCTTGCACTTTTTATATACTCAATTATATTCATATTTGTATTTTATGAGTTAAAGATCTATCATATTCATAAAATTTTAAATACTCATAATTATTTCATAAAAGTTTTCATGTACGACTTATTAGCTGTTTACTAGTTTAATTCTATATAAAAACAAAAATGAAAACGAATATTGTAAAAAAAGTAGTGGCAATTGGCACCAATTATCCTAAAATAAAATTTTCTTATTTCAAATATTTAAAAAAATAAACAATCAAATATCTATATTATTTCATGTTTGAATATATTATCATTTAATTTTCACAAAATACTCATTTAATATATATTAAACATATTTTTTTTGAAGAGAAAGAAACAAGTTATCATTAAAATATTTTTATTGATGTTAATTAAATTAATTTCTTTTTTGACAATCAATTAAGTTAATTTCTAAACATTGTGAAATAAAAAAAGATATATTTTCTTTTATATTTCAAACATCTTTATTACATAATAAAAGCATTTTTTTCACTTGCTAAATCTTTTAAAAAATTAATTCTCATTTTAAATATCTGAGAAAAATGCTCGTGCATACAAGATAATTGCTAGTTTAATAAAAATTCAAAAAGAAAAGAAAAGTCAGCGAATGTGAAAAATAGTATGTGACATAAATCGTTCCCAATTTATTCAAAAATACAAATTTAAGATATTTGTATTATATTTTAATTTATCTTTATCTTCATTAATTTTTTGATAAAATAGATGAATTTTATAATATTTTTATTGACTTTTTTATTTTCTCAATTTACCTGTTTCATGGATGAATCGAGTACCCGGGGTCAGCGGTGAAAATCTATTTAAAAGAAGAAGGACTCAAACCCAGAGACAAACCTGAAAAATAACTACAGAAGCAAAATTCAAAATTAAAAAAAAAATGTCTTTTTCTATAATGTACTCTAATGAGCTGTCAAACACATTAAATCAATAGGGAAAAAAATATTTAGAAAGAATTTCCAACTATTTTTTTGGAGAAAATTATGTGTATATGTTGGCTGTAACGCCTTGACTCTAATCAGAGCATTACCTACTAAATTAACTGGGATTAAATAAAGATACAGTAAAAAATTTAGCAATTGATACCCTAAAGACTTGCTAATTACCAGAGTTCGCAACTTTGATAAAACATTTCCACATAATACTTATTCATTTTAAATATATTACAGAACCTGACATACAATACTCTTATAGACTTATAACAAAAGAAAATACTTTTAGACTCTAACCAATTTCGACTCATACTTGAACTTAGAGTATTAGAAGACGACTCGTGATCCAGTATTAACTCGAAAGGTCTCGCCGCGAAGGCAAGACCGATCACATCTTCATGATCTAACTTCTTCGCTGTGCTTGTACCTGAAAACAACGCCCCAATATAGTGAGTTTACAAAACTCAGTAACATAGACTTGAACTTAAAAATATTACCGTTGTTTTCAGCCATACGTGGTGTATTACGTATGGAAAACTCCTTTCATACAAACATAAACATACTTGCCAAACTAGGTAGCCTAAAAACATATAGTTCAACTTACCATAACTTGCTACATCCAAGAAAATGAATGAAACATAAATGCAATGCAACTTTAACTAAGAACATATTGTTCTTCTTTGCTTTGTGCTTAGCAAATCTTTGCTTTGTGTTATTGGGTTGTGTCATATGCTTTGGTCTATAGACCCCAGTTAACACGCTTTCGATATGGTGGTTAGATATTTTAATCCTCCAAGTGACGTCCCACGAGGATACCATACCGATCTTTCCTCTTATGAGGAATCTTGCTTGTCTTTTAAGTGATTTTTATATCACACTTCATAGCTTAAATGCATGTTTTACAATCAAGTAAAATAGCAACTTAGGACATTTAATCCGCATCATCATATAACTTTCTATACTAATTCCAATGATGTTAATAACAAAATCAAGGAATTAAACTTCTCATGTATTTGAACATTGGCTTATGCATTTTCTAAGGCATTCACATAATGAAAGAAATATACAAGTGTAAATCAATCATTCACAACTTTCATGAATCCAAATGAAGACACATAAGGAAACCATTACTCAAGAATTTGAAAGAAACACCAACAGGCAACTTCAAATCATTACAACAATGCATTACTTAGGAAAATGACCTCATTGTCATTCCTATCTGGGGACTTATGGTTGCCCACAACTTGAGGTTGAATAAACTCACATAATTATTAATACTTCATTTCCATTGGGAGCTCTGTGGAACTCGCCATTGGGAAAATATCATACATATACTTGTGGGGGGTTGGGGACAGCAGCCAACCATCAACCAATCCCACTAAAATATCATAAATTCTACTCATTATTCATTCTAGTTCATGAATAAAAATAATAACCCTAGCACACCCTAAGAGAGGCTTTAAATTGGGGAAATCTATGTTACCTTTGTTCCAAAATGCTTTGGGATGGAAACCCCCAAATCCTAGGGCTTAGCTTGCTCCCAACCTCCATGGAAGCTCGAATCAAGCTTCAACTCCATCTCATCTTCTTCAATCTTCCACCCATAGGTCCGGATGCTCCTTCTCTTCCATCTTCCTCCTCTTGGTCGAGCTCTCTCTCTTCTCTCCTTTCCCTTCTTCTTCCTTTCTCACGTTCTTCTTCTTCTCCTTGCTAGGGTTCCACCAAGCTTTTCACCAACACTTAAATCTCAACTCTCTAACTCTCATTCAAGCTAGGAATTTAAGTAATCTAGCAAGAATCTCTCAAATCCCTCTCAAATCCACAAAACCCTAGTGTTTTTCCCTTTTCCTTCTCCCATTTTTGTTTTTTCCCTTTCCTCTTTTCCCTTTTCTGCGTTCTGCGTGTTTCTGCTGCGTTTTTAGGCTTTTAATAGAGTGTGAATCGATTCACACTTAGGTGGTGAATCGGTTCATGCAGTAAAGGAATCTGCAGCGCGTCTGGTGAATCGAATTAGTGAATCGATTCACAGCTTCCTAATTCGATTCACAGAATCACCAGGATGACCTGGGAGCTTGACTGAATCGATTCAAGCCTTCCTGAATTGATTCATGGAGTGCTAAATGCATAAAAACTAGATTTTTACTGCATAAACTTGGATTTTATCCTTAGACTAACTTCAATTAACTCCTACCTAACACTTCCAATCATCTCAAGATTAAACCCAACTGATTTCTTAACTCAAAATCAACAACCTACACATTAAAGCTTCATGTAATCATATTTACTCAATTTGAATCCAAATTAAAGGTTAAACACAATCACACAACTTCTCACAACTTATAATCAAACTAAACTTAGAGAATTTGGGGCGTTATATTGGCTTAGTCCTCTTTAATATTCTCTGTGTATCTTATCCCCAATTTTAGGCATATCAATGTAACTGTATGAACAACCTACACAAAAATGTTCAATCAAGATAATGAAATAGGAATGTGACACTGGAATGAGCCATGATAATTCAAATTAATCAGTCGATAGACAAAGCAATATGTATAAATGCTTATTGACTCGTGAACTTTGTTAAGAGACACGAGAATACAACATACTTGTATCAAACTACCCCAACAATTGTAATATAAAACTGTCATTTTGTAACTGTTCAGTAAAAATAACTGCCATTTTGTGTCTATAATATAGTAAAAACAGTGCCTAAAGCGCTGTATCTAAGTTTTATCATTTATTAACAATAATGGATTGTATACAAATTAGAATCTCAATAATGAATATATGAGGACTAGCTAACGATGCGGCTATCCTAGCTAGAGAATGATCAACCTCATTTGCTTGCCTCCTAGTAATATCGTACACATGAGTCTTTTAAAAACAGAAAACAAGAGATGTCTAAAATATAGACTTATAGCACCGAAATTAGAGACATCATATTACTGATGGTTGAAGCTATCCACCACTCTTTTAGAGTCCAGCTAAATCAATATTATCCTGCTGAAGGTTACTCACCCACTGGATTACACTCAAGAGTCCAAGTGCTTTCCCTTCATCTACTAAGCAAATTGGTGATAGCCACAAAGTTTTAGCCAGTGCAAAGTGTCCATGTTCATCACCAATGCACATGCCAATCCCAACACGATTCCAATGAGCTGAAAAAGAGGCATTGACATTACACTTTATCCTTCCTATCACAGGTTTCTTCCACCCGACCACGCTCTCTTGCTGTCTAAGCTAATGGGTCCTTTCCGAGCTTCACTCCATTCCTCTAACAACATTTTACCCTTATGACAACCTAGCTTGTTGTTTCTAAGGTGTTCTCCCATAACTTCGTGTTCTTACTTTTCTAGCAACATCTGCATCTTCTTCATCAGACAGATGCTCATTTAAAATAATTGCATACTAATGGTTGTTGCAAACCGAGAAACCTAAAATATTAGGGTATTTGAGATAAGAGGTTTTCCAAATTAGGGGAATTCGAAATAAGGGTTTTTGAATTTAGTTTTTTCCAAAAGAAAAAAAAAACTTAGTTCCAGTGCCTTGGTCACTGTTCCTTTTGTTCCACTAAAAAAATGGTTATTTTCAGTACAAAGGTGCAATGAGACAATTTCTTAATACACCCCTTAAATAGTTTCTGACAAGTTTTGGTATATTTTCAGTGGGAACAGGGCAGACTGTACATAAAGAATTGGGTATAAGTTTTGTACTTTTCCAAATTAGGGGATTTATAAATTAGGGATTTTGAATTTGGGGGGTTTTCCAAATTAGGGTTTTTGAAATTTAGGGTTTACGAATCTAAGGACTTTTAAAGTAAAAATTGGGGGGGGGGAGTTAGATAATTAGCCTCCAATTTGGACATCTTGATAATATATGCCCAACCAACTTCGCGCTTCTCAACGTCATCGATATCAATTTCTTCCCGCAATCATAGTTTCTCCACCGTGGGAGGGAAGATGACGACATACAATAACTAATTGTACCCCTATTATCTGCATCTCCCATTTACTTCATCCTTGAGTTCTCTTTCCCTGTGAGTCTACACATTATAGAAGACGGTTCGAGCAGGGTGCTTCTCATGGATGGAAGACGTTCATGTTTATAGAAGGAGGGAAGTGAAGATGGAAGATGGAAGTAGGAAGAGTGCTTCTACTGCGCTAGGGATTCATGAGGCTATCCATCGGGTTCAACTTAATATTGAAAAAAAAGATTAATTTAATAAAATTTAATTACGTTAAAAATTATAAAATACAATATACGCGTGACAAGCATACATGCCATCCATCTCACATCATCACTTAACAAATGTTGGTTAACAGGTGATCAAAAGTGTAGACGAGAAATTAAACATGCAATTTTTTTTGGGTCAACGGCGCATCATTTCATTCATAAAGGGCAAAGCCTCAAAACAATACACCAAGTGGCAAGTGTAATCGCCAACCCACTAGATGGGCACATTACATGACTCATACAAGCTCTAAGCTAAATCCTTAAGCACATGAGCTTCTCCTAACTATAAGGGCAGTCCCTAAGCTACCATAACAGAGGTTCACTTAAGCAAAAATATTCCAAACCATAATCATAGCACCACAAATATGACATCGTGATCAGACTACGGTCTGGTGGTTTGGCAGGTGGTCGATGTGTCCGACCAATTCTGGGATCCTCATGCCACTCTACTAAGACAATCAAGCAAGGTCTTGCTCCTCCCTGGTGGATATTATCTTTTTTCACAACAAGCATTAGATCAGAACCCACATCAAGTGTTTTACCACACCCTTCTTGAACATTTTGTCCACTACTTAATAACTTTGGCATTATGCCCCAAATGCAGCTCATATTGGCAATGCATAACTGTGTATCAGGCAGGGAAGGGGCAAAAGACAGGGGGCTCACTAGTAAGCGTATGTTGCATAGTATTTCAATTGGTCTTTGATTATTACGTGATGGTTCGGAATCTCTGAATCCTCAACCACCCCAGTACATTGTAGAGCTAAAACCAAGGTACTCCAAATGACCAAGCTCAAAAGGGGGTTTACATCAAGATTTACAAAGGTATACATTAGATTATAATACCTGACATATACCTTTTTGTGTGTAGAGTTCATTAAGTTGACATCACCAACGGAACTAGGCTTCCTCTCTATTCTCCTGGTCCTCAAACTCCTAAGGGGCAATTCAGCGGTCCCCTTGACATACGATGCACAGAGGCTGGCAGACAACAACACCTCACCCACAACCACCTCCCTGTTGGAGCGAGACGACTCTGTGACGGCACACACTTCAACCTTACGACCCCAATCGGAGGGTTGGTCACAATTGGAACTGGGGGGCAGTGTATTTGTGAAGAGAAGCTTGAAACAAGGCCGAGTGAAGGCCGATCGAGAGGCAAAATGTTGCAACTGAGACCTAGCTTGAAAGGGGGAATCCAATGGCTTAGGCAGCCGACTAAATCGACCACTCTCTACTTCTGGCGGGTTTAAAGGTTCCAAAAAAGAGAACTCTATGTAAGTTACTGGTAAGGGTTTTGAGGACGGAGCAGGAAATAACAGAACATAGGAACCAAAGGGGGTTATGTAACACCCATACCTCAATATAATTGAATGTACGACAAATTCTATTAAAGCACAGGAATTACTAATAATTTACAAACTTGATTACAATAATCCAAGTCATAAATTAAACTTAAATCATTAATCTAATGAATAGATTACAACTTATACAATTCTTGGAATGTCAAATTCCATTGCAATATAAAACTAGTCTATGAGTCCCAAGCCTGAGCTTCGCCTCATCAGTCTTCGATACCTGTTAATCTGTAAAACAATAAAATGGAACGAGGTGAGATTAAAAATCTCAGTGAGCCCTTCACAGACTCCTCACCATTCTCTCGTCGATTCTTAGTAGCCTGAAAAGACTAACTAGACTTTACCTGTCAAGATTTATCTCTTCTTATTAATCAAAACTAACTTTGAAACATAGCACTTGATAGGCACCTTAAGTTTGAAACCCTAGGATGCACTACCTTAAATTTAAACTTAAACTTGAACTTAGTATATTACTGGTCGTAATTATCCCAGACCAATATACACAATGACTACTTGTGATAAGCTATACCTAGGATTACATAGTAGACACACATAAATCATATAGACATCTACATTTATTCTTATACTTAACAATGCTAAAAGAAAATGCAATGCAACCTTTAACTAATAACATATAGTTCTTCATTTCTTTGTGTATAGCATGTCTTATCTATTCCTTTTGATGGTTAACTTGGGGACTAACCAGGGAATCTATGTTACTGGATTTTGTCATAGGCTTAACCTTAGACCCTAATTAACATAGCTAATGGTATAGTGGTTAGACGTCATTAACCTTCAAGTAGCGTCCCACGAGACTAACCATATCGTGCTCTCCTCTTATGAGGAATCTTGGTGTCTTTTAAGACTCTTAAACATGACTTATGCATTTATGCATGTTTGCAATCAAGTAAAATAGCAAACTAGGGTTTCAAATCCTCATAATCATTTAACTCTTCCAAAGAATTGTTCAAGACCAACAAGGAATCCAACTTAACATTTATTTGAATACTATTATCCAAATCAAGCATCTTTAATGATTATAAGAACAAGGCAACACAATCTCATATGAAACTTAAACATACATCAATATATCTTTTCACTTAGCTCTTGTTTATCCTATAATGAATTTAACCACATCTCATGCAATCTTTACTCATTTAAGCTATCACCTATGAATTCTAACAAAGTCAAGGATTCAAGTTTAATAAGCAAAAGAGAGAATTACACATATGAAACTCACATTATTAACCATATTATGGGTAAAACATCAATAGGCTTAACTAGAATTGAACAACACACTCGAGTCTAATTCCTTATGAGCCAAACGTTTATCTCCATTGGAGCTCTATGGAGCTAACAAAAGAGCCAAACATCAAACATTTTGAGATAAAGATCATAACTTAGGAGATTTAACTCATAATACATATAACTTCACATAATCATATAAACATGGCAAGACACATTTTCACATGAAACTCTACATAATCTTAAGTCAAGAAAACATTTCAAAACCAAGACACATTCCCATTAGAGTTCTATGGAACATCCAACAATTCACACATCAAACATACTTCTTGTGGGGGGTTGGGGGCAGTCGCCAACCTCTTGCAGTCAAACCCACTAAATAGACATAACACTAACCATAAAATTAAACTTGTAATCAAAGGGGTTAACAAACCCTAACTTTGAACCCTTGGAGTTCAAAGACTTCTTTGAGAAAAATCCTAATGTGGGACTTATGTGTGCCCATCACCTAAGAGATGAAGAACTCACCTTGGTTGTTCAAGACTTTGAGCTAGAAGGGTGGAGCTTTGACCTCTTTGATCCTTTTCACGTTTTTCCTCTTTCTTCATCTTAGGGTTTCTTCAACTTTTCCCAAATCTTGATCTACACCTTTAATCCTTTTCTTCATGCCCAAGAACTTGAGCCATTCTTGAATAATCTTGATCTACTTCCTCCTTCATCATGTTCTTCTTCTTCTTTCATCTTCTAGGGTTCCTCCAAATCCCCCATTTCAACTCAATCTCATTTCTCCAATCTCTTATTCAAGCTAGTATTTGAAGTAATCTAGCAAGAATCTCACAAATCTCTCATAGGATTATGAAACCCTAGAGTTTTCCCTCTTTTCTCTTCTCTCCAAATCGCTCTTCCTTTCCCTTTTTCCTTCCTTTTCATTCTGTTTGTGATTCTGCTATTTTTAAGCAAATTTTACAGCTGTGAATCGATTCACACAGTTAGAAAATGTGCCTGCTCGAGTTTAAGTGAGTGAATCGATTCCCTGCAGCTCCCAATTCGACTCCCAGCGACTTGTCTTTGTGTGAATCGATTCAAGAGGCGTGGGAATCGATTCCCACTGCATAGAAATCAAAGAAACTCAATTCTAACACCAAATTAACACTTCTAATCATTTTAGGATTAAATCCAACTCATTTCTTAACACAAAATCAACAACTCCTCATGCTTATTCTCAAATTAAGCTTAGAAAATTTGGGGGTGTTATAGGTTATTCAGTGGTGGAGGTTCCTGTGGAGGGGAAATAGGATCAGGATCGTCAGGTGGTTGAGGTGGGCGGCGTAGTGCCACCGAAAGTGAGATGGGTGGTGGGTCACCGCCCCCTTGTACGAGAGGACAAGGTTTCGCGGTGGTCACCAAGTCACACCCTATGAGCCTAAGCAGAAAAAGAGTCGGTTTCATCTGAGAGGGAGACCGAAAAAGGAAGAAAGAAGAAGCGTAAAGCGAAACGCGGTGCTTGATCACCGGACGGGCGGCGCCGCTGCGCGGACAACACCTAGACGATTCTAGGGTCAAACCCTAGCAGAGACCCTAGGGAACGAGAGCACTCCATGCAAATTTTTTTTTGTGGAACTAAAAAGTAAAAACAAAACTCGGTGGGATGAGAAACATATTAAATCCAAAAAGAAATAATGGGTCTTTTTGTACCAAAAAAAAAGAAAAAAAGAAAGAAATAATGGGTCTTCGGTTCGGTTCAGTTCGTGCACTGCTCCGCAAATCCGAGCCTTGTATGCACTATAAATACTGAAATTAAAGCGCCAAATTCAATTCGATTTTCCAGTCCGTTACTCTTCTCTATCTCTATCTCACCAAAGAAAAATGAGAACTCGCTTTCTCAACAACGACTACTTCACTCTCCCTCCATCCCAACGCCACGAAACCTTCCCCTTCCTCCACCTCCCTGTCCCTCGCCTCCCTACGCCGCCTCCCTCCACCTTCCACCACCACCACCTCCTCGACTTCTTCTCCCCTCTCCCCGCCCTCTCCCTCCACATCGACCCCTTGCCGATCGACGCCGCACTTTCATCCTTCCTCTCCGCCGTCCTCCCTCACAGAATCCGCGTCGATTCTCACGATCTCGCCGTTCCAAATCCTAATAGCTCCTCTTCCTCCTTCGCGGCAAGCACCGACTATCAGAATCGTGAGGTAATTTTGAGTTTACGTTTTGTTTCTCTGATGAAGAATGTATCGATCTTCTTGTGGCTTGTGTTGATTTTCGTTCGTCACTGTTAGAATTTCACTCTGAAACTGTGATTCTGTGAGCGATGCATGCTTGCATGAGAAGCTTCTTGAGTTTACTCGTGCTTTTTTTTTTGGATGTTTTGGTTGCGTTGCAGCGAGAAGCAGAGGTTATCTTCGAAGATCATGTCTCCGATGCTGATATTGAATTTCACAAAGTATATCAACGCTTCTTGTTCTCTGAAATTTTTGTTTATTTCTTAATTTGTTTATTTTGCTGAGATCTTATTCACATTTTTCGCAGGAGAGTAAAGCGATTGCTCCTAGTGATGATGAATACGGAGTCGTTTATGATCCGATTCAATTCGAAACACCTGAGCTGGACGCACTCTTGGTGAGATGCTTGTTTCTAATTTTCTAGTTATACTATATAATTTACAGCATTTTTATTTAATTTTTAACTTCATTTTCCTTTTTGTTTTTCTTTGTATTTTAAAGGAAAATGTATGCGAACTTCTTGTAGTTTTATCATTTGCATTCAATATTACCATAATTTTCTATTTTTTTTCCCTTTGTATTTTAAAGGAAAATGTATGTTTCATTGACGAGAAGGAGAGAATGCAGATGCTGTCTCAAATTCCAGAGGTTGAAAATAGCCTGGTAACGACGCTATTTTATATAGACACTTTTATAATCACTTGGTTTTATTACATTCTATACTATTGCTGTAGGTTTGCGGATTTTATCTTGTCCAAATATGAACTGTATATAGATTCGGTATACTGAGTCTGATAGTTGCCTGTTGGAATAGTTATTAGCTTCCTTCTTGAAATCTTTGATCCTATATTCTCATCAAGTATATTACATCTTGATGCATATTAATTTATTATATTCTGTTATTTATGGGGTGTATTTATGAATTTGCAATATGGTGGAGCTTAATAGATTTTGTTAGTTTTACTTTACCCCTGGAAAATTGATGGCTTATTGCATCATTCAGGATGGATTTTTCAGGTATAAGAGTGTAATTGGAGGGACATTTATTATATATTAATAAGACATAAGCAAAGATTTCAATTTTTCTTTGTTCATATGCTTGCCTCCGAACCTCCCACTGGAACAAGTTCTTATGTTTTGCTTGCAGGAAATGCTCAATCCCGAGCCATCGAGGCAGTACCCTTATGAGGCTCTGGAATCAGTATCTAGGGTTGAGGATCCTATTTCTGAGTATCTAAAGGGGGATAATGCATATTCTTTAGATGATAATATTTCTGTTCAGCACCAGCCACACTCTGACAAAAACATATTTCTCATTTTGGAAGCACATGAGGAAAGTTTGGGAATTCCCACGTGCTTATCTATGGTAGAAATTGTTGAATCATATTTTGGAAACATCAGATCTCAAAATTTTGATGAACAATATCAGTCCATAACAGAGGGTAAGGAACTATTGGGTTCTGTGGAGCATGTCATGGTGAAGATTTTCTCAGATGATTGTGTATCAAAGAAAAGCTTGGTGTTATCAGAACTGTTTCCTGAAAGAGATTTTATAAATATGTTGGAAAGTGAACATGTGGATGGGACATCGCAGGCTGATAGTGCTTTGTTAAAGAATCTAGTTACCTTTCAGGAATTTGTGTTCCTTGATGAGGACTTGATTCATACCTTTGAAGCTTTTTATGATACAAAAGGATCGGATGATCTAGAAACAGCTGACTGGATGTTCAAGAAAGAGTTTAACTTTAAGAGTTTTGATGAATTGATTGTTAGTAATGAGATGGCTCTAATGGATGACACGTTCAAATCATTGCCTGTACCTGTTATCTCTGATTGCCAAAAGATGGTAACTGTAAATGATATCATTGGAGAACTATTTTCCAAAATGAAGACACGGCCCCTATCTGCATCCGATGGAATTTACTTAAACTGGGATCTTCTGGAAGAAGATAAATGCAATTATAATGTATCTAACTGGTATCAGAACATATGGGCCAAGATAGATATGAACAACCAAGATTTTGGAGGAAAATCTTTTGACGATAGAAAATTGGTATTTGATTTAGTTTTCTGTGACGAAACTATAGGTGAATGTGACCTTAAACAAAGTGACGAGTTGCAGAAGTTGCTTTCTGATTGCATTTCTCAGCTTGACAATCAACCTCTAGAATTTGGTGTGAGCAAACTATTAGAACATGGATCTTCCAATCAAGGATGTCTAGAACAATTACCTGAAAGAAGTGCAGAGAGGGCTTCATTATTATTTAAGTCTATGTCCGAAATCAGCAATCTTGATTATTTCTTGAACCCTCGAAAAGTGACTGTTAAGGGGAATTGTAATTTTGCAGTAGAATCCACCAATGCTAATGTTAATGTCCCAAAAGTTACATCCACTGAATTGAAAGCTGGTCTACAGTCACAAGGATGGCACACTGTTCTGCATAGAGTTAAGTTGTCCGACAATATTGTGGCCCTTACTAGATATTTTGAGAAAAGCTATCTAGCCATCTTGCAGAGTGATACAGAGCTGACGAGGACACATAAGTCAGATGTAGATTATTTTAAATTTGAATTTCTGAACCTTCAAAAGCACAAGCTGATTGAATATGATGTAAATAGAAACAATATGGCATTTGTTGTGTTAAGTGCAATTAAACAGGCTGTTTGGTACTTATGTTTCTATGGTCTCAATCCAGCATGCTTGTATGTAGACAAATTATGTCAAAACTCGGACTACTTGAAATCAAGGTTAGGCGTCCTCCAATCTTTGATCAAAGAAGAAAACAGGAAGATGGATAACAATATTACCATGGCACACCCGTCACTGACAACGGTCAAGGAAATTTTACAGTCAAACATCAAACGGGATAGTTTGAAAGCTTTAATTGTGGCTGAAGAAGTATTCTGGTGGTCTTTGAAAAATCTCCTTCTTTCCTTGGGGTTATCATTCAGTGAACTAAATAATTCTTACAGAAATCAGCTGTATTCAAATAATCTGCCTGAGAACACAGATGCTAAAATGAAGGAACTTCTGAGTTCAGATTGCTTGCTGGTTTCATACAAGTAAGCTTTTGTTTCAGAACAGTTTTATTTATCATGCATAAATAAAATTGTACTTTATTTCCATGAAACATATTTTTAGCATGCTTTTTTGAGACTTTCTCTGATGACACATCCTTTTAATCAGCAGGGTAGATGTGCGTTATTTTTTTTTTTTTTTGGGGGGGGGGGGGGTATGGTATCAATTTCAGAGTCAAATAGGTTTTATATTTAAGTAATGGAGTGTACTCCTCTAAGTCCTCGTGTTTTCGGATTCAATTCTATACCATCGTAAGTTTGGAAACGATAAATAAGATTCTATTTCCGAAAAAAAGAATATATAAAATAAAGAAGATATTGAGCACCGCTAGCACAGACATAACAGGGAACCAATATATTTTGCATTTGTAGAGATATTCGGGGAGTTTTCAGCTTTGAACATTCATTTGTTATTCTCTGCTTTTTGTTTGATTAAGACTTAGTCATTCTCTGCTTTGCAGTTAAGAATTTAACTTCATATTGGTTAGACTAGGAAATCTTACCTTCATGTAAGCAAGCCATGTAGTGAGAACTTAGAATTTGGCTAGGACAAGCATTCATCAATAACATTTGAGGAATTTTTATTTGTTTTAGTGAGATACTATAATTTTTATTATTATTTTCTTAATTTTTTTCCTTTAACTTCTTACCCATGCCTAAACCTCTTTTGATTACGAATCGATTTGCATTTAGTCGGTTGCATCTGATACATACTGCTTCTTGAATAGGTCAGTAACAAATTCTTATAGTTAACTTTTCCTATTAGGTTTGCTACCTTATGTCCTGTTACAATTGTGTCCCTTTCTTCTCCTACTTATTAGGAATTGTCAAATTAATGAGAAGAAAGGAGTTCATATTGCTTATATTTGAGCAATCAAAGATATGTACGAAATGGGGGTCACGACTAATATAAGAACACAAGGCAGGGTCAGAGAGGATTTCCATATTACTATAGGTTTACACCAACAGCCAATTTTGAGTCCTTATCTTTTTATCTAGGTTCTAGATGTGCTCATTGAACATATCCAAGATATGATGTTACAGTGCATGTTTATATAGTCTTAGTTGGAGAGTAGAGAGAAATAATAAATGAAAAGCTAGAGACATGGAGACCAGTCTTGGAAGCACACGATCTTCATTTAAGTAAAAGCAAAACAAATTATATGGAATGCACATTTAGTGGGAGGCACACAGATACTAGATCAGAGGTGCAAATTGGTGAACATATTATACCACAAGTCGCACAATTTAAGTATCTTGGGTCCGTTTTGCAAAATGACTGGGAGATGGGGATGTCAAACATAGGATTCAAGCAGAGTGAATGAAATGAAGGAATGCTTTAGGTGTAATTTGTGAAAAAAAAATACACTCTAAAAAAAGTTTACCCCACGACTATAAGATTTGCTACGTTGTATGAAACTGAATTCTGAGTAGTAAAAAACCTAAAAGAAAATGAGATTAGTGTTGCAGAGATGATACTATTATGATGAGTGAGTATTTACACAAGGCAAGATAAGAATAGAAATGGTATCATTAGAGAAAAAAGTAAGGGTGGATCCTATTGTAGAAAAAGATAGTATAATCTTTCCTTAGGTGGTTCAGGCATGTTCGAAGACCCATGGAAGCACTAGTTAGGAGGGTAGATAGGATGGATGATAGTTCATTGGTTAGAGGTAGAGGAAGATCAAGGAAAACTATAATCAAACCAAAATGAAACATTGGGAGTTAAATGGTCTATCATCAATTACGATCGGTGACATGATACTACGACATTGTTTGATCCGTGTAGCTGACTCCACCCAGTAGAAAAAAACTTTGATTGTTGTAGTTGTTAACGAGTGTCCTAAAGACATTAGTTAAGGAATAAATACATTGGGAACCTAAAATGCTTTACTTTTCATTTAATATTTTCAATTTTTGAATCCTTAACAAATGTCCTTTCACTCGATAGCGTTTTCCTGTGAAGAATATGTTCTGTAACTCAAATTAGCTCTAAATTTAAGATTTAGCTCCTATAAAGTAATTCACTTTAGAGAGATAAGTGAGGCATCTCAATCTTTAATTAAAAAATAGAGAGTGGATATTCATAAATTCATTATTTTTGATGATGTAAATTGTAGAAGAAATATTGACTGCTGATCTTTTGAGATACCTTATTTTTATTAAGTAAGGCTGCATGGTTTTGTCAGTAATGACTCTGATTTCCTTTCTATTTTTCTCAATTCAGTTGTTTAAATCGTATATTGTGAACATAATGCAGCACATGTAATTTTTTGGTAGAACGTTTTAGGTCATACTTTCTGCTACGAAACTATCTTAGTAATTGCTTTGTTTCATTGAAGGCATGTTTCTCCGTTGTTCCCATTCAACAAATTTAGCATTATCTTGGAATATGGTGGCCCATATGGCTCATCTAGAATATCTGAACTTTCAACAAACTCGGTTGGATTGCCTCATCTTCACTTTTTGACGGTTGAATTGGATGTCCATGCTGTTCTCAAAGCACTCTGTGAAGGTGTTGAAATGCCCCCAAACACTGATATGTTACTGGTATGCCTCTGTGTGATAATGGATGGTTTGTTGCTTATAGAATCTATATTATATATATACTATTTGATGTTGCAAATGAATATCAAAATCGCTTATGTAGAAGTTGATTTATATTTTTCAATTGCACAATTTCTACTGTTAGAGTATAATGATTTGCAATGTAATCAAAAGATATTGAATCTCATGTTTTAGGATGTAATGCAGGAATAGTGGAATAGGGTTTATGATAGATAAACTGTGGATTAATTTTGCGAAATTAACTATCAAATATGCTATATTCGAACATATTTGGAAATGGAACAGAATCTTTGTTTAATGGCTTACCCTGGGAATTATGAACCAAAAAACAGTTGAGACTCTTCTAAATCCAATGTGTGAACAAAATTGCAAGTTTATTCCACAATGGAAGATGACTGACGAGTGATGACTTCAAATTTGTGACTATAGTATAGAACAAAATTGCCAAGTTTGTGATACTGATCTGGAAATCAAATGCTTTCACTTATCACCCGTTTTAATTTGGATTACTGAATTAGCTGCATCAGTTGATTGTTACTCTTAATTCCTGGCTTATACTTCCTTTACTAATCAATACGAAAGAATAAAAAAAAAAAAAAAAAAACTCACTCATGCAACTAGCAATGATTTTGTGCTAGGAAAGTGAGACCCCTCTTATATTAAATCACAAGGAATGCATGGTGAATCAAAAGTTAGAGCGGCTGCTCAACTTTTATCCTGTGGAGCAAAGCTATGATATAAAATCTTCAAAGGCTGCACCTGAAGCAGACAATTTTGTGCCACTAATTCCTGCCGTGAAAACTGAGCATGGCCATCAGAGCTTGGAGCCTTTTCCTGGTTCAGTTATCATTGTCAATACTCAAAATGTAGACAAGGAAATGATAGTGTCTAGAAGAAGCTCTTACCAAGTAATTCTTGCAATGGAGAAAGGAGGAATTCAAGTTGTTGAACGTGATTTAGATTTGCCCGTGGATATTATATTAAGTTCTGCAATTTGCTTGGCATGGTATGATAGTAGAAACCTTGGGAAGAAAGCAACTCCAGCTACTGAGGCATCTTCAAGCTTGCCTTTATGTATTGAGAATATTGCAACAGATGTTCTGACATTGCTTAGTTTTTACTTCAGTGGCTGCTTTCTGGTAATTAGTTTTTTATATTAATTACGCTTATGCCATGTGATTTTTTTCCCCACTGCTTCCCTAAAATACTGCAATGTCGAATGGGGATCGAGAAAAATGATTAAGGCTGTTTACGTTGGTCAGATATTTTCTTTAGGAGCTATTTGAGATTTGAGAAGCTTTTCTGGTGGAAAGTTTGTCAATCTCGGAGCTCAGATTCAGTTTTTCTATTTCAGAACTTTCCTTTAGACCTCTTGAAAGATTAATGTCTTACTGAGTAAAAACATTCTAATATAAACAGCTGTGGGAAGGGGAATTAAGGGATTTTGATCATAGTCATCATCGGAAATTTGTATTATATGCATGGAAGATATAAGCTTTTAACATCAGAGAACTGATAAACTTTGCTGAAGCTGATTTTGTTGTTATGTGATGGAATAGAAGCATCAAAATGGATGCAAACATTTATAGTAAAATATTAGATGTTGTAGTGGTGGTTGTTTATTAAGATTGACCACTTGTACACTGAACTGGTATTAATATGTTTTGTTCTCCTTTCAGGTCTTTGAGGGAGAATTTAACTTTCTTTCAACTGTTATGGAGTCATCGGATGGACTTTATGCAGCAGCAGCAAGCCTGGGAATTGATTTGCAGATCTTCTTCTCTTACTCACCTGAGTTGACCAATGAAGTTATGATAAGCTGCATTAAGAGTACTGCCATACTGACAAGGGGTCTGTATCCTAAAATGCCTGACTCAGTAACTCTAGCAGAGTCATTTCTTACGCAATTTCCTGGAATAAATCCTTTAACGGCACACTCTATACTATCTTCAGGGGCCATGCTTAATGAGTTTCTTGCATGGTCACATGAACAAAGGAAACATGTTTTAGAAAATTATCATGTTCCAGAAGAAAGTCTTTCTCTACTCAGTGTTTTCTGCAGATATGGGGAACGTGAGGATTCAAAATCCATAATGACAGACTGCTCGTCTTCGGTATCTTCTGGCCCAGACTCAGATAGGAGTTGTTTTTATCAAGTTGACAATAACAGAAAAAGAAAAAACCCTTTAACTAGTGATCAGGAAGATGAACAATGTCTTGTTGATTTATTGCAATTCGAGACACTAAACCAAGTATTTGAGGCTGTCCCGGATTCCTCTACCTTGCCAAAACCTTTTGATCTTGGTATGTCAAAAGATGCTGGGAGATCCAGAGACTTGGGAAAAGCTAGTTTGTACATGAATGATTTGTTTGGTCAAAAGCAAAGAAACATTGCGACTACAATGAGAAACCCTTCTAGAGTCTCCCCCTCATCATGGAACTGCAAGGCTCCCCAAATATCAGAGCAGCTGGAACAGCCAAATTTATCATTGAAAAATATAGAGTTGGCTCAAAATGAAATAATAGATACTGCTTTGATGGGCAAAAGTTTGAATTGGCATAACCTTAGTAATTTTGAGAAGCTGCATGAGGATGTTAGAGGTGAGGTGGTTGACTTGACTGATAGTCCCCTATTAGATGAAAACTTCTCCATTTCTGACTCCATGAATTTCCCAAATTTGATGACTGAGACAGAGAAAGATCAGATGAGAAATAATAAAATTGCAAGGAGATTGTCATTTGATAATAGCATTCACCCACCAACCAACTCATCAAAAATATGGAGATCTATGCAAGATACAGGGGGAGAGGTTGACGACTATGCCGAACCAGATTTTGGAAGAGATGTATTTCCTTTTGATTTCAAGCCCCGTGAAAACATTGGTTCAACTCAGGCAGCTATAAGAAATTTACGAGGATTACCCTTCCAGGAGGGAATGCCACATTTGAGCGAAACTCCACTCTCACGTGCTCGACAGTCAGCTAGTGCATTAAAGCATTCCCCTTGGACAACTGAGTTTATCAATAAAGTAAAAGAAAAGAGCAAATTGCGTCAAAAATCATTATTATGTGGGAATATTGCTGGTCCTCCAAAGAGGAGAAGTCCCTCTATAATTGATTCCTTTAGGTACCAACCTAGTAGAACGCTGGGAAATATTCCAGAACAGAAAAGACAGAAGCAATCTGCAGGACAATCTTCAAACTCAGTCAAGAAAGGAAGATATTCCGCTGCCCTATCCTCATGGACTCCTAATGACAAGAGGTCAACAAAGGTACATTTAAATTCTATATATTGCTTATATAACTGGTATACCAATGTCCAAATATCGCAATTGTTAATTTTTTATAAGGTTTTATTTTTTTATTAGGTAGAATAGCAATTGTTATTTTGTGTAGGGCATCGTTATTTTGGGTGAATAAAATTAGGGATGACATCGGCTCTTGTAACTTTGTAAGTCAAATATAATTTAGGTTGATAATTTAGGTTAATAATTTGCATTAAAAATAAAATTAGTATTTCTTAAAATATTTGGATTCAAAATCCTCTAAATTGAGCAATTTACTTAGAAAGTAAAGTAAGTAATATCAATCATCAATAAAAAAATCAAGGGTTGATATTTAGTGCACATGAATAACAAATGACCATTGATTTACTCATAAATGGTTGAGATTATTACTTTACACTTTAATCACTTTAGAGGAGCCAAATCCAAAATATTTGTATGTATGTATTTTAAGTAACATTCAAATAAATTTTAAATACTTTATAATTATAGAAATCACTTATAATATTTTTAGGAGAAATAGGGACATGCAGTATCAGTATAAATCAGTTTTATACTAACATCCGATAAGAGCTCACTCTATTGCCTTGTCAGTCACTTCTGTAACTGTATTTTAAAATTAACTGTCAAGTAGTGGTTTATTTTTATCATTGGATGTCGGTGTAAGTACATAACCTTTAAACTCTATTTTTAGACTTGAAAAATGATGCAACTAATTATAAGTTAGTTTTTATCATGTCAGACCGAAGTAGAGTCTGCAAATTTTTTCTTTTTCAATTGAAATTTGCCAACCTATGTATTTTGTTCTTTTATTTAAATTAACCTGATAATCTGCTGGAAACAAATGCACCAGCTCTTAAGTGTTCTTTCCTGATTAGTGGCATCTATTTCTATATTATATTACCCCTTTCCTTGTGTCCTATTATTCATTGACATTCAGTCAATGGCAGACACCGACTTTTGGGAAGAGCCAGAGTGGAAGCCAAACTAAGCTGGGACTCTGGAGTGATAAGAAAAGGTTACCGTACCAGGCACTGTAATCTATCACCGGAGAGAAGATGGAGAATTATATCTATAAATAATACATATACAAGTCATTGTTTGAGTAATAATTTAACAGGTGTCAATCAACTAACCAGTCCCTTCCACAACACACTTCACAAACACAAAAAAATTTGCCACAAATGTCACCACCAAACACACAAAACATACAAATGCGTCAGGACAAAAATTAGCTTCTCCCACACGCTCCTACCATCCGAATTCAAAAATCAAATTCAAAAACACGTTTTCCTGGCCACAACCCTCTCTCTCTCACTCCTTTAGCATGTCGAGCTCACTCCCTCTCAGATTTGCTCCCTCCATCTCCCTCCATCTCATCGATCCCTCTCCTCCTCCTTCCTATAGAACACCGGGCGACGGATCAAAGATCTCGCGACAGGGACGCGATTAAGTGGTCGTTCTTTGGTGGAGGGTGGCGGCGATGTACAGTCGGGATCTGTTGGAGTTTGAAGGAGGAAGAGGAAGAAGTCGCTGACGGTGAACCACCATCGAAGAAACAAATTCGGTTAAAGAGGTCTCTTAAGAGTCCGCAACAAAACCCGATCGCGAACCACAACTGAGCCATCGCCGAGACCTCCGCCAGGAATGCTCACCCGTGAATAATCCTTCTTATTCTTCTCACTCAAGCACATTCGCCGAAGCCACCGTGGCGCCGTCCACCGCGTACGGATTGGTGAGATTTTTCCCCTTCTTCTCTTCTCGGTTTGGGTCTTTCATTATATGGTATGCTTTTTTATCTATTTTGGGTTTCAATGTTTTTCTTCATCTTTGTTTCTTCTTCTTCTTCGGTTCCTATTAATCTTCTTCTTTTCTTTCTGATGCTTATTTATATTTTCTCAGTGTTTGCAAGTAATAGAAGAAGCAACTCACACTTTTGCATCTGAGAACTGAGGAGCATTGTCACAGGTAATTATTTCAACCCACACTTTTGCATCGCATGATTTATGTATATTTTAGTTTGTTTTTTAACATGAATGTTGTGTTTTAGATGCTGATTTTCTCCACACTTTCGACAGACCAACTTCGACAGTTCGACAGACCAACTTTGACGACATCGTTTCAAGGCCTCCACTCCCCAGTAACTGCCTCGACAATGGGATCCTCCACTCCGGTTTCACGGTCACCCCCGATCGCATGCGCCTTCTCTCGAATCCTGGGAGAGCATTGGAGGTTGGGTTATGCCTGAAAGGACCAACTCGGCGATTCGGCGGACCAACTGACGATTCGAGTTGATGACTTGAGGTGTAGTCGAGTTGATAATCGATAATTTGGGAATGTTAGCATACTTAATAATCAAGATAGTCGAGTTGATCTTCCTAACAATTTTCTTGGAGTGTATTTTAACTTTAAAAACTATCAAGGGTTGATATAATAATTCTTGCATTGTATTTTTCTTCATTGTTCAACAATCAAAGCTTGAAGGTGCAAAGCTAGCTCATTTTGTATTTCGTAAGTTTTTATTTCTATTTGTGAAGTTCATTTGGGTTCACTAATTGAATTCTAGCTAAACATGGAAGTACATAGCAAGAGAAACATAGAAACAATTTTATAAGCTACTGATGCGACAAATGTACCATGTAACTTATCTCAGATAGTGGGCTAAGATTTTGTTGGCATTTCTGTTTCTAAGTAGATATTTCTAAGTACCATGTAAATTACAAAATGCTGCCAACTTCGACAGTTCGACAGCCCAACTTCGACAGTTCGAGTTGATGACTTGAGGTGTAGTCGAGTTGATGACTTGAGGTGTAACCGAATTAACTAACTAAAAAACCCCTCCCTTCACTCACAGAACAGTTTATACTATACACTAACAGAACAGTTTTAAGGTCAGTTCATGGTGTCACACAGCTACAGACGTTTTGCCACATCACCATTTAAAAATTATTTTTTTCTTACCCTTTTGGGAACTACCATCCAATTCATTTGATAGTTTTTTTATTTGTTTTTTAAAAATAATTAAGAACATATCCAAACGGACCAAATGAGAAGATCGAAGCATCGAAGCATACGAAACCCATTTCCATAAAATTTCACAAATCAATCTCAATAATCTGCTTTTTTATTCCGTGTTATTCCGACATCACAAAATTCGACAACAGATCTAACACCGTATGGAACCAAGAGAGAGAGTCCATGTCGAGAATAGCGCCAAACCGAGAAATTTTTTAAAAACAAACAAAACCGTATGTTAATACGATTGTCCGACAACAAAGCGTTGTCGAAATAACTTTCTCTTACGGATTTATCTCGCACATGCATCGTCCCAACCCCCAACCTTCCCTTTTCCATGCTCGATCTGGAGCCAAGAATACAAGCATAGGATGAGGTAGCGGACAAAGGGGGTGATCTCCCAAACTACACCCAAAACACAGCTTCACCTCTCTGACCTCGAAGCCAAACCCAAATTTCAGAGAGGCAAATGTAAATCTCACCTTTCGCTCTCTCACAGACCAACTTCGACAGACCAACTTCGACAGTTCGACAGACCAATCTGACCAGTTCGACATACCAACTTCGACAGGAATAAAGTGTTTCATTTTTGTTTGGCTCACATGCTTTTGGTTTCTATATTTTCACTTAAGTTCACTTTTATCCTCTTAAGTTTAGTTGTTACACTGTTACCATATGTCAAAGCTGTTAAACTAAATATCTGCAGTATTGCTAAAAAAACGAAATAGAAAAATGAGGTAGGGAAAAGGGTCGAACAATTGACTTTGCTTGGGAGTTGTTTTGCAAAGAAGTCTACTCAGTAGTTTTTCAGCAGCCACAAGCCAATAAATAAATGTTTTGTTTTGGGTCTTTCCAACTTACTTTTACATTTGTTATTAAACCTATGATGCTATGCTATCCCAAAAAATGACAAAGTTGGTCAGTAATGTGGAATAGGGTCTAAAGAGCTACACACTACTCAAAATAAAAGTTCCAAATCAAAACCATTTGGCTTCATCCGAACTATAATTTATCTTTCTTCACTGAGACAGTCTGAAGTCATACAGAAGCATGGGTCCAGTAAATATCAACAAATTTGTGAGGTTCCAGTAAAACTGAGATGTGTTCAAACAGAAAAACTTTCCTCCACATTTGATTATATTCAATTACATGAGAATCACACCATAAAGCATAAACTGTAAAAGGGGAGAAACATACGGCTGCAAGCTGCTAAGTCTAATAGAAAATCAGTTTTATAGTAGCCTTAGGGTGTCTCTGACCTTGACATGAGGTATAATAGGATAATTGTCTAATGGATAAACAATAAAATAGTGTTCTTCACTGGTCAAAAACCAGCAGAATATATCAAATACTCACAAAGGGCCATATGTTCTTTGGCTTTAAATCCTGCAACACAAATTGTTACATGAAAAGGGCAATTATCTCAGCATACCTAAGGAGAGATGTAACCGCCACACCGAATCCGTGCAACTAATACCAGGCTATCACACAAGTCAACAAAGGTGTCAATCAACTAACCATTCCCTTCCACAACACACTTCACAAACACAAAAAATTTGCCACAAATGTCACTTGGCCAGGGTCAACAATAGCTGGAACCACCTCACCTCTTTTATTTAATTTTTATTTTTTTAATGAAATGAATAGTCTCTCTTACCGTATTCACAAAGCAAAAAAGTCAGACAAATAAACAGCACAGAACACTGTCGAGCACGTTTGCACAGAACACTGTGTGCACAGAACGTGACACTGCCATCTTTTTTCTCCACAAAACCAGATCACTCCCGTAACTATAGTCAACCACCGTTTGCCGGATTCGTCTTACATACTGTCACGGTAACCAGATCAGTCACCATCTTTCGTCCATCCCTTTCCCCATTGATAACCTAAATCAAACTCTACAAAAAAGCACAGACCCGTGACAACCTGTCTCAGCTGAATCTACCCAACATCTATAACCCAATCTTCTCCCCATTTTTTCCACAATGGTGAAATCAACGTCTAAGCTGCTGAAAAGCCAAAATTTATGTCTCTATTTCAAGCCTTTGCTGCTTTCTCAGGAACAACTTGCGCAGCATGAAATGCTTGATCCAAAGGTAAATCATATTTTTGGTGGTGACCTGTTGGGAAGAACACTTCGACTTGGAACCAAACGAGCTAGCTCATGAACCAAACGAGTCGAGCTCAGTTCATTTATTTAACGAGCTCAATGAGGAATACAAGGTGACATGCTTAGCTCAACTCATTTATTTAACGAGCTCAAAGAGGAATACAAGGTGACGTGCTTAGCTCAAGTTCAGTTCATTTGTTTAACGAGCTCAATGCGGAATACTACAAGGTGATGTCGAATATAAAAAAAGTGATGTCGAATATAAAAAAGTGATGTCGACAATTGGGAAGAACACTTTGACTTGGAACCAAACGAGCTAGCTCATGAACCAAACGAGTCGAGCTATGTGATGTCGACAATTGGGAAGAACACTTTGGGAAGAACACTTCGACTTGGAACCAAACGAGCTAGCTCATGAACCAAACGAGTCGAGCTCAGTTCATTTATTTAACGAGCTCAATGAGGAATACAAGGTGACGTGCTTAGCTCAACTCATTTATTTAACGAGCTCAAAGAGGAATACAAGGTGACGTGCTTAGCTCAAGTTCAGTTCATTTATTTAACGAGAAACAAGCTAGCTCACGAACCAAACGAGTCGAGCTATGCTTAGCTCAAGTTCAGTTCATTAATTTAACGAGCTCAACTTCGACAATTGGGAAGAACACTTCGACTTTATGCTTAGCTCAAGTTCAGTTCATTTGTTTAACGAGCTCAATGAAGAATACAAGGTGACGTCGAGGTGACGTGCTTAGCTCAAGTTCAGTTCATTTATTTAACAAGCTCAATGAGGAATACAAGGTGACGTCGAATATAAAAAAGTGATGACGTCGAATATAAAAATAAGATTCGTCGAATATAAAAAAAGTGATGTCGACAATTGGGAAGAACACTTCGACATTTGGGAAGAACACTTCGACAATTGGGAAGAACACTTCGACTTTATGCTTAGCTCAAGTTCAGTTCATTTGTTTAACGAGCTCAATGCGGAATAATACAAGGTGATGTCAAATATAAAAAAAGTGATGTCGAATATAAAAAAGTGATGTCGACAATTGGGAAGAACACTTCGACTTGGAACCAAACGAGCTAGCTCATGAACCAAACGAGTCGACCTATGTGATGTCGACAATTGGGAAGAACACTTCGACTTTATGCTTAGCTCAAGTTCAGTTCATTTGTTTAACGAGCTCAATGAGGAATACTACATGATGTCGAATATAAAAAAAAGTGATGTCGACAATTGGGAAGAACACTTCGATTTGGAACCAAACGAGCTAGCTCATGAACCAAACGAGTCGAGCTCAGTTCATTTATTTAACGAGCTCAATGACGAATACAAGGTGACGTGCTTAGCTCAAGTTCAGTTCATTTATTTAACGAGCTCAAAGAGGAATACAAGGTGACGTGCTTAGCTCAAGTTCAGTTCATTTATTTAACGAGAAACGAGCTAGCTCATGAACCAAACGAGTCGAGCTATGCTTAGCTCAAGTTCAGTTCATTAATTTCACGAGCTCAACTTCGACAATTGGGAAGAACACTTCGACTTTATGCTTAGCTCAAGTTCAGTTCATTTATTTAACGAGCTCAATGAGGAATACAAGGTGACGTCGAGGTGACGTGCTTAGCTCAAGGTCAGTTCATTTATTTAACGAGCTCAATGAGGAATACACGGTGACATCGAATATAAAAAAGTGATGACGTCGAATATAAAAAAAAAGTTTCGTCGAATATAAAAAAAGTGATGTCGACAATTGGGAAGAACACTTCGAACACTTCGACTTTATGCTTAACTCAAGTTCAGTTCATTTGTTTAACGAGCTCAATGCGTTCATTTATTTAACGAGCTCAATGAGGAATACAAGGTGACGTCCTTAGCTCAAGTTCAGTTCATTTATTTAACGAGAAACGAGCTACCTCATGAACCAAACGAGTCGAGCTATGCTTAGCTCAAGTTCAGTTCATTAATTTAACGAGCTCAACTTCGACAATTGGGAAGAACACTTCGACTTTATGCTTAGCTCAAGTTCAGTTCATTTATTTAACGAGCTCAATGAGGAATACAAGGTGACGTCGAATATAAAAAAAGTGATGACGTCGAATATAAAAAAAAGATTCGACAATTGGGAAGAACACTTCGACTTTATGCTTAGCTCAAGTTCAGTTCATTTATTTAACGAGCTCAAGGAGGAATACAAGGTGACGTCGAATATAAAAAAAGTGATATCGACAATTGGGAAGAACACTTCGACTTGGAACCAAACGAGCTAGCTCATGAACCAAACGAGTCGAGCTATGCTTAGCTCAAGTTCAGTTCATTTATTTAACGAGCTTAATAGTATTAACTGGCGTTGACTTGCCTCTATAGGAATACAAGGTGACGTCGAATATAAAAAAAAGATGATTCGACAATTGGGAAGAAAACTTCGACTTGAAACCAAACGAATATAATGTGTTACTCACCCGTGCGTATGCACGAGTCTGTTACTAGTTATATACAACGGTGGGTTTAACCTTTAGAAACGTATTGTGATTTAAAAGCATAATTACAAACTACTTCTCACAGACTCACACAATTCAAGTTTTCATGTACTCAGGTTAGTTTCCTCCCAATTCAGTTCTGGACTTGGTACATATCGCCTATATTTTGCTTTTTGGTTTCAAAAGTGATTCTAGAGAGATAAAATTGATTTTGCCATGTTTGAGTACTCTCTAGTAAAATTGATTTTGCCTTTAGAATTGATTCTAACGTGAAGATAAGATTTGTAGCTTTTGCTTCTAAAAATGATTTTTACTCTCAAGTGTTCAACTCACTTTTACGTGAATGTATCAAAACATAAATCACTTTACATTCAACTCACTTTTAACTAAAATCAATTCATTCAAAATCAATTTTTGCTACTACATAGGAATTTAGATACTATACTAAATCTGTCTCTGGAGCGAATGGAGATTTTATATTAAGATTGATTTTATGATCTGAGAAGAACCTTTTTGGGGTAAGTGTTTTCAGTAAAGTTTGTAACTTCTGCGTTTTGTGAAGTTATATATTAGTCATATCCAAAAAAGAAAATTTGCATAATTGATCCGAACTAAAATTAAACACAGCCTTTTTAGTTTCATTGGAACTTCTAAAATTATCCAACAGCTTATGAAAAGCACAAGTCCCATCGGAAGATGACAGGTTTTCTAGATTCAGTTTTTTTTTTTTTTTGGCTTGTGGTAAAGTGGTGGCTATGAGGTTTTTAAATAAGGCATCACATGCCTTATTTATCATTTTTATTGTTTGCAATATTTGTCCACCAAAATTATCAAATTGGTGACAAATGACAATCCATTTGCTACATATCTCATATAAGATGCAACAGCCATGGTTACCATGCCAATGTATATCGTTCGACCAGAAATTTTGGACTAAGTGACCCAGCAAATTTGAAGGAGGTGAAAATTTTGGTTGGTGTATAGGATATAGGTCACAACTAAAGTGAAATTTACTTGTTAAGCTTGATTCGACCATTGTGACTGTGATGTCCAGTCTGCTTCATAACCCACGTGCGTTTTGTGAGTAACAACACCTGGAAAAAATTCTAGTTCTTACCATTCTTGAGATTACGTAGAGCCATAACAAGCTGTTTCCTTTCACCCTCTCTACCTCTGCAAATTTAAGAATAATATCTGAATATCTTTCTTCCATTTGTTTCAAATCATTTTCCATATATTTGTTCCTTCCCTTTAGGACTGCCGATTCATTCAACAATTCATTTGTGTGACGCTCACCATCATGATCATAATCAAAGACAATAACCTCATTTGCCAAGCTTGTTTTGACATCACTGTTAGAGTAAAATGGAGATAAAGTTAATAAAAATGAGTCTGAAGCACTGACTTTTTCGTTACAATGTAAATGAATGTCTTATTAATGGTTGTGTTCAAGAGAACCAGCGATTAAGATGGACAGAAAAGGATTTGATATTACCTTCTGTGTGCTGCCAAACTTTGTTCTTAGCTGGCTTGTATATTGTTCCTTCATTCAGTTATTGCTACAGTGGGGTATGCAACATCCATTTCCTTTTCATGTTACGAATGTAGCAATATTCAAAGTTAATCTACATCACCAAGCCATCAATTAATGTGTGCAAACTAAAATCAAAGCTAAGTCAGATATCTTTTTTCTTTCAATTTTTTGGTTGCTCGTTAGGTGCAAGTGATTAGTGACTTGGTAGATGATCAAAACCACCCACATCCATAGCACATTCAAGCCTTGATCTACAGTGCCAGTGCAAATTGAGCTACAAGCTCGTTGGCTAATCAGATGTTTTCTTTTCGCATGGTCTGTTTTAGAGATCTTCAGCTTGTCGACCTTGCCCTCTATAGTTGTATCATGGACTGAAAAATAACCTTATCGTCCCCGAAGCAATGAGCAGAACCACTCCATGAGAAGCACTGCCAAACTGATTTTAACGTGTTTCTCAGAGTAGTTTCTTTCAGTTTTTGTGTTCTAGTCAAATATTTTCTTTACATAACTTGTCCTCCAAATGATGATTTGCAGGTTTGTTGCAAGTTCTAATTATTATATCATTTCATGAAAATTTAGCCAATCTGCTTGACTTCTAACATAATTGCTCATTTTACTTTACTAAATAGTGTGCTGTGTATTCGTAAAGGGGTCGTTGTGGTGCTACCATGCTACCTGATCTAATATATGAGAGATACTAATGTTCCTTATTCATGGTTCCAAGCATATGAGCTGGATTATTACCTGGTGCGTTTCTGATTTTGATTTTCGTATGTTCCTTAGAGGAAGAACAAGGTGCAGCACACTCGTTTCTTTAAATCAAATTCTTATATCTAGCCTTTGTCTCTCATTTGTTATTCTTACCATAACGCTTGGTTCTGCTTCCCTCTTCTTCAGCTCTCCTTCTATTTGAGATATGTTTTTTCCACATGTTCTTTGTGCAAGTTACGTTTTAATTCATTGTGATGTATCTTAAAGATTTCTACTTCTGACACTAGGGTGCCAAGTGTCATCTCTCCATTGTTCTCTTGCATTATTATGTAGGCAAGCACATAATAAAGGAGAGGAGCAAAATCAAGGAACAAAAGGAAATTCGCCGAGACCAAATTAATTGGTGGTATGGTTCATTTTCACCTTTCATCTGTATGTCCTTTCATATTCTGAATTGTAACCTGTCTCAACAATAACTCATGTGAGGATAGTGTTTGTAATCTGATGATGTTAATATTGAATATGAATGGAGAAAAAAAGCTTTGTGAAGTTTAGACTCTTTTATGAAAAAAACACTTTTAAAAAAAAAAAAAAAACTTCTCTCTTTTTAGAATTCTCTATATGCTTTTCTGATTAGTACATGTAGTATTATTGTGCCTAAATTGGCAAACTTTAGGGGTAGAGAAATAGTCAGTGGCTTAGTTTCTGCCGAAAAATTAGCAAAGTCAATCGAGACTTCTCCAAGAAAGCCAGGTTTTGAAGGTCCCTGCAAGAACCTATAAAGCTTAGACTTTCCAGCCAACATCCTAGTTAGTAATGGACAGTGTGCAATTACAGCTACTGCTTACAGTGGAAACAACAAAATGGTAGATTCTCTTATGGAATTTTCCTTATTTTGCGTCCCTCATGAGTTTAACTGCAGACATCTGGCACCAAAGCTATTATCACTGCATACTTTTTCAACTTTGGCACCTGATAAAAAGAAAGGCAATGCTTCACAAGGTGAGACACACTGCAGAATCTGTGCTCAGCTATAAAGCTCATTACCTAAATCTACTATGTGATTTCGAGTAAATTTCGAACTGCCTGGCAATATGTTTCAATTGTCAAAGCTAGGTCAAATCTCATTTTTGTATTAGTAAATGGATAAAGATTTGTTTATCTTCATCTTACCTGAGTTATCTGAAATTTAAGTTTGAATACCGATTTGATCTTGTTCTTTTTGCTCCATGACTTGAACATGTTTTCCTGCTGACAAAATATTGCTGTTCTTGTCTTGTAGATGCTAGACAGTGCTTTATAAGAGACACCACTCAACATAGGTGACTTTTTTTTTTTGGGGGGGGGGGGGGAATATTCTTGACTTGAAACTGAAATTTATTTGTGATAGATTTAGTTAACAACTGGAATGAAGTGTCGGGATGCTCTGCAAGCAAAAATGAATCTGATTAATAGTGACAGCTTGTAAAGGAACATAGATGAAATATATACGAATTTCTTTTTTGATTTTATCTTTGTTGGGGTAAGGACTGTAGTTGTTCGTTCCTTGTTGTTTTCTACCATTATTGAACCCACTTCTTATCTTGAGGCAAGTAAGTTTAGTTGTTGAAGAGATACATGCTGGCTTGGATTCACGTTTTTGAGAAAAATAATACATGGATTCTGGACAGTGTTATCAAATAGCGTTCATGGCGGATTATGGTGGCAGATTTTTTGCCAATAGCTATGGCCAATTTGTGAAAGATGGCAGCGCCATGGCGTTTTATAGCGGAAATATCGGCTTAAAAAGCGGAATTTTGGCTTTCTGCTATGGTCTACCATCTGCAATCGAGATTGGGTATATAAACCAAAAGGAGAGCAAATATGGTGATCAAGGGTTATAATCTCATGTAGAGATTGGATTATTTTAACACATTTTTACCTATTACCATGGTCACCATTATGATAATGGTACTTGCTCTAATTGCTATTAAAGGGTTGCATCTTCACCAATTGGATGTCAACAACGCATTATTCCAAAGTAGGGGTCGCAAAGTCATCTATTTATCCATCATCCATCTATAAAGAAATCCATCCAATCCATTCATTACAAATAAAAAAAACTAAATGGATTGGATCCAATCCATCCATTTTAATTTAATGGATGGTTAGTCATCCATCCACTAATTTTCTAAATCTATTGGATTACACTAGAGGTGACAAATGGATGAAGTGAATAATTTTTTAAATTGATCATAAAATATATTTTAAATCATAATTTTTTTTTAATTACAAAAAATATTTTACTCTCTCTCTTCTTTCTCTCTCTTATCTCTCCCTCCCCTCTCTCTCCTTTCTCTCTCTCTCTGTAGTAAGCATCTGTGTCAGTCAATTTTTTCTCACCAAATTTCGGCTGCTAACATAAATAGAGGGATAAAGATGCCTGCATGTCAATTTCTTTACGCTACTTCTGCGTTGTTAACTAAGTACCATACTTAGCCACATGTATTACGTGAATAATGACTTAATGAGGCTAGTAATAAATATTTAAATAATAAATTACTACTAAAAATGCTATACAAAAATTGGTGGGCATATATCAGTGTTGTATATATCAGTGTTCTAAAAATGCTATACAAAAATCGGTGGGCATATATCAGTGTTAGAACTGCTTATTTATAACGCCCTACTGATAAGGACTTTGGACTTTGGTGGCACTAACTTAGTGGGATGGGCCAAGGAACAGATGAGGGGAGGGAGAGAGAGAGAGAGGAAAGAGAGAGGGGAGGGAGAGAGAGGGGAGGAACAGACACGGGAGAGAGAGAAAAGAGAAAGGAGAGAGAGAGGAGAAAGGGGAGGGAGAGAGAGAGGAGAAGAAGAGAGAGTAAAATATTTTTAATTAAAATATTTTTTTATGATTAAAAATATTTTTAGTGATTAAAAATGGATGGTTTTTTTTAAACGGATGATGGATGGATTGAATTTTCTTAACTTTTAGTGGATGGTAAATAGATAAATGGATTGTTTCCAATCCATCTATTAGGATTCATTCAAAAAATTATTCAATTCATCTATTTTACCACCCCTATTCCAAAGAGAACTTAAAGAAGAGGTGTACATAACTCTACCTCTGGCATTATGATCTAATAAGGTAAATCAGGTGCGTGGACTTCTCAAACCATTGTATAATCTAATGTAGATTAGTAGAAAGTGGCACGAGAAGTTGTCATCTTTATTGTTTGATTGTGGATATGTTTAGGCTTATGCAAACCATTCTTTATGCATTAAGTTTGGAAGAACAACATCACTATCCTTTTGGTCTATGAAGACGATATCATTTTAGCAAGAAACTCATACTAGGAATTTAATGCACTAAAGAGGATATTAGACAAATCCTTTGGGATAAAGGATATTGGAGAACTGAGATATTTTCTGGGTCTTGAAGTACCTTGTTCTAATTGAGGGATTTCTTTGTCTCAACCTAACTATTGCCTTGATTTGTTGTTAACACTAGTGTTTTTTTTGGTATGAAAATCTACCTCTATTCAACTTAATGTTGCTACTCATTTGTATCAGAATAATGGTGACCTATACTCATATGCTTTTACATATTGTCATCTGATTGGTAGGTTGTTATATCTCATTACCATGCGACCAAACATTACTTTTGACACAATATATTGCTAGGTTGTTATTGGTAGGTACAATGTATTGTAATTTGGTCAATTTTTTTATTGATAATGTTATTTATACACTTGGAACACGTGAGACACCTGGTTAATGTGTTTAAAGTTGTGGTTAATGGTGTATTAAGTTTGATTAATAGATATACACATAGTAAATGAGTAATTCGTTAATGGGAAACTAGGTTAATAATGCACGAAATCTTAGTTAATAAAGTTCAGTAGATAATTAATGGGTTATCCACTCTTGGTGTACTTATTAATCAAATTCAATACGTTATTAAGCATGATTTTGAACGTCATTGACTAGGTGTGACAGATGTCGAATTTTCTGGTGTTTAGATAAAAGAACTGATTTTTTATATAAATATTTCAGTCCAATTTAATTTGTTTCTCATCTTATTCATTTGAGATGTACTTTATGCTAATTTTTTTTTGGTAAATACTTTATGCTAATATTATTAGTATAAATAACACTGAAATATATTTCAAATGAAATTAAAATGAAATTACATAAATATTATTCAAATTATTTTTTTACAAAAGCTTATGCGACTAAGATTAAAGAATTCTTTTCTAAATAAGTAAAAAAGTAAAGTTTATAATGCATTTTACTAAGTCGTTTTCTCTTTGTGATTAGGATATTTAATTATATACTTAAAATGTACTAGTATGATTTATCCAGCGTATGAACTTTAATTTTCATTAATTAAAAATTGAAAAATAACAATAAAAAAATTTTAAAAAATGAAAATTAAGAATAAAATAAAATAAAATTATAATATACAATTTAAAACATTTTTTTTAAAAAAAAGTTTTGGGACAACTTTTATATTATGACATTATATTGTACCAATGGATCAAATCAATAACCTCATTTACTCCATCGACGTTCATTCACAATCAAGACAGTATGGACTAAAGATAACAGGGAGACGACGCCATTCAGTCATTCACTGCTGAGTTTCCCTTCCATTCTTGGTAACATGATATATTGATATATCGCTCTCAAATAATTGGACTTGCCCTCAAATTTGGATTACGTCAGAATAGTTTATATTCCATCACATGATCTTTTATCTTCTAAATTATGCTTGTTCCTCCTTTTTTTTCTTGCTTAATTTTTTTTTTGTATAGGTAATAGTATTTGGAAGTCACCCACTAATGCAAGTCGAGTTGGGTGGATCCGTCTGAGATGTAAAACTCTCGGTATTTATATTTTCATCCACAAGACTAAAACTCGGGTCTTATTTAAAGGGAACCAAACTCTGTTGTTCTACACTATTTACTATTACTTCAGTCTCAAATATAAGAAAAAAACTAACCCACGAATTAAGAATATTAGTTGACTTCATTTAATTTTCTTGTTATAATAAAAAAAAACTTATTGCATTCCCCAAATTATCAATGCCAATGGAAAAACAATTTTATGGGAACTTGTGTCACAAGAATAAAAAGTTTATTGAAAAATAAAATCTGATTTAATTGAAGGGTATTTGGGAATAATATCACTAAATATGAATAAGTTAGTTAAAATTTGCTTATATTTTAGACTACTTTTTTGTTGTTGCATATATTCGAGAGGGAGTAAATGCTCGACTATGTTCACATTGACTTTATATTTAGATTAAAAAAAAAGGTGACGACTCTGTACCCTTTAATTTTGTTGGGTACCAGTACCCAAGTGAGTTAGATCAGTAAAAAGTACTCATTTTTTTTCCTAATTTACCACGTCATCAATGTTATTCTTATATCTAAATATTACGCATATATATATATATATAATCACTTATTAAAGATTTAAACTATGTTCACAAATTAGCCCTTAAGCTAAAGTTTGTTGTTGTTTAACTATTTTCTTGATTTTAAATAGCCCTTTTATTGGTTGATTGTGATACTTAAACATTAGAACATAATTATTGTGATATTTTATTTGCTTTATATCTAACAATGAAGACGAAAAAGAAAGAGTAATAGATTAGCAAATTTGTAAAATATTTTTGATGTACTAAAATAATTATTCATAAATTTACTAGTTACTTTTTAAAAGAACAAAAAATATTTAACCGTTATATGAAAAATATTAAATAAATGGACAATTTATATTACAACGCTTAACATGAGTACCGCTACCTTACTAATTTACCGGGTATCGAAGAATTGACCTTAAAAAAATATTATATGGTTGAACGAGGATCACATGGGGTCATTAATTGTAGTATTAATAACAAAAAATTGCTGTGAATAAAAGTCGGAGGGTTGATTAATAGAGACATGAGTCTAGCAACAAGTTGGCTTCGAATTGTCCCTTGCAAACAAGCCACATGTAAATTTAGCACGCAATATATAGAGAGAACAACACAGACATATTATATATAGTAGTACTATACTTTTTAAGTTCAGAGAGAGAGAGAGAGAGAGAGAGATGGCATTGGGAGTAGCTGCAATAATCCCATTAACCTTTGTGGTTCATCTACTGGCAGTTGCTGGTATTGTGATGGTGTTGGTTTGGAACATACACTTCAGGGGTGGCTTAGCTTGGGATTCTTCCAACAAAGGTCTCATCTTCAATGTATGCTTCTCTCTTCTCTCACCCTTTTCAATAAAAAAAAGAAGTTATAATAAGCTTACCTAGTTGTTCCCTCTTTAGTATTGACATTGAGAGTAAAGTTTTGCTAGTTTTTTAAACTTTGGACTACCAGATGTCACAATAAACCATTTTACAATAAGCTTTTCCATTATTTACTGCTTTTGCATTATTTTGTTTTGAGTATCATCCATTGCTTTTCCATTATTTTGTTTCCAGCCACACGTTCAGGTGTGTTCTTTTGAGCTAAAATACTTTTTTTTAATGAATTTAAGTAAAAGTTGGTAAAAGAATAATTAATTTAAAATAATTATTAACAATCAATCATTTTTTTACTGGATTAACAATCAATCATGACAATTAGTTATATATTTTTATGATTTTATCTGCATATAATCTATCTATTATCTATTTATAAAAGTTAATTACAGTAATTGTCACGTGTCATAATTTCATTCACCCACTCCAAAGTATTTTCCTGCTCTTTTTTTTTTCCCTTCATTAAAGAGTTGTGTTGTGTCACTCGTGTTCACACGGGTGTATCTCTAGCTAGATTGAATTGAATACTTGGTCCCAAGGATCTCGTTCAAGATACTACAATGCAACACCAAACTACACTTAAGTTCATTCATCATGGGCTAGTCAAATTTGTGAACAATAACTTATTAAACAGACTGATACCCATGGTTAACATAAGAGCCCTGATTTCTTATAATATGGCTATTCATCATTCTTGAATGTGTGAGTAATTGTGTATGTGTATTGTCAATAGTGGAGTTGTTCTATCCTCTAGTGAAATCCTCTGATCTTGTGTAATTTCTTGATACAGATCCATCCTGTTCTTATGCTAATTGGATTAATAATTATTGGAGGTGAAGGTAATGAAAATACGTCACAAGATGCTATTATATGATCTACCATCATTTGGTTCTTGAATTGCTAATTATTCCTCATTCTATCTTATTTTCTCACTTTGAACTTACAAATTACAGCTATTGTATTATACCTTTTCGGTACTTGCAGCTATTATAAGTTACAAATCTCTTCCTTTGAAGAAGGAAATCAAGAAATTGATACACCTTGTTCTCCATGCCATTGCACTAATACTTGGAATAATTGGAATTTATGCTGCTTTCAAGAATCATAATGAAAGTGGGATTGCCAATCTATACAGCTTACACTCATGGCTTGGAATTGGGGTTATTGTCCTTTATGGAATTCAGGTAAATCATTGGAATCTTGAATTCAACCCTAAACTATCTTGAAATTATAACATCCCTTAAACACTAGAATCATCTTCTACTTTGTGAATAGGATTATGATAAAGACAGTAATTTAACACAAACTTAATTTTGGCTCTACCCTTCAAGGAGACTTGGTCAAAGTTTTAAATCATGGTCGCATTGCGATTCTTGATATTGCCGAGAATCGCAGTTAAATACAGCTAATGAGACTCCAGTCGTGGTCACATTGCCATTGTGGTAATAGAAACATAAAAAACCATGACGTGATGACCACAATCACAGTCGCGAATCGTTTTTGAAAACCCTTTGGTCTTCCCCACATCAGACATTTGTGCCGATGATCTATAGTTGAGTTTATGGTATCATATTATCATTATCTCTATTGTTTGCATCTATTGAGTAACTGAGGCATTACTCTTCCAAGCATCTAAGTTTGAGCTCACAAAGTGCTAACTCTGAATTGACAATCTGGATTATGGACTTTTAAGCTAAAATGAATCCTTATGTTAACATTCATTAATAGTTATTATCTATTTTATGTCATTCATTTATCCTCAAAATTAAATTTGTCTAACATTTATTACTACCTGCAGTGGATATCTGGGTTTGTGGTCTTTTTCTATCCTGGAGGGACTTCGTCCCTAAGAGGCAACTCACTTCCTTGGCATGTCCTATTTGGGCTGATGGTGTATGTCTTGGCTGTTGGAACTGCATCTCTAGGGTTTTTGGAGAAACTCACTTTCCTTCAGAGTTTTTCAGGATTGCCAAAATATGGTTCTGAGTCCCTACTTGTCAATTTCACTGCCATTGTCACAATCTTATTTGGTGCCTTTGTTGTATTATCTTCTATTTCTCAGGCTCCTGAAGCAGAAGATGACTATGCACCCATATAAATTCCTTTTAATATCACTTTCATAAATCAATGTCATGTTTGATAGTGGGAATTAAGTACGAAAGTGATGAAAAAGATGTGCAATGAGAAATCATGTATGTTATATTGAAATAATGTGTCTTAATTTCCTATGTTCTCTAATTTTTCATAAACATAATTAGCATCCATGAGGGACATAGCTGCTGCATAATTTCCTTTTAACTACATATAATCACTTACATTTTGAGTTGGTAAAGAGACATCCATTTATCTTGTTTGGATCTATTCCTTTAAGTAGAAGGGAAAAAGAACGAAGGTGCAAAGTTTCATTTGCTTAGAAAGCAGAAGCCATTCTTTTCCATTTTTTTTCCTTTGGGATCGCGAAATAAAAATTCTTCTCTGAATGCAACCAGATAAACTATTTATTAAATAAGTGGTTAAGCATTAGGAGCAAACCTTACTTTCCTTAATTTCATTCTTCTCTATCTATTTTCTAAGAAATATCCTTGCCCTTGCTTTCCTTAATTTCATTTTTCTCTATCTATGTTCTAAGATATATCCTTGCTAAGTGTCACTTAAAGTTTGATTAAAATTCAACCAATTGCATCATGCATGTGTAGAATATTCTATGAGCCATGTTTAAAATGCTCAAATGTCAACCGTTAAATATACCGAATCATAAGCGCCTGAGATTAGCGCCATCACTTTATCCACTGTGGTCCCTCTAGAACTGAACTGAAACATGCCTAACATTGCAGCTCACCTGGACTTCACTGTGGGCAAGAATTGTGCATTCTTTGTCAAAACAAATTCTGTTCGGCGAATTATCTGCTTCGTCTGCTTCATAAGGTTGTATTATTTCTGCACCATCTCCTACAATCAAGATTAAATACAGAATGATTAAAACAGTAAAAATTAAAAAACTACCATTGATCATCACTTATACAACGTCTCTGACACTTACAATGTTTATATTCCTTGTGGAAGAAGCCTGATTTCTGGTCACCAACATATTGATTGGTTACCAATAACAGTGCAGCAGCTGCTAGAGGACATTAGACCAATTAGAGGGCATTATAAAGTTACATACTGCCCTCATCCAATAGGTTTAGTTAGAACTATGGCACCTGACTTTCTGAAATTTACTTTTTGAATTTATCGTTTCACAATTTAATAGGAGATGTGCCACCTTAACTCTCGAACTCTTGGAAAGTAGAACACATCCTACTGAGCAATAAAAGATTGACTGCCAAAATACCTCAATGTTTGGAAAGCTTCCACGGATATGGTGACGTATATGCCTCGTACAATAACTTCAGTGGGAGGGCGTACCTGCTAACCTTGGTAACTGCTCAATTAAAAGCTTTTTCTTCATCACAATAATCTCTTTAGATTGGAAACCTCACTTCTCTCAATGTATTCATTTTGCAAAGGAATAGTCTTTCTGGCTTCATTCCTTCAACAATTCAGCAATGTAGGAATCTTTATGAGCTCAGGCAATCAGAAAACTTCTTGACAGGAAGTATATCAGTTGCACTGAGTGGATGATAAATGAAACAATGTATTTGCGGAGTTGTAATTTATATTGGACTTGAGAAAAAATCACCTCTATGTTGAGATTCCATCATCTCCAGGAAATCTCATGAAGCTATAAAGACTCAATCTTTCTTTCAATCAACTTCAAGAAAAAGTTCCTCCTGCACTTGGTAAATTTACCAGCCTGCACATGCTAAATCTCTCAAATAATCATTTGGAAGACCAAATTTCTCCAACCTTTTCAAGGTTTCCATGAAGCTTCTTCCGAAACAATGATTGATTGAGCGACCCACCATTAATTTCTGTTGTAGAGATATTCAATTTAACTATATGAACCTATATACTATTCTTTTATAACATTCTTCCGTTTACAATTCTCTTAGTACAACCATTTTATAAAATCAACTTTGATTTCATTTATAACCATAGAAGACTTGGAAAAGCTTTGGAGTAGACACGATTGTTCCATTTCGTGAAAATGCCCTTCCATTCATCAAACGATGCTGAATTAAATATAAGATCAGTATATTTCCTCTTCGTCTGAATGTTTACATGGATACCCTACAGACTTTAGATGATCCGTTATTTGATCCAGCATGGAGTAGATACTGGTTGAAGCTCCATGCCTTTTGTCATCCACCATAAATTGATAGCAACAACCATCGATTTCAATGAAGCTAATTGCCCTACACTTTTTTATCCCATTTTCATCCATTATTTTCCTGATATTTTTCATGTCATCCCATCTTTGAGATTCTGAATACATGTTTGAGAGAAGCACATAAAGCCCGGAATCATATCGTCCCAACTCCAACAATTGCTTCATGATTTGCTTACCAATCGCTAGATTCCCATAGGTTCTGCAAGCACCAAGTAAAGAACTCCAAACAACAACATCTGGTTTAACGGGCATCTTTTGAATCAGGGACACTGCTTCTCCTAAGAATCCCCGACGCCCTAAAAGATCAACCATGCACGAATAATGTTCAACATCAGGAGAAATCCCATAAGTAGAAATCATCATGTCAAAGTAATATCGCCCCATGTCCACAAGACCACCGTGACTACAAGCAGAAAGCAACCCTGTGAAGGTAATCTCATCAGGACAAACCCCACTTGCTTGCATCTTCTCAAACATCTCAATAGCTTCTTTTCCAAAACCATGTAAAGCAAGCGCCCCGATAATAACGTTCCATGAAACCACATTCTTCTCAGGCATCCCAAAGAAGATGTCCATGGCAGTCTGAAGAGCACCACATTTTGCATACATGTCTATTAGAGAGTTGCAAAGCGTCACATTCATTGTAATATTATTATCACAAATGTAATTGTGGGCTTGTTTTCCCAATGCTAGATCACCCATGTGACTGCAGCATGAAAGAACACCAACAAGGGTAGCATCATTAGGCATCACACCTGAAACACACATCCTGTAGAAAAGCTCCACAGCTTCCGCATAAAGCCCTTGTTGAACATGGCACCAAATTATTGAATTCCAAGACACCACATTCTGCACCGGCATCTGATTAAAAAATTTCAAAGCATGATCAACAAGCCCATGATTAGCATAAGCATTAATCATACAAGTCCAAGAAACTACATCTTTATCAAGCATTTGATCAAAAACATTTTTAGCATATTGCAAATGCCCGCACTTGGCATACATATCCATGAGGGCATTGGTCACAATTGAATCGATTTCAATTCCGGTAACAACGATATAATGATGCACAAATCTTCCCAAATCCATATTACCATGTTTTGAGGAAACCGAAAGCAAGCTAACCAAGGTGAACACATCAGGCTCCATTTCAAGGTGTTGCATTTCTCGAAACAACAAAACAACTTCTTTAAAACAACCCATTTTAGAATACCCAGCAATCATGGAATTCCATGAGACCAAGGTCCTCTCAGAAACATCATCAAACACTTTCCTTGCACTCGATATCAAACGACAAGCAACATAAAAAGTTAAAATCGCATTCTGTATACACGCGTGAGACCCCATTCCGAGCTTAATAGACTGAGCATGAACACTAACAGCTTCCCAATAAAAGGTTTTAGCAGCACAAGCTTTAAGAACAAAGGGGATGGTGAACTGGTTTGGTATAAGACCAGCACTCACCATTTGGCGGTAGAGCAACAAAGACATTATTGGGTCATTGCTATTCGAATAACCCCTTATTAAATGGTTGTACATGAATTTATTTGGTTGGGGAATTTGATCAAACAGTTGGTGTGCGTAACGGAGATCTCCCAATTGAACACAAGAGGAGACTAACTTGCCTAACGTGACAACTTGACCAATGAGTCCATGGAGAATGATTTGGGCATGGACAAGCTTGAGTTGTCTTAAGGAGAAGCATTGGTCCAAGAGACAGTGAAGTGTTTGATGAGTGGGGGACTTCAACTGGTGCAAAATGGTTTTGTTGATTTGTGTTTGTGTTGTGTGTAAGGAGTCAACGCGGGAACCAGTGCTTGCGGGTTTTAGTTTCAGAATGGAGGATATTATCCCTCTCATTTGAGCAGAGAGAGTTCCTTTTCGACGTGTGTGTGAATCAACCAAAGTAGATATCTCTAGCGTTAATGTGGATAAATTGAGTAAATAATGATTTTGGTCTTTTTTTTTAATTTAAAAATTACAGCAAAGATTTTTTAACTTAATTTAAAGTTTCACTTCAATTATTTATCTTTTTTTGTGTGTTAAATTAGTCCTTTAAAATTAATTTTAGTTTCAGTTTAGTCCCACGTGTTCTAAAATGTTAACAATGTTTGTCAAATTAGTCTATTTTCGATTTTTTAAATAGTTTTTTTGGGTTCTGATTTGTGGCACAATTGATAGGGTAGATTGTTCTTATGGCACACATGCATTTCTCGTTGTAGATCAACCAAGAATTTTCCTCAAAATTAACGTTTTAAAACATGCGAGACTAAATTAAAAAAAAAGATAAAGGACTAACTTGAAATTTTAAATTAAAATAAAGGACCTCTAGAGTAATTTTCCTTTTTCTCATAAACAAATTAGCAAGCAAAAGCATCACAATAAAAGAGAGAGATATCCCAATTATGTTGGCACCTCTGGCCTGCAGTACACCAAAGTTATATTAAAAACGTGGGAAAAAAGCAATACAACATGGAAACATGGAGGTGACTATACCAATATCCATGGATGAAATCAGCAGAACCTAAAGAATGGAAGACTAAATCAGTTACGATAAAAGTCATCCAGAATAAAACTTGGTGGTAAATCCCACCAAGTAAAACAATGACTAGAAATGCCATGTGAAGCTAGCTTATCAGTACAAGAGTTACCCCCTATAAATGTGAGAAACATGAAGGAAACAAACAATTACGCCAACAGTTTTTAATCTTCCAAGGGACTAGATCGGTGTTCTTAAAGGCCTCTACCACAAGCACTGAATCACTTGCTAACAAGAATTTACGCTAGCCTTTGTGATAAGCAATCTCAATAGCTCGCATTTAGGGTTGGAAATTGGCTGAGCCGACCTAGGCTTTGCAAGGCCCAAGCCTAGTCTGATCAAAAAATTCAAAGCCCAAGTCTGGCTTATTACCCGTCATAGACATTTTTTAGGCCTGACCTGACCTTTTTGAAAATCTGTTATGGCCTGTTAGCCTATTTAAAAGCCTATTTGATATTAACGTCTTTGAATAAGTCATCTGACCGATTTTTAAATATACTAATGGGCTAATAGGCCAATGACGTTAAGTTCTATTTATAATAAGCTATAAAAAAAAATTAAAACAACCGCTAATAAGAGACATGAGACATAAGAATGGAAATAAATAGGACGAATTGAGTTTTATAAGGTCTGATTCTGATTTATTTGTATGATATAAAACTTTTTCAAGGTCTAGCATGACCTTTTAGAGAATCAAACTTTATATGATAGCCTATTTAAATTCTATGTTGCAATAACGCCTTTAAGTATGTCAAAAATTTATGTAAGTCAATATGCTTAAATTATTGAAAATGTCAGTTGGTATATGATTTAACATAATGTACAAACTATAACATAACAATAATAGCAATATAAAACTATTATTTATACTTATATAAATAGGCCGGCCTGTCAGGCCTAAAAGACTTTTTGGGTGGCCCGAAGCCTGACCTTTTAGCTAAATAGGCTTCTAAAAAAGCCTTGACCTAGTCTATTTAAAAAAAGTCTAGTTCGGGCCTGACGTAGGCTAGGCCATAGGCCCCTGTCGGGAGGCCTGGCCTATTCCCACCCCTACTCGCATTGCTGCAACCAATGAGGATGTACCAATAAAATCCGGAAAACAGCCCGCTATTCCCCATTAGAGTCTCGAAAGATAGCGCCACAAGCTGCTAAACCTGGGTTGCCTCTAGAAGCACCATCCATGTTACACTTGATCCAACTGTAGGGGGCATGCCCTAATTAACCCGAGTAATTAAGGGGGCTTTGGGAGCACGACACTCTACTGAGAAATACTTAAGGATCCTGACCTCATCCATAGAAGAAGAGGACACCGCTTTAGATAACTTACCTGATAAAGAAACCGCATCAATAACCAAATGAATGGCTCGATGACAGTTTTTGTATCGGTTCTGAAAAGATAGCTGGTTGCGAGCATACCAGATAACCCATAAAACGTGGGTAACTGTGGAAAGAACAATGTCCCTAGATTGAGAACTCCAATTCCTGTCACAATTAAAAATGGAAAAGATAGAGGAATGATCGATCTGCAGGTGCAAGACCGAATTCAATCAATTCCAAATATGAGTGGCAAACAAACAGGTAAAAAATAAGTGGATAGAAGTTTCCGAAGCATTACCACGCAGATAACACCTGGAAATTATCACACATCCATGGTGCTGTAATGCTCATCTGTTTATTATGAAATAACCTCCAAACAAGAAAAGATTTAGAAGGAGGGATAATTATGGTCCAAATTTTCTTGCCCCAAGCTACTCGTTGACTGAGAGGATGCAACTTCAGGTCCGGTCACTATAGTCCCTCAATATGTCAAAATTTTAAAATCATCCCCAAGTATGTTTTCTATTAGTAATTTTTGGGGACAAACTGACTAACGAAAGACACAATTGAAAACCAAACTGACTAATGAAAGTCTCATTCGATGTTTAAACTGACTAACAAAAGAAAAATTCAAAAATGTTTTTGTAATTTTCATATATTTAGGGACTATCATGACAACACCTCACACGTTTCAGGAAACAAAATGACAGATTACTCGGATAAATTTGATGATAAGTACTTTTTTTTTATATATTTTTGAGTAAACTCTTAGTTTGGTCCATGAACTTACACTCTATCTTTTACTTGATCCCTAAAGTATACGAAAATAATAATTAGTCCCTAAAGCTTGTGAAATTTGCCTCATTAGTCACTGAAGTTTTATAAGTAATCCATAAAGTTTTGTGAAATTTGTCTTATTAGTCATCGTAAGGGACTACTTATAAAACTTTAGGGACTACTTATTATTTTCATATACATTAAGGAGTAAATAGGAGAGAGGACGTAAGTTTAGAGACTAAAGTAGGAGTTTACTTTATGACTTAAAATTGAACTAGTAAGAGATACACATTGTTAAATGGTGCACAACACATTCAAGAAGAAAAAAAAAGAAGAGAAAACAGTTTTCAGCAAGTGAATGAATTTTCTCATGTGTCATTAATGTAGTTAACTTTTTTTAAATAGATAATAAACTTGAACTTAATAAAAAAAAGGACGGGTTATAGGGTGCACTACTTGTATAGTGGTGCACCCATACACCACTACGCCTAACCATTCATTTAACATATAAAAATTGACTGTTAAGATTTAAAAACAATTAAAATTTTCGTAATTTGCAAGATCATCCTTCTGTCTATTCTACACCCTTTGGAAACATATACTACGATTCTATTGCCCCAATATTTCCCTCTTTAGTGCTCAATGAAACGATAGAAATTTTTCTCCAAAAAAGAAAATAATAACCTAATCAACCAAAATATTAGTGTTGCTAAATGTTGACTATATCAATGGTTACAAAAGCCTAGGAGCACAATCCATAAAAGTGAAGATTAAATTTAGGATTCTAAGATGGTACAAGGTGATGATCTTTTTTTTTTTCGAAAGAAGGTGATGATCTTATTAATACCTTAAGTCTAATTTTCATATCATTAGGGCGTAATTGTTTGAACTTAAGAATCTATGTTATTTGATTATTTCTCCGAAAATTCTTAGAGTTAACTATGATCAATGTATCTTTGACTCACTAAGACTTAGTCCAATAGAACACACCATGCGCTATGTCATTTTATTCACTCAACCATTTAGAGTTAATGAACATTTACTCCCTAGAGACTTATCCCATTGTCCCCAAAATACTCATAACCAGCAAAATCCACAATCAATTCATATAGGCATGACTAACAAGCATCACACACAATTTGCATCAAGTCATGAATATTTCAAATACAACACATTCATATATCATATGTTCACAAGCATCAAAATGAGTAAAGTAGCACACTATGAGGGTTCAAGGGTAACCCCCTCCACCTACCTACCCATACACTCACAACTACAATAATCTCCCCTTACCTGTGAAGTAGAAATCCCTAGTCTCACAAAGAGCAAAGGCAATTTGGAATTTGTTGTTGGTCCTTTGAGAAGAAGTTCACTACAAAATGTGAGAAAACCAAAGGAACCATTAGAAATTTATTCTAGGACAAAACCCTAACTTATAGAAATTTACTCTAGGTTCATAGAGAGATTACCAAGACTTTGGTTTGAAGGAAACTCTTTCTAGAGTCAGAAAGATGAAGAAATTCGTGTAGGCTTCCACTTGGTCAAGTTTGGACAACAACTCTTCAATGGCGGATGACCTCCTTGAGAAAGATGAAGATGGAACCTTAGCAGACACTTAGAGAGGCTCTTGGGAGGTTAGGGCTGCCTTGGGAATGTTTAGGTTGAGGGTTTTGAGTGTTTATAAGGGTTAGGGCTTCAGTTCACCGTTTTGGGTAAGTGAAAAGCGCTAAAATGGACTAAGTTGCGATTTAATCGATTATGCATATGCCTTAATCGACAACTCTGAATACAATACTAGAACACTAAAACATGATTCAATCGATTAGAGGTTAGTGCTAATTAATTAGAATACCTCTGTAATTCATACCAAGACTGTAGGGCATGACCTAATCGATTATGATTCCTCCCTAATCGATTAGAATGTCCCTGGAAAAACTACTAAGACCCAAAACCATTACCTAATTGATTAAAGACCTATCCTAATCGATTAGACTACTGCAAAAAAACTTATCAAGGTGTAGATCTTCATTCTAATCGATTAAGATACGAGGCTAATAAATGATATTCATATAAAATCCTTAGAATTGCATTCTAAGTGATGTCGAACACATCCAAGCCATGCATATTCACTACAATACACAGAATCACGAAAATGAGAGATGTTACAATATAGTTCAAATAAGGATTTTGCTGCGAAGATCCAACGGAATCATATGCATAATTGGCTTGAGAATTTTGAGGCACAACTTGCACAAGATTAATAGAGGCCACATCAACTAGGGTTTTCTTTTGATATTTATGTCAATGAAGTTCTTGAGAAAGAATCAGTTCTTGCATTTCTTCAATGGAGACCAGATCTGTTCTACTTTCGATCAAACAAAGTTACTGGATCATACTCCCATGGAACACATTTAAGAAGGATATCAATGTGTTCTTGCACTGAAACTGAATCACCAACCGCTGCAAGTGAATTCATCAAAGCTTTGACACATGCAAGAAACTCTGACACTATGTGATTATCCAAGGATGAGCTACGAAGCTTAGATCAGAGTTAGCAAAAATGAGTTAGCATCAATTGATGGAAGTGTCCATGAATGCGATCCCAGATCTCATAGTAATGGACCAATCCAAGAACCTTTTAGAGAATTTACTTGAAACACTACAACGAATACTAATTATTGCGGCGGTTGAAATTGGCAACGGCGGCAGTTAAAATCGCCACTAAAATACTTTCGTGGCGGTTAGGCAACTGTCGCTGATTTGAGTGTCGGGACCAACATTTGCAACAGTTATATAAACTGCCGCACAAACCGCCATAAACAAATATAGTGGCGAATCAAAACCGCCACAAAATGTGTGGGAGAATTTCAAAACAATAACGACGGTTTGAAACCGCCGCAAAATGCATTGGAGATTTTTTTTTTATTTTTAAATAATGGCGGTTTGGAACCGTCGCGAATTGCGATGGTGAATTAAAAAAAAATAGCCGTGTCTTGCTAACCACAACAACATTTTCCCAATAAATTTTTTCAAGAAAAGGATAATGAACCATTACATACAACCTTTCAATTTGTTTACCAGCCTATTGGATCTAATAACATCAAAAATATTAGTAAACAAAGACATTCAATTGAACAAACAACTTGACACAGCAAAACGTTTCAGTTTCATTATCCACCAAGACTAACAATAGGTTTTTGTCTTCTTGTAAACCATATATCCACACCATCACAATCTTTTTGTCTTGTTGTAAACCATATATCCACACCATCACAAACTGCAAACAAACCAAAGGTCAAATTATCAGTTTGAAGCATAAAAAATTAAAATTAAGTAGCAAACACATTGTGTACCAGTTTATTAAAAAATGTAAATCCTAAGGTATCAAAGGTCAACCTTTAATTTTCATCTTGAAAATGAAGCTTCCCTTTCATAATTATAAATAAATGATTTGACATACTTGATAATAGTACGTATTTGCATTTCAATCCTTGATAAAGACATCCATCTTTGCATTAAAATTTAACGAAGAACTGAAAAATAAAAATAAAAAAAATAGTCAAGCATGTTGCAAAAATAAATACATACACACCAAAAAAAGAGCTGCACATATCTTCAATTAAGCTTACCCTAAACTGTCGAGTTGAGGAGACCCTCATTTCTTTCCTCTAGGAAGATGATAACCATATCTACACTACACAGTGCCTTTTAGGCTCCAAAATGTGAAAAGCTCTTGTAATAAGCATATGTTACATATCAGAATCACTTAAGCACAACTACAACTTCAATAAAAGGTTGCTATGCTTGTGCCTACATCAAGAACACATAACATTTAACAATATTTCACGTTATAACAGAGGAAGAGTTGAGCAGTAAAACAAAAATCAGTCTTCATAACATACCTTAACCTTACATATGAAGAACTGGAGAGTGCAGAGAACCTGAGCTCAGAGAAGTCAAGGTTATCAATATAACCCTAAATAGATTTATTAGTAGGGGCAAGATTAATACTTGTTTGTTGTTCAAATAGAACAATAAGAAACAGAAGCGGAAGAATACATGAGAACACTACACTGATACTAGAATATGGGCTGCTTTGCGATTAAAGATACACTAGAAATACATCATGTGGTCAGCTATAATAGTTAGCTTCTTAGTAGGTAAGCAAGAAACTGAAGTCAATTCGAGTGTCATTAGCTCTTAAGACAATTTCAGCCCCTGTTTCACGGAACCTTAGCAACTTGTTGAGAATTCACAATAATGGCAGAATGTGGGTCAAGTCCTTTTCCACTGCTATTTAACACTACAAAGACATCATTGACTTGTTGCGTTACAATCATATGTAGAGGATTTGCAAAACTTATGTATTAAATTAAACTTACAATCACAACCAGGTTCATAAACATACATAAAATAGAAAGCAAAAACAATGAAAAAAAAGTTTTGAAAGGTTTTCACACATACCTTTTAAGTACCTTTTAAGTTCTATTAACTGGATCAAAGTTGACAACCACAATAACAGCTCCAAATATGGCTACTAGAACAGCCCCACCAGCAAAAATGATGATTAGAAAATTTATGAGAGAAGGGGGAGATCAGATCCAGCAACATGAGTCACCTCTGGTATCATCATGGAGGCTGTCAAGGAAGCGACTGTGCTAGCAGCTATGTTTATTATTTTATGCATCAATATATTTTATGAGACAACACATTCAATTTGAAGTTAACACAGTGGAAGTAGTACTTAATAGTTAAAAGCACAAGAATAAGAAACAATAAATCTAATTTTCAATAACAGGTATTCATAGAAAGTAGCATTTCATTTACCTCTATCAACTGATGCATTCCAGACTATAGTATTCAAACAAAAATTGCAGGAATGTTATCATTTAAGAACCAAATTGATAACTATGAGCTTGTCTGGTATTTGGGAACAAAAAATAAATCTGAAAGAACAAAGAACTCATTCCTGTTTTTTACAACAATGCAACAATTAGTATCACTAAGAGTATGAGGTGCTTTGTTTTGAAAAATGAAATCTGTATCAATGAATAAGTAATATATATCAGAAAATTAATTAGTGTCATTGCCTAAAATGAATGTACAAAAAAATTCTAAATTTTGAACTAGAACCAGGAGATACTTTCTAAATTTTGGCAATGAATCCAACAATTTCACTCCAAAAGCACACCAATGGGAAATTTAGGAAACAATACAGAAAAAAAGTTGAAAACAATATCAACACTAGCACGTTAAGTCATGATAGTGAGTAGATTCATTTTCTAAACAAACACATGGATAGAGAATAAAAGGTTAAGCTTAAAAACAAAATATAGAAGACATGTCAAAATTAGGAACCTAACCCTAACTAAACAATACCTATAGAATATGGACCCTTGTAACCTGATTTAAGCTCCCTGCCGCTAATCCATTAAGCGATTTCCCTCACCCACATCTAGAATGAAAGCTTCCTCACCAGAAGCTCAGTGCTCCTTTGGTACTTTCTAATCTCTCTCAGCGCCACCTTCCCCATCCAAAACCTGCAGGAGCAATCTTTTGATTAGCCTTCGCTGCTAGCTGCTTCCTTGGCGCCTTGCCTCAGGTGGACATGCGAGCAGTTTTCTCGGTATGAACCATGTCGATCGGACATAAATGTATCATGATTTGTGATAGCAGTTACAAGGTATATCCATGGAAATCAAGAACAGAGGTGTGAAAGGTGATTTGGGTTCGGAAGCGAAAAGGAGAAGGAATAAGAGGATTTGAAAGAGACTTGGGGATTTTGGCAACACGGGGAAGGTTAGAAATTTGAAGAGACCTAGTATTTTGGCACCGTGGGGAAGGTTATGAATTTGAAGAGACCTAGGTATTTTGGCACTGCGGGGAAGCTTTGGTAAAGGGGAGACACGGGGTGGGAAGTAGTTTAAGCGACGACGGGTTTGCTCAAAGCGTCGTAGGTCAATTAAAATTTACGAGCTTTATGCATGACCGTCGTAGAGTGAAGGAGCTGGGGCTTAAAATTAAAAGCGACGATGGTTTTCCAACACTGTCGTAAAGATTCCGCCACTAACTCTTCCTTTTCTTGTAGTGAAAGATTCGATTCCTATGACTCCAATTCCAGGTATGTTGAGTTGACGTTGTAACCATAAACCGTTGTGGGTAGTTAGTAGAGGAGTGCCACGTGGCATTAGGTGGGTAACTAGTTAGTTAGATGGTTGCAAGTCCTAACAGATGTATAAATAGCAATTGTAACTACACATTTAGATTCATTCAATACAATTCAAGATTCATCTCTCTAATCTCTATTTCCTTTGTTCTCTCTGTTGTTCTGGCTCGATTGGTTTTCTTCCATAACCGATCTTGCATTGCAACTTTGCATCTCTCAGATTCCTTAACTGAATTCCTGATATCAGTAACCTTCATCACGACCGTGCTCGGAGAGGAAACGAAGCAGAAGCAGGAGAGACTAAGAACGGAAGCAAATGAAGTGTTGTGATCATTGTCTCAACTTGTTGCTGCCAGATTAGAAAATTCTTTTCATCAATTTTAATGGAGATGTTGTGATATGAATAAGTGAAATGATTATTTGCTGGAATTGAGTTCGTTGGAAATGAATTCAGTGGCGATGCATGAACTGGGGAAGAATTAGGACCACCCGTTGGTGGCGGAGCACCAGAGATTGGTGGTGGAGGGGAAGGTGGTGGAATTGAAGAAGTCATGGAGATAAAATGCTCTAGATACCATGTTTGATTTCAAAAAAAATACTACTAGTATATAGTTATGTAGCAAACTATATTTCACAGGTACTCAAAATCTGATCACACATTCATATACAACACAAACATTTCAACGTTCAATCGATGCGTGAGACTTCAATATCGCAAACATATACTCCATGGAAATTCCTAACTTCCCTCATTAAGTGATCGGCCGTAAAGCCCCCATAAACATAGTTGTTTGCATTCAGTCGGCCTTATCATCGGGTCTGTACTCCAACTATTCTAAGTCGACCATCCACCAAATCATGGCCAGTCCAGTCTCTGATTAGATTCAACAAGTGTCAGCCCAAAGTAGGTCGGGTAGCCCGTTTTGCCACCTCTCTTTTTTGTTCAGGGTGAAAAAATGTCTCTTGCCCCCGAGATAACAAAGCATAAAATATCGACAATGAGGCTTTTGAGTTCAAAGAAACCAAAAAGAAATTGTGATGGATGTACATTAGTGCACTTTTTATTTTTCTCCCACTAGATTTTTACTCGGTCAAGTTTTCTCTCGTTTTCATAATGTGCAGCCTCCTGGCATCTCCTCATGTTAGTCAGATATAAAAGAAAACAAGGTATGAGTGCTTTAAAAATATTACAATTTTGTTGAATACCATGTTTCCAGGTAATTAATAACATCAATAATGACCATTCGAAACTTCTTTACATCATAACAAATAATAGAATTCATCAATAATGACCGGCAGTCTGGCAGATGGAATCTCACAATACTCTTTGAGAATTCACATGATAAATTCTTGTATCTCTCTATAAAAATCTAGTCTGAGTTGATTCAAATTTAATTTTCTCTCTATATAGATAAGTAGTAGCTATAAAAAATAAAATGATAAATGTTTTGAAACTATTACTATATTTAAATAATGAAATGGACAAGCATGACAAAACATCATTATAATTGATGGAAAAAATTAGGTTTTTAATCATTAAGATTCAAGTATATTTATACAATTTATATATTTCTATTTGTTTATTTTTGAATTTGACAGTACAAGCACACATATATATAATAAAAGATCATATATGTTCAATGATAGTCATAACATGTTTATGATCATGTATTTTTTTAAACACAACCATTGCATGGTTTGAGAAACACATAGTTATCGGTAATAATAATATGGATACACAATGTTTGCTACATAATTAGTTTTTAAGGTCAAATACATTTTATCCTCCTAATTTATTGGATTTGTTGTGCTTTCTAAAGAATGATAAGGGATAATATACTCAGCGAGCACCCACAAAAATTATGCATGATAAGTAGGATAATTACGCGCTTAATTGAAATGGGTACGAAAAAATTATTACAGGCAAAAAATGATGGTATGAGTGCTTGTACAGGCACCTTGGTACCCCAAACACCGCATACATGTAAATATAATCATAAGGGGCATAGTTAGTAAGCTAGAGTGCATTTTTTTTTAATTTCCCTCTTATAGTCATTATCTTGGTATACATTACATGCTTTCGGTTTCATGATATTGATTATGTGTTGTTAATGGTATTTTGATATGATTTTGGTTTATTAATATTGTCCAAATGAACTTGATATTCTGTACTTTGGGTGCTAATCAATTTGGGTACTAATCAATGAATTTTTGGTAGCTTGCTTCAATGTACGAGTTTTTTTTTTTAATGATATGAAATCGTGATTTCTCATTAGGATGAGTTTATAGGGACTTAGGAAGGTTTCTAGCATCAATGAACTGCAATCTACACTTTTTGCACAAAATGCTCTTGGAGTGCGTGTCTGGGCACTTGTGGTGCACAGAGTCAGTGCTGCACTCGCTGGAGCGCGTGACCATGTGCTGGGCGCATGATGCCTGCACTGAAGCGCCCCCTCAGGGGCTGTCTTGGTCCCGTTTCACCTATTTTGGCCATGTATCATACGTATTAGTAATCTCTATTCTATGAATCATATATATGAATGTTAAGAGCTACTTGTAGGCCAATAAGCATGAAGTTAAATCAAATCATAAGATTGTATGATGAGCTAAAGGATTGTAGACTTAAAGTCTCAAGATAGAGACTGTATTTGTGTAGAAGACTAGGATAGGCCCACTAATTATTGGGATCAAAAATATTACGATCAAAATTCGTCAATAGGTAAATGAAGAAATGAGGTAAGTCTTACGAATAAAATGGTTAGTTACTGTTATTCCCATATATAGTAAGAAAGAGTTAACATGAAAGACTAAGTAGCATCCTTTCCGAAGGAAGAAGGATAAGATGAGACCCTCCCATAGCAAGAGGGAACAAGATGAACTCCTTCCTAAAGAAAGAAGAAATTGATAAGAACCTTCCAAAGCCAGAAGGCCAAGTTTGAATGTTTATAACACGAATACTTATAAGTTGAATGAGTATATCTTCTAGTTAGATGTTGGATGAGCTTTTAATTAATGACCCGGTGTGAAGTCATTGATAGTGTAATTTATCTATTATGAGAGGATTTTCCATATCTCGCACACCATATATGGCTGAAAGCCTCTAAATGAAATTTATTTTTATATAAATTCTATGTTATTGAGTTTTATAACTCACTACATTTACGGTTGACGTTTTCAGGTAGCAGGTGGACGTTGGAAACTGAAGAGCATACCTAGAATGCATGACAGCTGTCCACTGGTAGAAAGTAGAAATGGTCTACGTTGAATCACAGTCTTAGTTTTAGTTGAGTCCTTGTATTTGTGTCATTAGCGTTGAGTACTGTTTACCATTTAGGTGTATAAAATCTCTCACGATTTTTACATGAGTTTGTATTTTTTTTAAAAAGTAAAATTTCATTTCAGTACCAACTAATACTATTATTTTACTTTAACTACTTTGTTTCGTTGGGGAATTGTATTAGGCATTAAGTAATACTCTGGTAGGAATCAATATGTTACATTGGGAGTTAAAGAGCATTTTCGGGATGCATGACGACCTTTCCCAATGAGAAAAGATTTTCAGTGGGCTACGCCAGGTCTGAGTCATGTCTCAAGTCTTTTTATTTTATGTGTACTTTTATAATAAGGAGTTTGAGTTTTTAAAGGGTTTATGTATTGTCCATCTTTTTAGTGATTGATTACTTTATATTAATTGACATTTTCTAATGAGTTTTGTAAACCATTCAAAAAGAGAAATTTCCTACCATCCATTTCAAGTAATTACAAAAAGATACACTTTATATTTTGAACAATTCTTTACTAAGTGTAGTGGGTTACTACATTGTTCTTATATGGGAATGTCTTCTTAGGTTCAAAAGCCAAGATCTTCATCAACATGGCAGTTTTGCATTCAATTATTTTGGTGTTTGGAATCTAAATGACACTTATCTTTTGCTCATAAGCTAGCTGTATTAAAAAATTAGGGCTAGATGTGAAGGGTGGTTTTCCATTTCTTGTTATGATAATTGTTGTTGCGGCGTGTTTGCTTCATTTAAGCTCTGGATAATATTTCAGATTACTTGATAACATGTCAAGGGATAGCCGTCTAATCATTCAACTACCATTGAAATTTTGGCTCATTCTTGAGAAAGGAAGGAAGCATAAGCACATGGGTTTGAAAGTCATTACTAAGGAATTAAAAGTGATTGACAATCCCTTGGTGATTGGCAGGTTAAGGAACAATTCTCCATAAATTGTGTGTTTCAAGATGTTTTGTTTGCCCTTGTCAGTGTTGCCTTCAAGCACCCAAGACTCCACACGTGGGGGATTTGATTGGTCGCCAGAGAAAGTCATGTCGAACTTGCGAGCTTTAGTTTTTGTCCTCGTCATTTGGATAAGTTCTGCATTGGCAATGCCCTTCCCTTTACCATGCAGATCATTCTTGATTCTTGATGACTCCTCTTCCTCTTCGCAATCGCACTTCACATTTATATGTAAAACCCCTATGAGTTATCACTGGTGCGATTTTATTTGCTAAAGAGGTGCAGTCGATGTGGCGGCTCTGTTAGGGTTTTGACCCTAGGTTTTGTTACTTTCTCATGGCCATCAGAGCCCCTTTTTGTCTTTGGGCCTTCTTGGCTCCTCTTTCCTCTTCGACTCCTCCAGCCAAACCTTCTATTGGTGATGCAAGCTCCAAATCGTATGTTAGTGCTTGAAATCGCTTTGCCGATATCTCTCTCAGCCAGCTTCTGAAACCTTGTATCAAGGGCAACGCAGTGACAATAAAGATTCCAGAGGACGCATACAGGGCGGGTTTGGATTCGTGCAAGAACAATTTGCATGGTAGACTAATTCTGACGAAGGGAGATGCGCCTGTTAAGTTTGCTGATTTGCGATCTAAGCTGGTAAGATTTTGGAAGGATTTTGGGAAGTGGAGTATAATCTCTTTAGGCAGAGGTTTTTATGAATTTTCTTTCAATTCAAAGGAGGATTTAGGGCGAGTATTGGCTGATGGTTCAATCAATTTGAAGCTAGAGGTCCTTCGGTTGTCTCTGTGGTCTCCGGACTTTAATTCGGCTAAACAAAAACACACTCACGCTCAGTGCTGGGTTCGACTTCTCGGTTTGCCTACAGAATATTGGCACCCCAGGGTTCTGTTCTTTATCGCAGGGGGGTTTGGTGTCCCCATTGCTCTGGATGTGGCTACTAGGGATAAGACTTTTGGGCATTTTGCAAGAGTGCTTGTGGATTTGGATCTTCACACTGAATTACTTGATCAAATTTTGGTGGAGCGTGATGGATATTGCTTCTTTTTGGGATTGGAGTATGAAAATTTACCAGAATTTTGTGAGAATTACAAGGTGGTGGGGCATTCTGTTTCTAATTGCAAGAGGTTCCCTAGGCCTCATCCAAATGATAACCGCCATAGCAATGACTTGAAGGATGTGGTGCCTGCTAAACATACTATGATGCAATTTGTTCCTAAAGATAAACAAACTGTCATGCAATATGTTCCTAAGGATAAAGCTCAGAACAATGGTGCTTCACTGGTTAATAAGGACAAGGTTATTGATTTGGAAGCTCAAGAGTTTGATAAAACAGAGAAGCCTTCACTTAAATTTGGATCTGTTTTGAGCAATTCTAATGCAGTTGCATCCTCTGCCATGCACATTAATCGCGTCTTCACCGGCGTATTGTCAACATGCCGTCGTCTTCTGAAAAGTCAGATAATTTGGTTCAACATTGTGAGTTGGGGATACAACACAGTGGCACAGACTTAGATGAGCCAAATTCGAATAAAGATGTCGAACAAGCCATTCACGATGTGTTTGGCAGCCCAAGTAACATAGATAGTTCTTTTGTGGCGGATTCTGTTGGTGACATGGAGCAGCATGCTAATCTTTTTGGTCATATTGCGTAAGATTCTGTGGTCCAAAATGTGAATTGCAATCATGCCACGGCCTCAGACAGTTCTGATGAAGAAGTGGTACAATGCACTCCTATACATGGGGCTCAGCAGCATTGTTTACAGGACTATGTTCATGCAGCAGCTTCTACATGTCAGTCCGGTCCCCTTAACAGCACTCCAGTGATTGTTGAAGATCTTAGCTCTTTTCCAGCTGCTGTTCAGAATGATTTTAAAGTCTTATCTGCTTTATGGGCAAAACAAAAAGGTGCAAGTACTTCTAAAGAAGAAGAACAGAATAATGACAATGCCACTGGTGATGGTTTTACTATGGTTAAATCCAAAGCTCAGAAAAAGTATAACCTGAGACTTAATAGAAAACCCAACTTTAGGTTTACTTGATTCAGATTATTTTGCATGGGTTTTTGGTTTATGTCCCCCCATGATTTTTGTTTTCCTTTTCTCTTTTTTAATATGTTTATAGTGACTTGTCACCTTGCTTAAAAAAAAAAGAGTTATTACTGGTGCATCACTAGCATCTGGCGGCTTGTCAAGAGGTTGGCATTTCGACTGTTTGTTCGTGAAAACGATGATCTTCATCTATTGATTAATTTGTTTTGAAGGGAACCCTAACAGAGATCTAAAGGTAATATTTTTTTTTAAGTGGGATGGGGGGAGGAGATTTTTATTAATAGGGAGATATTTAGGCTATACAAACTGTCTTTGAGAGGATTTGGACACAATCCTTGAGATTGCAATGCTAGACAATCATCACTGCCTAGCACTAGGATCGGCCCTTTTTCTTTTAGATTTGTATTTAGGTCGCGTTTTCTCTCGTTTTCATAATGTTGAGGGCTTTCCTCCGGGCATATCCTCACGTTACTCAAATATAAAAGAAAAAACAATGTATGGGTGTTTTAAAAATATAAATATTGGGTCAATAACATCACTAGTGACCATTTGAAACTTCTTTTACATGATTACAAAAGATAGAATTCTGACTAGCAGATGGAATATCACAATACTCTTTGAGAATTCACATGATAAATTTTTTTTTGTCTCTATGAAAATCTAGGCTGAGTTAATTCAATTTTAATTTTCTCTATAAATAGATAAGTAGTTGCTATAAAAAAAAGAACGATTAAAGTTTTGAGACTATTATTATATTTATCAGATGAAATGGACAAGCATGACAAAAAGTCATTATAATTGACAACAAAAAAAACTAGGTTTTAATATGTTGAACACTTTATGATTCAAGTATATTTATGCAATTGATATTTTTTTTTTATTTTTTAGTTTGACATTACACACATATATAATAGAAGATCATATATGTTCTGTGATAGTCATAACATGTTTATCATGTATTTATTTATTTTTTTTTTTTTAAACACAACCAATGCATGGTTTGAGAAACACATATTTTATCAGTTTAATAATACGAGCACACGATGTTTGCTACATAATTAGTTTTTAAGATCAAATGCATTTTATCCTTCTTAATTTATTTGATTAGTTGCACTTTCTAGGGATGATAATGGACAATAAACTCAACAGTAACCCACAAAATAATTATGGGTACGAAATAATTATTACCCGCAAAAATTGATGGCATGGACACACGTATGGGCACCTTGGTACCCAATCACCCCATCCATGTAAATATAATTACAATTATAATATTAAATTTAAAAATAAAATTAATCTAAACTTAATATTAATCAAGACTTACAAATTTATGGAATTATTGTTTCGGAAGTTTATTATAACATTTACTCAATGTTCAAACATAATATTATTTGTTGCATTTAGCAACCTTATTATGTTGAATTTTAAATTAGTTTTTTTTGACAGAATTTTAAATTAGTTAAATAGTTTTGTTTGTAATGTTTTATGATTTGATTTTGAGAGATCTTTGAATAGTTTCTTAATTGAGTACAATGATATTTTTAATCAGTGTTCTTTTTTATTTATTGATTTTTTATTGTATAAAAGTGCAAGAAACAAACACGAATACAAATACTTAAGCACCTAGTGGGTAAGGATATGGGTAAAATTGTCACCCACACATAGGTACAATTACATCAGTACCCAACCCATTCTCATCCCAAAACCAACGACGAATATGAGGGAGGGAAGGAACAAGGGGCTCAAGGCCCCTCCTTTGACAACTTTTTAAAAACATAATGGAGATGTGGCTATAATAAAGCATGGCCATGATGCATGCACGTTATTCCATTGGCTTATGATTTAATTGATGTTTTTCAATTGATTAAAACTAGGAACCGTTTTTATTCATAGGAGCGAGGTAAACATAACAATATGATATATTTATTATTTAACGTTCAATTAATATATGCTTTTCAAAAAAAGTTCATTTAGTATTTAATTTAAAAAAATTCAGACCCCCCCCCAAATTCGATCGATTCCTATTTTAAAGTATTTTACTCCCTAATTTACCATTACTTGTTGTAATTTACCCTTTAATATATAACTTTACTTTTAAAGTTAACAACTGTTTAAAAAGTTTTCCACGTAATATGAAAAGACAAACTTATCCAATCTTTTGTGAGAAAAAAGAAATTACATTTATTTATCAGCTGGAAGATGGTCTCACAAAGCGTCTCGACCATTACGCTCGTTACAACTGAGATTGGCAAGAGGGGACTGTAGAGACCTGAACCTCATTGTCATTCTGAGAGAGCTTATGGTGCCTTATCATTTGATTGAGGTGATCTTGTTGTTAGAAACACGAAGCCTCCCTCGTCAATCCAGACCCATTCTCGACCAATGCAACGTTATCAACACACCCACTGAGTCAGGTTTCGCCCTTGATTCAGACACCAAGTCGGCCACTCTCCTTGCGTGCTTGTTGTCAACCTATCCTTCGTACAAATCTCCATGCTTTTAGTCCTTCATGCAAGTTTGTAATTTGTAGGGATTAAAAAGTTGATACAGAGACTAAAAATAAAATTCGATATAGTTATATGGACTAAAAACATATTTAACCCTATTTCTTTTCATACAATAAAAAGCAAGATAGTTGCACACATATAAAGTCATCTACTCAAATTGGTTTTATGTTTGAAGTATTCCATAAGTTAGCCCGTGAATGGTGTAGTTAATAGTTTTGGACCACTTTGAAGTGACATCCACTTAGGCATTTCCTTATACGAATCCCTCCTCTTTGATACTTTTAGGCCATGATATTCAAATAATTTTATCTCGTGGGACATGGTCGAAATACAATTAATGTATAGCAGTCGAATATAAGCACAAATATCTAACTCTACACTGATTAAGAAAATTAGTTAAGTTTATTTAATATTTTAAGTGTAATAAAAAATTAATTGTATTATCTAAGCTACTCTTCTTTTTACCCGTGCTCGTACAAGTTATCTAAATTTTATGATGTGCAAAGTAAAGTAAATCGTTTATTTATTTTGACGGAAAAATAAATCATTTTTTTGAACAAATCATTTATGAAAATTTATAAAATTAAAAGTAACAAAATTTATATAGTAAAATAATTATGAATAGTGATTGATAATTGATATAATTAATAAAAATTATTGTTTGACATGAGGTAATAATGGTTGCTATAATTAAAACAATAACTTAAAAAATTAAATTGATTTTGGTAAAAAATTTAATGATTCTTATGTTGTCATATGACTTAGATAATATTTTGATTGAATAACAAATGTCCAGATATGATAATTAATTAAAAATTATTGGTTGACATAAGGTAATAATGGTTGTTATAATTAAAACAATAACTTAAAAAATTAAATTGATTTTGGTAAAAAATTTAATGATTCTTATGTTGTCATATGACTTAGATAATATTTTGATTGAATGACAAATGTCCAGATATGAGAATTAATTGATTGAAATGCTTTAATTTATTTACATTATGAATTTAAATTTGATTTAATTCAAATTTGATTGAATGTTAAAAGTCTAAATATGAGCATTGATTGATATCTCTTAATTAATGAAATCATCATGAATTAAAAAATAAAAAATAAATTATTTTTCATTTTGGTGGAAAAAAATGAATTTGGAATTACCACGTGGCATAAGTTTATGTTGTAAAACTCTATTTTCTTTTGTTATCATGTCATTGGTGCGCAATTTCCACCGGCTTCGCCGGTGACTAGTCTACGCCGGGGAACCTGGTTGGCCAGGTGTTTTTTTTCCCGGCTTTGCCGGTCCGTGTAGTTCTCCCTTCCCAACAGAGTTTTTGCCATACCCAAGACTCGAACTCGAGACATTGGAATGGGATCCGAGTCCAGTTACCACTCGGACCAACCCTTGTTGGTTGTAAAACTCTATTTTATATAATATAGTGAATTTTCTATAAGAACTTATTTCATGATAATATTAAATAAAAGATATTTTTAGAATAATAACACGTCAACCACTAAATATTAATCCTTTTTTTTCTTGACAACATGAGGATCTTTTTCCGATTTACAGTGATCCAAATTACTCCACGTAGCACATGGCGACACTAGTAATAGCACCGTGTACCTGCAGATGGAAAAATGGGCATGTGAATCTAGCTCAAACTTGAATAATTGTGACCTTGTACGTACCATAAATATTTTCAGGTCCTGAGTGGGCTAATGTAGAAGCGACAACCATCACAGGCCCCAAATTCATCACTAAGGAGGTACAAGGTGCTTGCTATTAGCTAGTGTCGCCATGTTATGTCAAAAAAAAAAAAAAAGATTAGTGTCGCCATGTGCTACGTGGAGTAATTTGGATCACTGTAAATCAAGGTTTTTTTTTTTTTTTGTGTGAGAGAACGCTATAAATCAAGATAGAGAGTGTAGATTCGAAATAAGTGGTTCACCTATAAAAGTCTAAATAGAAAAATGCACCAACAAATATCTATACAGAGAGAAAAAAAAGATTGTTTAGACTCGTGTTTAGATAAAAAAAAGTTATGAAGTGTCATGTATTTTGAAAACTTACTTGAGCAAGATATTATTGTAATTGATGAATGTAATTGGAATTTGTGGGTAAAAGAAAAGCTATCCTAAATGTAACCCAAAAAAAAAAAGCTATCCTAAAAATTTAATCATTAAGTAATACATGAATAATTTTATATTTTATCCTCCTATGCATTCCCCCTTACGCTTTGGATATAATTGTTTAAGGCCCATGTATCTTGTTATCAATTATTTACATTATGGGTTTGAATTTACATTACAAATAGAAAATTAATTAATTGCTTAATTTATTTAATTGCTTTTGTAGGTACTCATCCCACCACTGATCAACAGGGTCAGAGCGGAGGAACACACTTATGGATTTGACATCAGGAGGCCCTATCCATTATACATCCCGTTGGAGAATCAGCACAAAGTAGTATATATACATAAAACAGTTTTAAAATATTATTTATTTTTGCATGTATTTAAAAAATAATTTATATATTTTTGAAAGAATATATTTCTTTTACTTTTTATAAAAAAGATATCCCTATACATACATTTAATATCATCTTTTGACTAGGTACTTTTAATATCTTAAGGGATACTAAGTACTAACATTCTTTTTCCGACCATAAAGGAGAGAAAAATAAAAGAAAAGAAAAATATATTTTGTTTATTACAATTTTTTAGATCTATTTAAGGGATTTACCTCTCCTAACATACTTTTATTCTGTTATGAAAGTCATACGGATCAATTATCGATTCTATTTTTATTTTATATTTATTAATAGAGTAAGCATCTAATTAGGGGTGGCAAAGTGGCAGCTTGCCAAGCTTGCCAACCCGCCAAAATGGGGCGGGTTGGGATATCAACCCGCCAACTCACATAACCCGCCCCGCTTGGACCATCAACCCACCGGGCCAGAGGCGGGGCGGGGCGGGCCAGCCCGCCAGCCCATTTTTTTTATTCATGATGTTATTTTGGAAGTTGGGACTTGTAATATTGGATGTGTATGTATTGTGCACTGAATGTGTGTTTTGTGTATTTGAGACTTTTGGTTGGACTTGGTGATATCTACATTATAATCAGGTGTTTGATATTTTGAGATGTCGAAAATACACGAGACTGTCAACGTGTCAGTAAAAATATGAAACATAGTTATTTGGAAAACTATTCTGATGAGTATTTTTTTTTAGATAGCTATGGTGTACGGATTTGATTTTAAAAAAAAATATTTAGAATATAGAGTACATATGCTATTCAAATAAAAAATAGCTCAACAAATTAAATCACTCTAAAAAAAATGGTACAAAAAAATTATTAGACTGGAGGATTATATGTTGAGTATTGGGCTTGCAATCAAAAGGGCAAAAAAAAACGATTTTTTTGCATATTGAATTTTTTTTATACCCAACAATAAAAATGCCAAAATGTAATTTTTTTTTTATGTTGGGTGGGCCAAAAAATTGAACCCGCCACCCATGGCGGGCCAGCCCACCCCGCCCCGCTTTTTGGCGGGCTAAAGTGGGTTGGGGCGGGTTGGGGCGGGTTGGCCCGCTTTGCCTTCCCTACGTCTAATAGGTGTCTAACAAATGGGAATTAGAGAGACAATTTTTTAGACGTTGTTTCTTGTATTTTTCTCTATTTTTTTGTATAATTGCTTTTTTAAAGTAATACATATCGATTATCTTTTACGTACATACAGTTTTTACTGTCAGTCATTTTCTTTTGAGAATTAATTACTTACTAACAGTTATTTATATTTTTATAAATACATTAATTAATATGCAAAAGTCCCCACTTGGGTGCATGGGTTTTGTTTCCTATATATATATATATATATATATATATATATATATATATATATATATATATATGTGCAATGCAACAAGATGAGAAGCAGTGGAAAAGTAAGAAAGAAAGAAAGAATGGTAACTACTACCATTACAGCTTCTTACACTGTGATTCCAAATGAACCAACCCCAAATGGTCATTTATGGCTGTCCGATATGGATCAAATCTATCATTTCCACTACACACAGTCGATCTACATTTACAAATTAGCAAAATTAGAGAATTACGAGGAGGAGGATGTGATAGAGAGGATGAGGGGTTCTCTTAGCAAGATTTTAGTGCACTACTATCCTATGGCTGGTCGAATGCGTTGGAGTACTAGTGGTGGTCGAATAGAACTGGATCTGAATGCAAAAGGAGCAGTGTTGTTAGAAGCTGAAACCACAAAAACCATGAGTGATTATGGAGATTTTTCACCCTCTGAATCCACCAGGGATCTTGTTCCTTCAATTGATCGCACTACTCAACCTATGGAGGACTTTCCATTGCTGGTGGTGCAACTCACAAGATTCCCTCGCAACGAAGGCCTTGCTGTTGGATTTGCTCTCTCTCACATTTTGTCTGATGGGGTCGGTGCCGTTCGGTTCATCAACTCATGGGCAAAGATAGCACGAGGAGGAGGAGGAGACAACATTACGCGACTAGAGCCCCATGAAATTCCATTTCTAGATCGAACAATACTCAAATTTCCACCACCACCACCACCGCCGCGCTTTGAGCATACGGAATTCAAGCCTCAGCCACTCATCCTAGGAAGATCTGACAACACTATTGAGAGAAACAAGAAGACAACCGCTGCATTCTTCAGACTCACGGCAGAGCAATTGGCGAAGCTAAAGAAGAAAGCCAACGAAAATGATGATCATGAGTTCCAAGTACCAAAACAAGAAGGATCATCGAGACCTTATAGCAGATATGAAGCAATTGCTGCACATATATGGAGATGTGCATCTAAGGCTCGTGAGCTTAACGAGAATCAACCAACTGCTGTTCGGTACTCGGTTGAAATCCGCAATAGAATGATTCCACCTCTCCCTGGGAATTATTTTGGGAATGCTCTGGCGATAACAGTGGCAAGAGATTACGTTGGAGAAATTACATCAAAGCCATTGAGTTATGTTGCACGAAAGATAAGGGAAGCATCTGAGTTGGTCACAAATGAGTACATAAGGTCACAAATAGATGTTATTAGAGGTCAAAAGAATTTGGATGACGCAAGGGCTTTGTTCTTAGGGGTAGAGGAAGAAGGTAAGAATAATAATATTGCTCCATTTTTTGGGAATCCTAACCTTCATCTTGTAAGCTGGATGAGCATGCCTGTGTATGAAGCAGATTTTGGGTGGGGGAAGCCTATACACGTCGGCCTAGCAAATCTCTGTCCGTATGATAGGGGATTAATTCTATTGAGCCCCGATGGGGATGGGTCTGTAATTGTGAGTATGCACTTCCAGATAGCACATATGCAGCTATTCAACAAATTCTTCTATGAGGATATATGAAATTTATGAAAGGTTCACAATACCGGCCACCAAGGCACCAACCTCCCTGTACTTCTTGAGCATGTTATCTACAATGATCTGCTGCTTACAATAAATTTATCTAACCATGTATGTAGGAAACCAGGGATTGAAGTTGTTTGATTTTGCTTTTAATAGCTATATTTTTGCTAGTGACTTGCACGAGTGTTTTCGAATTCAGGATTATATTGGGTTGGGTCTCGGGTTCAATAATTATCTACCTGAACAACCGACCCAACCTGATTTCATCTTAAAAATAAAGAAAAAAGAGACGATATATACACGAACAGAAGGAGGTTTAGGTGATATGGGGCTATATTTTTAATATATATGAGGAGGGTTCAAGTTACTCTAAGAGTAACAATGTGAACCCTCCTCATATATAATAATAATATGGTTTATGGTGCATTTCTTTAGGTTAGGTTAAAACTTAAGCATACAATTAAAATAATAATAATAATAATAATGTGATTACAATTGTAAGATAGAAATTGAAACCCCCTCCCCTCCCCCAAAAAAAAAAAAACAAAATTATTAAGCAGTGATTCTGAGTAAACGTGGGTAGTCAGTAGAGGGATGACTTGGCCAATGTTTTCTTCTCAATGAGCTCTTGGGCTGTTTTATCCATCTTTTCCCTTGAGAATTGATCAATCTTGAGCCCTATATATCAAAGTATAAAAGATATTATCAAACAAACCATGATGATGATAATATATTTCGTTGTCAATTTTTGTCCACAAATGTTCATAAAGATAAATTTGGTGTGGTTGCTGATTACTTCATCAAGGTTAACAAAATTGAAACCATTTGCTATAGAAAGAACACAGAAATTTAAATCCTATGTAGTATATATATAAAAAAAAAGAAAAAAAAAGAAAAATACCCTGTATGATATTCCATTCTCCTTTCTCACATGTAAGGGGAAAAGAGTAAATGAGGTCAGGTTGGATACCCTAAGAACCATCAGAATACACTCCCATTGATACCCATGATCCCTGAAATAGGTGCAATTTCAACAAGAGGTAAATAAATATATAGAGGTAGTACAAAACATAAGTGAAATTCTACTTGAGGTTGAAGGGAGGGTGTAGAATTCTTCATTCCTGCTATCTCCATTAAATGTTCTAAACTTGGCCCACCATGGCATTCCCCTATCTTTGGAGCTATCCTTGTAATCAAGAGTGTTGTCCAAGAATACAACAACAACCATTGCAATAGTTGAGGATAAGAAGAAGACTGTATTGACGAAATCATTGAACTGAAAAAATCAAAGGAAATGAAATCAATATCATTTTCTTAAAAGAGAATGATACACCTTGCAGATTGCATCAAATGCAAACCACCACAAATGGGGATGGGTATTGATGCAAAAAATGCTCCAAATTTTCCCTCACAATCAACCGATCCACGAGGTGCGACCCGACAAAACCCGCCCCGCCTATCACCACGATCCGAAGCCCTTTCGCTTAATCCCCAGTGGCACCTTCCCAAATGAATGCGCCGCAGCCGTGTGCTGCTGGCACACCGCCTGCTCCGACGACTCCCACCCGAAGTATAAGATCGGAAGCGGCTCGTACGGAACGCTTGAAAAAGAGGAAGAGGATGTAGATGAAGGTGCGAGTGTGAAGAACAAGGAGGCTATGACGATGCCGACCAATGTAACATCCTAATTTTTAAGATAATCTTTAATAATATTTTAAGTACAAATTAGATTGGTGATTAAGTGGTAAATGGAGATTAAAAACCTTAATTAGAAAGGAAATATGCTTAAATGTGTTATAGAAATATTCAAGAAGACCAAAAATACCCTTAGAAAGGATCTAGAAACCCTAGAAACATCTAGAATGGAAGAAATTACAAATATGTCCTTAGGTACAGTCGCGACGCGATCGAGATTGAACTGAATCCATCGCGAAGTGATGGGAAGATTCTGGAACCAGTAAATCGGTGATAAAGTCAGTGGACGCAACCAATAAGAGTGTGACACGTGGCCTAATCGCGATGTGATGGTCAACTGTGTCTTAGGCCAAAATTTGCCTATATATAGAGCTCTTCCCTCTCCATTTCGCAAGGCTCTCCATTTAGTCATTGGAGATGCGAAGGGAGCTCGGGAAAGAGGAAGAGTGAGGGAGCGCAAGCGACAATAGTCTTCTAAGACAGGTACGTTCTCAACCTCTTCTCTCTCTAGTCTTCTCTCTCTAGGGACTTCTAAGGAATAATTATGCTCTGTGCTTGCCTCTAATGAGGATCTGGCACATTTGGAAATCCTTAGTAAGTAATCCTAGAGATTGAGAATAGGAGTGAGACTTAGAGGGCCACTAAGGAGCAAGTATGCTCTGCACTTGCCTCAGGAGAGGATCTTGTGCATCAGAAAGCTCTTAGTAGGTAATCCTCTAAGAGGAGAGGATGAGGGTGGCTTAGTAGGCTAAATAGGAGTATTTTGAGGTAAGGGTGAGGACAGCAGGAGTTGCGAGGACACGGGGGGTGACAGCAACTGCAACGGTTTTCTAATCAGGTGAGAGCAAGAAACCTTACACTCTTGGGATTGTTGGATGGAGTAGTATGTATAAATGTACGTAGGGTGACCCAAGCCCTACTAGCGGTTGATAACTGCAGCACCTCAGGAGAGGGGCTGTGACCTGTGATGGCTGAGGACAACCGTCAAAGGTCTATCAACCATAGGAGTAATTTATGCGGTGTATGGAAAGCCCTAGGATAGACAACTTATGATTGTTTCATGATTAATGATGTGTCAGTAGTAGGTCGCCTAAGCGACGTTAGGGTTAATCCATAAATTGATATTTGAAATATATAAGTTCATAATTAATATTGGATGACGTGATTGACGGTGACTAATACTGGTGTTGATTGTGAGATTACGATGCTGATGATTATTGGTATCTGTGTGAGTGTCTTGACTGAATAATATGTTGGATAATGTGTTTTCTTGTTGTCTGATATTTGAAGCATACTTTGTCTTGACTGTTGTCTCTGCCTATGATTGAGATAAATTATTGATATAATAGGATAATCAAATAACTACTCTTGGACCTTAGTTTGCAAGACAAACTTGATAAACTATAAGGAAACCCGAGTTAGTTGGCTAGGAGTGATGAAAGGACAGAGACACTGTTAGGACTAATAGTTAGATATAGAGTAGTCTGGAGTAGAATCCAAATTAGGTAGAAGAGTATGAGAAGGTGGAACTAGGTATAAGCATAGTGGTACAAACTTAAGGAATAAGGCATATGAATCAGGTAAGCATGAGTCCTTGTCGTATATATGTGTGTGCCATTTATATATGCTTTCTATTCTTACTTTCCTGATTTTTTAGTGTGTAATGTGTTTCTTAGCTCATTTCTTATGTTTTTCTTGTTTGCATTTTCTTTTTCATATAAAACAGATAAGCACGAACCTGATGAAGATATCGCCAACATAAAGTGTACGGAGAGTACTCAGTATGAGTAACTCTCTCTCCAGTTACGTGTTACATCCAGTGAGTCAAGTCAATGAGTCAGAGTCTGTATATATATATAACTTGTGGGCCCAAGACACGGGTTCCGTAAAAATGTGTACATGTTTAATTATTCAAGTTTTTAATAAAATCTTATTTTCAATACATCTATAATGTTTAGTTATTCATTTAAAGTTTATTAACTTTTATACTGTAGCGCTCCAAAAACGAGGTGTTACAACCAGGACGAAGACGAGTAGCTACTCACGAAGCATGTAACGAATCGGGCAAATCACGGAGAGCCATGGCTTGTGAGGCTTCGGTGAGTATGTGTCGTCAATAGGTTGGGTCTCGTGCCCTATGAAAATCAATTCCGAACCCATTTTGTTTTTGTCTGGGTTCAATTCTTAAACGGACAAAACTTAGGTGAATTTCTTTAGGTCAGGTTAGTACTGTTTTAGACACAAAAAGATAGTTATTTTTATTAAATAGATGTAATGAAACAGTTTTATAATACACCTCTTGAGATAATTAGTAAAAATAACTGTCTTTTTGTGTCTAGAACAGTATTAACCTGACCTAAAGAAATGCACCTAAGTTTTATCCTTCTTAAACTTCCTTTTTCCAATCTGAGTCTGGAGAAAGAAGAAGTAGCATAGGTCTGTTTGATTCAAACGAGGGGAGGAGAGGGAGCGATTTTAATGGAGGAGAGGGGAGGGAAGGGGAAGGGATTTAATTTAATTTTGTGTTTGGTTGAGAGGAGGGGAGGGGATGGAAGACTTTGCATGTTTGGTTCAGGAGGGGAGGGGAGGGATTTTATTGGAGGAAAGTGATTAATTTACTTGTATATCCATATAGCCTTTTATATTATATTATATATAAGGATATTTAAGTAATTTTATTTTAAATTATTGAATCTCCTTCCCCTCCCTCTCCAAAACCCCCCATTTTGGGAGGGAAGCCAAAATTGGATTATGAGAGATTTTGCTACCCTCCCCTCCCCTTAAAAAAATTGAACAAAACAAACATAATTTAAAATAATCCCTCCCCTCCCCTCCAAAACCCCCAACCAAACAGACCCTAAGGGAAATTGGGTTTTTATGATGTGCAAAGAAGAATAGAAAATTGAAATGGGGCAGGGTGTGGTGGTGGTTTTTGCTTAGTGTGAAGGGGCAAGACGAAAAAGAGTGGAGAGCGCGAGTACTGAGGGAATGCGTGGAGGAACGGATTAAAATTTAGGAAAAAGGAATATATAGCGCTTCTTTAAAGAAGAAGCGCTGTCATAGTTAAGAAATCGCTATCTATTCTTGTACTTACGGATAGTTCACTATCCATAAAGAAGCACTATCTATTCCTATCACGAACTTTTAGTAGGCTTCCTTAGAGAAGCGTTATCTTAGGGCACGAATAGATAGCGCTTTAACAAGGAAGTGCTACTAAATGTCTTCCGCCTCATTTTAACTTGCGTTTTAGTGAGAAGCGCTATTAAAAGGGACGCCATTTAATGTAAAATCTGGCGTAGTGGCTTTGTTTTTCTATAATTTTCGTGCGCTATTAAAAGTTTTAGTATTTAAATGTGATATATTTATTCTTCATGGTCTTCTGACTACGACGGCTCTTCTTTCAATATTTTGTTTTAGATTTTGATAGAATTGATTTTAAAGAGTTGATCTTAAAAAAATTTATTTTAAAAAAATTGAATTTGAAAATTTGATTTTTATTTGACAATGATATTTTAAAAGCAGATTCAGAAGAATTGATTTCGTATGGAAACTAAAAGTATAATCACTTTAGAAGTGTAAATATAAAAAATTTTGTGGGTCTCTGTTACGACTTAAGCCAATGAGGAGAGCTCAACCCAAAAGACTAGTCCATTAGGTGGGAGAGCATCATGGCTTAAGACCACATTGAACTTTCTTATCTACTCAATGTCAGACTCGTAACATTGTCACTCCCTTTAAGAACCGACGTCCACAACGGCTTTCACTCTATCAGCACGGACCCGGTGGTAACCCTGTCCTCTTTGGTGGCTTTGCACTCATCTATCAGTAATAGGTGGTGTACCTTAAGCCAGCCTATAGGTAGCCCTTTCTGTAGCATCCCAACTCTCAATGAAAGCACCAATTGTTATGATCTTGAAAAACTGCAATAACTAACTAAAGGAATAAAATGAAAATGCTAAAGAGAAAACTAACTTTCTAAACTTTCTTTCATATTCTTCTTGTTATGTTATTTCCTCAATAAGCAAATACATTTATAGAGTCACAAAATGGTGCTTTGCTCAGCACTTGCTTAGATTCCTCCTAACAGGATTACAATGACTTAGCATATTCTAGATCATTCTTTCCCTAAAGTTTGTTGTCATATTTGGGCTTGCTTGTTTGGGTCATTACAGTCTCACATTTAGAATTAATTTTACTCAACGCAAAAACTAACGATTCTTACTTCCTTAAGACCAAGTTGTACCCACATCAGAATCAATTTTATCCACCACGATTTTGTCACCCAAACTAAGAACGGTAACTTTCAATTTTATTAAACAAACATTAAATAATTATACACAATCAATGAGAATTAATTTTAGGTTAAAATAACGTTTTGGTCCCTATACGTAACAGTGATTCTTAATTTGGTCCCTATACGTTACCCATTTGGTCCCTACCGTCCATCCACGTTAATTAACAGTATCTAACGATTTGACGTGGTAGTTAACTATCTGACATGTCAAGTTAACAATTATTCTTAAGATGGTCCCTATACGTGACATTAATTATTAATATTGTCCCTATACGTAAAATTAATTCTTAATATGGTCCCTATATAAAAAAATATTATTAAAACAGTCCCTGTAAAATACAGTGACAACGATTCTTAATATGGTCCCTATACGTGAAAAAACTATTGAAACAGTCCATGTACGAAAATAAAACTATCGAAACAGTCCTGGAGAAATTTTGAAAAATGAGCTGTTCAATTTTGTAAAATAAGAAAAATTATCTAGAAATGTTCTACTAACTATTAAGAAAAATTATAATGAGAAAAATGTATGAAAAATTATCTAGAAATGTATGCTTGTGTTAGTTGTCTTTTTCATGTGCTCTGGCAAAAATGCTGATTAGCCATACTTCTGAGTTGACACATATGCAGAGGTGTATGGTCAAGTAATTAACCCACTTAATGGAGAGCAAATGTGGATACCAACAGGCCTTCCGGCTATTATGCCTCCACATTGCAAGACTCCAATTGGGAGGCCAAAGAAAGCTAGAAGAAGGGAAAATGATGAGCCACCAAAGGCAAACAAACTCAGGAGGCAGAACACATCCATACACTGCTCTAAATGTGGCATTTATGGTCACAATAAGAAGATATGTCAGATCATGAAAAGACAGAAGTATGGCTAATCAGCATTTTTGCCAGAGCACATGAAAAAGACAACTAACACAAGCATACATTTCTAGATAATTTTTCATACATTTTCCTGATTAGAATTTTTCTTAACAGTTAGTGGAATATTTCTAGATAATTTTTCTCATTTTACAAAATTGAACAGCTCATTTTTCAAAATTGCTCCAGGATTGTTTCGATAGTTTTGTTTTAGTATAGAGACTGTTTCAATAGTTTTTTCACGTATAGGGACCATATTAAGAATTAATGTCACGTATAGAGACCATATTAAGAATCGATGTTACTTATTAAACTATTAACTTGACACGTCAGATTGTTAATTACCACGTCAGATCGTTAGACACTGTTAATTAACGTGGATGGACGGTAGGGATCAAACTGGTAACGGTTGTCACGTGTAGGGACTGTTTAATAACTTTTTAAGTATAGGGACCAAATTAAGAATCACTGTCACGTATAGGGACTAATAGAGTATCTGAGAAAAGCTCCAGAAAGCTCTAAAAGCTTCAGTTAGTTATAGGAGGTTATCCTAGCTGTCATCAAGCAGTTAGGTGGTTAGGAATTAGTTATCTCATCATCATCATATAAATAGATATTGATGTAATCAGTTTCAATCAAGGAATTCATTTCTTTCATTTCCACATTTCTGTTCTCTGCATTTCTCTCTATGCTCTCTGCACTACAAGGTTTCTATCATGGTATCAATCGCTATTCTTCCTAGGGCCTGATTCTTTGTTTCGGTGGTGGAGTCCTCACCGCCGCCGCCGCCGCCTTCACCACCTTGCAATTCTGACAATTCCTTCGTTCATGGCTCGCAGTTCCAAATGCCAACGAATTCGGTTTCAACAGCTGAACCTTCTGTAAAATTGCGCCATAATCTTTCCATTAAGCTTGATGATAAGAATTACTTGTTGTGGCTTCAACAAGTAGAAGGTGTGTTAATCTCTAATAAACTACATATAATTGTTAATCCAATTACACCGTAACAATATGATTCGGAGTCAGATCGTCTCTTAGATGTTGTGTCTGAAACTTATGAGAAGTGGCTTATGCAAGATCAGATGGTCTTCACATGGCTGTTATCATCTCTATCCGATTTACCTAGATTCATTGGCTGCAAACATGCATGGCAAGTGTGGGAAAAAGTTCATAAACACTTCCAATCGCTCCTTAAAGCCAAGATCAGGCAATTTCGTTCAGAGTTAAAGACAATTAAGAAGGCAAATCGTTCAATTTTAGAATATGTTCTTCGCATTAAATCCCTATCTGACTAGCTTGTTGCAATTGGAGACTCAATTTCTGAGCAAGATCAGATCGATGCGGCTCTTGAAGGCTTGCCTGAGGAGTATAATGCCTTTGTGATGATGGTTTATGGCATGCCTAATCAACCTTCTCTTGATGACATTGAAAGTCTGTTACTAGTCCAGGAAGCACAGTTGGAGAAATTCAGGCAAGAATTGGCTCTTCCGAGTGTTTCTGCAAATGTTGCTCACAGCAAACATACTGATACAGATACTGCTCAGTCTCAAGCTTCTGGTGCTCGTAACAACAATTCTTTCTCACATTTCGGAGGCAAATTCAAAGGCTCTCGTGGCAGAGGCAGATTTGGAAGAGGTCGTGGTTCCAACAAACCAACCTGTCTGCTATGCCAGAAATTTGGTCATGATGCAGCACACTGCTGGCATCAATACAGCCAGAGTTTCAATGCACCTTCTGGTCAGTTTGGTGCCATGTAGAGACCTCAGGCTCCTACTGCCAATGTAACCTCTCAATATGCACCTAGCACTCTTGGTTTTATTGTTCCAAATCAGTTTGATGCACAAACTTGGTATGCAAATTCAGGGGCTTCACATCACCTCACTCATGATGCACAAAGCCTTGCCCAAAGCACTGGTTATGCAAGCTCTGGCCAAGTGCATATGGGAAATGGTCAAGGTTTGGCAATTTAATCTGTTGGTTCTACTAAATTTCCTTCACCTTTTCAGTCTAGTTTCATCTTCTCCTTACCAAATCCGTTGCATGTCCCTTCTATTACTAAGAATCTTATCTCTGTGTCCAAGTTTGCAAAAGATAACAATGAGTTCTTTTAGTTTCATCCACTTACTTGCTTTGTAAAATCACAGGTTTCCAAAGAAATTCTGTTGGAAGGATCACTTGGTGTAGATGGCTTATACTGCTTCAAGAGCCTTCCATTGCTCAAAGACACTTCTCAGCTCAAATCTTCCTCAGTCACAAGTTTGGTGAACTCTTCTCCTGTTGTGTCTACTGCTGTCAGTTCTGTTTCTGCAGAAAATAATGCTGCAGTAAATTCTGTTAGTGCTGTAGCAAGTTCAGATTCTTTTCCTTCCAATATATTATTTACTTGGCATCGTAGGCTTGGACATGCCAATGTCAATTCAATTAAATCTGTATTGAAACATTGTAATATACCAATTCCATATAAATCTGAACTTCCCTTTTGTAATGCTTGTTGTCAAAGAAAGGCTCATAGATTGTATGCTCCACCTTCTTTAACAAGTCATAATAATCCCTTTGAACTTATACACACTGATCTTTGGGGACCAACACCTATCCCTTCAACAAATGGTCATTCGTATTACATTGCTTTTGTAGATGCTTGCACCAAATTCACTTGGATTTATTTTCTCACAAATAAATCTGGTGCACTTGAAGCTTTTAAGCATTTTCATACACTTATCACTAATCAATTCTCTGCTAAAGTCAAAGCAATTCAATCTGATTTTGGAGGTGAATTCAGACCATTCACTAAATATCTAGCTCAATTAGGGATTATGCATAGATTGACTTGCCCTCACACCTCTCATCAAAATGGCACGGTTGAGAGGAAGCATAGGCAAATTGTTGAGATGGGCTTGTCTTTGTTATCTCATGCTGCCATAGCCTTAAAATTCTGGGATCACAGCTTTGCCCAAGCTGTTCACTTGATTAATAGACTCCCTTCCTCAGCTTTACCTCAACATGTTTCTCCTCACTTTGCTCTTTATAAGTCCCATCCTGATTACAAAGCACTAAAGTCTTTTGGTTGTGCTTGTTTTGCTTTCTTAAGGCCTTATAATTCTCATAAACTACAGTATAGGTCTGCAAAATGCCTTTATTTAGGAGTATCTCCTATGCATAAGGGACATAAGTGCATGTCTTCAGATGGTCGCATATTCATTTAAAAAGATGTCTTATTCAATGAGACCAAATTTCTTTATTCCTCATTATTTTCTACCTCTTCATCAGTGTCTAATACTCAATCCACATTCTCTTTTATTATTCCTCAAGTGTCTATGCAGAAACTTAATTCTCAGTTTCCAGTAGTTCAAGTGCCTGCTTCTCCTGCTATAACTTCACAACACAATTCTGTTATTCCCACAGCTTCTGTTATTCCCACAGCTTCTGAATTTTCTCTTGCTCCCACAGCTTCTGTTATTCCCTCTGCATTGCCAACCTCTGATCATTGTGCATCAACTAACTCATCTACTTACACCCCTGCTGCACCTCTCATTACTAATGTGCATCCAATGATGACCCGTGGCAAGACAGGAAATCTCAAGCCTAAAGTGTTCCTGGCACATGCAGAACCGAACACAGTCAATCAAGCCTTAGCTAATCCAAATTGGTTAAGTGCTATGCAAGCTGAATATAAGGCTTTATTGGCATACAACACATGGTCTCTATTGCCCTTGCCACCTCATAGAAAACCTATTGGGTGTAAGTGGGTTTTTAGAGTAAAAGAAAACCCAGATGGCACCATAAACAAGTATAAAGCTCGGTTAGTAGCAAAAGGGTTTCACCAACAACAAGGCTTTGATTTCAATGAGACTTTCAGTCCAGTGGTCAAGCCAGTCACCATTCGGATTATTTTGACATTGGCACTTACTTACAAATAGGAAATTCAGCAAATTGACATCAACAATGCTTTCTTAAATGGGCTACTCAATGAAGAGGTCTTCATGTCACAGCCTCCTGGTTTTGAGCCCACAGATAAAACACTAGTTTGTCGCTTGAATAAAGCATTATATGGTCTCAAACAAGCACCACGTGCTTGGTATGAAAGACTCACAATAGCCTTAATTCGATTTGGTTACAGTGCAAGCCGATGTGACCCATCTCCATTCATTTATGCTGCTCGAGGTGTGACCCTATATGCTTTTGTTTATGTAGATAATATACTTATCACTAGTACATCTTCCCCTTTAATTCATGATTTGATCAGCAAGCTGAACACTCAATTTGCTTTCAAACAATTGGGTCCCCCGGACTACTTTCTTGGCATAGAAGTCAAGCACCTCCCAAATGGAAGCATGTTGCTTACTCAATCCAAGTACATAAGGGATCTTCTTCAAAGAGCTCATATGTCTGATGCAAATGGCACTGCCTCTCCTATGATTAGTAATTGCAAATTGAGCAGATTTGGCAGGGATACTCTCACTGATCCAAGATTATATCGTTCTATCGTTGGTGCATTGCAGTATGTAACATTAACACACCCTGAAATTTCCTTTTGTGTTAACAAAGTGTGTCAGTTCATGAGCAACCCGTTGGAGTCACACTGGAAGGCTGTTAAACGTATATTAAGGTACCTTCAAGGCACCTTTGCTCACGGATTATTGTTGCGGCCAGCTACCAAATCTGGTCCTTTCTCCTTGAGATCTTATTCAGATTTAGATTGGGCTAGTGATGTGGATGATAGGAGGTCCACTTCAGGTTCTTGCATATTTTTTGGCCCAAATCTTATATCGTGGAGTTCAAAGAAACAATCTCTTGTTGCAAGGTCAAGTGCTGAGGCCGAATGCCGCAATATGGCACATACAACAGCAGAAATTTTGTGAATTCAATCTCTCCTTCAAGAGCTTTGAGTTCCAATTTATACTCATGTGCTTCTATCTGACAATTTGAGTGTTGTCTTACTTGCATATAATCCTATCCTTCATGCAAGAACAAAACACATGGAATTAGACATCCATTTTGTTAGGGAAAAGGTGGTCTCTAAAGCACTTGTTGTTCAGCATGTTCCTGCTGTGGACCAGCTTGCAGATTTTTTCACAAAGCGTTTGTCCTCCTCTCGGTTTGAAGAATTATGTTGCAAGCTCAAGGTGGCAACTCCCACCTTCAGCTTGAAGGGGGGCTAATAGAGTATGTGAGAAAAGCTCCAGAAAGCTCTAGAAGCTTCAGTTAGTTATAGGCGGTTATCCTAGCTGTCATCCAGCTGTTAGGTGGTTAGGAGTTAGTTATCTCATCATCATCGTATAAATAGATATTGATGTAATCAGTTTCAATCAAGGAATTCATTTCTTTCATTTCCACATTTCTGTTCTCTGCATTTCTCTCTATGCTCTCTGCACTACAAGGTTTCTATCAGGGACTAAAACATTATTTTAACCATAATTTTAATTGATGAATAGCTTATTCTTATTTTATCATTTCCCTTCTGTTTTTTTGGAGTAAAAGTTTCTCTTGTTATTCGTTTATTTATTTGTTAATTACTTGATTCTTTGTTCTTGTATCTTGTCTGTTTACCTTTGTTGGAATTTTGCCGTTGTTTTCCTATCCAATACGTACATTTTTGTGTACAGTGTATAATTTTCTTTGCATATATGCTCTAGTTGAATAAACTCATTTTCAAAATAAAAATAAACCCATTTTATAACAAAATATAATCATAAAGAAAGGATTTTCTTCATTCGGATATTAAGGATGGATTTCCTTTCGATGTGAGTCTTGGAATCAATTTACATGCCACATGGTATTAATTAGTGATATGCAACAACATTAACTTTTTTTTCTAACCCACCATAATTTAGGGTCTTTGGCTCCCTAGTGAGCGCTCCAATGTATTCACATAATCTTATGTCTTTTGGACCCGTTATAGGACTATTCCCTAAGTCAATAGTGGGGACATCTAGTTTTTTACACATGGGAATGGGCTATCTCCCAAATGGGTGATTCCACGAGGTAGAGCTATGATACCAACTCTCCCGACATCATGGTTGTCAACTTTATGTTTCATCATAGTTATGACCACAGCCTTAATCACTATTACATTTGTTTTTCTTTTGTTAAAATTGTTGTTAATGTCCCTTTATGCACACTTCTGTATCCAGACATAACAGATTATAGGGCCTTATTAATTATCTTCAGATGAATGCTTGTAAAAGTTTTAGCAGATAAGAAGAGGATGTCATTAATCGAAGCATGGGATGTAAGTAAGAAATCAAAAGTAGAAAACAAGTAAGAGAGAGTTTACATCATCATTTTATGTTATGTGGATTTAGTACTACTACTAAGATCAAGTTTATTGTTTTCCATTTTTTCTTGTATCTTGTGCTGGTCTTTATTGCTATTAGTACTAAATTTAAATGAAATTATTGAATGTTGAGCAAAGCTCAGAAAATGCTTTCAGCCATTTCATCATGAGAGAATAGCAAGAAAGCTTCTGTGGAGGCTAAATTGAGAAAGTTTGAAGTAAGAATTGATTTCATTAGTGATTGTAACATGTTGTCTGTGTTCTTTTCTCTTTTGGAATCATTCATTTTGTATTATAAAGATCGAACCAAGGCAACTTCTAGGGTGGGACAGTGCATCATGTGGTCTATGGTGGATCGATGCTTGAAAATAGCTCGAAACTCTAATGACGACCGACGTCGCCTCCCGTATGTAGAAGCTCACGGTCCTCCAAATCCATACGACTGAGACGGTGACCTAATTGGTGTCGGTTCAGGAAAAAACAAGGAAAAACAAATATGTTGAGTTTTGAGGCACTTATATGTGTTTTTCCTTGTGTTTTGCTGAACCGGCACTGACTGGGTCACCATCTCAGTCATGTGGATGTGGAGGACCGTGAGCTTCTATATACGGGAGGAGATGTCGGTCGTCGTTGGAGTTTTGAGCTATTTTCAAGTATCGGTCCATCATAAACCACATGATGCACTGTCCCACCCTAGCCATAGCCTCGAACTGATCACTTCTATCCAAATAGAAGCTTCTTCTTAATGGTTCGACAAACTCAAGTAGCTTCTTTGAAATATTTTTGGGTATATATTGTACTTCCTTCTCCTAAATGCTCAAATTACACTATAGTTATCTCTATTTTTAAAAGTGACTCCTCTCTTCTAGGAGATGAATTGTACTTCATTTTAATCTATATTAATGGAAATGAGCACCTATTATACCCCATTATAGATTTTTAGGTTATTATAGATTTTGAATACCTTACTATAGATAGCAAGGTTTTAGAAGATGGAATAAATTTTTTTTTCAAAGTGAATAAAGTAGGGTTAAGGGATCCGAAATCCCAGCAGTTTAGGATCCCTGAATTACTGCGGTTAGAAACTCGATCAGACGATTCAGATTTCGAGCAAGCTTTTTAAATATTTTTAACTTGATTTACTGAGCTCAAAATTTGGGACATCTATTCAAGATCGGAAAATGTCAAGCTACTAACTGCGTGAATGCAGGGAATCCTTAACTCGGGAAATCGTTTTCAGTCAAGAGAAAGAGAAAAGTTGTTCATAAGAAATAGCACATGTTGATATTTCCAAGGAATGTGTAATTTTTCAAAATAGAAGGCTAGGCAATGTAATTTTAGAATCTCTAAGGAAGTGTATTATACTCAATATTTTTTCCACTTCATGTGATCTTTTTTTCTACTCCTTTCTAGTTTAATGAGTTGATTTATTGGGGTTCTTTCTACATTAAATATGGCCAACAAGGGGAAGAAAAGTTCACTTTCATGTTTTTACATGGTGGGCAGGAACAACTGGAGAAGAAAAGGGCAAAATATGCAGAGAAAATAAAAATAAAAGAGCTGCAATTCAAAGAAAAGTTGAAGAAAAGAAATCAATTATTGAGGCCATAAAAGGGAAAGATCTCATGGAGGCAGAGGAGAAAGCTGCAAAGTACAAGGCAACTGGAAAAGTTCCTAAGAAACTTCTTAGTAAGCTCCTTGGATTTTTCTAATGCTTCAACCCTAAAGCCTTATTATTTGAAACAAAAAATGCTTGATTTTGAGTATTTATTTTTTCTCTGGCCGTGCAATGCAAGTTTGATTTGGTTTGTGTTGGAGATTTGGTCAATATTCATTTATTATATATACGTAACACCCCGACTCTAATCGGAGAGTTACTTACTAATCTGACAGGATTTAAATTAACCGCAGAATTTTTTTTTTACCTTATCAATAAGAAATAATAAGAACATCCGCTGAAAAATACATAACTTTGACAAATTAAAATCTTTCAAATACGTCAAAACTGTCATGCATATATAAGAGTTTCGAAAAGCGAAAATTAACTTAAATTATTACAACTCTTTTCTTTTGAAGAATAATAAAATAGAACAATTATATTTATACATTATTTCCTAATTTAACATGGACACAAACTAATATTTAAGACCCTGACTCGTGATCCAGTGACTCGAGGTCTCGCGTGAAGGCAAGACCCATCACAATATCATGCTCTGAACATTTCCAGTCCGCTTGTACCTGAAAACCACGCCCCAAAATGTGAGTTTATAAAACACAGTAACATAGACTTAAAAATCATAAATACTTTTACCGTTGTTTCCAGCCATACGTGGTGTGCTACGCATGGAAAAATCTTCCCCAAAACAGTATAAACATAGTTATTCGAAAGCACTTTAATGTACTCTTACTCATTGCATCCAATAATCAAATTAGTCATCAATGTTGAAACGTAAACTCAATTCAAGAGCAATCACTTACAAAGTAACATAATTCTTAATAAATCCTCAAGCCTCATGCGTAATTCAAAATGCACAATTCACATCAATTCCTCAATGTTGCATTATTAATAATGCTACATCATGCAAAATGAGTTCCTCAATGTACCCCCTTGGTCCTTCGCAATTGCATGTGAGCTGAATATATTCGCCCATTATCCTCATCCCGTTAGGGCTTATTTAATAAGGGGGTCCCCACCGGTAAACATTGCAACGATTCACAACCGACGGGCCTGTCGTTCGAATCGTCATCCGGACAGACAAACATGAATGCATATGTCATGTCAAATAATCACGTCAAACAATCATGTCAAACAATCAACATGCATAATCAATTTCAAGCATCAAAAGCCTCATTCTTAAAGCAAGTCTAATAAATTAGTATTGCCCTTATTATAGGGTTGAAACCCAATCTCAATCCAATAAAAAATGACTATAAGACAATGAAGTAGCACATGCATTAGGGATTTACAGCATTTATCGAACATCCCAAATCAAACATAAGATCAACTTATAATATGTACCACATTAAACTCAAGAATCAAATGAACATTAATCTAATTTTAAGGAGACATAAAGCCCTCAATTAATTCAAGGAAGTTATAGAAACTCCCAAAATAAGCTAGCTCGAACGCCAAGCCACTTCAAGACTTCATACATATTTGATATACGTGATAACAAATTCAAATATTCCGATTGGAGCTCAGTGGAACTCGCAATGGGACAAACAACATACAACACATTTGTGGGGGGTTGGGGGCAGCCATCCAACCTCTTTCAGTCAAACCCACTATAATATCATAATAATCTATTCGATGGTAATCTAATTCAAGAATTAGAACAATAAATCCTAGCACACCCTAAGGGAGGTTTTAAAAGGGGAATCTATGTTACCTATTGATCCTTAGAAGCTTTAGGGTGAAAACCCCCAAATCCTAGGGTTTTCCCTCCATTGAAGTTGGTTCTCAAGCTTCAATCTTCATCTCCTTTCTTCAATCTTCCAACTTTTGGCCTTGATTCTTCTTCTTCTTCTTCTTCTTCTTCTTCTTCTTCTTCTTCTTCTTCTTCTTCTTCTTCTTCTTCTTCTTCTTCTTCTTCTTCTTCTTCTTCCATTCGAGCTCTTTCTCCCTTCCTCTCTGTCCCTCGCGATCTCTTTCTCTCTCAATCTCTCAGTCCCTCGATCTCTCTCAGTCTCAGTTCCTCTCTCTCATTGTTGGCCTGGTCTCCCTATTCGGCTCAGGCGCACCACCGTGCCACCACCACAGGGCCGCCGCGCCTTGCTTCTTCTCCTCCTCTGTCGGTTTCCCGTTCTCCTCTTCCTTTTCTCTTCTTTTCTCTTTTCTTCCCTTTCTTTCTTTCTCCTTCTTTTTCTGTTTTCTTCTTTCTTTTTCTTTCCTCAGGATATGTTTGGATATCTCAAAATGAGCGGAGTGGAAAGGAACGGAATGGAGCGGAGCGGAACAAAATACATTTTCCATTCCATTGTTTGGGTATTTTATGATGCAACGGAATGGAATGGAACAAATTATAACTTTTTTATTCCCATTTTACCCTTATGTCAAAAAAAACACTATCATGTATATTTAAATCATATACTAAATTATAATTAGATTATAATATAATAAAATGAAAGAAAAATTAATAAAAATGAAAAATAGTAAGAGATCCTTCAACACCTTCTTGCGTCTTCACCTGCACCTTCTTCCTCAATCGATCGTTCAGCACCACCTCTATCATCTTCGTACAAAACCCTAATCCCCAATTCTATACCTGAATTTCCATCCATGATGGTCTAAGCCGCTGATACGTCTATCATCTTCGTACAAAACCCTAATCCCCAATTCTCTCTTTCTCTCGATTTCACCCTCTCATCCTCAGGTAGAACAGAGACAGAGACGACAGGGGGTTCTGAAATGGTGGCGGCGATGTGACAGTGAGGTTTAGGGATAAAAAGGTAATTAGCTAAATTAGGAGCTTCATTCCATCATATACCGCCCGAATCGGCGGGGATAAAAAATTGGAGGAGTGGGTGTTTTGTGATGGAATGGATCCCATCATGTTCCATGCCACTCCATTCATTTTTAACAAAACCAAACAATGGAATCTGACTTCATACCACTCCATTCCACTATGTTCCATCAATCCAAACAAAGCCTCAGATCCACGATGGAGGGAGTAAAAGAAGAGATGAGAGGGTGCTAGGGTGGGGTGAGGATAAGTGTGGTGCACGGTGGGACATAGGCCATGATTTATTAAAAATAAGCCAACAAACCCATATCTAATCTTATTAATTTATCCTTTGGTCCTCATAGGAACCTTAGGTAAATTAATAAATTCAACTACTCATCAATAATTAGTCCCTCATTTCCTTGATCCTATGGTAAATTTACTATTTTACCCCTTAAGATCCAAATTTGTTTTAAAGCACTAATTTAAAGAAAATTTAGGATGTCACAGTGTACATGGTGATATTTTGCCATGTATATATCTACTACTTTGGGGATAAATAAACTAAGAGAAATGATATTTGTACAACGAAATAGGACACACAAAATCGACAACTATTTTGCTGGTTAACGCAGTTCACGCACGTGGTTAATGAAGTGTTGAATTTGGTTAATAATATATAAAATGTTGCAACTCATTAATCATCAACTGAACTTCATTAACCATAACTTTGAACATCATTAACTACGACTTTTAGGTATTCAAAATCGTGTGACTTAAAATCATGCTCACATCGCGATGCCACTAAGTATTTTCAGTCTCTAAACAAAATTAGAGACTTAAAATTGCTAAGCCTATTTTATGATCATATTTAGGGCGCGTTTGATTTGCAAAAAAAAAATTAATGAACTAGACAGCACAAAAATATTTGTCCTGCGTTTGGTTTACAAAGTGGTCAAAACATAGGACAAAAAAGTGGACAAGAGACTGGACAAAATTCTAAATTCTTGTTCCCCACTAAACCATGGGATAACTTTTTGTCCATGGACAAACTAGGCAAAAGTCAAAAATATCATTCTCTATTTAATGTTAATAATAATTATGCTCTCTCTCTCCCCCCCTCTCTCTCTCTCTCTATATATATATATATATATATATATATTGGTTTTTCTAATATGTGCAAGGTTGCACATGATAAGACTTATCAATTAATTCACTTGGAATTAATTTTGACTAGTTAATTAATTATGATTCTTTTAAAAAAATACTCCCTCCATCCCAAAATATAAGACCTTGTTTCCAATTTTGTTTGTCCCAATTTATAAGACCCTTTTCAATTTCCAATGCTACTTTAATGATTCTTTTATTTAAAATACACTTCATTGAAAAGAGTGTAATTAATAATCTCAACAATTCTAAGGATATTTTAGGAAAAACAACAAAAAAATTGTATAAATTCAATACAAAAAGTACTCTTAACTACTTTTCTTAAGTAGCGTGATTTGGTCAACGAGTTCTTATATTTTGAGACAGAAGGAGTAATTATTATCTCTTTCCTATTTATTTCATTGTTTCACCTCCTTTATAATCTCTCCCTTTCTTCAAAAATTTAATTGCAATTTGATTCCCACCAAAATTGGGGCATCATGATTTTTGTTTGTTTGATGACTTCTTTTCCTTTTTATGTTTGTGGCTTTATGGCTGGTTCCCGCTACATTTTTTTTTTTTTCATATGGTATCTTGCTAATGTGATGTTCCTTTTCTGTAGAAAAATTTCCAGGTGAGGCCACTATTATGTTCTCAGTTAAAATAAAACGTTGATCCCTACGCGAATATTATTTTCACGTTAAAGAAGTTGAAGACCCTTGGAATGGTGTTTATTAACGTGATACTCAATGACATATCAAATGATTTTAGATTAAAGTAAAATTTTATAGATATGATCTATTTGATAGTATCTTTCAATCCAACGGTGAGTTTTGTAATACAGGTATCCGGTACAAAGTTATTGAACGGTGTCACAATACCCAAGTTTGACACCGGTGTCATTTGATCCTGACCCATATATATATATATATATATATATATATATATATATATATATATATATATATATATATATATATATATATATATATATATATATATATTCAAATGACACCAAATCATATCCCTTAATTTTCATTTGATCCAAAAGCTAATATTAATTCTCGTAAACCCTTACGTGCTCGGGCTGGTTCTCTCGCTTGTTCCTTCTTACAATGTGTTATGAAAAACAGATACTGCGAAACTATCGAGTGAAAAACGAGAGTGAGTTGAGAGAAGAAACAAGAGTAAGTTGAGATATGTTTGGGAATGCATTAGCATCTGTTTATTCCATTAATGACTATATCGATTACAAGCCTTATATAGGCTATACACACATCACTAACTACCAACTAACTTGGTTAGAATTCTGTCATAAGAAGATAACAGAATAACTACCTCCTAACTAACTCCCCAAAAGACCATAAAGTCTCCAAGCCATTATTAACAATTCTCCACCTTGGCTTGACTTTATGCTATACAACCTGTAAAATCTTCAAACAATGTTTGAACTTAGGCCCTGGCAGTGCCTTTGTAAATGCATCCACTGGATTGTCATCTGTGCTAACCTTCTCCAGAATCACCTCCCCTTTTGCAACAAGTTCCCTCACAAAATGGAGCTTGACATCAATATACTTCGTTCTCTCATGGTAGACCTGATTCTTAGCCAAGTGTATCCCACTTTGGCTATCACAAAACACCTTAGGAACTGCTCTATCTGCCTTCAAACTTGTAGCCATCCCCTTCATCCAGATCGCTTCCTTTATTGCTTCAGTAACCGCAATAAATTCAGCTTCAGTTGTGGATAAAGAGACTGCATGTTGAAGATTGCACTTCCAACTAACCGTGTTACCACAGAACTTGAAAACATAGCCTGTCAAAGACCTTCTAGAATCCAAACAGCCAGCATAATCCGAATCAACAAAACCAGTAAATTTGCAGCACTGCCATCATGCCTTGAATACAGTAAACCATCTTCAGATGTTCCTTTCAAATATCTGAAGATCCATTTCATAGCCTCCCAATGCAGTTTTCCTGGCTTCCCCATGTACCTACTCACTAAACTTATGGCATAAGCCAAATCTGGCCTAGTGCAAATCATTGAATACATGACACTACCTACTGCATTTGCATATGGAACCTTCTTCATATAGGCTAATTTCTCCTTTGTCTTGGGTGAATTCTGCTGAGAAAGTTTGAAATGTTGAGCCATAGGAGTCATCACTGCCTTAGATTGATCCATATTGAACTTCTTCAAAACCTTAGCTATGTAGCCCTTTTGGTTAATGAACAAGGTACCCTTGGATCTATCCCTTGTGATTTGCATGCCCAGAATCTTACTAGCAGCCCCCATATTCTTCATTTCAAACTCACTCTCAAGCATCACCTTCACCTTCTCAATTGCTGCCTTGCTTTTACAGGCAATCAACATGTCATCTACATAGAGGAGAAGGTAAATGACAACTCCAATCTCAGTATTCTTCAAGTAGACACAACCATCATACTCACACCTTTTAAAACCATTCTTCATAATGAATGTATCAAATCTTTTGTACCACTACCGATGAGATTGCTTAAGGACATAGAGTGACCTTTTCAACAAGCAAACCTTCTCTTCTTCGCCCTTCTTAATGAAACCTTCTGGTTGAGTCATGTGAATCTGCTCCTCAAGCTCTCCATGCAAGAAAGCTGTTCTCACATCAAGCTGCTCCAATTCCATATCTTCCTGTGCTACCAAGGCTAGGACAATTCTGATTGAAGAGTGTTTCACCACAGGAGAGAACACCTCATTGTAGTCAATGCCCTCTCTTTGTGTAAACCCTCTAGCCACCAATCTTGCTTTGAATCTAGCCTTCTCCACTCCTAGAATCCCTTCTTTCAGCTTGAAAATCCACTTGCAGTTGACAATTTTCTTCCCTTTTGGCTTGTCTACCAGCACCCAAGTACCATTCTTATGCAAAAAGCTCAATTCTTCATTCATGGCAGCAACCCACTCTTGAGATTGCTTGCCATTCACAGCTTCACTATAACTCCTAGGCTCATCTCCTTCAATTTCTGCTGCAGTGAGTGCAAAAGCAACTATATCAGCATGGCCAAACCTGACTGGTTCCCTTATAGGCTTTCTTTCTCTATCTCTGGCCAAAAGGTAGTTCTGTGAGTAATCATCATTCTGTACTTCAGTATCTGTCTCAACTTCAGCTTATGTGTTCCCTTCCTGAGTAGGTTCTGGAGAATGTTCCTGAGCATCAGGAGCAGGTTGCCCCTTCAATGTCTCCACCTCCAGCTGAAATCTCTCATCACCCTTTTGCTGTTTCTGACTTGAAACCTTCTCAGAGTGATACATTTCAGATTCTCTAAATACAACATCTCTGCTAATCAACACTCTTGGCTGCCCCTTCTCCATGCACCACAATCTAAACCCTTTAACACCTTGAGGGTATCACAGAAACATGCATTTCAGAGCCCTTGGATCCAACTTGCCTTGGTTGATATGAGCATAAGCCACACACCCGAACACTCTCAAGTTTCCAAGATTTGGAGAGTGACCAGACCACAACTCCTCTGGTGTCTTCATGCCAATAGTAGTAGATGGACATCTATTTATCAAATAAGCCACTGTCATCACAGCTTCAGCCCAGAACTGTGCAGTACAATTTCCATTAGACAGTAAGCACCTAACCCTCTCCATTACTGTCCTCATTCTCTCAGCAAGCCCATTCTGCTGAGAGGTTCCTTTAACTGTCTTATGCCTAGCAATACCATTCACCTTACAAAATTTATCAAATTCTTCATAATAAAACTCTAAACCATTATCAGTTCTAAACCCCTTGATCTTTCTACAAGTTTTAGTTTCAACTAAAGCCTTCCATTCTTTAAATTTTGCAAAAGATTCACTCTTATTCGTGAAAATGTAAATCTATACCTTCCTTGAGAAGTCATCAATGATGGACAGAAAGTACCTTGCTCCCTTGTGAGAAGGAACTCTTGATGGCCCCCATACATCACTATGAATGTAGTCAAAAGTACCTTTTGAGTGATGAGCAGCAGTGGCAAACTTCAATCACTTTGTTTTCCAAAAAATGCAATGTACACAGAACTTCAATGCATCAATGTTGTCTTTTCCCAACAATTTCTGCTTGCTCAACTCCCTAAATCCACCTTCACTGACTTGACCAAGCCTTTTATGCCAAAAACTTGCCTAAGATTGAACTTTCTCAGAAACTGCAGTGGCAGCAGTTCCTATAAGAGTACTCCCTTGAAGAAAATACAAACTATGATCTAACTTTCCCTTCATCAACACCATAGAACCCTTGGTAATCTTCAGAACTCCACCTTCAACCTTGCACACATAGCCTTGTGTATCAAGCATTCCAAGAGAAATCAAATTTCTCTTTAGTTTCAGTACATGCCTCACCCCTTGCAAGATCCTTATGGCTCCATCAGCAAGTTTCAGTTTAACGGCACAATCCCAATCACCTTATAGGCCTTGTTATTTCCCAACAAAACCCTTCCTCCATGGCTGTCTTCATAGGAAACGAACCAGTCCTTATTGGGACACATATGGAATGTGCATCCCGAATCAAGAACCCACTCTTATTTGCCCATTTCTTCTGCAATGCACATGACTTCAACACATTCATATCCCTCTGAAACAACATCAGTATTGCCATTGTTACTCTTTTGATCTTCATGCTTCTTTTTTTCTTGTTTTCTCTTTCTTCAAATCTCCTCACTCCCACAGATAAAGCACTTCCTCCTCTTGCCCTCTTTTGACTTGGATCTTGGACCCTTCTTGTTCTTAGAATCTTTCTTTTCTGACCTGCCTCTTGTATACAAACTTTCAGCATCTTGATCTCCTTCTGCCTCAGCCTTCCTCTTCAGTTCCTTTGAGAACAAAGCAGACTGAACCTCTTCCAGTGACAGCTTGTCTCTGCCATAAATGAGCGTGTCTGAGAGAGTATCAAACTCACTGGGTAACGATCTCAGCAACAACAGGGCTTGATCTTCATCTTCAATCTTGATTTCAGTATCCTCCAGATCAAGAATGATCTTATTGAAATCATCTAAGTGATCTTCCAACCCTTTTCCTGCTAGCATCTTGAATGTATACAATCTCTGCTTCAAATACAACATGTTGGCCAGAGATTTGGTCATATATAGGTTCTCCAATTTGAGCCAAATCGCAGCAGTAGTCTTCTCCTTTGAGACTTCTCTAAGAACTTTGTCCCCAAAAGAAATAATCAAGGCACTATGAGCTTTATCAAGCATCTCCTTCTTCTCCTTGTCAGATAGCGTGGCTGACATTTTCGCTTCACCAGCAAGCGCTTCTTCGATCCCTTGATGGACCAAGAATGCCTTCATCTTCATTCTCCAAAAGCTGAAATCATTCTTGCCTGTGAATTTCTCGATATCAAATTTCGCAGAACTCATCCCCGTTCTTTGATTCACAAAGAACACCTCCAGGAATCCGAACTTGCTACTGATACCAATCTGTTATGAAAAACAGATACTGCGAAACTATCGAGTGAAAAACGAGAGTGAGTTGAGAGAAGAAACGAGAGTAAGTTGAAATATGTTTAGGAATGCATTAACATCTGTTTATTCCATTAATGACTGCATCGATTACAAGCCTTATATAGGCTATACACACATCAGTAACTACCAACTAACTTAGTTACAATTCTGTTATAAGAAGATAACATAATAACTACCTCCTAACTAACTCCCCAAAAGACCATAAAGTCCCCAAGCCATTATTAAGACTATGTCTCTTTCACTCCACTAAATCCTGGCTTGGACGCTATTTCTCTTCCATGTCTCTGTTTCGTTCTCTCTCGTTAACGTTAACGAAGAATTCAACTTGCTCCCATGCATATTTTTTCGTTTCTCTCGCTATTGCTCTCCCAATTTATGATTTACTTGCTGATATTGATTTCTAATAGTCATAACGATGATGATTCATTTTTTTAATTAGAAATCTATATTTATATATGCTTAATTTGAGTGAATAACCATTTGAAAGCTTATAATGATTCTTTTGGGGTGTGTGCAGTAATATGTAAAAGCAAAATACTCCTATGCAGCAGCTAATTCATTAGTGAATTATAGTGACATTGACTTTCAAATTTTGATTGGCTTTTTCTGAAGTTCTTCTAAACTTGACAAAAACATGTATAATCTGGAACCGAGAATTGAACACGCGAGAATCATTAAACAAGAAAAAAAAAATTCCTTGTCAAAGAAAGAACTCGAAGCTATTTTATTTGGTAAATTTTTCCATGCCCAGGAAAAAAAGTGGGTATCATACCCATCCGTAAAACAGACAAAAATAATCTCAATAAAAATAAAAAAACTATAATTCAAACATAAATTATAAATAACAAAATAAATAAAACCTACAAAACAAACTCAAAATAAAAAAAGAAATTGAAATCGTGTATGAAACAAGTAAAATAATAGAAGAAATTGACAAAAATATAATTTTATTATTATGAATGATATAAGAAAAGAAGAATAAGCTAGGAATGAAATTAAATAGTTCACACAAATATTAGAATAGTATTTAAGTAGAGATCCAAATAAAAAAAATAGAGAAATAATTTTTATAAAAAATGAAATAAAAGACTCTTTAGAGAAAGTCAAAATTTATTAATAAATATAGAAATTTTTCAGGGAATTTCTCCTATACTCTCACACTAACAACATGTATGAAAACTAAACATTTAATTTCACTTAAAAAAGGTTAAAAAAATGATGTGGCATCAAATAATTGGTCATTGGATATTCATACCTGTTCCGGACTGGGCCAAGGCCCAATCCAGCAGAGCGCGCGCCGAAGGCCCAGTACCGCGTGCGGTTCGCTACTCCACTTCGGAGCCATGTCGACGTGACAGATCCAACGGTCCTCGGATCTCCACACCAGCTCATCACAGCCTGGCATAGATCCGACGGCACCCCGGGTCTCGCGGGAGCGGTTATCTCTCGATAACCATCTCCGAGCACTATATAAGGGATCTCTGTCACCTCCTACCTAAACTGACTTAGGCATCAGAGTCTCTGTAGGTACACCACCCCCCGCGTCGTCATCAACCACTGCGAGCACCACCGCACTGCTTCACTTCGGCCGTCCTTTGAGTTCTATTTCAGAACATTGGCGCCGTCTGTGGGGATCAAACCCACGACCACGTACAGTTGCCCCCCAAGTCGGGTGCTCATTGGTTTGTTCTGAGGAGAGAGAACTGAGAAGCCTTCAAATCCCTAGGCGCGTGAGCATTAAATTTGAAATTCAAATAGTCGCGTTAGCCGCCTTTGGGATTTAGAGCGCTGCACTGTTTCGAGGCGAGCCATGATTGCTTTGTGCCCCCTAGGTTAAATAGGTGCGACGTGTCATCGATCAACGGTGCGAGGAGAGAAAAGGTTGTCTCGTTTCGATCGGATTTGGGGGTTATAAATAACCATTCTCCTTTCAGTTTCTCTTTTCTTTGCTTCGTTTTATAAGGCTTCTGAAAGGTTCTTTCTGCGTTGTCTTTCCTTCTCCTTCTCCAGCGATTCTTCGTGTGCACGGTGGTCATTTCTCTTCTCCGGTGCTCCGTTTCTCGAGCGTTCGTGTTTGTTCATGTTTCTTCGGTTTCTCTGCAAATTTCATCGTTTACAGGTAACTCTTTTTCCTCTCCTTTGCTTTTCCTTTCGTTGTTTCAAAATGGGTAGTAATATAAGGTTTCTTCTGAGAGATTCGTCCTCTTCGTCTTCTTCTTCTGTATCTGGGTTTTCCACTTCCTATTCTTCTTCTGGCGATCGTTCGGAGAGGCGGAGCGAAAATGCCGATAGCGGTTGCTCATCGCCGAACGGCGGTTTCGCTTTGACGAGCTCTGGGGAAGAAAGTTCTTCTCCATTAGTCTAGCCTCCTTCGGGGCTTTTTGTTGAAGATTACGAGGGTAAGAAAGTTTCACCGGAGGATCCTGTAGAAGTTCAAAGTCTATCTTTAAAATTGAAGAAGTTTTTCGGACGGTCCTTCATCGAAAGAGAAGTAGAAGAGTGGTTGATAAGTATAGATAAATACAAACCTCATTTTCCTGGAGGTGCTTTGGCCAGGTCGGAGATGGGGAAGAAGTTGCTCCAAAGAGATGACTATCACTTGCCTCCAGGCTCTAAAGATTTCAATTGGGTCACAGAGGATGCACTCTGTACCCGTTCTTTCTACTCATCGAAGGATGGGTTTCAACCTTTGTTAAATTTTTTAGATGTTGGGAACGGAATTCGGAATTTCGGAAATTGGAAGGTATGTTGACCTCTGTCCGGTCAAAATCGCAAGTATACGATCTTGTCAAGTTATAGTATAAAATATTATCATCTCCATAGGGAATTGAAATGATTACTGCTCTACTTAGATCAATTTGTTATTTAGACAAATGGTTCGAGTGAACTTAAACAAAAAGTGAATAAAAATAAGTAGAAAAGAAATTATAAAATATTTTAAGAAAGGAATTAGATAATAAAAGTACTAAGGTAATGGGTTCACTAATACTTATATTTTTGTACTTGATTAATTTATAACATGAGTAACAATTCTTACTGATTACCAATCACCTATTTAAAAGCTATTAATACCCAATGATCATGCAATATTAACAGTCTTCTTTCTAATTTATTACTCAGTTTGATCATGCAAAGTAATTAAACAGAAAGAGCATGAAGTGTCAATAGATTTATCAATTCAATGACTGACTGAAAATGAACACGTAATTCTTGATCCGGCGGAGCACGCAGATTCAATTATTCCCAGAGTTCTGTTAATTAATTCAAGGTACGATCGCTGAACAATTAATTAACAGTGGAAAGAGTAGCTAATTCTTTTTAAAGTAATATTACCAGGAATAATTTAATCAAAAGGATTTAAACACTCATATCATAAATCATAAAGATACCACAGATAGAGTAAAAAATCCCCCATCACCTCAGTGACGGGATTAGTTACACAACATAATATAAGAAAACAAACAAAATAAGACTAGAAGGTAACAAGAGAAGAAGAGAATTGGGAGAGAATCAATCCCGGGGGGGTTTTCAAATGTTCTGCTGAGCGTTCCTTTTATAGGCAAAATTTTGGGCTCAGCACGGCACCAGCACGACCGTGCTCCAAGGCCGTGCTCCCTTTACAGCCTGTTTACGCGCCACCGACCTTGTTGACATGATTTTTTGATATTTTTGGTTGAGCACGGCCGTGCTCCATGATGAAGAGGTCGTGCTCCATGGCAAAGAGGCCGTGCTTCCAATTTGTAACAAAGTTGTAGGAAATTCTCTTAGCTTTCCAACGCCACCAAGAACACTTTAATCCGATATCTACAGCTCCAGATATGATTAAAATACTAACCAACTATCCCGGGAGCGCGTGGACGCACGTGAGGCCCGCTCGTGGCTAATTGCTGCTTCAGGTAAGCATGAACATGCTTCATTATATTATGCGAAGGCCGTACTTAGCATTCTTGGCCTATTTCAAGCCCAAATTTGTATTTGACCACCATATTGACTAATTTTTCATTTCTGCACAATTTAGATTAAAAGAGAGTGAATTTCAATTGATAATATTCAATAATTATTCAAATCACATTCTAATATCCTTATAAAAATGATGTAATATTGGTGTTATCAATTCCCCCATACTTGAGTTTTGCTTGCCCTCAAGCAAAGTAATTGGTTTTTTATTTCCCAATTTTTTTTATCAATGATAGCTGGCAAATTAATGGGGCAAAGCAAATGTTTTTAAAAGACGGCTTTTTATCTCTTTGAGAGAAATATTTTTCAGTTGATTGGATAATTAGAAAAATAAGCACCTTTGAAATCAAACCAACCAAGAATGTGTCATTCCCTTTCAATCTCTCAAGTGTATCAATGGGTAAGGAGAATTCAGACAAATTTTTCATAGACAAAGCATTACTATAAGCTTGACGATAGACCAAGACTCGACTAACGATTTATAGACAACTTTGAAATCAAGAGGACTTTTATAAGGTTGTAATGAGGCCAGGGGTAAAAATTTAAGGTATGAAAATTCAAAGAAAGGATATTTCAAGAGCTATAGTAAATAATCAATTTTGAGCAGCTATCCTTTTGAAAAATAGAGCTTTTAGATATATAATCACTTTTAGACAGAGCACCAAACTTTTCTTTTTTTCACATTTTCCTTGTTATCAGAGTTCCTCATTACAAATATTTTTTTTTTCTTTTTCTCTTTTTTTTTTGAGGAATAAGTCTCTCCCTTTTGAATATATCTGTCACCAAAACCAAGCAGCTCCACTTTAAATTAAAACGGTACTCAAATCTATTTTTTCAATCAAATTAGAGGGTATAGAATAAAACTTCTTTTTTTTAGAGCTCAAAGTGGTCAACTAAGTGGTAAAATTTAATCGCAAAGTGTAGCAGGCTAGAAACAAATCCTAAATGCCCCAATCATTTTCCAAAATTTCTAAAAATTAGTTTCGCTTTGAATGGTCACATGTCAAGTTCTAGAACACAAAGCCAATGAAAAACAACTCTCATGAAGAATAGGGTTATAATAATCTTGCAACAATGCGCAAACCCAAATCAGGCTCAAATCCTTACGTTTAGAAGCTATTTCATGGAAAAAAAAATTCAATCAATGGCTCATTTCTAATTTTTAGCTTTTCAAAAATTTATATAGTATCTCAATAAGCATCAAAAAGCTGTTCGAAGAAAAATTTAAGTTTTAGCCCCAAAATTAGTAGCTTCAATTTTGTGGAGTTTAGAGTGCCTTAAAATCAGTTTGGAGGATCATGGAATTGCTTGAAAGTGTTTCTTGAACACTGGGAATCGATTCCCTAGCTATGTGAATCGATTCAAGCATGTTTGGTTCTCTGTGAATCGAAGCACGCCTCTGTGAATCGCATGGGAAGCTTGCAGGAATCGATTCATTTCATTAATTCGTGCAGGGGAGACTTTTTTAACTAGGTGAATCGATTCACCTATGCCTGTGAATCGATTCACAGTCGGGTTTTATAAACCTGACGCTGCAGAAACGTGCAGTACGAGGTGCAGTCTTTCCTAGGGTTGTGTGCAGCCGTCTTTGAGCGTCTTTATGAGGTTTTAGGGGCTGGGAAACACTGTTAAACACCTTGGGATCTTAGGAGAGAATAGAGGGAGGATTGAAGGCTTTCTCTATTGTTGTTTTTAAGAGTTTTTCATAGAGGAAAAGAGAAGGATTGTGAACTCTTGGGTTTGTTCTTCTTGGACATTGTAAAGGGGTTCAAAGCAATTGTAATCTCTTGTAAAGACTCTTTGATAGTGAAACGGAGGGCTGCTCTCTCCCGCAGACGTAGGTCATCTTTTTGGGGCCGAACTGCGTAACCAAATAGCGGTGTGATTCTTCCTACTCCCTACTCGTGTTTGATTAACTTTATTGCACTGTTGTGATTGCTATTAAATTTAGTATTGGTTGCCTTTGATATTTGTTCATTATTCTTGTTAGTAACTCAACAAGTGGCGCCGTCTGTGGGAAGAACAAATAATTCAATTGTGCACCATGGGTACTAAATGGGTCATCGAGAAGTTTTTCGGTAATAATGACTTCGGTCTATGGAAGGTGAAGATGGAAGCAATACTTATTCAACAGAAGTGCTTTGAAGCCTTGAAGGGTGAGGCAAGAATGCCGGCCACCCTGTCTCAAACGGAGAAGAAGGAGATGATAGATAAGGCAACAAGTGCCATTATCTTGTGCCTTGGCAATAAGGCATTGAGGGAAGTTGCAAGAGAGAAGACCGCGGCGGAGATGTGGGCAAAGTTAGAATAGTTGTACATGACAAAGTCATTGGCCCACAGGTTATGTCTGAAACAACATCTCTACTCATTCAAGATGGTAGAGACCAAACCTATTGTGGAGCAACTAGCAGAATTCAACAAAATCATTGATGACCTGCAGAACATTGATGTGAAGCTCGATGACGAGGATAAGGCTCTGCTCTTATTGAATTCATTGCCTAGATCCTTTGAACACTTTAAGGATGCACTCCTCTATGTCAAGGAGTCCACTATTACTTTGGAGGAGGTCCAACAATCTATAAGGACCAAGGAGCTAACCAAGCTTTAAGACTTGAAAGTGGATGATAGTGGTGAAGGCTTAAGTGTGTCAAGGGGAAGAAGTGAGAGTAGAAGAAACAACCACAAAGGGAAGAATTCTAGGTTGAAACCCAAGTCAAAGGGGAACAATAAGAAGTATAAGTGCTTCAATTGTCACAAGATCGGTCACTTTAAGAAGGACTGTCCTGAGAAAGGGGGCAGGGGTGATTCTGTGGATGTTGCAATTGCTATGGAGGATGGTTATGAGAGTGCGGGGGCTTTAGTGGTGTCGAGTTTGGAATCTGAAAAGAACTGGGTCATGGACTCGGGATGTTCTTATCACATGTGTCCTAGGAAGGAATACTTTGAGACTTTGAAGCTTAAAGAAGGTGGAGTCGTCACTGGGTGACAACCGAGCTTGTAAGGTGCAAGGTATGGGTTCGATTCGTCTCAAGATGTTTGACAACCGTGAATTTCTTTTACAAGATGTGAGGTATGTTCCTGAACTCAAACGAAATCTGTTATCTATAAGCATGTTTGATGGATTAGGCTATAGTACTAGGATTGAACATGGCATGATTAAAATTTCGAATGGTGCATTAGTCATGGCTAAAGGATCTAAAATGTGTGGCTTATACATATTAGATGGTTGTACTGTTATAGGGCATGCATCATTAGTTAGTCAAGCTCCGCATGATAAAACTAAACTATGACATTTAAGGTTAGGGCATGTTAGTGAAAGAGGTCTAGTTGAACTAGCTAAACAAGGTTTGCTAGGTAGTGATAAATTGGATAAGCTAGAATTTTGTGATAATTGCATACTAGGCAAACAACATAGGGTTAAGTTTGGAAGTGGCATGCATCATTCTAGCAAGCCCTTTGAGTATATTCACTCGGACCTTTGGGGTCCCTCAAGAGTGACAACTCATGGAGGGGGTTCCTATTTTCTCACCATGATTGATGATTTCTCTAGGAGAGTATGGGTTCACATTTTGAAAAATAAAAGTGACACATTTGAAAAATTCAAAGAATGGCATACTCTCATAGGAAATCAAATAGGAACTAAACTGAAAGTTTTAAGGGTCGACAATGGCCTGGAGTTTGTTTGAGCGATTTAATGAGTTTTGCAGAAACAGGGAATTAAGAGACATAGGGTGTGGTAGGGACACCGCAACAAAATGGTGCAGCGAGCATGAATAGGACTATTTTGGAGCGGGTCAGATGTATGCTTTTGGGAGCTGGGCTACCTAAAAGTTTCTGGGGTGAAGCTGTGAGTACAACAGCTTACTTGATCAACAAATGCCCATCAACGGCTTTAAACTTCAAGACACTTATGGAAGTTTGGAGTGGAAAACCGGCAGAATATTCTAAGATGAAGGTTTTTGGGGCTTTGGCGTTTGCTCATGTCAGACAAGACAAACTTGAAGCCAGGGCTGTGAAATGTGTCTTCATTGGCTATCTGGAAGGTGTGAAGGGGTACAAGCTGTGGAAGATGGAGCCTGGGGGATCAAGATTCATAATAAGCAGGGATGTGACTTTTGACGAGACTCGTATGGGGATGAAGTGCAAGAACCTGGAGAATAGTAACTCAGAAACAGAGGTAGAGAAGACTCAGTTTGAGGTGGAGCCTGCCACTAGTGAGACCGGGAATGATGAAGAGGAGAATAGTTCTCCACCATCAGGTTCCAGAGGAAGACAACCAACAGTGGATCCTGGCTATCAGTTGGCAAGAGATAGGGAAAGGAGGGAAACTGTGGCACCTAAGAGATATGGCTATGCAGATTTAATTTGTTATGCTCTAAATGCGGCTGAAGATGTGCAAGACTCAGAACCGAAGACATTCAGGGAAGCAGTTGAGAGCAAAGAGGGTCAGAAGTGGTTAGAGGCAGTGAATGAAGAAATGAATTCATTGGAGAAGAACCAGACCTGGAAACTTGTGAAACTACCTAAGAAACAAAGGGTGGTTGGATGCAAGTGGATCTTCAAGAAGAAGGAAGGCATTCCAGGAATTGAAGAACCAAGATATAAAGCAAGACTTGTGGCCAAGGGTTTTACACAGGTTGAGGGAATTGATTACAACGAGATTTTCTCACCCGTGGTGAAACATTGTTCCATAAGGGTTCTTATGGCAATCGTGAATTAATACGATCTTAAGTTGGAACAAATGGACGTGAAGACCGCATTCTTACATGGAGACCTAGAAGAGACAATCTACATGCAACAACCAGAAGGTTTTGTAGAGGACAAATCTAAGGTATGTCTTTTGAAGAAATCCTTGTATGGGTTGAAACAAAGCCCTAGGCAATAGTATCTTCATTTTGACGATTTTCTTCTGAAGACGGGATTTGTGAGAAGTGGGTACGACAGTTGTGTGTACATTTTGAAGAGGGATGAGAAAGTGGTTCTCTACCTACTTCTCTATGTTGATGATATCCTGATGGCAAGCTCTAGCAAAGAGGAGATTAACATTCTCAAGGAGAAGCTAAATTCAGAATTTGAGATGAAGGACCTTGGGGCCGCTAAGAGGATACTTGGGATGGATATCGTGAGGGACCGGAAGAAGGGTGAATTATTCTTATCTCAGCATGGGTACTTGAAGAAAGTGGTGGAGCGGTTTAGGATGCATGAAGCTAAGCCAGTTAGCACTCCTTTGGGTCACCACACAAAGCTCTCGGTGACACAAGCTCCTGAGTCCGAAGAGGAGAGGAGGAAGATGGATACTACTCCATATGCTAGTGGGGTAGGAAGCATCATGTACGGCATGGTTTGTAGTAGACCAGACTTAGCATATGCAGTCAGCATAGTGAGTCGGTTTATGGCAAATCCGGGCCAAGCTCATTGGGAAGCACTGAAGGGGGTTCTGAGGTATTTGAATGGGTCACTCAAAGGTGGTTTGAGGTACACAAGAGCAACTCAAGGAGAAGACGCTTTGGAGGGTTATGTAGATGCAGATTATGTAGGAAATGTGGATACAAGGAAATCCTTATCTGGATTTGTATTTACATTGTTTGGAACGGTAATAAGTTGGAAGGCTAATCAACAGTCTGTTGTGGCGCTATCTACTACTCAGGCGGAGTATATCGCGCTAGTTGAAGGGGTGAAGGAGGCCATATGGTTGAAAGGTATGATTGGGGAGCTAGGAATTACACAAGGATGTGTGAAGGTACATTGTGATAGTCAAAGTGCTATCCACTTGGCAAATCACCAAGTGTATCATGAAAGGACAAAGCACATTGACATCCGCCTACATTTCATTAGAGACGTCGTAGAATCTAAGGAAATTTTGGTTGAGAAGGTTGCGTCAGAGGACAACCCGGCGGATGTATTCACCAAGTCATTGCCTAGATCAAAGTTCAAGCATTGCTTGGACTTGATGAATTTCTGTAAGACGTAATTCCAATAATGGAGAGAGCAGCTAGTGGTTGATGGATAAAGTTGAGCATCACCACTGATTTGAAGTCAAGGTGGAGAATTGTGGAGTTTAGAGTGCCTTAAAATCAGTTTGGAGGATCATGGAATTGCTTGAAAGTGTTTCTTGAACACTGGGAATCGATTCCCTAGCTATGTGAATCGATTCAAGCATGTTTGGTTCTCTGTGAATCGAAGCACGCCTCTGTGAATCGCATGGGAAGCTTGCAGGAATCGATTCATTTCATTAATTCGTGCAGGGGAGACTTTTTTAACTAGGTGAATCGATTCACCTATGTCTGTGAATCGATTCACAGTCGGGTTTTATAAACCTGACGCTGCAGAAACGTGTGGGACGAGGTCCAGTCTTTTCTAGGGTTGTGTGCAGCCGTCTTTGAGCGTCTTTGTGAGGTTTTAGGGGCTGGGAAACACTGTTAAACACCTTGGGATCTTAGGAGAGAATAGAGGGAGGATTGAAGGCTTTCTCTATTGTTGTTCTTAAGAGTTTTTCATAGAGGAAAAGAGAGAGGGATTGGGAACTCTTGGGTTTGTTCTTCTTGGACATTGTAAAGGGGTTCAAAGCAATTGTAATCTCTTGTAAAGACTCTTTGATAGTGAAACGGAGGGCTGCTCTCTCCCGCAGATGTAGGTCATCTTTTTGGGGCCGAACTGCGTAACCAAATAGCGGTGTGATTCTTCCTACTCTCTACTCGTGTTTGATTAACTTTATTGCACTGTTGTGATTGCTATTAAATTTAGTATTGGTTGCCTTTGATATTTGTTCATTATTCTTGTTAGTAACTCAACAAATTTGTTTAAAACAGTAACAACCAAGTGTCAAGTGGTTAACTCCCCCCACACTTATTTCTAGTATTGTCATCAATGCTAGCAATTACGGTACAAGCACATAAAGAAGAAAAAAATATAACAATAAAATCAAGTGCTTAAAGTAAAGAGTGGAAAGGGACTCTCCTATAGAAAATTTCACGAGCATATTCTGGAGGGGGTGCAGTAGGCGAATTTCTTCCCAAAACTGACAGTTTGTCACAGATGAAGTAAGTGAAGATAGAACTGTCGACAAAATAAAATGGTGAACATAAAATAAAATAAAATAAACTGAAATAATATAAACACAGGTTGCCTCCTGCGAAGCGCTTTGTTTAACGCCGTGAGCTTGACGGATTGCTTAACAGTGGTCAACCAGCGGGTTCTCCAAGAGTGAATTTTGCATTTAGCGCATTCCCTCTTCGCCATTTCTTGACCATGTGGTTCAATTTTCTTGACATCTTTCTTTTCGGTGGTGGAGGACACTCATGGTAGGAAGCAGTATTTATGTTGCTGTCCTCCCCCAATATGCTAGGATCCTGCTGGTTAGTAATATCTTTTAAAGGATCCTGCATTCTTAAACCAGTAAACTTGTTAACAACAACCACATTTTTAATAAAAACAAAAGAATTTAAAGGAGGATTGTTAACAGCAACCACATCGTCAATATAGTAACTAGAAATTGAAAGAGAGGGGTTAAAATTCAAAGATTGTAAAATATCCTCTTCCTTACCAGATTTAATAGTTACATTTCCTTTGTGAACCTCAATGGTTGCCTCGCCAATATTGACTACAAGAGTCTGTCCCAAAGTAATTGAGGCTTCCATCTCTTGCTCTTCATTAAATACTGGGAGGTTTCTCTCGCTTTCCTTAGAATCATTCTCTTCTGCAAGAACTTTGATCTTTTCTAAGGATGGTTGTGAGTCATGCTTAGGTTCAACCTCTATCTTAGACCAAGTTTCAGAGTGAGTCTCAGGCCAAGTATTTGACTCTGTGTCATGCCAAATGTCAGACTCTGTCTCAGACCAAGTGCCAGATTCAATCTTAGGCCAACTGTCTGACTCATTCTCAGGCCAAATGTCAAGTATGACCTGAATGTCAGACTCTGTCTGAGACCAAGTGTCGGACTCGGTACCTTCAATTAGATTCTCATCATCCTCAGAAATGATGATTTCATCTTTAGGCTCTGGTTGTTTAAGCAAGGTGGTCTCTCTTTCTTTTCGGTTTTCAATTGAGCCAAAACTGATATTTTATTCTCTAAGGATGTGTGACTTGCATCTGTAGTGTTTGTTAAAATACCATAACACTCACAAACGAAAAGAGAATCCATATTTTTTTTAAAGAGAAGAAAAGAAAAATTAAAAGAAAGAAAAAATAATCTAGTCTTCCAAACAGGAGACGCTAAATAATAAGTTTAAGCAATAAAATAGTAAGAAAATCTAGTCTTCCAACCAGGAGACGCTACACAAAATAAAATCTAGTCTTCCAACCAGGAGACGAAATATAAAAATAAAAGCTAACCGTCCATATAGGAGGTAAAACCATCCATGTAGGAGGTGATAATAAAATTAAAATGATAAGAAAGAAGAAGAAAAATAAATAAAAGATAAAAATAAAATAAAATAAGAAAAAGGAAAATAATTAAAAAAAGCGTCTAAATTAACAATTAATCATTTCGATCAATATCATTAACAAATCCCCGGCAACGGCGCCAAAAACTTGTCCGGTCAAAATCGCAAGTATACGATCTTGTCAAGTTATAGTATAAAAGATTATTGTCTCCACAGGGAATTGAAATGAGTACTGCTCTACTTAGATCAATTTGTTATTTAGACAAATGGTTCGAGTGAAATTAAACAAAGAGTGAATAAAAATAAGTAGAAAAGAAATTATAAAATATTTTAAGAAAGGAATTAGATAATAAAAGCACTAAGGTAATGGGTTAACTAATACTTATATTTGTGTACTTGATTAATTTATAATATGAGTAACAATTCTTACTGATTACCAACCACCTATTTAAAAGCTATTAATACCCAATGATCATGCAATATTAACAGTCTTCTTTCTAATTTATTACTCAGTTTGATCATGCAAAGTAATTAAACAGAAAGAGCATGAAGTGTCAATAGATTTATCAATTCAATGACTGACTGAAAATGAACACGCAATCCTTGATTCGACAGAGCATGCAGATTCAATTATTCCTAGAGTTCTGTTAATTAATTCAAGGTACGATCGCTGAACAATTAGTTAACTGTGTAAAGAGTAGCTAATTCTTTTTAAAGTAATATTACCAGGAATAATTTAATCAAAAAGATTTAAACACTCATATCATAAATCATAAAGTTACCACAGATAAAGTAAAAGATCCCCCATCACCTCAGTGACGGGATTAGTTACACAACATAATATAAGAAAACAAACAAAATAAGACTAAAAGGTAACAAGAGAAGAAGAGAATTGGGAGAGAATCAATCCCGGGGGGGTTTTCAAATGTTCTGCTGAGCGTTCATTTTATAGGCAAAATTTTGGGCTCAACATGGCACCAGCACGGTCGTGCTCCCTTTACAGCCTGTTTACGCGTCACCGACCTTGCCGACATGATTTTTTGATATTTTTGGTTGAGCACGGCCGTGCTCCATGATGAAGAGGTCGTGCTCTATGGTGAAGAGGTCGTGCTCCATCCAATTTGTGACAAAGTTGTAAGAAATTGTCTTAGCTTTCCAACGCCACCAAGAACGCCTTAATCCGATATCTACAGCTCCAGATATGATTAAAATACCAACCAACTATCCCGAGAGCGCGTGGACGCGCGTGAGGCCCGCTCGTGGCTAATTGTTGCTTCAGAGCATGGACATGCTTCATTATATTATGCGAAGGCCATACTTAGCATTCTGGGCCTATTTCAAGCCCAAATTTGTATTTGACCACCATATTGCCTAATTTTTCATTTCTGCACAATTTAGATTAAAAGAGAGTGAATTTCAATTAATAATATTCAATAATTATTCAAATCACATTCTAATATCCTTATAAAAATGATGCAATATTGATGTTATCAACCTCACATGGATGATCGGATCTGCTCCTATTCCAAGGATGTGTTTTTTCTGATATATGAGGTTTTGTTCAAAGATATGGGGTTTAGGTTGCCTTTTTCTGACTTCGAGATAGCAGTTTTGTACCATCTTGAATTAGCCCCTTCACAGTTACACCCCAACGCTTGGGCGTTTATTAGGAATTTTCATTTGATCCTATCCCATATTTAACACTAAGTTTCTCCTTATGGGTGTGTACTATCTATGATATAATAATATAATTAATATATATAATATGATAAATTACAGATATATATTAGTATATTGTTATACTTAGAATATTATTATATATTATATAATGCTTGATTATATATATATATATATATATATAATATAATTAATATAATATAATATCGATCTATAATTTATCATATTATATATATAGGGAATGTATCAAGTGAGAGGAGTGTTTATACGAGAGGGTGAGAGGAGTGAATCCTAACCATAGATCAAATCATGAACTGTTAAGATTAAAACAAAAAGTCATGTGACTTTTTTAAGTGGTCATGTGGTCACTAAATAACTTCTAATCATGACCATCCATATATGGTTATATGGTCTAGATTTACTCCTCTCACCCTCTCATATTAAACACTATATACATATATATATATATATATATATATATATATATATATATATATATATATAATTTATCATATATTATATAATGCTTGATTATATATATATATATATATATACATAGATTAATATAATCTTATATAATATAAAGGGTATTATAGTAAATTTAACATTATTTTGTTTGTGTTGTCTGTTGTTACACCAAACAATGTACAGAACAACTAGCTGTCCAGTGACTTGAAGGTTTGTCTTATGTTGTTTTATCTGTTTTGTCCTTCAATGCAAATCAAACGCACCCTTAAATATATTTTTGTCCCTACTAGTAAAAATATTTTCAATTTCGTTTTCATATTTAAAAAATTATGGATCAAATTTGTATAAGGATCAAATTAAAATTAAGTAAATATCATAGATCACAGATATATATTTAAACCAAGAAAAATATAAAGAGCTCAAGACCAGTGTACATATAAGCTGCAACTGTTGAAGGCTTGAAGAAGTACACATGGAAACCAGCTACACTGACTAATTACATTCACAAAATTTCAGGAATATAAAAAGGCAAAAAAGTCAAAATATATAGCTAAATTCACATTAGCTGAAAGAGTATATCTAAGAAGAAAAGCACCATGTTGTGATAAACATGGGGAAAGACTATCTTAGTCATATCTACCATAAAGGGTATTAAGGAAACTTTCCTTCTGTCCTGAGAATCCTATTTCATCATCATCGGGCATATCTAGCAGTTGATTCAACAATGCAGAATCAGAAGTATCAAGAAACTCATAATAGCCTGACTCTAACTCTTCTATGCCATCTTCAAGCTTTGGTTTATAACCACTAGCTTGTTCTTCTTGTGACTTGTTCTCCAAGGCACTGCTTCTTCCAGAGTTTTTAACATCTGAACATGACTCCAATTTTGAGGATGATGATGTTGCATGTGAGGCAGTGCTTTGACACACTACTCCTCCTTTTTCTTTGATCATTCTAAATGATTTTCCAACCTCAGAATGCCAAAGTTGAAGAAAGTAGTCAGAATATGTTGTTTCACTTGTTGTTGACCATGAATTAAGCAATGCTGATTCCATTGACAACCTTGCCTCAGCCTCAACTCTTGCACTTTCCCATTGTACCGTGTGGCGCGTGGAAGGAGATTCCGGTCTGAGAAGAACACTATGATCAGGACTGAAAGAGTGTTGTTGTTGTTGTTTTGAATGTCCCAAGTACTGAGGGACGCGCTTCTTCAGTTGCGTGTTCCAGTAGTTCTTTATTTCGTTGTCTGTTCTTCCCGGAAGTTGGGATGCTATAGCAGCCCACCTAAGAACATGGGTGGTTTGTTATACATATAAAATAAATGTAATATGATTACGTGATAAGTATATATGGATCAATTCAAATGAATGCAACCAAGTATTGGAGAACAAGCAGGGTTGCTAATTGCATGAGGGAATTCCGACAATATCAATTTTTTTTTCTTCTGAAAATGAGTACTACAATTTTTTTCTTTTTCATGAAGCTTATTAAAGGATTGCATTTCTATAATGGAGTAAAGCTCAGGAAGCATCTCCCTTAGCTTCACTTTCATATTTGACTGCAGATCCAATCAGGTTATGCTGCCCCAAAACCTAGATAACCTTCTATTCTTACCAGCAAAATATGTGGAATTGCCATCAGAATAGCATTTTAGTACATACATCAAATGAAAAGATAATTCAAAATACCTTCTTTCTTTGTTGTTTCAAATTTGTTGACATGTTACCATGAAGAATGAAAAGGCAGGTTTGCTTCTACTAGCTGTCCATTGTGAGTAGTGGAAGATGGTGGGAGTAAAAATGTTCCTTTCAACAGGATATTTTGACAATACTTGGAAATAATGGAGGTATCTGGCTAAATGATGAAAATAGAAAGTTGAAACCAATCATTTTCCTTATATATTTTTTTTTTTGTACTTAAGGATCCTTGATGGCTCAGATAATTTAAAGAATATAATTCACGGATACTGAAACTGAGAAGAGATCAGATTCTCCCTTTCCCCAAATAATCTATTTGAAAGGTTGACTTGCATATCATGTATGCAGAAAATGAAAAGAAATCAACTTATTTACTCCTTTAAATTGGTTCAGCAGAGCTTAAACATGACTATTTTATTTCCTTGGAGAGATGTGGTGGAAGAAAATTCCAGAGATAAGAAATATCTATGGAGCACATATATAAAAGGAATCCATGAATTCAAGCATTATCATTAAGGAGGCTTCATAGGATGCAACATGTTAACTTAGGGCTCAACCAGCTGCAACATCAAGGTTTTTAAGATCTCTGTAATCACATTTGCGGTCGCATTTATTCGCAATTTTCCACATTATCAAGGATTGCAACATAATCACGACTGCGATTGCATTTGAAAGAAAATTAGCATTCAGAGCAAGGTGTTTACCTGTTGCCAAGCACGGCGTGAAGCCGAATAATTGTATTTTCTTCATCAGTAGTAAATGGTCCACGCTTTATGTCAGGGCGAAGATAATTTATCCATCGAAGCCGGCAACTTTTTCCACATCTAAGGAGACCTATTAAATTTTGAACATTAGAGTTTTACTAATAGAAATTCAAATTTCTGGTATGAATAGAGACTATTTTGGAGAACAGGCTTGTGGCTTGCAAGTCTTTTGACATAAATTCTTATCAGATAGATACCTTGATACAATCTATGACATCACCTCTAGGCATCATAATATGTGATTTTTGTTCATTCTTTGCCACAAGATTCAATAACATTCAACAAAGACCTATGCTTAAGTATAGGTTAAATTAAGAGTTAAATACGTGTTTTCAGTCTCTATAAAATTTATATTTTTTGTTTTTAAACCTTGTACCCACTTTTTAGTATCTACAAATTACAAAACTTTATGATTTTTATTCCTCTTTAGGGACTAAAAGCATACAGTTTTGTAATTTATAGGACTAAAAGGTGAGTACAGGGACTAAAAACAAAATTCAAGATAAATGTAGGGACTAAAAACATATTTAACCATTAAATTACAGCTGTGTTACGTGGACACCAAAAATCGACAACAAATCGGCACCTGGTTAATGACGTGCAAAAGTTTGGTTAATTCAGTTGAGTAGTTGGTTAATAGTTAATGGTTAATAACATGCAAATATTTGGTTAATGACGTGTAAAAATTTGGTTAATTCAGTTGAGTAGTTGGTTGATGGTTAATAGTTAATGACGGGCAAAAGTTTGGTTAATGTATACGATTCACCATTAACCAACTACTGAACTGAATTAACCAAACTTTTGCACGTCATTAACCAGTTATCGATTTGTTGTCAAATTTTGGTGTCAACCAAACATTTCTCTTAAATTAACTTCCAATTTCTTGTACAGTAAGTATCTCTTCAACTCTCTTCTTTATGTTGTGTCAAAATTTCACTTTTTGACACATCAAATCCCCACTCAAACACAATTTTTTAAACCATTTGTCAAGGGGAAAAGTACCGGTAGTATGTTCTATACATATGGCAATATGACAACAAAACATTGTTAATTGCAAAATAACTAAGGGTGTTCACAAACCGATCCAATCCAATTCAAACTGCAGCCATCGAACCGAAAAACCGCAAACCAAAAAAACCGAAAACCGCAAAAAACCGAAATTTTGGGTTGGATTGGATCGGTTTTCGGATCCTTCTAATGGAACCAATCCAAAGTATTATTACATAACATAATATTATACTTATAATTACCTTATTTTTAATATATTTTCTCACACATTTTAAAATTTAATTTTTTAAATTATTCATGTAAATTTTTATATAATATAGAATATTTTATTTTTTTTAATATACATTTTTAAGCTTGTAAATAAATTATTTATTCTTATTTTTATAATTTTAAACATATTTTTCTTAATTTGTGGATCTACTCATCTTTTTCCCATTTTATAATTCTCTTTCACATTAATACAATAATGCATGATATATCAATACAAAAAAATAATGCGTGATATGGTCGTACCGCAAGCATTTCTGGGGTCAACGATTCCTTTTGATTATTTCATAGTTTCGTTTATAAGATGCAAAAAAAAAGCTGGGTCGTTACTGTCCTACTGTTGGCTACTGCAATACTATTAGTTTAATATTATGAAATGTAAGTTATCGTTATTTTCGTAATTTCACCATTTGAAAAAATATAAACCAGGATATTAGATTATAAATGAGAAACCGAAATCCAATCCAATTCAAACCGAAGTAAATCGGATCGGTTCGGATTTGATTTTAAAACCAAACCGATTGGATGATTAGAGTAAAAACCAAAAAGATTAGATCGGATAGTTTTTCTCTTTAAAACTGATCCAATCCAATCCGCGAACACCCTTAAAAATGACTATTACACACACACTATCATCACCTTAGTTTCTTTCTATTTATTTTGTCCAGGAAACAAAGGTCTATATTTAACCAAGAGGAAGAGAGGGAAAAAAAAGTAAAAATCTGAGTTACAACATAAAGAAATTACTGCAAATAGAACACAGCCAAAACCAACAATCAAGTTTTCTTTTCCACATTAAGAAAATCACATTGTGCTTGGAGTTTCTTCAAGTACCATAGTCTTCAATTAATATCTAAACACCTTGACCCAGAAAAGGGCTGCAGAAAATGTTGTCTTTATGTTGTTGAATCATTAATACAAGACTTCAAAAGTTCACTTTTTTTTTTTTTAAAGAAAAAAGTTCACTTTTTTAAGCATAATGCAGAAGCAGAGAAGAAAGGGGGAAAAAAAAACAAGAACAAGAACATGGGAAAGACATAGCATAGGATTAGGTTAGGAACATGAACCTGCTTGCTTGGGGAGTGTTCTCCAACTTCCATGGCCATGCTTGTTAATATACTCAACTAATGCTTCATCTTCTTCAGGAGTCCAAGCTCCCCTCCTCACTTCGTGTTTATCACAACATGGTGCTTTTCCCATCTTCACCCTCTCATAACCACAACATTAATTAATAATCTCACTTTGATAATAACAGCAACCTTGCACACCACCCTATCATTAGTTAAGAAGGAGTGTTGAAGAAGAAAACCAAGTGATGGGATAAAACCTTTGAAACAGGATGCAATAAATACATATACGTATAGGACAAATGGGTGGCTTAGGCCTTTTATAGAGGTCCAGGTTTGCATTTAATACACTACATACTCTGTAAGGTAATGCCACAGGGTTCTCAATAACGTCATAAAACACACAAACATGGCACAGTAAAGAAAATACTCTCTCAGTCTCATATTATTATCTTTTAAGGTTATGGACATGTCTTACAAAAAATTATTTATTGTACCTATTTCAAGATAAACTAATTTATTTTGACTAAAATATCATTATTGTAGTGGAAGTTAAGTGAAATGGTATATTAATACTACATCTGGTCATATTTATAATAAACAAAATGATTTATTTTTTAGGTCATAAATATAAGAAATAAAGCCTTATTTTCAAACACATTAATTGCTCAACTCCATATTTACCCATTTTTAGTATGAGAACACTTAACACTGAACCCATCTTTTCTATGCAAGTGGTATTTGTGGAAAAATAAAAAATATAGCATCATTATTTTAAAAATATCGAATATTCCTGTGAAAAGGGAATTGTTGATATTTTCGTCAAATTACCTCAATCAATGATTAAAGTTGATTTACCTCACAATGGTAACTTTAAAGCTGTCTATAAATACTCCAACTGTACCATTGAAGAAGGTTACAAAATTACAATTTAAGTGAGCAACCTAAAATTATGTGTCAAGCACTCTGCGAACCAGACAGAGAACAATTCTTCAGCGTCGTATTCTTTCTTTTAAAAAGTTATATATTTTGTATTTAAACTTTTCATCTTCTCGTATTGAGAGTTATTTCTCAGTACTCAAATCTTTCTTGTAAAAACTTGTATAGCCTTGTAATAGGCTGATTCCTCAAAGGCTCGAATGCACTGAGTCGTTTTGAGAAGTTAAGAGTATTGTCAAGTTTGTGACAGTAGAATACTCTTAAGTGTTTTGTAATCAGTGTGATTATGTGAAAAATCCTTCAGAAAAGAAGGGACTAGATGTAGCTGCCAGTTGGTGGTGAACTAGTATAAATCTCTGCGTCTACTTATACTCTATTGCTTTTATTTACCATCTACTTTACGAGAAAAACAAGTTTTCACGAACTATCTTTCAGCGTCCGGTATTTTCCTACATCCGGTGATAAAAGATTTTTTGAAAAGTACTTGGTTTTGGTCATAAGTTTTCAAAAAGTTTGCAACACAATTCAACCCCCTTCTCGTATTCACGTTCAAGATATAGAGATTCAGATTTGCATTTAATACGCTACATACTCTCTAAGGCAATGCCACAGGGTTCTCAATAACGTCATAAAATACAAAAACGTGGCACAGTAAAGAAAATACTTGCTCTCTCTTTTATTATTTGTCGTTTAAGGTTATACACACGTCTTAAAAAAAATTATTAATTGCACTCGTTTTCAATATCGTTAATGTAATGAGAGTTAGATGGAATGGTCAATTAATACTACTTTTGTTCCTATTTATAAGAAACAAGATGTTTTATTTTCTTAGTGTAAATATAAGAAACAAAGTCTTATTTTCAACTACGTTAATTGCTCAATTTCATATATACATTTTTTTATTATAAAACCGCTTAACACTGAACTTTTCTTTTCTCTGTCTTTAATTCATTTAGTGCAAGTGGTATTTGTGAAAATAATAATAATAATAAAGCATCATTAATTGAAATGGTTTAAATATGTTTTTAGTCCCTCAAATTAGGGAAAAATTTGGTTTTAGTCCCTCAAAAAAATTTTGTCTGCTTTTAGTCCCTTTAGTTTGAAAATGTGTCACATTTAGTCCCTGCGAATTTGGTTTTAGTCCCTCAAAAAAATTTTGTCTGCTTTTGGTCCTCTTAGTTTGGAAATATGTCACATTTAGTCCCTGCGACTGTTTTCGTCTGCTTTTTAGTCCCTACTTTTAGTTTAGTTTTAGTACCTCATTTCTCTCTCTCCCTCTCTCCATCTCTGTGCAACCTCTCTAACACCAGGTTCGATGTTATTATTCCCAGCAATATCAGTCGAAAAGCAGACGAAAATAGACGCTGTGACTAAATGTGACATATTTCCAAATTAAGGGGACCAAAAGCAGACGAAATTTTTTTGATGGACTAAAACCAAACTTTTCCCTAATTTGAGGGATTAAAAACATATTTAAGCCAATTGAAATTTACCTATTTCAATGTTCTTGGTCTTGATGATTTTGTCAAATATTTTTTATATATAGGATCAGAGTTAGTATATAATAGTTGAGAAATAAATAAATAAATAAATAAATAAATAGGAGTATTGTTACAAATAATTTAAAGACAAATAAATATTCGAAGTGACAAATAAATATTTGAAGTATAGGACAAATAATACGAGGAGGAAGGACTATACATAGCAGCTAACGTGTAGAGAGAAGCAACACCACTGAAGTGGATGAGGGAGAAGGGAAGAAAATGACAGAATAATATTCAGAGAAGCAAAATGCAAGACTTTCAAATGAAGACTTTTTGAGATGCCAAAAACGAGGGAATTGCTTGGTTTAGATGCATTGAGCTAAGAAGACATCTATTTTTTGTCTGAAAATTCTTTGAATCCAACGTCATATGGTATGTTTGTGCATCTCATGCAAAGATGCATTTTCTCTGTGGTTCTGTTCAGCACCTGCGTTGCTGCTTTTCATGTGAAATCCATACAAACCCAATGGACAAAGCCCATAATTTGAAAAGAAAAAAAAAGGACACTTGATTGATAGATAGTAAATAAATAGGTTTAATTGTATTTTTGGTCACTTAATTTTTTCAATTTAGCAATTTTGACCTTTTATTTTATTTTTTTTGATTTTGGTCTCTTAACTTTTTTAATTTGACGATTTTAGTATCCATACTTTTTAATTATACTTTTAGTCCCTCAAAATCATTGATTTTTTACAGTTTTGGTCTCAAAAATCTTGGATTTTAGGAAAGTGAGGGACCAAAATGCACAACCCACGTTTTTTGGGACCAAAAGTGTAATTGAAAAAATATAGAGACCAAAATTACCAAATTGAGAAAGTTAAAGGGCCAAAATCGTAAAAAATAAAATAAAGAGACTAAAATCGCCAAATTGAGAAAGGCGGGCACCAAAAGTGCAATTAAACCTAAAAAAATGAATGTTAATACTTAATACTACCTCTAATCCTATGTATAACAAACAAAATGGTGCATTTTGTGGTCCTAATTATAAGAAACATAGACCCATTTTCGGTTATATTAATTGTTAATTTCCTTTTATACCCTTATTTTATTATGTATATTAATGAGATACTGAATAATTCCTCATATAAGTGTAATAGTATCTTGCATAAAGGACAGAAAGACATCATATTCAACCATTTATTACTATGAGTATTTTTTGAATAACATTTAAATTAAAATGACTTAAGTTATTTTTCTTATTATTGATAATTTGTTATATATTTCTTATAAAAACACTAGAGACAGTAATATATTTTTAAGGTTTTTTTTGTTATTTTATAAATCTAACTGTATTTTAATAAATAATTAAATGCATCTTTATGATAAAAGGAAATAAAATTTTGGCTTAATTGTACTTTTGGTCTCCTGGGTATCGTGATTGTGCAATTTTGGTCCATCGGGTTTCAATTAGGCGAACTAGTTTCTCTAAGTATTGTAATTGTGCGATTGTAGTCCCCCAAGTTCTGATTGTGCGATTTTGGTCCCTCTTGCCGTTCAATTTATAATCGAAATTACTGATGCATCACATGTAGGTATGACGTGACACATAACTTGATCTGGTGGCATGTTAGTTGGCTTAAAAATTAAAGGCTAAATTACACTTTTAATCCCTTAATTTTAATGTAGCTTTCAATTTGGTCCCTTATGTATTTTTTGTTCCATTTTGGTTCATTGAGTTTACAACATTATACTACGTTGGTCCTTTTGTTATTAACGCCGTGAAAATAAGCTTGTGTGTCAGTTAACTAGTGATCTGTTAACTGAGGTGTCACTTAGATGGACCAAATCAAAAAATAAAATAAAAAAATGACCAAATTGACGAATGGATCATTTGCCAAAATTGATGGGGAGGTAGCTGAGAGAAAGAGCAGAGCCTATCATGGCTTCTGATAAAAACATTCAATGCCATCTCTGTGCAGGACCCCTTTCAAAGGAGATGGTATTTTCCACTTTCCCAATTTTTTTGCACACTTTTCTCTCAATTCAATTCCTTTTCCCCTTTTGATTTCATTCTTTTTTTTTTTCAATTTTATGCAGGAAACCAGTAAATGGACTGTTGCTCCTCTCGTCAGGGACAGCTTTTCCATGGTTAAATTCTCCCCACCCCAATTTCCAGGAACTAAATTACAAATAAACAAAAAAACCGTTTTTATTTCCAACATTGGATTTGTATGTTAGAAAACCTACAAGACGGACCTCCTCCTGCAGTACCATGAACAAGGCGATGCTTGGAGTGGAAGCTTGGTTCCTACGGTTGCCTGAAACACCGTTGAAAATTGTTGCAGTGATTGCAGAAATACTAAACTTCAATTTGGAGAAGATGATCGATTCGTCAATTTGGTCCCTTATCTTATTTTTTTTCTTTCTAATTGGTCATTTTAAGTGACACCTCAACTAACAGATCACCAGTTAACTGACGCGTAAGCTTATTTTCACGGCGTTAATAACTGAAAGATCAACGTGGTATAACATTATAAACTTAAGGGACCAAAACAGAACAAAAAATATATAAGGGACTAAATTGAAAACTAAAATAAAATTAAGCAACTAAAAGTATAATTTAGCCAAAATTAAAAACCGATATAGTTTTATTGTTATAAATTGAACGAAAATTGAACAGATAGACTAAAATCACACAATTATAATACCTAGAGGACTCAATTAAAAATAGGGGAACTAAAATCGCACAATCACTATATATCGAGGACCAAATTCACTGAGTTAGAACTCGAGTGCCAAAATCTCACAATCAAAAAATTTAGAGACGAAAAGTGCAATTAAACCTATATTTTTAATTACTCATGTGTGAAAAGATCACTTGAATTGAACTATGTATATTGAATGTCATTAATAGGACAATATTCCACATGTACATTTCTGGTAAGGTAAGAGCAGTATCATTAATGATGCGAATAGTTGCATAGTTAGGTGACAACATATTAAAACAAGAAGATGAAAAGGCCAAAAAACAAAAAAACAAAAAAAAAACAAGCACTTCCTCCGTCTCATATTAAGAGTCACATTTGTAATATTTTTTTATCTCAAACTATTTATTATTTTACAATATCGAGAAATAATTAATATTTGTTTCTAATAATACTCTCATTTAAATGAGAATAGTTACAATATTCAACCGTAATGAGTTGATCATAAATAAAAATATAAATATATTTTAGTCTTAACACATTATTTTACTATAGAAATTAACATATTTAATTATTTTTTTAAAAAATATGCATTATTTAAACAATTATTATTATGAGAGAGAGAGAGAGTACTTCATGAAGTCATGAATCAAAGGAACAACTGTTGTTTAGGGACAGTAATTGCTAGGATTTCGGAAGAGTATTAATATCCATTTCCGTGTATGTTGGATAAATATCCCTATCTGACTTGACATTTTTTGTTTAGAGTAAATACCAAAAATGGTCCTAATAAAAAATGTAGTATCTAGTTTAGTCTTTCAGAAAAATTAAGTCTTGAAATAGTCCTCGAGAATTACAAACGAGAGATAATGTTAGTCCCTCCATTTCCTTCTGCCCAGAATGACCGTTAACTTGCTGATGTGTACAGTTAAATGGTTGATGTATCTGTTAGTATGTCCAACGTGTCTAATTGTAAAGACTAAAAATAAAAACACTTAAATTGATCCCTAACAAAAATTGAAACACTTAAAATATGATACGGTAACACCCAAAATAGTCTCAAATTAGTCCCTAACAAAAATTAAAACACTTTAATTTTTGAGTAATTAATATGATAACACTTTAATTTTTGAGCAATTAATTTAATGAAAAAAATCTTTCAAAAATTAACATAATAATAGACTAACAAACCCAACTGAGTGTTTATTAAAATGACATAAACAAACTAATGTGTAGTTATATATGATTATATTATAGTTTGCAATTAATGTTTTAAAATTTATTGAAAAAATATTAATTAGTTATATATATTTATTTTATGGTTTGCAATATCATCTAGTTATTCGGAAATGTGATTGAGTACATTGTATTTTAAACCGTGTAGCCATGACCAAAATCATTAATTTTGTTGGAAAGGACAAAGTTTGCCAGCTCCTATAACTGAGTAAGAGGACGAAATGAATGACATCTATCTTTTGTGTACTATTGTTCATGCATGAATCTATGTTTGTTTTAATAGAAATTGAGAGAAAGAAACTCAGGTAAATGCTAACTAGTGTGGTTAATTTGAGTTACAGATTAAAGGATTAAAATTAAAATGTGTTACTCAAAATCACAACTTTTAAAATTATTAATGTATTGAATGTTGTATTTTTTAATAAATCATCCAAGGTCATGCACTTAGGTTATAATTTGGTATTAGGTTATCCTAAAATTATTTTCAAAAGATTATAAATAATCTTTCATAACAGATGCTTGTTGGTTTAAATGAAGAGAAACTTGATTTCTCTTAAATATGATTTCAAGTTTGAATTTTGTGAATGGGAAAAATAAATACTAGAAGAGTTTTTATAAAATCTAAATAAAGGAAAAATTTTAATTTAACTTTAATTTTCTGTAACACCCCGTTTCCAGAGCGCTACTAAACTAGTATGATGATAAAAGTTGACATATTTCTGAAAAGCGGAATACTCTGCATTGCACGCTTTCCAAAAATGTGGTTCTATATTTTTTTTTAAAAAACAAACTTCTTTAAGAAAGAGTGGTCAGAGTACTACAGCGATTTTAGAAACATGGCGGTGAATGAATAAAGACACCAATTTAAACCACATTAACCATACTCATTTATTCCATCAAGTCATATAAGACAATACATGTCTGGAACCATAATAGGCATTTTATTACAACACTGAAATGAACTACAAATATCTTATAGCTGGTCGACACGCTGCATCCCTTACTAGTACTCTAGTAAGTTGCGAGAGAAACACAGGTAGGAAACCAGACGGCTATCCTCAGCTACTCTTCTCCGCAGTCCCAAATCATCCGCTTGCTCCGCCATTTGGGTTACATTCATTAATTGAAAGAACCACTGGCAAGGGTCCCATACCTCCACAGCAGAAACAGAGTATTCCTGCTTTGGCCTGTTTCCCTTTTTCTCCACTTCCTTTGTTCTGAACTACAGTACAGTGATCGCCTCGATTGTTCTCCTGCGGATGTTGGTATGGCTTCTTCTGCTGTCGTCTCCCACGTCCGTGATTCTGGGGGGTTATGCCTGGTCGGCCCTACAATCCCAACGTTGTTGCTAGCAGACTCGGGCTTGGGTACCTGGCAGTCCTTAGCAATATGTCCTGGTTCATAGCAGTTGAAGCATAACTTATAGCTCCTTACAGGACAATTAACGGCAGTATGTCCTGACTTCCCACAACGGTAGCAGACTTGCTCGCCTTTGTTCTGATTTTCTCCGCCTGAATTCTGGGCATTCTAAATCCTCTGATCCATCTCTGACTTGTCTGCTTTAACAGAAACAATTATTCGTTTCGGAGATATTGGATTTCCACGAGGTCTTACAACCTAGTCAAAACCCATAACAATTTTTGTATGTCTCAGCACACATTGTTTCAATTAAGAAACAATTCCAAACAGGTACAAGTAGAGCTACTCTACTTGAGGAACAACTATCACACAAACACAAATTGACTCACAACAAGACATAGTTTGACCCCTAACAATCTGTTCCCTACACAACTCGACACTTGACCAGCTATAGTTTCCCGACTCACAGTCCGATTAGAACCGAACCGCTCTGATACCACTATTGTAACACCCCGTTTCCGGAGCGCTACTAAACTAGTATGATGACAAAAGTTGACATATTTCTGAAAGGCGGAATACTCTGCATCGCACGTTTTCCAAAAATGTGGTTCAATATTTATTTATTTTAAAAAAAAAACTTCTTTAAGAAAGAGTGGTCAGAGTACTACAACGATTTTAGAAACATGGTGGTGAATAAATAAAGACACCAATTTAAACCACATTAACCATACTCATTTATTCCATCAAGTCATATAAGACAATACATGTCTGGAACCATAATAGGCATTTTATTACAACATTAAAATGAACTACAAATATCCTATAGCTAGTCGACATGCTGCATCCCTTACTAGTACTCTAGTAAGTTGCGAGAGAAACACAGGTAGAAAACCGGACGACTATCCTCAGCTACTCTTCTCCGCAGTCCCAAATCCTCCGCTTGCTCCGCCATCTGGGTTACAATCATTAATTGAAAGAACTACTGGCAAGGGTCAACTTCTCAAATAATCATAGAAACAGTAAAACATAAAACAAGAAATAACAAGATACACAAATGCCCCATAATGCAACTCAAGACTCTCTCCCAAAACACTCTCTGAGATTTTCGGAAAGTAACGCCGATCCATCCACTGAATATCAGCCGTAGCCTTGGGCTCTCCTCCCACCCTAGGACATTCAGCTCAGGTTCCTTGACGTTACGACGCCTAGCTAATCTACCGAAAAACCGGCCATAGCTTTTTAAGGGATCCTAGCTCCCAAGGTTAATCGGCTCAAAGCTCACAAATGTCACGACCAAACTCCCACAACCCCAATGAATAAATCAACTCATATGATGATTCAAAGAAGCAAACTCGAATAAATATTCAACCTCATATTAAATAATTATTCACACAGAACTCATCACGATATAACGCAGTTCATCAATTCATAGCAAGACAATGCAACCAAGTCATATTGTAAACAATCAGAATACAAATCATCCCTCTGCAGCTCAGTGGAGTTAACAAAGAGGAAAACAAACAAGTGTGGGGGGTTGGGGACAGCTGCCAACCTCTTGCAGACAAGCCCACTAGATAATCATTGTAGATGTCAGACAATAAAACAAACGAAGGGGTTCGGGACCCTCACTTCGAACCCTGAGGTTCTCAGACTTCTTCGCTTAAAGACTTAAAATTAAATCCTATGCAATATCTAAAGTTGCCCTTACTCACACTACACTATATAAAATATATAATGTGAAGCACCCTTACCACAGTCGTCAAGTCTCGAGCCAACACACTCCTCGGTCTCACGCAGCAGGAACTCGAGTATCACAAGTCCTAACACCACAACAAAACTTAGTACAATCCTAAGTCATTGAAAATAACCCCTTAGGCTTAGACTTAACTCCAATTCCTAGGTTCTCAAATCCCAAAAACATATACTAAATAAGAAATTACCTACACTTAATTGTTTACAAACTAGGAGTTCATATATTTCAAAACCTAAAGTTTTCTTGAAATATGTACAAGTTGGAAAATAAAGTTCTACTACTAAACTCAAAACATAAAACCATAACTAAATTTCAACCTCAATAGTAATAATATTTGATTCAAGGCTCCACTTGGCTTTTAGGATTACAAAGGATCCCTTTTTGCCTTAAGTGTTTTCATTGCCCTTAATGTCCAAAACAACTTCCAAATCAAAATTCTTTCTTGACCAAAACATTCAACAAACACAACTAAATAACAATCAAAACAACAAGTGATTGAAGTTAAACTTCCCCCAAAAATCCTCTCTATGTCACGGCTCTAAGGAGCTCAAAGGGAAGGGAAAATTAACCTTTGATCACCCTAAACTAGCAACAAGAAACTAGAAGCAAGGAAACAAAACACTATCCAATTTCAAATACCCAATCAAGGTTTCTTCCAAAAACTCAAAGGCTTTATAATTTCATTATTTCAAATCAACTAAAACATAACACTCTCCTACTAATTTTTCTTCCATAACTTTTGATTATTCAAAACCAAACCTTACATTAGAAACACACCAAGTCTTCATGACACATCCATAAACCTAAGGTTTTCAAAATCTCCATTTTCTTGACAAATACCAATTCAACAACAATAACAACACCTTCCAACTAATCCAACCATTTCCAAAGTTTTTTTCAAAGCTTAACTACAATTCAATTCAATTAACATAAGCCAAAGTTTTATAAAAAACATGCCTCTAAAGCTCTAAGGAGCTTGCGGCCCTCCTCCTTCTTTTCCCAAAGAAATTTGCAACTTCTAAACTAAATAAACCATATCATTCCAAATCATTTATTATCTCAATCCTTTCACAAATAACAACTAATTTCACAAACAAAGAGCCAATCTTTTTTTTCAAAGACCTTCAAGAACAAGGGTTTCATGAAAACTTATCAATCCAACCTTTAATTCAAAACTAATAACTAAACTAGCAATTATAACATCTAATAAGCAAGATCCACCAACTAATTAACTTGATTCTCCTCAAGATCACACAACCCCTTTTTCCCTTAGGTTAGGGTTTTCAAGAATTTGGGAATTTAAGTGCTCATTTCTCTCATTGGTCATGATCAAAAAATAATCAAAGCATTAAGAGAAAAATAAAGCAAGGAAATACAAGACTACACATATATACACACTCCCACGATTTGGGGCTGAAATAGAAGGAGGAGGAAATGGCTTGCAACTCACTTATAAGGTTGAGAAAGGTAATCAAGTAGAAGATGAACTTGGAAGCAAGAAATGGTGAAGATTGGAGATGGCACAAGTCGAAAATGGTGGAGCATGGAGGCCATGGAGGTCACGATTTTTGGGGCTGTTTGGTGAGGAAAAATGTGGCTCTTCAACTTGCTCACATGATGTGGAACAGGTATTCAAGTAGAAGAAGTAGTTAGAAACAAGTTTGGTGAAGGATTGGAGTTGAGATCATGCAAGGAAAATGATGGAAGGTGGAAGCCATGGATGGAGCTTCACTTTCTCTCTCAAGAAGATGAAGATGAAATAAAAATAGAGAGTGAGGTTGGGGTTTGGGTTGCTGCCATCCGCCCCTAAAATGGGAGGATTAAAAATTAATTTTTAATTAAAGCAACACTTGGTTAAAACAAGTTTAAAAGTAAGTGTATAATACTAATCACACCAAAAGTGACACCTATAACTAAAGTAATATGTTAATCCCATCAATGCATCTATCCCAATCTAATCTGACATCTCTCATGATTACTCTCTAATCTTAGAGTCTAGAGTGCCCTTAAAAATAACACGGCGTCAAATAATCGCGTTACCGATTAATTCTTTGCCAATAAATTCGCGAAAATTAATTTACCGAGAAATTAATTCACCGCGTGATAATACTTTATCATAAATATTAAAACAACTTAAATCACTCAAAAATAGTCACAACAAGTTACGATTCGATTTTCATCGAAATCAGAGTTCGTTTAAAATTTTATGCGGATAAAATTTACCTGGTGATTCAAAACGCGACGAAATTTTGTTAGAGTTTTCCGACGATTTTCGAAACATGAATTAATATGAAATATTAACTCTTAAATTTAATTTCATCTTGATTTAATTCAATCATTTTTTAGTCAACAAAAATACGCGTTACCACGTCACGCAGAAAACTTGTAATAAGTATAATTGATGAGTTCACCTTAAAAGCAGCATACGTCTACGCTTTCAATTAATTTGAATTGACGTCATGAATAATAATTATTTGTAATAATTGAATTATTCAAAATGAGTCAAAATAATTTCCCGTACTCTCAGTAATTCATTGAGGTGATCAATCTCTATGACTTATCTTCAAGTATTCAGGATTTTATCGCTAAAATAATTTTTTCTTAAAAATTGGGATGTTAAAATACCACCACCCTTAAAATAGTTTCGTCCTCGAAACTATACGGATAGCAAAATACGAAAAATTACTTTACTCAAAACCGTAAAATAATTTGCACATATAAGCATTCACAATACATATGATTATACGTAGTACTATAATATTTATAGCTACATAGTATAGCATGCAATAATAACAATCATACTCGAAGACACTACGCATATACATATAGCACACCGAAAAGTAAGCGCAGTTAGTGAACGGAAAAATCCTCACGATTGACTGACGCTTCATTCCAAAGCCACGATTTCTGCCCATTCATGATCACGAATACGAACGCGAACATAATAAGGATATAAAAGTCACTTAAAATCTTCAAAAAATTAAAATTCTCTTTTCCAGCCAACACTTTTTCTAAAAGAAAATATCAATTTCTTTGGAATACCCCAATACAAGAAACTAATAAAACACAATTTCATTTTCTCAAGGCTCAACCATTCTCATAGACACTAAGGTTCCTTTGAAATTAGGTTCTCATTGTCTCAAATTTATCAATCATACTTCAGTTCAAAGATTAAAACCAGATTAATAACTCACTTTTTATAAACACATTTTCATACACCATTAACTAAGTGCTCTAAACTCGAAATCATTTTTCTCTTCTCAGAGAACTATAAAAATTTACACTCTTGCTCAAAACTTTTATACTTAAGCTTTTAGGTTTAAAACACTAGAAAATCATTTTCTTCCGAACCCAAAACAACTACTAAACTTCTAAAAGGCCTAATTAACAAACATTATCAGTTAATCAAGTAAATACCAAGATAGCAAGTACTCCCTGGGTTTTAAAATAGTAATTAGTACCCAAGAAATTCTCTTCATTCAAAGTTTTTGCAATCATAATACTTATACTAAAACAAATCAAAGATTTTAAATGCTTAATTCCCTAAGACTCCACCTTGTTTAGGAATACAAGGATTCCTTTAAACATTTGATGTTTCATTGTCTTGAAATACTAAAATAACAATTTACAAAATTCTAACTCAATCAAACTTTTTTTTAAACTCCTAAACTATGACACTAACAAAACTATGAAAGAAGCAAGTTGGAAATCACTTTCCTTGGAGCTCACAGCTTCAACAACAAGATTAGGGGAAAATATTTAATTTTCTTTCCACAAAGCTTTAATAACGATATACTAAAACCACTTATAAGATTCTAAGAAATCAAGTAAGGACCTAAAGAAAATTAAGGTTTTTCTAAAACTCTTCTCCAAAAACCTTTCTCAAAACCATTCTTACTCATACGTAAACTTATAGTTCAAAAGATTAACACCAAAGCTATTATCTATTTCTACAAGAGAAAACAAAACCATTTTTAAACTTTACTACTAAATCATGATTTAACAGGATCATATAAAACTTGGAACTTTTTCACAAAATCAATAACAAACAATACCAGATAAAAATAAAATAATAATTTAACAAAAATCATTTCAAAATTTAAACCATCTTTAATGAGATTATTAACAACAATACAGAACCCGAAGGCAAGAGGATCAAAATATTCGCCGAGAGCTCCTCCAAGAACTCGCGGTGTTAATACATCAAAGGAAAGAAGGAACCCTACAATCACTAACCACAGAATCACAAACAACATCACTCACCACTGCCAAGGATAGGATGAAGTCTCATATAGCATCATCTCAAACTTACGAATTGGTCTAGGGAATGATAGAGAAAGTAACTCTCCAGGCTCTCCAAGTTTCTTAAGGTTCCTCACACACTCAAGTCACCACTCGATTTGGTATCACCTAAGGAAGGAGAATGGGGACATTGAAGCAGAACTCGTCCCCGACGTGTAACAGGAGGAAGAGGAAGGAAACTAGGTTCTCTCAACACTAATACCAATAATACACTTATTCTCTCCCACTTTCTTTTTAAGGTGATCGGCCAAGGAAAAGGAAAGGAGGGCATTGATTCCTCCAAGTTTTGTCTGACTAGTTCTCAATTCAAGGGAAAAGGTTATTCCGTAAGGTAAGGTGAAGATAAGACTTGGTAAAATCTTAAGTACTACCCCGTAATAATTAGACAACTGGTCACACACTAAAACTATTACCTTACCCCACTAAACCTCTAAATTCCATTCAACTGAGTCAAATGGATCTCGCGTGAGTTAAATTGTCATGAGACATTTAATTAATGCTTGCTAGAACTAATCGCATATAATATTTTCGTTGGGAAAATATGAATACGCTCATGATAAATAAACATTCACGCAATCAATCACATATATTCACAGTAGTATAAAGGTAAACTACTGCAAAACACAAATGTTAGTGGCAAACATGTCACATTCACAAAATTATAAAATCCATTTTAGTCTTTAAATGTACTACATACCAAAATACTTCAATCATCAAACACTTAGGTGATCTATATTCAGGATCACTAATATGCCAAAGATCAGACTAAATATTAATTATAACAACGTCTCCTACAGACAATCCTTTTTCCCAATTTTCGTCCAAGCATAACTCTTTATTGTTGCATTTCTCGAGATGAAGTCCTCGGACAAGGAGCTCGTTCCTCTGCTCAATGAGTAGATACGTCCTTCTGGAGTTGAATGTTGAACCTCCATCGCATTTGTAGTCGTTTCCGTATTTGGTTCTCGGCAATTCTTGGCATAATACCCAGGCTTCTTGCAATTAAAACACAACTTCTTCTCGAGTGAGCATTTACTAGCATAGTGTCCCATACCTCCACAACAGAAACAGAGTATTCCTGCTTTGGCCTGTTTCCCTTTTTCTCCACTTCCTTTGTTCTGAACTATAGTTCGGTGATCGCCTCCATTGTTCTCCTGCGGACGTTGGTATGGCTTCTTCTGCTGTCGTCTCCCACGTCCGTGATTCTGGGGGGGTTATGCCTGGTCGGCCCTACAATCCCAACGTTGTTGCCAGCAGACTCGGGCTTGGGTACCTAGCAGTCCTTAGCAATATGTCCTGGTTCATAGTAGTTGAAACATAACTTATAGCTCCTTGCAGGACAATTAACGGCAGTATGTCCTGACTTCCCACAACGGTAGCAGACTTGCTCGCCTTTGTTCTGATTTTCTCCACCTAAATTCTGGGCATTCTAAATCCTCTGATCCATCTCTGACTTGTCTGCTTTAACAGAAACAATTATTCGTTTCGGAGATATTGGATTTCCACGAGGTCTTACAACCTAGTCAAAACCCATAACAATTTTTGTATGTCTCAGCACACATTGTTTCAATTAAGAAACAATTCCAAACAAGTACAAGTAGAGCTACTCTACTTGAGGAACAACTATCACACAAACACAAATTGACTCACAACAAGACATAGTTTGACCCTTAACAATCTGTTCCCTACACAACCCGATACTTGACCAGCTATAGTTTTCCGACTTACAGTCCGATTAGAACCGAACCGCTCTGATACCACTATTGTAACACCCCGTTTCTGGAGCACTACTAAACTAGTATGATGACAAAAGTTGACATATTTCTGAAAGGCGGAATACTCTACATTGCACGTTTTCCAAAAATGTGGTTCAATATTTATTTTAAAAAAAAAACTTATTTAAGAAAGAGCGGTCAGAGTACTACAACGATTTTAGAAACATGGCGGTGAATGAATAAAGACACCAATTTAAACCACATTAACCATACTCATTTATTCCATCAAGTCATATAAGACAATACATGTCTGGAACCATAATAGGCATTTTATTACAACATTAAAATGAACAACAAATATCCTGTAGCTAGTCGACATGCTGCATCCCTTACTAGTACTCTAGTAAGTTGCGAGAGAAACACAGGTAGAAAACCGGACGACTATCCTCAGCTACTCTTCTCCGCAGTCCCAAATCATCCGCTTGCTCCGCCATCTGGGTTACAATCATTAATTGAAAGAACCACTGACGCGGGTCAACTTCTCAAATAATCGTAGAAACAGTAAAACATAAAACAAGAAATAACAAGATACACAAATGCCCCATAATGCAACTCAAGACTCTCTCCCAAAACACTCTCTGATATTTTCAAAAAGTAACGCTGATCCATCCACTGAACATCAGCCGTAGCCTTGGGCTCTCCTCCCACCCTAGGACATTCAGCTCAGGTTCCTTGACGTTACGACGCCTAGCTAATCTACCGAAAAACCAGCCGTAGCTTTTTAGGGGATCCTAGCTCCCTAGGTTAATCGGCTCAAAGCTCACAAATGTCACGACCAAACTCCCACAAACCCAATGAACAAATCAACTCATATGATGATTCAAAGAAGCAAACTCGAATAAATATTCAACCTCATATTAAATAATTATTCACACAGAACTCATCACGATATAACGCAGTTCAGCAATTCATAGCAAGACAATGCAACCAAGTCATATTGTAAATAATCAGAATACAATTCATCCCACTGCAGCTCAGTGGAGTTAACAAAGAGGAAAACAAACAAGTGTGAGGGGTTGGGGACAGCTGCCAACCTCTTGCAGACAAGCCCACTAGATAATCATTATAGATGTCAGACAATAAAACAAACGAAGGGGTTCAGGACCATCACTTCGAACCCTAAGGTTCTCAGACTTCTTCGCTTAAAAACTTAAAATTAAATCCTATGCAATATCTAAAGTTGCCCTTACTCACACTACACTATATACAATATATAATGTGAAGTGCCCTTACCACAGTCGTCAAGTCTCGAGCCAACACACATCTCGATCGCACGCAGCACGAACTCGAGTATCACAAGTTCTAACACCACAACAAAACTTAGTACAATCCTAAGCCACTGAAAATAACCCCTTAGGCTTAGACTTAACTCCAATTCCTAGGTTCTCAAATCCCAAAAACATCTGCTAAATAAGAAATTACCTTCACTTAAATGTTTACAAACTAGGAGTTCATATATTTCAAAACCTAAAGTTTTCTTGAAATATGCACAAGTTGGAAAATAAAGTACTACTACTAAACTCAAAACATAAAACCATAACTAAATTTCAACCTCAATAGTAATAATATTAGATTCAGGGCTCCACTTGGCTTTTAGGATTACAAAGGATCCCTTTTTGCCTTAAGTGTTTTCGTTGCCCTTAATGTCCAAAACAACTTCCAAATCAAAATTCTTTCTTGACCAAAACATTCAACAAACACAACTAAATAACAATCAAAACAACAAGTGATTGACGTTAAACTTCCCCCAAAAATCCTCTCTATGTCACGACTCTAAGGAGCTCAAAGGGAAGGGAAAATTAACCTTTGATCACCCTAAACTAGCATCAAGAAACTAAAAGCAAGGAAACAAAACACTATCCAATTTCAAATACCCAATCAAGGTTTCCTTCAAAAACTCAAAGGCTTTACAATTTCATTATTTCAAATCAACTAAAACATAACACTCTCCTACTAATTTTTCTTCCATAACTTTTGATTATTCAAAACCAAACCTTACATTAGAAACACACCAAGTCTTCATGACACATCCATAAACCTAAGGTTTTCAAAATATCCATTTTCTTGACAAATACCAATTCAACCACAATAACAACACCTTCCAACTAATCCAACCATTTCCAAAGTTTTTTTCAAAGCTTAACTACAATTCAATTCAATTAACATAAGCCAAAGTTTTATAAAAAACATGCCTCTAAAGCTCTAAGGAGCTTGCGGCCCTCCTCCTTCTTTTCCCAAAGAAATTTGCAACTTCTAAACTAAATAAACCACATCATTCCAAATCATTTATTATCTCAATCCTTTCACAAATGACAACTAATTTCACAAACAAAGAGCCAATCCTATTTTTCAAAGACCTTCAAGAACAAGGGTTTCATGAAAACTTATCAATCCAACCTTTAATTCAAAACTAATAACTAAACTAGCAATTATAACATCTAATAAGCAAGAACCACCAACTAATTAACTTGATTCTCCTCAAGATCACACAACCCTTCTTTCCCTTAGGTTAGGGTTTTCAAGAATTTGGGAATTTAAGTGCTCATTTCTCTCATTGGTCATGATCAAGAAATAATCAAAGCAATAAGAGAAAAATAAAGCAAGGAAACACAAGACTACACATATATACACACTCCCACGATTTGGGGCTGAAATAGAAGGAGGAGGAAATGGCTTGCAACTCACTTATAAGGTTGAGAAAGGTAATCAAGGAGAAGATGAACTTGGAAGCAAGAAATGGTGAAGATTGGAGATGGCACAAGTCAAAAATGGTGGAGCATGGAGGCCATGGAGGTCACGATTTTTGGGGCTGTTTGGTGAGGGAAAATGTGGCTCTTCAACTTGCTCACATGATGTGGAACATGTATTCAAGTAGAAGAAGTAGTTAGAAACAAGTTTGGTGAAGGATTGGAGTTGAGATCATGCAAGGAAAATGATGGAAGGTGGAAGCCATGGATGGAGCTTCACTTTCTCTCTCAAGAAGATGAAGATGAAATAAAAATAGAGAGTGAGGGTCGGGTTTGGGTCGCTGCCATCAGCCCCTAAAATGGGAGGATTAAAAATTAATTTTTAATTAAAGCAACACTTGGTTAAAACAAGTTTAAAAGTAAGTGTATAATACTAATCACCCCAAAAGTGACACCTATAACTAAAGTAATATGTTAATCCTATCAATGAATCTATCCCAATCTAATCTGAAATCTCTCATTATTACCCTCTAATCTTAGAGTCTAGAGTGCCCCTAAAAATAACACGGCGTCAAATAATCGCGTTACCGATTAATTCTTTGCCGATAAATTCGCGAAAATTAATTTACCGAGAAATTAATTCACCGCGTGATAATACTTTATCATAAATATTAAAACAACTTAAATCACTCAACAAGTTATGATTCGATTTTCATCGAAATCGGAGTTCGTTTAAAATTTATGAGGATAAAATTTACCCGGTGATTCAAAACGCGACGAAACTTCGTTAGAGTTTTCCGACGATTTTCGAATCATGAATTAATATGAAATATTAACTCTTAAATTTAATTTTATCTTGATTTAATTCAATCATTTTCTTAGTCATCAAAAACACGCGTTACCGTGTCACGCATAAAACTTGTAATAAGTATAATTGATGACTTCACCTTAAAAGCAGCATACGTCTATGTTGTCTATTAATTTAAATTGACATCATGAATAATAATTATTTGTAATAATTGAATTATTCAGAATGAGTCAAAATAATTTCCCGCACTCTCAGTAATTCATTGAGGTGATCAATCTCTTTGACTTATCTTCAAGTATTCAGGATTTTATCGCTAAAATAATTTTTTCTTAAAAATTGGGATGTTACATTTTCTATCCATCCAAACAATATATAATAAACACTAAGATATTTTATTTTTATTTACTATTCACCTAAATTTTAGTTTGTTTATGCCAGTTTAATAAACTCTCAATTGAGCCAATTAGTGTATTATTATGTTAGTTTTTGAAAATTTTTGTCACTAAATTGATCACTCAAAAATTAAAGTGTTATCATATTAATTATTCAATTATTTTTTTACTAAATTTGTCTCTTAGGGACCAATTTTGGTGTTTCAATTTTTGCTGGGGACAAACTTGAGACTATTTCCAGTGTTATCATATCATACGTGTTCAGAACTATTTTGTGTGTTTCAATTTTTGTTAAGGACCAATTTGCGTGCTTTTGTTTTCAGCATTTACTATTAGACATGCTAACAGCCAGTTAACTATACACATTAGCAAGTTAACAGTCGTTCAAATGGAGGGACTAAATTTTTCTGAGGGAGTAAACTAGATACCGCATTTTTTGTCAGGAATCATTTTGGGTATTCACTCTTCTTGTTTTTCGTTTTTTTATAAATAAAAATTTAAAAATTTAGGGGTAGTGGATGACGTCCCATTCCAAGGTAAAGAAAACTTTCGGACTTAATGAGCACTTAGAAAGATAATTACATTTACCTCGAAAGTATTACACCTAATCTGACCCTTAAATTAAGTTAAGGGTCATCCTAACAAGTGCCATAACGGCATTGTTTAAGTATTCCAAACAAAGTAAATACTTATTGAAAAGGTAAGTTAATCTCTTCCCAATGTATTAAATACACAATTTTCTATAAAAACTTACTTATTTGGGCTTCTTAAACAATGTCCTTAGGGCACTCATTAGCATTTTCCTTAAATCAATCCTAAAGTTAATAGTATCCAAGCTAAACTAAACAAAAAATAAAAAAGGGGTCACGTGAGGTTGTTTAAGTTCTTTACCCTCTTCGTCTCTACCCTCCTTACTCATGCCCCTCGCCTTCCAACACCCACCGCCACTGCCCAATCATCGGACCATCCTGCCGTCGGTAGCTTGTCTTGCGGCGAAGATGCTGTCAAAGTGAGTTTCGTCCACCCATGTCCACCTTTACTGGCAGCCCTTTTCCAGCATTTGATGAGGCCAATAGGTGAGCTTTCCGTTTCGACAGTGGCAACTCCATGGTGGTCCGCGGTGGCCGCGCTCATCTCCGATGTTCAAAGTTTCGACGGGAAGTTGATTGTAATTAGTTGATTGTTTCATTCCTCATAGACAAAGAAACTAGTGTTCTGGATCCATTGCTAAACATTCAGAAAGGCTAATTTCAAACATAGCTTCCTAAAGATTCTTTTAAAGTCAGTGATGGTTACAACATTAAGAATCTGGTAAGTTATGACTCTATATCCCACCAATCTATCTAACCTTGGAGATGCAAACAAAGTAGCAGGCATCAATTTGACTAGGCGATACAAGGAGCTGTGCAATACTTTTTTAGTTGCTCGGCTAAATACTTGAATGTCTCATGTTTGAAACATTTCAAATTAATAAAAATGACCTTTTTTAAATAGCATTGGGTTACTTTTGTTATGTCTCAATGCTTTACCAATAAGGCATGAGTTAATGTATTTGATTTTGTTTATGTGCTCTCGTTCTGTTGTGTTGTGTATGCCCTATTATGAAAAGTTTTGATAAATTTTGATGCAGAATTAGAATTTATCACACGGCGGTTGCACCCAAAAAAAAAAAAAAAAGGAATTTATCACAGGGTGGTTATACGCTGCAGTTCTTGTTTAGTGGTGCACCGATATACCATTAATTTCAAACTTAAAAAATGGATGGTTAGATTTAAAATTAATCACAATTTACAATATTTGCTATTTGTTCCTACACTATTCCACCATCTCCGGTACATACACAATGGCTTCCTGTTTTCATGTCCACACTAGCATCAGCATCTCTGACGGCCACTTCACGGCCAAACTTTTCTCTGAACATCACTCACAGACTCGAACAACATCCTTCCTGCGTCTACCAAGATAGGTTCATGTATCTTAAGATCAATAAAGATACTCCCTTCACTCGTTCGAAAAAGCGCTTCGTTTGATGTCCTTCACGAGAAGACCATGAACCATCATAAGTCGTCAGATCTCTTCCATGAGACCCACTGCGAGACCCACCGCATGGATAACGGTGAGCATCCCTCACCCATGCTCACGCAGTCAATTTTTGGAGAGTCACGACGAGTTGGCCATCATCACAAACCGCCACGCGAACCACCACGACTTTGGCACCACCACTCAACAATTTCGTCCACAATATTTCGAACAAGCCACCAGTCTTGCACTGAAACCCACCAGAGAACCCAAAGTCAACGAATCGAAACGTTACAGCTGGGATGAGGAGATGGGTGGGAAGAAGAGGAAAAGACGGGGGAAATAAAGTTTCGGGAAAAAGGGATTGGGGGAAGGAGGAACATAAATGCAATTTATTTTCTCCGCATCACTGGTGCACCACTTTTGAAGTGGTGCATGTTATACAACGCCTTTGTCACATGAGGAAACATTTTGTACGAAGAACAATTAAATTTTGCAGCGCTTATGTTGTACTCCCTCCGCCCTTTAATATAGAACTATCTTATAAAATTTTCTTGTCTTTCAATGTAAGATTATTTTCAAAGACTAAGGTATATTAATTATTTTTTTATAAAATTACCCCCTATACAAAAGTGCGTTAATTCTCTCTCTCTCTCTTGATAGTCTTGGAAGATGAGAAGGATAACTTATGAAAATAACACACATTTTGTACAAATTTAATACTAATAACTAACAAAACTCACTTTTTTAAAGGCGTAAAATGGTCAAAGGAGTTCTATATTAAGGGACAGAGGGAGTATATTTATTCAAGGATGACAAACTGAAGCTCATAAAGCCATTTACATAAGTCTCACCCACAGAGGCGAACCCACGTTTAGTTCAGGGTGCGCACTTGCACCCCTGAACTTCAAAATTTTTCACTTACCACCCCAAAAAATTTTAATTTGGCTTTACTGCAGTTTTGGTATCCTTATTTTCACCAATCCGTAATTTTGGTCCCACTATTTTTAAATTCGCAATTTTAGTCCCCTAATTTTTAACATTTCTGAAATTGGGTCCTTTCTCTAATTTGGGTCAAAATTAGGTGATGTAGCAGGTCAAACGCTGACGTGTCCAATGACTATCTTGCTGATGTGTATTATGACGCACTAATCATCATACCATGTCATCATTTTATTTTTTATTTTTTCATTATTTTAATTATAAAATATTATTTAATAAATTAATTAAAAATGGCATAGTAAAAACCTTAAATCTGGCGTTTTGTTCATCGTCTCCTCCTACCTCCATCTTTTCCTTCTATGAACTTCTTCTTCTTCACCTTTAATCGCGTTCGTTTGTCTTCAAGCCATAGAAGAATGAGTTCATCACAATATTCTAGCTCAAGCAATGGCTCACCGTCGCGCAGAAGAAGGATGCATTGTTACTGGGGACTCGAAGCTCCGTTGCAGAGTTCATGGACACGAAATAAACATGGTTGGAGGTTTCATGGGTGTGGTCTATTCAAGGTACTCAAGTTTCATGTCCATTCTCTCTTCCTATTTCTAGGTTGTTTCTGATTTAGGTTTTTTTTTTCAGTTACAAGGTAGAACATAGATTTTCCAGTTACGATGGATGAGAAGATTGATTTCGCAGAGGAAGAAGAAGAAGAACGAGTTCACTGAGTTCGCTAAGGAAGAAGAAGAAGGATTTCCCCTTACTCTCACAAAAAACCTAAAGGAACCCATGCGGCCGCGAAAATCCCCCCCCCCCAATCTTCCATTTCTTTTCCTTTTCAATTTTTATTTTAGGGATTTAGGTTTTAAATTTCTTTAAACCCCAATTTTTATTTTTCCAGATTTTTTATCTATTTTCTGCCACTTCTTCCTTCTTTTCGTCTTCTTCTTCAACTTTCTTCTCTTCTTCTTCAGCTTTTGTATCTTCCGTTTTTTCTTCTTCTTTTGTTTCTGGTTCTTTTGCAGGAGGGGCAGGAGCAGCAACATCATGGTTCTTCTGAGAGGAAGAAGATGAGAGGACGAAGATGAGGGGCGAGCCCTGTTGGTGCTGTTGTTAATTTGTTGAATTTGTTGTTAGTGGAGTGTTGATTTGTTGAATTTGATCTAGAATTTGGTTTGTTGTTGTTCCATGTTGTTGTTAATTTTGCTGCTGTTGATGATGTTGTTGTTCTTGCTATTATCCAGAATTTGATTTTTATCTAGCACCAGAATTTGATTTGCATCCATTTTGATATATTAAATGATTTTATTTTATTTTTTTAAAATGGTTTAAATGACTTGGATTTTTAATTTATTTATTAAATTAAAATTTATAATTAAAATAATAAAAAAGAATTAAAATAATGAAAAAAATGACATGTGTGACTGCCACATCAGTGTTTGACCTGCCATATCACCTAGTTTTGACCCAAATTAGAGATAGAGACCCAATTTCAGAAATGTTAAAATTTAGGAGACTAAAATTGCGGATTTAAAAATAGAGGGACCAAAATTACTGATTTGTGAAAATAGGGGACCAAAACTGCAGTAAAGCCTTTTAATTTTGACCCCTTTGAAATTTATTTTTTGCACCCTGACCCCACCCTCACCCTCACTCCTCCTCTGCACAGTGCACACTCAACTTTCTTTCTTAGTATCTCAGAAAACTCGTTTCTCTCTCTCGCTCGAATCTCTCTCTCTCTCTCTCATACGCCGCCGCCACTATGATGAACGCCGGCGCCGGCCGAGCTGGACCTGTTAGCTCCCTCTGCACGCGGTGCAACTCGTTCTCTCTCCTGCAACAGCGTCTGCTCTGCTTTCTCTCTGTTCATGCAGTCACAATGCTTTCAAATCTCCATCTCCGACCACTCTTTCTTTCACGCAGCGGGCTTCACCTTCTCCATTTCCTATTGTTAGTGAGTTTTTTATGCCTATGTTAACGTTTTCCCCTTCAGATTTTTCCTAATTTTGAAAACTTAATTTCCCCCTTTCTCCTAGACTGTTGCAACGGTGTTATTGCCTCTTCTAGGCCCTCACGGCTTCTGTTCCCTTCATCTAATCAGTAATCCCTAATGGGCTAATGGCTAATGTGTGACACCCTTAACCCTGTTTTGAATAAAATAAAATAATTCAAATAAAATTAAAAAAACAAAAATTGATACGTGTTTGATTTTCAAATAATTATCTAATAAATAGCACCGTGTTAAAATAGAGTAAAAATTTAAACAAATAAAATTAACGTAACCAAATTTAATCCACGTAAAATTCCTGTGGTACGAGAGTGTCACATTTCAATAAAACTTCAAGTCAATTTTACCAAATAAATAAAAAGAGTATTTATTTAAAAAATAAGTCTGATAAAGCTAAATAAATTAAATAAATCCCCGAAAATATTTTTGTCACATTGTCTCAGAGCTATTACACAACCCAAGTTAAACAAAAGAAATTCCGTAGTCCACAACTAAAAATAAAAATAACATCACAAAACAAAATTCAATAGGCACTCATGTTCTTCAGTTTAGCTACTAACTCTAGGATTAGAAGTATCAGCAATTTAACATGAAACGCACCAAGAGACATACACACAAAGATGGGTGAGTACGTTGTAGTATATATATTTATAGCCACACAAACTTATGCAAACGTACATCAGGTTACGTACTCATGATGCAACACTCACGTTTAAACCATAAGCACACACATAACCAAACTCAGAGTCACAAAGCTATCTCAAGAAAAATGCAGATACAAGTAACACTACTTCATATGCATATGGTACCATCTACTACTCTGGGAAGCGGACTAGGAGTACATATTTGGTTTATTGAGGGAGAGCATTTGCGATGATCACCTCGTTACCTCATACTCTCACTAGTCATGATAATGTCTGGGGACTGTCGGGAGTCACGTAATCTTGCAAGTAGCTTCCCGATATCAAGTTGCAGCTTGAGTCACTTAGGTGCCACAGATTCGATATCTCATTCCGAAGGCCAGGATTATCTGCCACAAAGGCTCACCTCTATTGGCCTCCCTCTTTCATTTCAATAGTCGTTTCCCCCAAATCCTAATCAAGGTTTGATATGTCAATCATACACACAAGGTCGGATTTCCTCCGAGTATCCCAGTCCAATTTTTTATTGACAATCCATCATGGCCTATATGGCTAAGATCATCTCACAAGGAATGACTCAAGTCCCATTATGGCTACTTTTAGCTAAGTGACTTGCACACAAGGTCATTTATCCTTTCAAGGTCATTGTCACGAACGTTGACTTTTCACAATCATCATCACAATTTAATAAGCAAGATACAAAATAAATTACAAGGACAACTTAAAAACAACAACCGCGTATTTAATCATTTAAGTAAAGCACGTAGAAACAACAACAATAATAAATCAACCACAACATGTATTTGGGTCACGTTCATATAATTAAAATATGCAGAAAAACAACACTTTTCACAACAATAATCTACATATAGAAATTATTAATATTTTATGTATTATTAATGTATTATTTGTCCCATTGAAAATATCGACTTACTACTTCTAAAACAAATGTTTATTGTGGCATTCATTTTTGTTTGACAGTGCACTCAACATAACTTAATTCAAATGCATAGCTATGGTGCTTTTTTTCCCCTTCTAATTTTGTAACAATTCTTTGTCAAAATTTCTCATAAATATAAAAATTGAATATCCACACTCTCTCTAATATTAACTGCGAGCTGCAAAAGTTAATGGATTTGTAGATTATTTAGCCATGTACTAATTTGTAATAGTTTATACTGTTAATCATAGGGAAAATTGATAGTTCCATTTACACAAGATTTGAATCTTTCTTTGGCATCTGCTGTTAGCATCAATGGTGATTAGTGAAAAGTTGACATTCAATGGTGATAAAATTAGCAGCCAACTCCCAAAAAGTAGATCAATGGTGATCTACTTTTTGGGAGTTATAAAATTCTTCCTTTTTTCCATTTTCCAGTTTAATTTTATTTTACTTATACCAAGCATTGTAATTGATCAAACAATTGCTTTCTTTCTTATGTTGGTGCCCTGGTAATCACACTCATGTTCCTCAAACAATTGCTTTTTTTGCTTATTAAGATGTAATTTTATTATTAATTTAAGATCCTTTGCTTTTTTCATAATTTTAAAGCCATGTTTTGTTACTCTTTCATCTTTTCGAAATAGACTAGATGTGTCGCTGGTGGCGAATTTGAAATAGGCAGGGATTTGAAGAAGGAGGGATCAGTAACTAACACCAACAATCAAGGCTATTGTAATAATATTTCTTGCAATAAGTGTGGATATTGTCTTTTAGGGGTCTCGAGTTATGTTTTTATCTTCAAACAAATTATGCAGTTCAAGTACTTAACTGACACACACGATCAAGGCCATTGCGATAATGTTCCTTCTGATGTACTATTTTTTTATTGGTGTTTCTTGCAATAGATGTGCATGTTTGTTAGGGGTGTCAAGATATATATATATATATTTTTTTCAATTTCACAAATTATGTCGTTCAGCTATGATACTTAACATACATTTGCCTATAAACTCTTTTGACAAGGAGTAGATTGTATTCTATGTCTTATTTTTGTGATAATATTGCGATATTATTGTGCTATCAAATATCAACCACCTATTCTGTAATATTATCTGTCTGATGTTTTGTGTTGGATCAAGTTGTATAGAAATATTTTAAGTACCGTACATTCGAAGACCAGTATGAAACACGTGTATATGCAATATAATTCAAGATATTAATTATAACTAAATTTACATTGGCACTGTAGCAAACCATAATAACTTAATTGGACAAAATGATCATGATTCGCTGAGCACCTGACATACGACTTTCTCATCTAAAGACAATACATATGGAAGTCATTGTTTGAGTAACAATTTACAGGTGTCAATCAATGAGATAGGTTTCACCACATCAATATTTTTTAATCATTTTTTTCATGCCTCTTTTAGTGAAAGCACAATCTATTTCATATTTAATAATAAAATATTCAAGCCAGAGAAAAACAAATACACAACAGAGGAGCTCTCCTTCTTCGTTTCCATATCGGTGAAAGTTTCCAACTTTAACTCTGATCTACACAAAACGTGTTTCCGCGACCACCGAAAGGAGGAGAGAGCAAACTTCTCTCACACACTTCACTCCTCTACGTAGCAACTCTTTTCAAAATTCAAAAATTTTACTTCCTTTGGAATCAGTTTCCCAAACGCCTTCTATCTCACAGATCCCTCTCCTCCTCCTTCCTATAGAACATTGTCTGTTTCAGGTCTGACGGACCAGCTTCTCGCGACAGCGACGCGATTCGTGGTCGTGGCTGGCCGAGCTGACTGGCGGCAATGTTTCTGGTATGGTTCTGTTAGAGTTTGAAGAAGCTAACACCCATGGCTAATCCCTCTTCTTCCCTTGATGGTGATGGGTCTTGATGCTCAAATAGATAGTTTAGTCTTCAAGCTGTCGAGAAGCTCAACCTGTCGAGATCAAGCTCAACCTGTCGAGATCAGGATTGACTTCGGCGGACTTGAGCACCAGCGACGAGTTTGATCTCGACAGGTTGAGCTTGATCTCGGTTGAGCCTGATCTTGACAGCTATTCACATGATTTATTTCGACAGCTTGATTGTGATGGGTCTTGATGCTCCAATAGATAGTTGTCTTCAAGCTATCGAGATCGAGCTCAACCTGCCGAGATCAAGCGCAACTTGTCGAGATCAGGATTGACTTCGACAGCTTGAGGACCAACAGCTTGAGTTTGATCTCGACAGGTTGCGTTTGATCTCGGTTGAGTTTGATCTCGGCCCATTAATTTAACGAGCTCAATGAGGAATACAAGGTGACGTCGACGAGCTCAATGAGATATACAAGGTGACGCCGAATATAAAAAAAGTGATGTCGTCAATTGGGAAGAACACTTCGACTTGGAACCAAACGAGCTAGCTCATGAACCAAATGAGTCGAGCTCAGTTCATTTATTTAACGAGCTCAATGAGGAATACAAGGTGACGTGCAAAAAAGTGATGTCGACAATTGGGAAGAACACTTCGACTTGGAACCAAACAATTGTCTTCAAGCTGTCGAGATCGAGCTCAACCTGCCGAGATCAGGATTGACTTCGACAGCTTGAGGACCAACAGCTTGAGTTTGATCTCGACAAGTTGAGTTTGATCTCAGTTGAGCTTGATCTCGACCTATTAATTTAACGAGCTCAATGAGGAATACAAGGTGACGTCGACGAGCTCAATTGTCTTCGATTGATGTCGACAATTGGGAAGAACACTTCGACTTGGAACCAAACAATTGTCTTCGAGCTGTAGAGATCGAGGATCAGGATTGGCTTCGACAGCTTGAGGACCAACAGCTTGAGCTTGATCTCGACAGGTTGCGTTTGATCTCGGTTGAGCTTGATCTAGACCCATTAATTTAACGAGCTCAATGAGGAATACAAGGTGACGTCGACGAGCGCAATGAGGAATACAAGGTGACGCCGAATATAAAAAAAGTGATGTCGACAATTGGGAAGAACACTTCGACTTGGAACCAAACGAGCTAGCTCATGAGCCAAACGAGTCGAGCTCAGTTCATTTATTTAACGAGCTCAATGAGGAATATAAGGTGACGTGCAAAAAAGTGATGTCAACAATTGGGAAGAACACTTCGACTTGGAACCAAACAATTGTCTTCAAGCTGTCGAGATCAGGATTGACTTCGACAGCTTGAGGACCAACAGCTTGAGCTTGATCTCGACTTGTTGAGCTTCATCTCGACAGGTTGATCTCGACAGCTATTCACATGATTTATTTCGACAGCTTGATTGTGATGGGTCTTGATGCTCCAATAGATAGTTTAGTCTTTAACATGTCGAGATCAAGCTCAACCTGTCGAGATCTAGCTCAACAGCTTGAGGACCAACAGCTTGAGCTTGATCTCGACAGGTTGAGCTTGATCTCGGTTGAGCTTGATCTCGACAGCTATTCACATGATTTATTTCGACAGCTTGATTGTGATGGGTCTTGATGCTCCAATAGATAGTTTAGTCTTCAAGCTGTCGAGATCAAGCTCAAAATGTCAAGATCAAGCTCAACAACTTGAGGACCAACAGATTGAGCTTGATCTCGACAGGTTGAGCTTGATCTCGGTTGAGCTTGATCTCGACAGCTATTCACATGATTTATTTCGACAGCTTGATTGTGATGGGTCTTGATGCTCCAATAGATAGTTGTCTTCAAGCTGTCGAGATCGAGCTCAACCTGTCGAGATCAAGCTCAACCTGTCGAGATCAGGATTGACTTCGACATCATGAGGACCAACAGCTTGAGTTTGATCTCGACAGGTTGAGTTTGATCTCGGTTGAGCTTGATCTCGACCCATTAATTTAACGAGCTCAATGAGGAATACAAGGTGACGTCGACGAGCTCAATGAGGAATACAAGGTGACGTCGAATATAAAAAAAGTGATGTCGACAATTGGGAAGAACACTTCGACTTGGAACCAAACGAGCTAGCTCATGAACCAAACGAGTCGAGCTCAGTTCATTTATTTAACGAGCTCAATGAGGAATACAAGGTGACGTGCAAAAAAGTGATGTCGACAATTGGGAAGAACACTTCGACTTGGAACCAAACGAGCTAGCTCATGAACCAAACGAGTCGAGCTCAGTTCATTAATTTAACGAGCTCAATGAGGAATACAAGGTGACGTCGAATATAAAAAAAGTGATGTCGACAATTGGAAACAATACTTCGACTTGGAACCAAACAAATACAATGTGTTACTCACCCGTGCGTATGCACGGGTATGTTACTAGTTTAGTAACATTTTGAAGGAAAAAATATGTTTCATATTTTCCCATAATTCACTTGCCAAAGGTTTTCTTTGCTGAATGCCTCCCGATTCCCCAATCCGAAGCTTTGTGAGCTCTTCATGTTGGAGAAGGAGCGTCTAAAAGAATAAACTTGCGAGTGGATAGTTGAAATATTATTTCACAATAATTATTTAAATTATTTTCTCAAATCAACCATAATTTTCCGTGGAAAAAAACTCAACCATTATCTAACTATTATAGTCTATATAGAGTGGATAATAGTAAATAGTAAATTAAAATTGTTACACTTTATGGTAGATATCTCCTTAATCAAATTTTTGGTAGAATCTTTTTAAATTTCAATTATCTTATAAAAATATTTAAAAGCCAATATATACCCGTGCATAGCACGGATTACTATACTAGTAATATACAACGGTGAATATGTTAAAAATAGAAAGTTACACATGTCATGTTAATACAAAATGTTAATCACAAATCAACAGAAAATGTCCCTATTAAATCATTTCCCTCCAAGAAAACGACGACGTGGCGTGCCAACTCAGCAACCAAAAATCATCCCTAACAGGAAGCCAGGCGCCCACCATCCAATTAATGTCATTTAATACCAATTATTATTTGCAATTTGTCCAGAAAACAAATTAATGTCATTGAATAATTAAAAATCAATAGTAGCTGTAATAAGGAGGTAATATAAATGAGGGAACTTTTTTGACAAAAATATAATTTAGGAAACAAACAAACTATTAAATGAAACTTTATAATTAAAATCTTCATTACTCTAATATAAAATGTTCGATATTCGAAATCAAAAAAAAGAAAATAAGAAAATAAGTAAATAATTCAAATTGTACTGTAACAGGTACCGTCAACATTTATGTTCTACTATTGGAAAAAGCAATGTGAAGAAATTTTGCAATGTGATTACATCTAATATAAAAGGAATAAGTTTGTATTACAATAGTTTTCAACAATATAAAAAGGAATGGCATTAATTTGGGATCATTTTATTGGCATTTTGCAATGTGATTACAATAGTTGAGTCTGATTTATCTTTTTTCTTATCCCAAGAGCAGAAGCCATGGTCCAGTTTGGATGCCAGTGACTGACCGTAAGTGTTTGAAGAGGAAACAATGGTCTATATGCCTTCATTATTTCTTTCATAGGATTTGATTCTTTTGCATGTTTTTTTGGTCTTTCCATTGATTTTTTGGCAAATAAGCAGGGAGGTAGTGCCTCCTCTTTTAACCGTCTTAATGGTTTTGATGTTTGATTATAGCGTGATTGAATCGATCTAATTCAATATATTGTTGTTTTTGTGATCTAGTTTGCACCTCAACTTTATCTTTCAATATATAGGGCAAAGAAGAAGAAAGAGGAGATAAAACTATTTAGGCATACAATAAGAAAATGGTGAGTACCCATTTTTTTGCCATCTGTATCCTTTTACCTTTTGATTTTTTTTTCAAGTAACTTATTGAACTTGGTCTTTTTATGTGTTATGAAGGAAATATTTTGCAGTAAAAGGTGAGTCTAACAAATTAAAGTCTGAAGTCAATGACAAGGAAGAAAATTAGGTGAATGCATTTAATTGTTTTTTTTTTTTGGGTAAGATAGAATGTGATAGGATACTGGGTTTGGGCCTAAGCCCAAGAATTAATATGAATGGGCAGTGGGTGAGAAGTTAGTTAGTGAGCTGGCAGCTGATGCCATGTGATTATATTAGAGAGGGGGTATTATTAGAGGAATAGGGCGTGAGATGAGGATTCATTCAGGAAATTGACCATTTGGGTTGTTAGAAGAGATTTCTCTCTGGTAGGAGCATTTGCTCTGGGTAGGAGCCATAGGCTCTGGTTATCTTTCTTTTCTTGCATTGTAGAGCTCTTGAGCTCCTTCTTTCTCATAAATAATACAGTGACATACCTTGATTTCTGCTTAATTCTGTGTTTTGCTTTATTCTATGATTCACGGGATTTAACATTGGTCCGACCTGCTGGATAACGAGACGGAGCTAGCGTAAATTGACGGTGAACGATTTGTCCATGCCACCAAAAATGGATGAGAGACTTGATGTGTTGGAAGTCAGGATGACGACGTTGGAGAGTTCCTTGAATCTGACATTGGAGGAATTTCGCCGCTCAATGATGGCGGAGTTTGCGAAATTGCGTGAGCGCTGTTTCCTTGAGGAGAGTTCCCAGGTCCGGGATTCAGTGAAGAGGCCGCGTCCGATTTAAAGATGGTGGTGAAGAAGCTGAAGGAAGAGCAAAAGCAGATCCTAGAAAAGGAGATGAGGAAAATTGATAACAGAGAGGCGAAAGTGAAGAAGAGCTCTTCGGCTGTGGTCGATACACCACCACCGCCGTCGCCGGACACCGCTCTGTACATGGCGGCCATGAAAAAGATAGGAGGGGCGAGCAAAGTGGAGGAAGAGACGAAGGTGATGAGAAACGGGTCGACGAAAACTCATAGATCTGGAATTTTAAAAGACCCGAACCCGAAAACTCGTGAACTCATGGAGATCCGAAAAACAGAGCATCGAGTTGCTCCTTCACCTCCGCCGGAGCCGCCGAGCTCCGATTTACATGCGGCGGCGCTTCCCAAGCCGAAACCGCCCGATAACCAAAGTTACCGCCGTAAGATAACCAAAACCGGAGCCGCAGAGCTTCGATTCACAGGTGGCAGAGCTTGGGCTGAGCCACCACCGTCGCGTCCACAACCAGAGCCGCCGGACACCGGTCCTCTCGGGGCGGTTCCTCCACGATCAGAAACGCGGGCTGCCGGTCAACTTGCGATAGTTTTTTGGTCGCAGCGGTTTCCATGGATGTTTGTGTTTGCAGATCGTCTTTTGATGGAGGAGGAAGACACAGGGGCAAAACGGGTATTCAGTAAGTTGGGTAGCACTTCAACCCTAATGGGCCAGGCCCAAAGTCAGGTTAGTTTGTTAAGAGAGGAATTTGTAACTTGGGCTGAAATGGGGCTCTTGAAGTTAGCCCAAAAACAAAGGGTGAACAAATTGGGAACCGTTTTTTACGTAATGGACCCATTCTCCACCTTGGACTCAGATTTCAGGTTAGGCCCAAGCGGGCTTCGTGAACCTATTGTGCTTTCTAAACAAACTGGATCAATAATAATAGGGGTTAGGTCAAACAACATTATTGCTTCACTGATGCATTATGCTCATTCATCATTGATGGGGATTGGAAAGTGTCAATTTTTGCAGCAGCTTATTGATGTTTATTTAGCAGAGATTGCTTCTGATACTTACTTAACTCTACAACAATTCATTGCTTTGATTGAAATACTTCCTGAATATGCTCTTGTGATTGATGATGGTCTTTATAGAGTTGGGGACATTTATTTGAAGGCCGGTACAACATTAACAGGATTGACCTATTGTTTTTTGACAAAAATTGCCACTGAAACCAGAGCATTTGACCCAGGAGGAGGCAATTTCCCTATGGCAGTTATTGCTTATGAATACTGCTGGAGGAACTCCCTAATATTCTATGGTTTGATCAATTTTGTATTCGATAGAGGGAAGAATTGGGAAATCCAAACGGAGCTGCTGCCCAACTTCCGTTCTTTTAACAAGCTCAGCCCTATTTGGTTCTCAAGCAAATTAATGTCTCTCCCTGATGCAAGAAGAGCAAAGAAACTACTTCCAACCTTGAGGACAAGGTTGTTTCACAAGGGGGTGGTAGTGATAGGATACTGGGTTTGGGCCTAAGCCCAAGAATTAATATGAATGGGCAGTGGGTGAGAAGTTAGTTAGTGAGCTGGCAGCTGATGCCATGTGATTCTGTTAGAGAGGGGGTATTATTAGAGGAATAGGGCGTGAGATGAGGATTCATTCAGGAAATTGACCATTCATGGGTTGTTAGGAGAGATTTCTCTCTGGTAGGAGCATTTGCTCTGGGTAGGAGCCATAGGCTCTGGTTATCTTTCTTTTCTTGCATTGTAGAGCTCTTGAGCTCCTTCTTTCTCATAAATAATACAGTGACATACCTTGATTTCTGCTTAATTCTGTGTTTTGCTTTATTCTGTGATTCACGGGATCTAACAGAATGCAATTAATTGTTTAATTTGGTTTGGCTGCACCTTTCCAAGTTTTAATTTTTAATTTTTTTCCCTTTGAAGCAAATCCTTGCCTGAGAATACATGACCATAGGTTGAAATACAGAGTAAAAATTAGAGAGGAGAAGACTCTGACTGCAACGCAATTGTAGCTGAAAGCAAAAGTAAAAAGGTCAACAATCAGTGCAACATACTTCAATATTTCATACCTATACTTCCTTGAATTCAATTCTGATATATATTCTTACTGTGTGTACACTCCTTTTATGACTCACATGTCACTAAATAAAATAGTAACTTACTATATATACAGTAATATTATCTTATCCTTTTTTTACTTCTTTTGGATAGAAAACCAGCAAATAATGTGTATTATTTTATTCTTTTTTCCTTCCCAAGACTTACGGATAGTAAGCTGTTCATGATGTTTGTAGGAATAATTCTCTAAAGAGAGACCATTGAAATTTGAAGGGAATATTACCCAGCAAATAACTATTCTTCTGTATCTTGGTGATCCTCAACTATTCCCCAACAACTTCAGTCCTCACATGGAGCAGCTCTACAAGCCTCTTAGGGTAAATTCAATCCAATTCACATAGGTTTTGTTTGAGAGCATATTATTTCATATTGTTCAATTCATATAGTTCAATGCCTAACTGGTCGGCGAGATTTAAATGATTTTGCAAAGGGTTTTCAAAAATAAAAGATCTAAACTCAATGATTAAATCATTTGAAACTGATATGTGATTGTCATTTTTACAAGAAAAAGGATTTTATATGCATTTGTTAGTGTATAATCATTTTATTGTCATTTCCTTATGTTGATTGAAATTGTTTTTGGAAATAACTCATCAAACAAAGCAGGAGTCTCATAAATGGCTTTTCTAGCCAAAATCCTAAGAAAGGTTTTTGGCATGGAAAACAAACTATCTTGAGAATTGGAATTATTTTTTTTTTGTCATAGGCCTTTGGTGTAGAAGCATTTTTTCTTCAGTATGGGGAATTGGTGCTCATGATTTATATTCTGAGATATGGTCGTTAAGCATTTTTTGTCAGGTATGTGTGTGGGACCTACCCACGTTCCAGCCAAAGAAAAATAAAATGTGGTGCTTCATTTTTCAAAAGCAACATGTGAGCTTTGCACATTTTTTCTTCTTCCGGTGCAATTGGTCAAATACGTCAGTGGCAATTTTCCACACGGTGCATTTAATTTCCAACGCCCAACCAATTGCACTCGGTGCAACTCTCCTATAAATAGGAGCATGCAGAAGGCTTTTGAGGCATCAGAAAAAATTACGAGAGTTACATATCCTCGTAGAGAAAAATAAAGAGATCCTCACGTGAGAGTGAGAGAAAAATAGTGAGCCAATTTTGTGAGAGTTTTAGCTACAAATTGAGGGTACAAATTATTGTATTATTTTGAGAGATCCACCTAAGGGTGAATTTTGTATTCCCATTATTATTATAGTGGAGATCTTAAGTGGCCTACGGGTCCCGTGGTTTTTACCTTCACATTGAAGGGTTTTCCACGCTAAAAATTTTTACGCGTGTTTCCGTTTGCCTTACTCTGATTATTTTATTATTGCCTATTTTAAGTTACACAGAGAGAGAAATTTATACCGGCATTTCCCAACAGTGGTATCAGAGCCGATGGTGTCGGCTTGGGCGAGTATTGGAATAGCTGTTGGGATCTGAGTCAAAGATCCTTGTGTCGAAAGTCTTCCTGGCTGTGTGGTGATCAGACGGCGTGTCCCGGCGGTGTGGTGAGCAGGCGGTGTGTCCTGTTAGTCGGCGGTACAAGTATAAACAGACTAAATACTCGGAGGCTTCCGCTGGAGGGGAGGATGAACTATGGTCCTTTGTTTGAGGGGAGGATTATTGAGGTGCAACCAAAGTCCCACATAGACTAAACAAGAAGAAGAACAATGGTTTATAAGAAAGAAAATGTCCCATTGGTATGAGGCCTTTTGGGGAATATCCAAAAGCAAAACCATGAGGGCTTAAAACCCAAAGTGGACAATATCATACCAATGTGGAGACATGTAAGACCCCTCGGTACCCCTAACAGGTAGGACTCACACGTGTGAACAAGTCGAGGTAAGGCTAGCAATTGAAGCTTTAGCTTGACTTGCAAAAGTAAGAAAAAGAAAGATGCTCGAGATTTATTCATTTACTTAAGCGAGTCAAATTTAAAACTGGAGCCAAATTTGTTTAATTCATGGCTTATTTGCAATTTTCGTCCCAAGACATGATGATTGTACAATTTTGGTCTCCCACTTCTAATTACGCGAATTGGCTCTATCAGATATCCCAGATTCCAAGTTGTTACAAATAGTCCCCTGTTCCCATTCATTAATAGTCTAATCTTTAACGGCAATAGCCTACATGACCAACGTGTGTATGAGTTGGCGCTAATTTAGGCCAGCTTGACAAGATGATGTGGCCAAAGAAGTATATCGGTGAATTGATGACTTCTTTGGTCATATCAGCTTGTCAAGCCGGGTTCAGATCTAGCTGAAGAGATGGCTGCAGCTATGACAGCTGCCTCCATTGTGTTCAGGGAAACAAGCACACATTGACATTACTCACCTACTTCTACACCACACACAGCAGGTAACCTCTAGTTGTTTCAGTTTGGGGACAAGTACAGGGGGGAGTGGATACATGGACGAGTGGATATATTTGTTGGAGTAGTGAAAAGCTACCAGGCATTGGTGAATGGATACATGGACGAGTAATTGTGGGCAGCCATGTGGTTATACAAGGCCACCAACAAGGAATAGTATTTTGAGTACATTATTTCCAAGGCTCATAGCTTTGGTGGTATTGGTAGGGCCATAATAGAATTCAGCTGGGATGTTAAGTGTGCTGGCCACCAAGTCATAGTCATAGCATCAAAGGTAAAAATAATAATAATAAATAGTAAAACAAAAAGGTTTCCTTTACTCACTCTTCCTTGTATAAATTAGAGCTCAAAAGCATGTACACCATCGCCTTCTCTGCGGATCTCTATGTCGTAGTTCAAAGCTAATTGGGAAGCAAAATAGCTGGGCTCCTCAGATTTTTATACTAACAAATCATCTGAAAAATACAAGACAAAAAACACATTTTCATCTGAAGGCCTCAAAGATCAGCCTTGTCACACATTTTAAAATAAGGTACAAATACTAAAAATATAGTATATATTACCTAATACAACCAACAATAACGTGACGTGATCCATAATGTTAATGAACAAGAGAAGAGACCTACAATCTCAGACTCTGAATGGGAGCAAAGCCAAGTCACATCTTCAACCCTAGTCTCACTAATTTTATCCAACTCAACCACGCTCTCCAATCTTTTCTTCGAGTGACTGCCTTTCTTCATTGGGTCAAATCGACTTGAACCCTTGTTAAATAACTAGTATATCTGCTTGCATCGGGTATACAGTTGCTTTTTAAAAGAAAAATGATAAACCAACACCACTTTTGTGACACTTATGGTGGACACCGTATTTCCGTCTGCAGTGCATGCAGTGCAGTTAATGCAGATCCGCACGGAATCCATACGTTTTTTATTACGAAACATATTTTTTAATTGGATTACTTATGATTCATGTAAGTAGTTACTTGGCATTTCATGTAAGTGGTTAATGCAGTTTACTAACGGTTAATAGACACAGATATTTTTAACTGGTTAATGCAGTTCATATAAGTGGCTAACATAGTCCACTAACTGGTTAATCTGAGATCTGATTTTTAAGCGGATTACTTGATTCATGTAAGTGGTTAACGCAATTCACTAACTGGTTAACGATTACTGTGTCTATTAACCAGATAGTGGACTACGTTAACCACTTACATGAACTGCGTTAACCATTTACATGAACTGCATTAACTAGTTAAAAGTCTGTATTAACCAGTCAGTGGACTGCGTTAACCACTTACATGAACAGCGTTAACCACTTACAAAAATCTGAAAAAAAAAATATATTTGTACGAATGTCCGTACGATTCCGTACATGTCCGTATCGTACGGACATACGGTGTCAGCGTACGGTGGCTGGAAATATGGTGTCCATTTATCATAACTCTTTTAAAATTCAAATATAGTATTATTATTATTAATTATTATTAAAAAAAATTACAAACCCAATTGTTTTTTATTCCTTATGAAACAAAAGTAGGATTCTTAATCAATCAATAAAAAATTAGCTATACAAACCACATGCATGAATGCAATACAAAACATTACATAAAATAAAGGGTTAAATATGTTTTTGATCCCTATATTACGATTTTTCAAGTTTAGTCCGTAAAAAAATTTTATTCATTTTTAGTCCTTTGAAAACTTTTTACAAAAAATGGGTGCTTTTAGTCCCTCTAGGGACTAAAAAAATAGTCCATATAAAAGCAAAATAAAGACTAAAAATGAATAAAATTTATTTAGGGACTAAAATTGAAAAGTCGTAATTTTATAGGGACTAAAAATATATTTAATCCTAAAATAAATCAAAACACCAAACTGCACAAAAAAAAGGTACAAATTTTTAAAATTATGAATATGAAGGCAATGATAAGATACTATACAATGACTAACAGTGGCCTTTAACCCTCATAGATTCCACGAACTTGATCAAAGCTATCAGCTCATTGGGCATTGAATTTAAATCAAAGAATACAGTTTCTAATGTCATGAACCCATTTTGAGCTGCAGACTTGAGTCCATAAGTCCAATGATTTAAAACGTTACCGAAAGCTTCATCCTCGAAAGAAGTAAACATATGGGAGCAGTAAACATACTACAATTATCTAGTTTCATTTTAATTTTAATTAAAGAAATAGAGAGATTGTGCAGCACTATTATGCATGAGCTGCAATAACAACAGAACAACACTATTTTGCAACATATTCCATAAAACATCTACATTGCTAGACAAAAAAAAATTGAAAAAAAATGAAAGATAGCCACATACCTTGTGTCAGCTGAAAAAGAAAGATGGCCACATTGTTGGGAAATGCTGGTATAAATTTTCCTCTCTGTGTAACTTAAAATAGGCAATAATAAAATAATCAGAGTAAGGCAAACGGAAACACGCGTAAAATTTTTTAGCGTGGAAAACCCTTCAATGTGAAGGTAAAAACCACGGGACCTGTAGGCCAATTAAGATCTCCACTATAATAATAATGAGAATACAAAATTCACCCTTAGGTGGATCTCTCAAAATAATACAATAATTTGTACCCTTAATTTGTAGCTAAAACTCTCACAAAATTGGCTCACTATTTTTCTCTCACTCTCACGTGAGGATCTCTTTATTTTTCTCTACGAGGATATGTAACTCTCGTAATTTTTTCTGATGCCTCAAAAGCCTTCTGCATGCTCCTATTTATAGGAGAGTTGCACCGAGTGCAATTGGTTGGGCGTTGGAAATTAAATGCACCGTGTGGAAAATTGCCACTGACGTATTTGACCAATTGCACCGGAAGAAGAAAAAATGTGCAAAGCTCACATGTTGCTTTTGAAAAATGAAGCACCACATTTTATTTTTCTTTGGCTAGAACGTGGGTAGGTCCCACAATTCTCCCCCTCCAGTCAAAGGGAAAAATTCCTTGGATCAATTTGGAGTTGATGTTAAGCCTGTAACTTCCTTACAGACTTCTAACTTCTCTTTAGGTAGAGGTTTGGTCATCATATCAGCTCCATTATCATCAGTATGAATTTTCTCAATCTGTAGCAGTTTCTTTTCCAACACATCACGGATCCAATGATACCTTACGTCGATGTGTTTCGACCTTGCATGGAATGTCGAGTTCTTGCTGAGATGGATTGCGCTCTGACTGTCGCAATAAAGAACATAGCTTTCTTGATCTTGGCCTAACTCTTGTAGGAGCTTCTTCATCCACAAGATTTCCTTACAACCTTCTGTGATTGCGATGTACTCGGCCTCTGTGGTTCTCAAGGCGACACACTTTTGTAGTCGTGATTGCCATGATCTGACTCCCCCTGCAAAGTAATCGGATATCCTGATATAGACTTTCTTGAGTCAACATCTCCTGCCATATCTGCATCAGCATACCCAAGAAGCTTTAAATCTCCATTGCCAAAACATAAACACTTGTTGGCAGTTCCCCTTAGATACCGTAGTATCCATTTCACAGCATTCCAATGCTCCTTTCCTGGATTCGATAGGAATCTACTAACAACTCCTACAGCATAAGCAATATCTGGTCTTGTGCAAACCATTGCGTACATAAGGCTACCCACAGCAGAAGAATAGGGTACCTTGTTCATTTCTTCTTTTGCTTCTTCATTCTCTGGACATTGTGCCTTGCTGAGCTTGAAATGACCAGGTAATGGAACATGCACAGATTTGGCATTATGCATGTTGAACCTTTCAAGAACCTTCTTGATGTAGTCTTCTTGTGACATCCACAACATTCTTCTAGAACGATCTCTGGTGATCTTCATTCCAAGAATCTTCTTTACTGCACCCAGATCTTTCATGGAAAAAGACTTACTCAATGCCTTCTTGAGAGCAGCTATCTTCAACTTGTCTTTCCCAACAATCAACATATCATCAACATACAACAGAAGTATGATAGACTCACCATTATCATAGTTTTTCACAAACACACATTAAATGCGGATGTCTTTTGAAATTATGTTGGGTCATGAAGAGATCAAACTTCTTGTACCATTGTCTTGGAGCTTGCTTGAGACCATAAAGGCTTTTCTTCAAGCGACACACAAGGTGTTCTTTGCCTGGTTCTATGAAACCTTGAGGTTGCTCCATATAGATTTCTTCCTCTAGGTCTCCATGTAAGAATCTTTGTTTTAACGTCGAGTTGTTCTACCTCCAAGTCTAGTTTTGCAGCTAGACCAAGGATTGCTCTAATGGATGTCATCTTCACCACCGGTGAGAAAATTTCTTCATAATCTATGCCTTTCTTACGATGGCACCCCTTCACCACAATTCGGGCTTTGTACAGGGTTTGGGTTGTTCTCTTCGCTTTTGAGTTTGAACACCCACTTGTTTTTCAATGCTCTTCTTCCTTTTGGCAATTCTACCAGGTCATACGTCTGATTTTCCTTGAGGTGCATTTCGTCTTGCATGGCTTGCATCCATTTCTCCTTATCCTTCATCTCAATGCCTTCCACTAAGCTTTGAGGTTCTCCTTCATCAGTGAGAGTGACATATTCATCTGACTGATACCTTGTTGATGGTTGTCTGACTCTCGTTGACCTTCTCGGTTGAGGTTCTCATTCCGTCTCATCTGTCATACATTACGTATGGTCAGGTTGTTGCATGCGATCTGTTGCTCCATCGATGAGGTTGTGTTGTCGATCAGGCTCATCATTCTTTTGAGGAATCTCTCCCTGAGTTACGCACCATAATGGTCTTTGGCTTCTTGGGTGTTGAATGTCTGGATTGTTTGGTCTTCATAGAATACCACATCTACACTTGAACAATCTTCTTGTTTGAAGGATCCCATGTCTGAAGCCAAGTTCGTCTCTTGGTGAACCAAGGTATATGCACTCTTCGTCTTAGCATCAAGCTTTGCTCTCTCATCATTGGGAATGTGGACAAATGCTCTTCATCCAAAGACTCTCAAATGACCATAGGAGGCTTTCTTTCCGGACCATACTTCCTCTGGTATCTCTCCATTTAAAGGTCTTGAAAGAGACAAATTTATCAAATCAACATGATTTTCACTACTTCACCCCAAAATGATTTGGGAAGTTTTGCATGAGAAAGCATGCTTCTAACTTTCTCTGCAATCGTCCTGTTCATCCTTTCTGCTACTCCATTCATCTGAGGAGTCTTGGGAGGTGTCTTCTCATGTCGTATCCCATGAGCTTTACAATACGCTGCCAAAGGACCTATGTATTCTCCTCCATTATGCGTTCTTAAGCATTTGACTTTCTTAGGTTCTTGCGTTCTACAGAAGCATGAAATTCCTTGAAAACTTGAAGAACTTGATCTTTCGTCTTCAATGGATACACTCACACCTTTCTAGAGTGGTCGTCAATGAAGGTAACAAAATATTGAGCACCACCAATGGACCTTTCAGATGTTGAGCACACATCTGAATGAACAAGATCTAGGATATGCTTTCTTCTTCTTGCATCATCTGATCTTTTGAAAGATACTCTGTGTTGTTTGCCTGCTAGACAATCTTCACAGGATTCAAGTGGCTGCCCCTTTATGTTTGGAAGATGATCTTTTGCGAGAATCTCCGAGCTTTCGCTCATGTGGCCTAGTGCGTGCCACAATTCTTTGGTTGCGTCTTGAGCGATGTTCATCTCCTCTTTGCATATCTTTCCCTGCATGATGTGCAGGAGCCTTCCTTTTGCCTCGAGCAACAATCATGCTTCCTTTCTTTGAGTTTCCATCTACCGACCAAACCGGGTTTATCATCCCAACTTCATCTAACTTTCTGTTGAGATAAGGTTTAGGCATATGCGGTACATGTCTCACCTCCTTCAACACGAGCTTGCTTCCATTCTTTGTAATGAGAGTTACTTCACCAATGCCAACAATCTTGCTTGTGACATGGTTGCCCATCTTCACCGTACCAAAATCTCCTTTTGATATGATGAGAAAAATCCTTCATGAGGGGTTACGTGGAAGGATGCTCTGAGTCAATTATCCAAATGCACGGTCATTAGATGCAACATTTAGATAATTTTCACCTCAGATAAAAACGCATTTTCATCTTAAAGCCCGCTGCGATAGTGGTTCCATCTTCCTTCTTCTTCTTTGGGTCAATATGGTCGGGATGGACTGTTCGGCTGTTGATCTCTCTTCAAGAATCTGCACTCGGACTTTACGTGGCCTGGCTTGCCACAATAATAGCAACTTCGGTCTAGTGCGGGACTTATATCTACCATGTGATTTTTCGCGACCTCCTTTTCTCGATTCTTACTCCTTCCTCTGTTGTCGACAATGTTGGCTTCAAACTGATTGTTCAAGCCTCTTTCCCTTCGTCTTGACTCTTCATTTAGCAGGCAGTCTGTAACAGAATCCATGCTAAACTTTCCATTTGGAGCAGAATGTCTGAGAGTAACAACTAGAGTGTCCCAACTCTGCGGTAGAGGCGAGGAGTAGAAGAGTCCGCAACTCGTCATCTATCTTCATTTCTGCCTTCAATTGGTTGACAATACCTCTGAAGGTATTTAGATGCTCGATCATGTTCTGACCGTCTGTGTACTCCAACTTTGCCAGTCTTCTGACAAGGTGGGCTTTATTCCTGGGCGTCTTCTTTTGAATCAAAGATTCAAGTTTCGTCCACAACTCATACGCATTAGTATAAGTTGATACATGCTCGAACAAACTCCGGTCAATATATTTCCGGATCATAGCTACTGCTTTCCGATTCAGGGTCTCCCATTCTTTGTCGGTTTTCCCTGTTGGTATTTCCTTCTGGGTGATGGGATCATGCATATCTTTGCAGTATAAATGGTCTTCCATCATCGGCTTCCAATAAGTGTAGTTGTCGGCAGTGAGCTTGAACATGTCGCCATCATGAACGGTAGAACTCTCCATCTTAAATTACACAGGATAATAGCTTCCCCGGTACAGTGGCTTTGATACCACTGTTAGGGGTACCGAGGGGTCTTACATGTCTCCACATTGGTATGATATTGTCCACTTTGGGTTTTAAGCCCTCATGGTTTTGCTTTTGGATATTCCCCAAAAGGCCTCATACCAATGGGACATTTTCTTTCTTATAAACCATTGTTCTTCTTCTTGTTTAGTCTATGTGGGACTTTGGTTGCACCTCAACACTACCATGCTGGTATATATAGGAACCTGAAATGTCTTCAATCAGATCAGTGTTAATGGAGCAAGAATGTTTTCTAAGGGAAACCTTTGAAGTCATAGATTAAATGGTTGGTGCAACAACCAAAAAACATCATCTGAAAGCAGCCAAAGAAAGAGTTTTCTGGATTTGCATTGGGAATTAATTGTTGTTGATTGGTCAGATATTCACTTCACACATTTAATAGGCCTGACTTTTTTTTTCTTTCTTATAATCATAAGCTATAGCAACCCTGTCATTATTGATGGTTTCACATCAAACAATAATTTCCATGTCCATATTAATAGAGAAGCAGAATGGACTATTTGCAAACAATAACAAATTTGCCTTTAAATTGCAACTCAAGGTATATCCTCAGGCAGAGGTCAATTTGTAGAAATTTCAAACATCTATGTTAATCTTATTTAAAGCATTACTAAAATAGTAGTCCTTTTCAAACTTTAGTTACCTAGATAGTTGGTGCCTGAGCATTACCAAAATTCTAATTGAATTTTCAAAACTTAAGGTCTATGCAATTCAAATAAAAAATCCTTAGATTTCCTAATTTTTTGCGAATTTGCATGGTCACTTATTTAGTAAAACTCGGATTAATTGAATGTCAAGAATTGTAAAGCATTTATTGATTTTGATAAAATGCAATTACTTTTGTTATTGGGCTGTCCCCATGTGTACTTACTTTTGATAGACCTATGTGGATATCCTAAGACCTCTACGAGTTTAAAAACATTGGTAGACCCATTGACCAAAAACTTGATTATTTGAGTTTTATAACTCATATTGGTTTGGTTATTTTTATTTATTTTTTGATATTTTGGGTTAGTGGGAGTTTATTATGAGATATGTAAGAGATGACATCACTTTGTTATCATATCTCTTATAGCATTTTAAGATGCTTGGACCATTGTCAGGAATTGCATATTTCTTGTAAGTAATAATGTTATGTTTTCCCGTATCCGTCATTGTTTATGTGAGATATAGGCTTTTTAGCATGCATGATTTATGTCATATCGGTAATTTTTCTACAGCGTTAAGAGTTTATATCTTCTTTGTTTTGGGTTGATAAGTGTTTGGCCATAATTGATATTTTGTGTTAAAATTCCTACATGTTGCTAATTGAATAATGCTATCCAAATGGGAGAATGCTAGATTAATTTATAATTAATCGATTGTGTGAATTGGCATTAATCAATTGTAGGAATTATTATTTAATTATGGTCATTAGTTTTTATTATCGCACATCAACTAATTGATGGATATTGTATTGAGCTTGTGTTCATAATAGCCTGTGATGGGTTGGGCTATTCAATTGATGCCTAATGAGAGGTCCATGCCCTCATCCGTTAGACTATTTAATCGTTGCCCCATTAGACGATTAACAAGTGCTGAAAATCAATCGGGTAGAAGGTAGTTCTCCTCTCACACGGTCTCTCTCTTTTTCTCTCCTCTCTTAGATCTTCAAGATACACGTTCTTGATCTCTATTTATGATATCCATGTTAATATGCTATGATTTGTGTCTATTATTGATCTATGATCAGGATATTTTGTTATAATTTTTTCTAATAATTTTTGTGGATTACAATCAATTGTGGTCTTTTGGTTTTTCAAAAACGGGCTAATGTTATGATCCAATTGATGATGCTCAGGCCTGCAAGTAAGTGATCGATTGTAGTGGGTCTTCGGACACCTAATTCGGATTTATGTGGGAGACAGTGTAGGCCCAACCACTAGGCCCATGATGGGTGGTCCTAGGGTTGAGAAATAGACAAGCTAGGTCTCATTTGCCGTCACGATATATTTTTCATATGTTCGTTTACGGTTTGCCCCATTGAGAACCGAGATCCAGAGTTTGTGACCAGACAAAGAAAGGCTTAGCTCGTGATTTCTGAAGCAGTGAAAATCAGAGACAATTCCCGAAAACGCAACAATATCTTCGACAAGTAAGTACCCCAAAATCGGTATTCTAAATTCATGTAATTAGATCCTGTCAATATTACATGTGATATCAGAGACAATATTATATGAATTAGGACCCTTTTTTTGAATATGCACGCTTGTTTTGTTGATGTTCATGAATCCCAATCTTGAAAACCATGATCGTGAATTGTTGATAAACACTTGAAAACATGATTTGCATATTCTTCAAAGTATTATATTATTTTCGGATTGTTAGATCACGATTGTTTATATCACGATGGTTTCTTTAATTTTTTTCCCGGATTGTTTACGTTTTGAATTGTTTGCAAAATTCGGATTAAATTTTACAATGAATCGAAGCATAAAACCATAGGGTTATTGTAGAACACATTCATACGACTTGAAAGACACCAGTTTCGTAATTTTTCGTCAACTAGAGAGTGAGAAATTGATGAAATTCCATGATTGTTCAAGGGTTTTCATGTTTCACGTTTTTGGTTTCCTAGATCTCATATTTGATGTTAACAATTGTTATTATGGTATTAAAATGATTGTAAATTAAATTGTGAATCGAACCCATGAAAAATCACAAAAAACGGAGCCGAATCGACGAAAAATCGTGTCCGACCCGTTTGCATGCGTTCTGACCCGGTTCCGCTGCGGGTCGACCAGCCAGAGGTAGGAGACGAAGTACTGTTCATGCACTGGACAAAGCCCACTCGCGGGGCCGGGAGAGTGCGGTCTCTACGTGAGTCTGTTTTCGACGCAATTTTTTGCGTTGCGCTCCAAATTTAGTTCTTGTTTTTGCTATATTTTTTTTCTAGAATTTTTCCGATGCGTTAAATATTTTTAAAAAAAATATAATACATTAAATTGATTATTTAATTATTTTTTTGAAGAAAATAAATTTGAAAAATATATTAGAAAAATAATATGTTGTATTCTGGATTTAATGGTAGTGTTCACTCTCCCTATAAATTTGTGCGTAATTGTATGCTATTATTTTATTTATATATTCTTTTAATAGGCTAGTCTGTCGCGCTGTATAATACAAAACCGTTTGGAATGTTGTTCACTTTGTTACATGACCAGTAAAGGTGCTCATTTAAATTATGTACTTGCCTGTTGACTGTGTCGTATGTATGGACAAGAGAAAATTGATTCCTATGCAAGAGTTTCATGCGTCACTATGAGCCGTTACCACCAAAGTGGGACCGCTTGTATTGATTCATGAAAATTTCTTTGTAGTTTGAGGAATGCTTTTGATCGTTGCATATGATTACCTGCCCAAAGGGGGTTATTATGTGTTGTGATTGAAAGTTGATTCGAGATGGAGTTATTGGGGAATGCATTGGGCTAAGGGACTTGTCTGCCCAAAAGGGACAACTTTCTGAACTCAGTGTATGCTCATGGATTAACTCATCTGAGATTTTGACCGAGTTTGTGACCTTGGTATGTGCATTCTTCCCAAAGGGGAATGTGCTATTATACTGGCCTCACAATGATAGCTTGTTTCGTTGTTGAGCTATATCTTGTCTTGTGATATGTTATGATGCATTCATGTTTTGTCTTAACATTGACTTTCTCTATGAACAATTCTTCTGCTTCCATTGAGATCTTGACCGGATCGAACTTTAAGAAATGAAAGCAAGACTTGGAGTTTTCTCTGGGAATTGTTGATCTAGATTTATCCTTGCGCTAGAATAAGCCTGTGATCACTGCGGAGAGCACGCCTGAGCAGAAGGAACTTTTGGCTAAGTGGGAGAGGTCTGATAGGTTGGGTCTGATTGCTATCAAAAGGACTGTCTCTGAACATCTTCTTAGTAGTCTGCCGGAGAAAGGGACAGCGAAGGAGTTTCTCGCTGCTCTGGAACAGAGGTACCAGGTATCTGACAATGCTGAGTGTGGATGTCTAATGAAAGAGTTAATGGACATGAAATATGACAATATTGGGGGTGTGAGGGAGTTCGTTCTGAAAATGGTTCACATCCAAACCAAGCTGAAATCCCACAAAATTGAACTTAATGATAAATTCATTGTTGGACATGCCTTAAATTGCCCACCTGCTAATTTCACACAAATCAAAACTGCCCACAATACCATTTGTGAGAATTGAGGTGTGAATGACCTTATTACCAAGTGTGTTGCTGAGGAAGAGAAACTCAAGAAAGAAAAGAGTGATGTAGCCTTACTATCTGTCCATACCAAACCCCATTCTGGCAAGGGCAATTGGAAACATAAGAACTCATCTAATGCTTCTCATAAAAATCAGGACTTAAGGAAACCATGTAATTTAAGGAAACCAGGTAAGGGTCAGCACCATTCTGTAGGAGGTCCTAGGCCATATGCTTTTAAGAGAACTATTTGGTGTTTCTGGTGTAAGGATAAGGGGCATAAGAAACCTCATTGTGCAAAGTTCAAGGCTTGGCTAGAGAACAAGCAGAAATCTGGAGGTAATAACTTAGCTCTTGTCTGTTTTGAGTCTAATCTAGTTGATGTCCCTATTGATTCTTGGTGGCTTGATAGTGGTTCCACAACCCATATTGCTGTGTCTTTACAGGGGTTCAGAAATTTGAGGGATCGCAGTCCAAGGGAAAGCAAGCTAAGGGTAGGAAATGATCTTGAAGTAGTTGTGGAGTCAGTGGGAGATGTCAGCATAGTTTTAGGATCTGGATTTGAACTTATTTTGAAGAATACCTTTTATGTACCTTCTTTTAGGAGGAATTTGATTTCTGGTACTCTTTTGGATAAACTTGGTTTCAGTTTTACTTTTGGTAATAGTGAATTATGTCTGATGTTGAACTCCCAAATTGTTGGTTATGGATCTTTGGTTGATGGTTTATATAAATTATCTTTAGCTTCCCATAATATTGCCTCATCCTTAGTTGTTGTAAGTTCTGTTGCTAAAAGGTCCAAGGTTGAAGAAAAATCCTTTATGTTGTGGCACAAGCGCTTAGGTCACATTTCTAGGGAAAGGGTTGAGAGATTGACAAAGGCAGATATTCTACCTTCCTTGAATTTTGATGATCTGGGTACTTGTGTGGATTGCATTAGGGGAAAACTTACGAAGACCAAAAAGAAAGGTGCAACTAGGAGTTCCGATCTTTTAGAGATTATTCATACAGACATTAGTGGGCCCCTTACTCCTACAATATGTGGTAACAGGTTTTTCATTACTTTCATTGATGATTTTCCCGATTTAGCTATTTTTATTTGATTAAAGAAAAATTTGAAGCACTTGAAAAATTCAAAGTCTTTAAAACTAAAGTGGAAAAGCAGTTGGGAAAAGTGATCAAGTTGTAAGGTCTAACCGTGGTGGAGAGTATTATGGTAAATATGGTGCCACAGGGCAACATATGGGACCATTCACTTTATACTTACAGGATTGTGGAATAGTTCCACAATACACTATGCTTGGGACGCCTGAACAAAATGGTGTAGCTGAAAGGCGTAATAGGACACTTAAGGATATGATGAGAAGCATGATGAGTAGATGTAACTTGCCAGAATATCTATGGGGTGAAGCCTTGAAAACAGCCCTTTACATTCTTAACAGAGTTCCTAGTAAATCTGTTCCCAAAACTCCTTTTGAACTCTAGACAGGAAGAAAACCCAGCCTGAACCATCTTCGAGTCTGGGGTTGCTCAGCTGAGGTAAAAGTTTATAATCCCTTGCAAAAGAAAACAGATCCTAAAACTAATCATTGCTTTTTCATTGGATATCTAGACCGTGCTAAAGGATACAGGTTCTTCTGTCCTGGAAAAGGGGAAAGAATCGTAGAGTCCATTAATGCCAAATTCTTGGAACTTGATGTAGCAGACCCCATTGCTCCACCCGATGAGACCGACATGCTTCCACCTGAGACTGTTAATTTGCCTCTGCCTGTTTCCATTGTTAGTGTTCCGTCAGTTACTCCAGTTGAGATGGTTGTTCCGACTGAGGATGTAGTCGATCCCCAGACTGACGATGTACTTGATCCTCCTGTTGTGGTTGAGGTTGCACAACCTATTGAGCCAGTTGCACAGAATCCTTTGAGGAGATCATCTAGACAAAAGAAACATGCTATTGGTGATGAGTTTATCGTCTATCTTAGCGAGGATACATATGATATTGGAGACATTGTTGATCCAAAGAGCTATCACGAAACTATCACTTGTCCTCAGTCTGATAAGTGGAGGCATACGATGAATGAAGAGATGCAGTCAATGTCAGTTAATGGTGTATGGGAGCTTGTTGAGTTGCCTGATAACTGTAAGGAAATTGGTTGTAAATGGGTTTTTAAGACGAAGAAGGACGCCAATGGTAATATTGAGAGGTTTAAGGCCAGACTAGTAGCAAAGGGTTTCACACAAAAGGAGGGTATTGACTTTAATGAGACTTTTTCGCCAGTATCAACAAAGGATTCCTTTAGGATCATTATGGCTCTTGTAGCTCATTTTGATTTGGAGTTGCATCAAATGGATGTGAAGACAGCTTTTCTGAATGGTGATTTGAGTGAGGTAGTGTACATGCAACAACATGAGGGTTTCCATGTTAGTGACATTAAGAACTTGGTTTGTAAACTGAAGAGATCTACTTATGGCCTGAAACAAGCTTCTAGACAGTGGTAGCTGAAATTTGATGAAGTGGTAACTTCTATGGGGTTTGAGGAGAATAAAGTCAATCAATGTATATACCTCAAGGTCAGTGGGAGCAAATTTATCTTCCTTGTGTTATATGTCGATGACATATTGTGGGCTTCTAATGACCTTGGTTTGCTACATGAAACAAAACAGATGTTGACTAGATTCTTTGACATGAAAGATCTTGGTAAGGCTTCCTTTGTGTTGGGGATAGAGATTCATAGAGATAGATCGCGTCACATACTCAGGTTATCTCAGAAGGTTTACATTGATAGAGTCTTAGAGAGATTTAATATGTAGAATTGTAAACCCGATGATGTTCCAATTGTTAAAGGTGATAAATTCAACAAGGATCAATGTCCTAAGAATGAAGTTGAGCGAGCAGAGATGAATGATAAATCTTTTGCGAGTGCCTTGGGTAGTCTCATGTATGCTCAAGTATACACTAGGCCTGACATCGCTTTCGTGGTTGGCGTTCTAGGTAGATACCAGTCAAACCCTCGGAATGATCACTGGATGGCTTCCAAGAAGGTGATGAGGTACTTACAGAAGACTAAAGAGTCTATGCTTGCATTTAGGAGAGTGGACAACTTGGAGATCGTGGGGTACACAGATTCAGATCTTGGTGGGTGCCCTGATGACAGGAAGTCGACTTCTGGATACATCTTTATGTTAGCTAGAGGTGCGATATCCTGGAAGAGTAAGAAATAAACTCTTGTTGCCTCTTCTACTATGCATGCAGAGTTCATTGCTTGCTTTGCTGCTGCTACTCATGCTGTTTGGTTGAGGAATTTGGTGACAGGACTTCGTATTGTGGACTCTATTGCTAGGCCGTTGCAAATTTTTTGTGATAATAGTGCTGCAGTGTTTTATACGAAAAATAATAAGACTTCTAGTGGATCTAAGCACTTGGAGTTGAAGTACTTGACTGTCCGAGATCTTGTGAAAGAGGGTGCTATAGTGGTAGAGCACATTGACACAAATTCCATGTTGGCTGATCCCTTTACCAAGGGACTCAGGCTCGTTGTTTTCAAGAGACATGTTGAAAACATGGGCATTGTGAGTTATTTTGATGTGTTTGGTTAGTGGGAGCTCAAGGTTTTATGTTATTTTGTGTCGTTGAACATTTTATTTCAGTCATTTACCTTTAGCATATTAATATAAACTTTGCATTTGATTTAATGATTAATGATGAGATGAATTTCATTATGATAAATTCTTGTATGTGTATGTCAAATGCGAAAATATTGGAGCTCAATATCTTTAGGACCACTATGCCGGTGGTCGATGCCATATTGGAGCTGAGGCATATTGCTAAAATATTAAAGCTCGGTGTCAATGGGATCACTGTGCCGGTGATCGACGCCAATTGGAGTTGAGGCATGATGGTTCCATATGAACCATGTAATTTCTCTGGCTTTAATGCATTGAGAGAAATTGAGGACTGACAAAGAAAATGACAGTATGGCTATGAGATCACATTAGCATGTCATTTTCTTGCTGCACTCCACATAGATGACTAGTCGACGGAGTTAGTGGTATCTGTAACCATGGAAGGTGTTATGTCAATATAAGAAATGACTACCGCCATGATTCGGTATCACTTAGCTTTTATTGGATGGAGTCTTAATTAGGTATTGCATCTTGTGATCATGTGTTTAGTGGCCACGTTAGGAAGTATGTTATTAGCCCGAAAGTCGTTTTCGAAAATGTTTTCTACAAATTAAAACCACACAACTGATTTTGCCCAAGTGGGAGAATGTTAGAATTTTTTTCTAATAATTCTTGTGGGCTACAATCAATTGTGGTCTTTTGGTTTTCCAAAAACGGGCTAATGTTATGATCCAATTGATGATGCTCAGGCCCGCAAATAAGTGATCAATTGTAATAGGCCTTCGGACACCTAATTCGGATTTATGTGGGAGACAATGTAGGCCAAACCACTAGGCCCATGATCGGTGGTCCTAGGGTTGAGAAATAAACAGGCTAGGTCCCCTTTGCCGTCACGATATATTTTTCATATGCTCGTCTACGGTTTGCCCTATTGAGAATTGAGATCCGGAGTTTGTGACAAGGGAAAGAAAGGCTTAGCTCGTGATTTCTGAAGCAGTGAAAATTAGAGACAATTCCCAAAAACGCAACAATGTCTTCGACAAGTAAGTACCCCAAAATCGGTGTTCTAAATTCATGTAATTAGATCCTGTTAATATTACGTATTATCCTTCCAGATTTATCATGGGAAACCTTTGAAGTCATAGATTAAATGGTTGGTGCAGCAACCAAAAAACATCATCCGAAGGCAGCCAAAGAAAGAGTTTTCTGGATTTGCATTGGGAATTAATTGCTGTTGATTGATTGGTCAGATGTTCACTTCACACATTTAATAGGCTTGACTCTTTTTTTTTTCTTTCTTATAATCATAAGCTATAGCAACCCTTCTGTCAAAAAAAAGCTATAGCAACCCTGTCATTATTGATAGTGTCACATCAAACAATAATTTCCATGTCCATATTAATTGAGAAGCAGAATTGACTATTTGCAAGCAATAACAAATTTGCCTTTTAATTGTAACTCAAGGTATATCCTCAGGCAGAGTTCAATATGTATAAATTTCAAACATCTATGTTAATCTTATTTAAAACATTACTAATATAGTAGCCCTTTTCAAACTTTAGTTACCTACATAGTTGAGGCCTGAGCATTACAAAGTACAAATTATAATTTTCACATAGAACATATAAACAAATGCAATAAATCATAATTGTTTAACACTTGCAGGGGGAGAAGAAACATTGAAAACCACAGGATGTTATTGAACATTTGAACTCCTTAATTGGAAGCAAATTTACATGAATATGTAGAAACAACTCTGGAAGAATAACAATTAAATACATTTGTATGGTATCCTACTGAATTTATTCGAGTTTGATAGGAGTTTTATTGAACAATTTGAAGTATGACTTTAGACTATCTTTTTTTATTTATTTATTTTTAACTGTATGCATAATTACAAATGATTCTTCATTTTTTAGCAGCCTTGTGAACTTCTTCCTCATACATACAATGCATCATTACCCAAGGTGAAATTGCTACAATAATCAGCACCAGGTATATAATGTAAGAAATCATTTTCATCCACTTGATTTGATATCTTAACCTGTGAATTGTACACCTCACTGGCTGAACTGTGAATTAGACTATCATGATACTCATCACCAAAGTTTCCATCTGGCATATGCATAACAGCTTCTTGGAAAGTTGAATTTTGATCATAGCTATTTCCAAAGACAAAAGAATCATCTGAATTTACAGAGCTGCCACCATTTACATGATCCACTGAGAGCCACTCAGCAAACAACAGTTTTGGTAAGGAGATATGAGAGGCTTCTTTGGCAGTGTTATAATTTTGTGAAAGAAAGTGATCAGAGTGTAATGCTGATTTGTCTATGTTTTCTAATAATACATAATTAGGATCTTGAGTTGCAAGTTTCTGTGTAGAGAGTGAGGAGTTCATTGTATCTGAGCTTGAGCTAGCAAACTGAATTTGATTGTGAGATTCTATTTCCTTAGCTTTCATTAATTTCTTTTTCAAATATGAATGCCAATAGTTTTTTATCTCATTGTCAGTCCTTCCTGGTAATTGCTGTGCTATCTGAGACCACCTGGCCAAACCAAGTTGAGTTGCTCTCAGCATTAGAAAAAAACTATAGGAAAGAAATAGGAAAAAACAAATAATATATGCAAACTGCAAAATGGGTTGGCACTTGTGATTATTCTATAATTCTTTGTTTTGATTCTTTTGAAGAGTTGAAAGAAATAAAGATGTCAAACAAATAGCATGACGAAGATGTCTCCCCAAAAATAGCACAATTTCATCTCTCCTCATCAAATTCATTGTAAAATAGGAGTGTTGACTTTTTATTGGTGACATAGTAGTGTTGACTTTTTATTCTAAATTTAGGGAACAGAGCTTTGAGTTAATGTTATCAGGTTTATGTACTACGTCATGGGAGAGTTCTACCGTGCAGAAGCAAGATGAGTATCATCAATGTGCACAAGTACCTAAAAGTCATCCAAAACTTCAACGACAATCAACGCCGCCCCTCGAAAGCAGAAGTTCACGATTCTACTCGTCATCATGGTCGAGACGGTGACTTGATCGGTAATTGTTCAACAAAAAACAAGGAAAACGAATATGAGTTAAATTTTGAGGCCCTCGTCTTTGTTTCTCTTGTTATTTTTTTCGAACGAGCACTGATCAAGTTACCGTCTCGACCGTGATGACGAGCAGGATTGTAAGCTTCCGTTTTCAAGGAGCGGCGTTGATCGTCGTTGAAGTTTTGATTGACTTTTAGGTACTTGTGCACGGTAGTGATACCCATCTTGCTTGCGCACTGTTGAACTCACCCTACCTCAAGTCCCTCTTATAAGAAGAAGTAAAAAAATTCATTAAGACAAAGGAAGCTCATTTAATATTATAAATTGAAAGTTTATTCTAAATATATCTCTGACATTAAATGCAAGAAAAGTGACGAGACATTCACTTAAGCCCAACTAATTGGGTGTACAGAGAATAGGTGAGTTTATAGTAAACACACATTTTTACGTTATAATAAGGATATTAAAGAAATTTCAGTAATTAATTGATTTTTTTTCCTATTAAGGTTGGTTTCTATGTCAAGTGCACAAGCAAAGGTATATTTACTGTCGAATTTTAGTAGGTTAAAATAATGTTCTACCTCAATATAAAACAAGTATGAATACATTCTTACATAGAGACTTTGGGGTGTAAGCTCACTTTAGATGAGTCTTAATGAAAAATAATTTCATAGCATAATGATTATGATTGAAAGAATAGAGAAGTATATTGAAATGTAAAATATTTAAGAAATTGATTGTTAATTACATGTGATGGAAAAGTCTAAAACAAATAATACTGGGCTAATTTTTTTAATATAAAAAAATTAAGGAATAGTTTACCAGATGTTTTTCCTATATCCATTACGCTAAAAAAGGGGCATACTATCTATGCCAGGTCATGGTTTGACTCCTATCAATTTTTCCTTTTATTAATATTTAAATGGGAACCAATTGTTGCTTCTCTGAAATAAAATTAAGTGCTAGGAAATAGTTTTTTTTTTTGTTGACTCAAGTGCTAGGAAATAGCTGGCATCCAATTACATTCTTTAACGTAAGGCCTCCAAAAAACTAAATTAAAAAAATTATTTTCCTTTCCTTGGACAATTTGCACTAATTATTAGCTAACTAACAACTCCTTGACTTAGAAGTCTAAATCATCATCATCATCATCATCATCATCATCATCATTATTATTATTATTATTATTATTATTATTATTATTATTATTACTACTACTACTACCAAGAATTACAAAATTTACTTCTTTCACTTCAAGCTTCTAGGTGAAATAAAAAATTTTAAAAGAAAAAGTGAATTAGTTTTTGCTTACTTGTTGCCTAACATGTGGTGAAGGGTCATGATTGTATCTTCCTCATGTTTGGTGAACACCCCTCTCTTTAATCCTGGCCTCAAGTAGTTGATCCACCTTAGTCTGCAGCTCTTGCCATTCCTTTGCAAGCCTGAATATTCAATTTTACTTGTTCAGCAACTCAGCATCAAATGAAATAATTAAATACAAATTCACCTTATAGAACTACTACATGAATAAGACATGATAAACAGTTATTCACAATCAAATTTTTCAACATGTTTTTTACCTTCAGAATGTCATGTTGACTCCAAATGCCTATCAAGTCAGCCATATATTATAAAAGTTTGCAAATCAGAGAAGTGAAAATTGCCTAGGTTGTCTTTAACAATGAAAATTCTGAACTTCTAACCATATTTCTTCTTTTCTAATTCAGAATTGATTGGACAAAAATTCCTTAGAATTGATTTATGTGAAAATTTCTTACTTGTTAGTAGTAGTTTACTACATCTCAAATTTATTGGTGCCAAAGTCAGTGAAGCATGCTACATTTATGTTTGATGACTTAATCTGAGGTCAAATAAGTTCAAGGCACATTTTTTTCATGCTAAAACGTTTAGATTAGGGGGGGTGCACCCCATGCAAAGCTAGAAAGAACAATCAATCTCAATGAGAGTTTACAATAAATTTACGTATAGCCTACCAACGAAAGAATTCAATATTTAAACCCAAGTCACAACTAGTGTGAGCGAAGGGTCCGGCTATTTGTCAACCCTCGCCGGTAGTTCAAGGCACATATTATTAGATGAATAGAAGAGAAAGTTCTCTTCAAGATAACACACACAAAAGAGCCAACAATAATGCTCATTTCCTAGGTAATCAAGAATATGCTACTTATATGAGTGCTAAAAAGGATCACAAATTTAAAAAGAAAAAAAAATAAAAAAAAGAAACCTACCTGCCTTAATAGGGACAGAGCTCCAGCAGCCATGACCATTTTTAAGGATATGGTTTCTGAGCTTATTATCTTCTTCAGGTGACCATAAGCCCTTTTTGTATTTTGGTTTTGCTTTTTCTGCTGGCTGCAACACCATTTTGCTTTTTTTTCTGAGGAAATTTCAGTTTAGCTAAGTTTAATGATAAACTTGGACTCTCAAAATCAAAGAACTACAGAGAGATACAGACAAGGGAGGCAGATTTCTTGGCTTAGAAATAGTGCACAAGCAGACTTATATATAATGCCATAAATACTTGTGATTGTGCAGTGTTTTTCCTAAACTTATAACAAAAAAAGAGTTGAAACAAAATTTAATAAATATATAAAACCAAGCATGATTAACCTTCCCTGAGATAATGATAATTTTTAAACAAATAAAATATTATGTCCTGTTCCATTGGTTGAAATCTTGTTCTACCTTGCTTGAAGGGTACCAACTTGGAAATTGTTGGAATGGTTTTGTACCAAAAGTTATCATTGTTTGTCATATTTTTTTTTTTTGGGCACGATTCATTTATCAAAATAAGTACATCACAGTTTAAAAAACTCCAGAGTTAAATGATTTATTTTGGGTATATGTTCTGGATGGTTTTATTTCTATTGCACAAAAAGGACCATTGTAAACATTTTTATTTGCAAGTACCTTTAAAAATCATACTCGTGAGTCGTGGCCTTTTAGTATATGCCAGACTAAACTATTCTAAGTCATAAAATAATTATGTTTATACCTAATATATGAAAGTCTTGTCTAATATGCCAAAAGCCTATGTGAAAAATATGTAAGAAGATTCTTTAGACTTCACCTACAACCTAAACTCCTCCAACTTATGCAAATTTGTGTACCTTCTAGCCATGGAAGAGACTTTTTCCCTGCGCCTGACTACTTACGAGGCTTAATCAAGTCAACATTTGCCGACAATTCTCTTATCTCCAATAGCAATTAACGAAGTACAGTACATTATAAAACTTTATCATCTCAATTTTGTTTCATGTCATAGTAGTTGTATCCTATAAATATAAATATTTCAATACATGAACCTGTAAAAACATTCATTTTAATCAATGTTTTAAGAACCAAACAAGTGGTGAGATCTCCGAGTCATGGTTTAATTGCTTCAAACCGTTACGAACTAGAGATCGAACCACCAAATAAACGAACTACAAACACGGCCTGTTCTCAGTTCAACGGGTTGAACCGGCCGATCCAGTTCCTAAATATTGGGGAAAAAAACTAAGTCTCACACCGACTAAAATAAGGCCTGAAAAAAGTTTATAAAGAATGGGCAACTCTCACCTTACATGTCGATTTTATGGGGTTGAGTTATGCCCAAAATCTAAGATTGTATCAGAGTTTATCCTTGATTTATCAGGTCACCCACCATGTTATCTATGCATCAAACCTAACAGGCTAATAGTGTTGGGCGTGAGACGGTGTATTGAAAAAAAACACGTCTCATATCGACTATGATAAGGCCTAAAAAGAATTTATAAAGAATGGGTCGCCATCACCTTATAATTAAGTTTTGTGAGGTTGAGTTAGACCCAAAATCTAAGACTAAAACATTGATTCTAATACAATTCACGTTCGAAAGAAAATTAATATACACTTTTATGTTTTAAACTTTATTCTAGGCTTATTTTAATTTTAATCATATTTTAGATACTGTAGAGCCTTTTAAATCCTTGAATTGCATGATTAATCCAAAATTCAAATCGTTCAATACATGACAGGAAAGGGAATAGTGTTTTTGTTGAGGCATTCACATTGTATACTACTACTTTTTATCCTGATCAAAAAAAAAAAAATACTACTACTTTTTATTCTCGTCCACTAGTAGAATTGGATAATATCTTCCATAGTTAGATTCAGTTTTAGGAAGACATGACTAATGAAAAGAAGGAACAAATCAAACACACACACACACACACACACAATAATTGATAGAATATGATTAACAAAATGACTACATATGAACATCTAGCTATAGAAGATGACACAAGAAAATAGACAAAAGCAATGGGTATAAAGAAGTCATTAGATTCCCTTGTTCTTTTGACAGACACCAAAATAATGTTACAAAGTTAAGATAGTTAAGAAAACCATGTTTCTACTCTATCATTGGATGATGTATGCAACTGATGAAATATATGCTAGCTCCAACCAATCAGTTACTAATTCAATAATTGGAACACCTTTTGCAGTTGTAATTGCTATTGGAGCAGAGAGAAGATTCTCTTTAATAAGTCTCATTTGTTAGTTTATAGCTATAGCTATTTGTTAAAAAAATTGTCGACCTCACTAGCTTAAATATCATATCTTCAGTGGCATATAAAAAAATTTCAAATACTCCCTCTCTCCAATGATAAGTGACACATTAGAAAGTTTCACACCTATTAAAAAGAAGTTATAGATAAATAAAAAAGTATAATGATTTTACAAATTTATCCTTATTTACAATTGGGTATTAACAATTGTCATAAATACATAGTAGAGTATAATGACTTGAGAATGATGTACTCATTATTAATTTGAGGGTAAAACTGAAAAAAAAGTAATTAATATTACATTGAAAACCTAACATGACAATTATTTTGGGACTAATTTTTTTTTACAAATACCACATTTATAACGGAACCGGGGGAGTATTAAGTAGTGTTTATGCTTATAATTTATTATTTATTCTCTTATTATTACCTTTATTATTTTAATTAAATTCTACTTCTATCCAGGGAAGATCCAAATATTTGTCGAAGGAGAGGCGAAAGAAATTAATAATAAATTTTACATAAATATTAAATCATACTAATGAAATTATATATATATATATATATATATAATAAGTTGTGAAATGGAGAGGGACAATATTTTATTTTATTTTTTGTTCTAAAGAGCTTAGCGGCGAAACTCACACACACTAGGCGTGGTGAACAGGGGTACCGTGGGTTCGAACCCGTGCCTTGACACATCAAATATCCCAGCAGCCTTTTACCATCTCAGCTACACTTACGGGACGAGAGGGGCAATATTCTATCCAATGTTAAATAACAAAAAAAAACATAACCTCTCAAATATTATATAAAATCTTATAATCATGTCATATTATTTATATTTATCTCATTTAGTTTAATTAAAATATTTATAAATAAGAATGAAATTTAAAAAAATAATATTTTAATTTTCAATATGATAAATAAAGTAAAATAAATTAAAGTATTAGAAGAGATAATAGTTTCAAATTATATATATTAACATGTTAATTTTATTAAACACATTATTATTTTTATGTAGATTTTACTAAACACTTTAGATTCAATTATCTAGCTTTTTTTTTTTTTACTAAAGATTCAATTATCTAACTTATCAGACCACATTCACACAAAAAAAAAAAATTAACTAACTTATCTACCATCACCTATTATATATAAATTCATCTGTTAGGGGCTAGTTCATTTGCTAACAACTAATTTTTGCCAAAAGAAGTTTGAATTGACCATGCTATAGTGGTTACACCTTCATAATTGCTTGTTAAAACAAACTATTACTTTGATGATTGCATTAATAATGGGTGCATCATAACAAATCACTAGACCTTGCTTAACCGGTTAAAATAGCATTCACCAAAATGAATTGCATAAAGGCTGCCCTGCCCAGGCATGATCTTGTTTAATAATTTGAAAGTTTACCCGATTTTTTTTCCGCCAGTCGTCAGAGAAACGCGTGAAAGTTTAGAAATTTGTTACTAGTCAATTTCGTCCAAACACTAAAAAAGGTGAGTAAAGATTCTCTCAATTTCTATAATTATGTGTATAAATACACATAAATATATAATTTATATCACTATTTTAAAAATATGTGCATTTGTACACTGTTAACGATGATTTTCGGTAAAAATCCGCTTCGATAACAAACAATTAAGATCAAACGAAAATGAGACTCCCCAATAAATAGGTAACTCTGATCACGGATTTAAAATAATAAAAGAACTCAAATTGTTAAAAGACCACTTGATTAAGAGAAGAAGAGGAATGTAAAAATGTAAGGAAAACATTTAAATAATTGAAAATCAAATAAAGCTTTTAAAGAACATGAATTGAAAAGATAGTATTTAAAGAACATGTAAATGACAATAAAGGAAAACTTGTTGAAAAGGTAAAGAACAAAAGTAAAAACATGAAATAAAATACTTGAATTGAAATGGTTGGAAACATTGCAGTGACCCGTCAATCCATGAACGTCGACAGGGACTTGGGATATGTAGGGTGCTTACAAATTCCAACCATTTCAATTCAAGTATCTTATTTCATGTTTTTACTTATATTCTTTACCTTTTCAGCAAGTTTTCCTTTATTGTCATTTACATGTTCTTTAAATGCTTACTTTTCAATTCATGTTCTTTGAAAGCTTTATTTGATTTTCAATTATTTAAATGTTTTCCTTACATTTTTACATTCCTTTTCTTCTCTTAATCAAGTGGTCTTTTAACCATTTGAGTTCTTTTATTGCTTTAAATCCGTGATCAGAGTTACCTATTTACCGGGGAGTCCCATTTTCATTTGATTTCTTAATTGTTTGTTGTCGAAGCAGATTTTTACCAAAAATCACTGTTAACAAATTGGCACGCCCGGTGGGACGAGTTTAGAGTAACTCGTTTTAAACGATGGTTTTATGCGTCTAAGAAGTGGAAAAATTACTGCTTCTAACGTGTCAAAAACAATGAAATATCAGTGGCAGTGCAAGTAACAGTGCCACAATTCCAAGTGTTACTAATGTGAATGCGTCGACAAGCAATACGAATGCTTCGACCACCAATACGTATGCTGAGGTAGTTAATATCCCAAGGATGAATAATGCTACCATTGGTGCGGGTACTGGGATAATAATGGCTAACGCTCAAGGAGAAACAATTCTAGGCGCTATAGTATATGAGCCCCCAGGGGTTCAGAATGCTTCAGAAGTTCAAGCATCGCGTGGAAGAGCGAGAAATTCAAGTGTCAGGCCAACAGCGCATGTAACACAACCTTTGTTTGGGATGCCTTATGGTTATTTACATAACTCGACAGGTCCTGCTATCGGTTCGACTATATTTAACCAATATGCTAACCAGCCTTTTATACCATTTGGAAATTCGTCCAACACTCAAGGGATGGTAGGTATGACTACTGTAGTACCCTAATTTTGTCCGGCCTTTTTATTTTATTTTATTTTATTATTTATTTTAATTTTTTTTAATTTGTAATAAAAAATAAAAGTAATATTTTTGGTCTCATAGAATGAATATAAAAATAAAGCAAAAAAGAAAAAAATGAATAAAGGAAAAGAAAAGAAAAGAAATAGAAGAAAAGAAAAAGGACAAAGGTTGCATGAAGTAAAATAAAGGGGTGCAAATAACAGTGGCCTGCTTGGCAGCCCAGCCCAGCACTCGTTCCACCTCCTGTTTTCTGCGTGCACCCCACTTTTTTTTCCCACACCCCCTGTCCTACCTTTCTCTCTCGCTGCATCCGCGCCCTTTCTCCACGCACACCCCCTTTATTTTTCTACGCCTCACTCCTCTAGCCCTTTGGCCCACGCGGCCCAACCCAAAAACCTTCATAACCCTAAAAACCTAATTCTTCACTCGTCCCTCCTCATTTCCTCTTCCCCTCGACGCAGCGCCGCTCTCCTCCCCCTCGCTTTCCCCTTTTCTTTCCTTCTCTCTTTCTTTCTCTCATCAATCAAACCTAACCCTTTCCCTATTTCCTTCATTCTCTCCCCCCTCATCCTTGACCTCCGAAACCCTAGCCGCGGTGCCCTCCCCTTTTTACCTCTTTTATTCTTCCCCTTTTTTCTCATCAATCACGATATGATTCGGTCAGATTCTAAATCAGAATTGAGATCTTGAAGTAAAGAAGTGACAAATCAGGGAAGTCTCGATCTTCTTTCTTTGCTTTTAATTTTTATTTATTATTCTGATTTGGTTCTATTTCTTTTGATAGAGACTATGAGGCTATAAAAGCCAAAGACATGCAACTGAGGAAGAAAAAAATCGAGAGCAGAACCGAGAGGGAACCAGATCCAGAAAAAGCAAGGAGAAGGAGAGGCAGAGCAAGCAGAGCCAAGAAGAAGAAGAAAGAAAGAAACCGTGAGGCCCCCCCTCCAGAACCAAAATTAAAACATTACTAGTCTTAGGTTTCTTTTGAATCTCCTCTTTTGATTTCTGTAAATTTTCAGGGAAGCCACAAACTCAGGTTCCCTCACCTTCTTCATCTCTGTATCTTTCTGTTTTCTTTTTTTTTGCCATGACTGTGTAATAAGGAATTATATTTTGGACTGAGTGATTGTATTCTGATTTGAAACATACACGATACAATCCTTTCTTTGCAGTCTTTGCATTTTCTGTTGTTGTTGTTGTTGTTGTTGTTTGTTGATCTACTGAGGTTTGGTTGAAACGAGCTAAGGCTAGGGTTTAGCCTTCCAACGGGGCCAAACCCTAGGTAGGGATTGAATTGTAAATATTTTGTCATGAGGGATATAAAAGCAAATACTGAGTTTCTGAAGTTCATTCCTAATTTACACATTTTTTTAAAAAAATAATAATAAAATAGAAATAAACAAGTTAATGCAATAAATAAATCTATTCTTGTTTTATTTAGAATTTAGAATAATAATAAAAAACAAAAGATTGCTTCTAGACGTGTTCCTTATTCAAACCCGTATTGAAAATTTAATTCGTTTTTTTTGCTCTGTATGAGTTTAGGTCTGAGCAATTAATATTCTGTGTCATTTTTAAATAAAACGGTGACAAACAAATTCGTATTTTATTTCTAAGATTTCTTGGGAATAATTCGTTCAAAGGCAAACAAATTTTTCTAAATAATTAAAGGTACCATTTTTTTATGGGCGTTTTAGGGGTGCTAATACCTTCCCTATGCGTAACCAACTCCCGAGCTCAAAATCTGGTTCAAAAGACCTTTTTCTTCAAAAATATCCAAAAAATAGGTTTTCCAATGTTTTCCTAAAAAATAAATATTGGTGGCGGCTCCATTTAAATTTTGGTGTGGTTGTCACAGCTGGCGACTCCACTGAGGACTTTAGAGAGTTAGGCCCTATGATTGTTTACATGATTTGTTTGCCTTATTAGATGAATTATTCCCTTTTTGTTTTTATTCCTATTTGTTCATTTGTATATATGTTTGTATACTTGAATCCTAGGATAGAAAACATGCAAAAAAATGATATATTTTTCTATTTTTTCATTTGTGATTTATTCTCTTTCATTTCTTTTTCTTTCTTGTAAATATTATGTATTTGAAACCCTAGGGTAGAAGACATGTATATATTGTATTTTGATCTGTTTTGCAGCGGGTAGTTTTAAGTTTGCTCCTTCACACACTTCACTTAACACATTTTCGCACACTACGAGTGGGTGCCCTATACCCGGGCCCGAGTGAACCTTAAGTTAGGAGAGGCTGTGTAGTGAGCTTTCTTGGGACGTCTGACGATTGGGTCCTTGCGAAGGCCTCACCTAGAGTTTGGCTCCATTTGAGAAAAAACCATCCTTTAATAATATACTTATTATTGGTGGTAACATTTTCAAATGGGACCCTTGGCTCTAGGGGCCTTTTAGATTAGTATCTTAAATCCACCCAATGGAAAGGCACTTAATATAAACCCTAGATCCTTTTAAGGAGCTACCGGCCCATATCACGAAAAGAGCATACCTTATCCCATTTTCCACGTGACAAAAGTCGTATGACCTAAGACCTTAGGAAATACCGGCCTACATCACAAGGGGCACACTCTGGCCGTTTTTCCTCCATCTATTTATTTTCCATTCACATTTCAAAAATTGTGAAAGATAATGAATGATATTTTTCTCCAAAAAAATATTATTCTTCTTTGAAAAAAAAAACACAGTTTCAAAAAAATATTTTCCCTTTCATTCTTTTTCCCTAAAAAAAAATAAATTTTCAAAAAAAACAAAAGGCATTTTCTCCTTTTTTTAACGATGTTTCTCATTATCCTTTCATTAATTTTATTTTTATAGAAAAAAATAATAAATAAAAAATGTTTCTCCATTTTCCATCATATTATTTTGCATAAAATGTACATAAAAAAAAACATTCATGACATGCATAATCATGGCATCTTCAAAACATAACTCATTTTTCCCCCTTCCACAGAAAATAGATACAAATAAGCTTTATCTGCATCCCTACCGGACTCGAGCCCAATCTAGACTCATGGATTTGTTGGAACAGAATCAGCAAGCAATGAGAGAAGAACTCGACCAAATCAATGGTAAGATGGACAAGATATTTGACCTTCTGCAGAACTTGGATCCAAAATTGACCATTGATGAGAACCATTCCACCAGCACTAATGAGTATCGAGAGGCTTCCAATGGCCCATTAGGAGACCCCTTAGATCAGAAGAGACTCCAAATTATGGAAGATAGGCTGAAAGCTATTGAAGGGACAAATCATATTGGGTTCAAAGCTTCAGAAGTATGCTTAGTCCTGGACGTGATGATTCCTCCAAAATTCAAAGTTCCTGAGTTCGTCAAGTATGAAGGCTTAACTTGTCCAAAAAGTCACCTCATCATGTACTGCTAGAAGATGGCCTCCTGCTCCAGTAATGATAAGCTCCTAATCCACTTCTTTCAAGAGAGTCTTACTGGGGCATCCCTACGCTGGTATATGCAGTTAGAGCAGGGCAAAATCAGCTCATGGAATGATTTGGGTAAAACTTTCATCAAACAATATAAATACAATATGGACATGGCTCCTGGCCATTCCCAGTTGCAAACCATAGTAAAAGGGGGCAATGAAAGCTTCAAAGAGTATGCCCAAAGATGGAGAGGGATTGCAGCCCAAGTGGAACCTTCACTGTCAGAGAAGGAGATGATTACCACATTTATTGACACTCTCCAGTCACCTTTCTATGATATGATGATGGGAAATATCTGTTCAAGCTTTTCAGACCTAATCATTGTCGGGGAAAAAGTGGAAGCAGGGATAATAAGCGGAAGGATTGGCAACCTCGTAGCTCAACAGCCATTGCGCAGTATAAGCCAAGAGATGGAAGAAGAAACAAACGCTGCTCATCACAACATGCCAAGTTGGGGCAGTGGGCCACTCCATTGAGAATTATTGGGCTCTGATCAACACCGAGTGATAAAACTTCAAGGAATAGCCCTGTTTAAGCAACCTTCATTTGTTTTTACGCTTTGCCCGAAGCCCTGGGGCATATCTTGTAAAGGGCTCATTATGTTCTCATCTTTTCAGTTCATCAATAAAACTGCAATTTGAATTTTTTTTCAATCTTAGCTCATAGAATAATGGTAAAGCAAATGCACAAATTATCAAAAGTTAAGTTTTGTGAAGACGTGGGCAATGAGATTTTGAGATGAAGTTTGGCCCTTTTTCTCTATCCAAATACTTATCCCTTGCTACCCCTTTTGAGCCTAAAACGAAATTTTCTTTCAAATACCCTGAATAAGGATCGTCCATACAATGAAGAATAGCACAAGTCTCCGATCAACTTTGTCTTTTCAAAAAAAGAAGAGTAAAGTAAGCAATAAGGTATCAAAGACAATTCAAAGAAATGTTAAAAGCGTGTCAAAGACACCTGCGAAGATCAAAAAGGAAACCGCAAAGGCGAAACAAATGTGCTAGCAACCAATGAAGTGCATCTTTAGATTAAAGATCCTTATTCCCATAAACCCTTAAATACTTTTTGAGCTTGAAATATCATTTCTTTCATAGCCCTTAACCATTGGCCACGTTACAACCCTAATAAAGTCCATTCTGATCAAAGTCAAATTGCTCATGTTTTCTTAAAATTTGATTTTTGAAAGAGGAGATCCATATAAACTCCTCAGTGCAGTTGCTTTACCTAAAAAAATAAGAAGAATATAAAATAAAATGCTCGCCAGGCTGAAAACCCGAAAGGGCGGTCTAGGCAGAAATTAGAGCAACCCGCTAGGTTGAAAACTCGCAAAGAGCGGCCTAGGCAAAAGTTAGGGTCAAATTTACAAACATTTCCACCTAGATTGGACCTCACAGATCTAAACATAAACCAAGAAGCTGGGGGCAAAGCTGAACCCATCATCTACAAGCTTCACATTCATTCCGGTTTCAGAATTATGCAAGGTAATCTGTCTCTCAACATAGATCCTTCCTCACATGGCTGGACGAAGGCCCAAAAAGACGCTAGAAAGTCTCTGCGGATCAAAGTTGTCAATCCAATCCTCCCAAGAGCATTCATAGCATGGAAGGAATATTCAAGAATCCACAAAGATAGACAGAATGAACTATCAAGGGGCAAACTCGCAAACCTGGTGCATTGCGAAGTCAACCATTTGGACAAGCAAGTCAACACCCACGAGTCTAGGGGCAGCGTCCTCAAAGGAATTCAGGGAAATCGAAAGACAGTCTTTCAAAGCAAAAGAATACTCATGCATAGCATACCCTTCATCGCATCTTGCATGATCATCAATACTTTTGGGTCTACAACCCACCCTCAAAAATCACCATTTCTCTAAAAATAAAACAACATTCATGCATGGCATACCATTCATTGCCTCTTGCATGATCATCAATACTTTTGGGTCCACGACCCACCTAAAAAAAACAATTCTCTAAAAGCAAAAAACATCATTTCATGCACAGCATACCGTTCATGGTATCATGCATGACCATCAAAGTTTTTGGGTCCATTGACCCACCCTCTCAAATATTATATACAGTTGGTCTGTTGTTACTCAGTAAGAACTAGTACTCAGCCTACTGAATCTATTAGCATGAGTTAGGAACCTGTCCTATACCTTGCTGGGAATCTGACCCACCACCTTGGGAATCTGACCCAAGCCTTTAGTCGGGAACCTGACCCGCGTCTCGAATCTTCCTCAATTATGGAAATTGATCCACACCTTTTTAACAAGACTTAGGAATATGACCTATACCTTGTCGGGAATCTGACCCGAACTGTTTCGAGTGACAGAGAAGCTCGTACACTGGACGTTCACCTACAATAGGAAAACCAGTCCATACTTTAGCAAGAGTTAGGATTCTGACCTACACCTTGTCGGGAATCTGACCCGAACCTATATTGAGTGATAGAGAAACTCATTCCTTAAAGTAAAGCAGTCAATCCGTACCTTTTAACAAGCGTTAAGAACCTGACTTACCCTTGTTGGAATCTGACCCGAACTTGTGTCGAGTGACGAAGAAGCTCGCACCCCAGACTTACCCTAAGTAGGGAAGTAATCAATACCAAAGATGTGAGGGTTAGGAGCCAGACCTATGCCTTACAGGAAATTCGCCAGGAAACCAGCCCTGGAATCTCCGACCAACTTTGTAAGAGCTAGGGACAAGCCTATGCCTTACCGGGAAATTCGAAGGGAACCAGCCCCGGAATCCTCACCAATTTTGTAAGAGTTAGGAATCAGACCTATGCCTTACCGGGAATTCACTAGGAACTGAACCTAAAATCCCTCACCAATTTTGTAAGAGCTAGGAACCAAGCCTATGCCTTACCGAGAATTCACTAGGAATCAGACCTAGAGTCTCAAAGCAAAGTCGGGAGCAAATCTCGCGTCCTCAAACAATTTCGGTCTAGAGAAAATTAGAGTCCTTTATCTTTAATTACCTTTTACAACGAATGCACGAAGACCTTCGAGTAAAATGTAATTAAGGAGGGGCAGCTGTAGTACCCTAATTTTGTCCGGCCTTTTTATTTTATTTTATTATTTATTTTAATTTATTTTAATTTATAATAAAAAATAAAAGTAATATTTTTGGTCTCATAGAATAAATATAAAAATAAAGCAAAAAAGAAAAAAATGAATAAAGGAAAAGAAAAGAAAAGAAATAGAAGAAAAGAAAAAGGACAAAGGTTGCATGAAGTAAAATAAAGGGGTGCAAATAACAGTGGCCTGCTTGGCAGCCCAGCCCAGCACTCGCTCCACCTCCTGTTTTCTGCGTGCACCCCACTTTTTTTTCCCACACCCCCTGTCCTACCATTCTCTCTCGCTGCATCCGCGCCCTTTCTCCACGCACACCCCCTTTATTTTTCTACGCCTCACTCCTCTAGCCCTTTGGCCCACGCGGCCCAACCCAAAAACCTTCATAACCCTAAAAACCTAATTCTTCACTCGTCCCTCCTCATTTCCTCTTCCCCTCGACGCAGTGCCGCTCTCCTCCCCCTCGCTTTCCCCTTTTATTTCCTTCTCTCTTTCTTTCTCTCATCAATCAAACCTGACCATTTCCCTATTTCCTTCATTCTCTCCCCCCTCATCCTTGACCTCCGAAACCCTAGCCGCGGTGCCCTCCCCTTTTTACCTCTTTTATTCTTCCCCTTTTTTCTCATCAATCACGATATGATTCGGTCAGATTCTAAATCAGAATTGAGATCTTGAAGTAAAGAAGTGACAAATCAGGGAAGTCTCGATCTCCTTTCTTTGCTTTTAATTTTTATTTATTATTCTGATTTGGTTCTATTTCTTTTGATAGAGACTATGAGGCTATAAAAGCCAAAGACATGCAACTGAGGAAGAAAAAAACCGAGAGCAGAACCGAGAGGGAACCGGATCCAGAAAAAGCAAGGAGAAGGAGAGGCAGAGCAAGCAGAGCCAAGAAGAAGAAGAAAGAAAGAAACCGTGAGGCCCCCCCTCCAGAACCAAAATTAAAACATTACTAGTCTTAGGTTTCTTTTGAATCTCCTCTTTTGATTTCTGTAAATTTTTGGGGAAGCCACAAACTCAGGTTCCCTCACCTTCTTCATCTCTGTATCTTTCTGTTTTCTTTTTTTTGCCATGACTGTGTAATAAGGAATTATATTTTGGACTGAGTGATTGTATTCTGATTTGAAACATACACGATACAATCCTTTCTTTGCATTCTTTGCATTTTCTGTTGTTGTTGTTGTTTGTTGATCTGTTGAGGTTTGGTTGAAACGAGCTAAGGCTAGGGTTTGGCCTTCCAACGGGGCCAAACCCTAGGTAGGGACTGAATTGTAAATATTTTGTCATGAGGGATATAAAAGCAAATACTGAGTTTCTGAAGTTCATTCCTAATTTACACATTTTTTTTTAAAAAATAATAATAAAATAGAAATAAACAAGTTAATGCAATAAATAAATCTATTCTTTTTTTATTTAGAATTTAGAATAATAATAAAAAGCAAAAGATTGCTTCTAGACGTGTTCCTTATTCAAACACGTATTGAAAATTTAATTCGTTTTTTTTGCTCTGCATGAGTTTAGGACTGAGCAATTAATATTCTGTGTCATTTTTAAATAAAACGGTGACAAAAAAATTCGTATTTTATTTCTAAGATTTCTTGGGAATAATTCGTTCAAAGGCAAACAATTTTTTCTAAATAATTAAAGGTACCATTTTTTTATGGGCGTTTTAGGGGTGCTAATACCTTCCCTATGCGTAACCAACTTCCGAGCTCAAAATCTGGTTCAAAAGACCTTTTTCTTCAAAATTATCCAAAAAATAGGTTTTCCAATGTTTTCCTAAAAAATAAATATTGGTGGCGGCTCCATTTAAATTTTGGTGTGGTTGTCACAACTACTACTATAACCAATCGACAAGGGTCAGGACCAGGGGACATGTTAAGGCAAGTACTCCAAAATAATGGAGATTTGACACAGAGCTCGTTGGCGAGTATTCGACAACAAGTTGATGATAGTAATCATGAGATGGTGAACATGTTCACTCAGCAGATGGGTGCAGTGATTACACCTCTTATGCAAACTACTAACCAGGCATGGAATGCATTGGCTTTACAAATGGAAAGGCTAAATCAAGCATTAGGTTTGGCAGCACCAGTGAACGAGAATGTTCAACAAGGCCCAGGGGTTATACCTCAAGGCCAAGACATGGGGGCATTCAACAAGATGCGGGTAACCCCAGAATGGTGCAGAATGAGGTAAATCAACCAAACTAGAACCTTGGTCAGAACGTGAATAATTTGGCTTATGGCCAAGTGCAAATATTGCAAAGGAATCAGGATCAAGAGCCTCTAGTGCATCAAGGTTTAGCCAACCTTAGGCACAATATCATGGGAAACTAGATAGAACAAAATGTGAATCAAGCTGTCGAGCAAATGCTGAACAGACTTGGCTTTAACATTGGTCAAGCTACGATACCATATTTCATATCTGCGTTTTCTGAATGGGTACAGCAAGCTGAAGTGCCAAGAGGAATGAAGATCCCCATATTGTCCAAGTTTTCTAGCGATTGTTACCAAGTGACTTCAAACACAAGAGGGGGGTGAATTGTGATAGCGGTGCTTATATAAAAAATTACAGATAAATTACTGAATTAAAAAAAAACTTGAAAGAAATAAATAAAGTGCTTGAATGATAAAGAGACAGAGAGCAAAGAAGAGCACGCAAAGAAATTATACAAAGTTCGCCACCAAACACCCCTGTGGCCTACGCCCCGTCTCCCAAAGCAAAGCACTATGGGATTTTCACTAAATCACTAGCTTTTAAATCGAGTTCACTAGAAACCTTTACAACTCTATACTGAGCAATACGTTCAAGAGATATCACCTCTCTATGAACAGATTGGGATTGCTACATAAAAAGAAATGATTTTTACAAATAAAATGAGATGAGAAAGATACATTCAATAGTGCAGATATAACAAATTGAAGCTCAAATAATACAACTCAAATTATGTAGAATAAAAAGACTCTCAAAAATTGTGCTCAAATAAGTGTGAGTGATGGAGAATATTTGTGAGTTTTAGCACAAAAATTAAGCACTTGTGTTATGTTAAAAACAATGCTCATGGTGCAGTGCTTTTATAGGCACCGAGAGGAGCGTCACTTTAAGAGAAATGTCCGCTAAAAGATTAAAAGGATTTGTCCGTTGCAACATTTAAAGGGATTTGTCCGTTAAAGATTAAAGGGATTTGTCCGCTATGCTTTGAATATGAAGAATTGAAAACACGGGGACGGAAAAGATTATCGGACACCACTTGGTGTTCGACATCGTATTTCCATACTACCTCTCCCCAGCTCGGCATACAATCTCCCCAGCTCGGCATACGACATCTCCACATAGCTCGACATACGACCTCTCCACACAGCTCGGCATACGATCTCTCCACAGCTCGGCATACGACCTCTCCACAGCTCGGCATACGACTTCTCCACACAGCTCGACATACGATCTCCTCACAGCTCGGCACGCCACCTCCTCACAGCTCGGCACGCGACCTCGGCTAAGACGCGACCTCCTCACGCCAAGACGCGACCTCATCTCGACGCGACCTCCTCACAGCTCGGCACGGAGAATATTTTCCAAAGAAAACTTGAAATATTTTCCAAACAATATTTTGAATACAACTTAAGAATTTTTCAAAATACTTTGTGCCTAAAAATAATTTAGGAAAAATTATCATAAAATCAATTTTAGAATAAAAATCATTTTGTGAGTGTGTGATTTTATTTTAATTGAGAGCTTTTTATTACTACTTACAAATAGTCTTAATAAAAATAAATAAATACCCAAAACCCAAAGACTTGAGAAACTATCATTCTTGATACGTGTCTTGGTATTCTTTTCCACTTTTTGCACGGTTGACTATTTGCAAAACTCCCTTTTGTCAATCATCAAAACCATCCTGTCAAGGCATGTATTCACAGAGATAACGGAGAATCTACTGTCGAGCATGTTGCCAGATACACAATAGAAATGGGTGAATTGGCCACCCTGGAAGGTCTGAAAATGAAGTTCTTTCCAAGTTCGTTGACAAAGAATGCGTTTTCTTGGTTCTCGACGTTAAGGGCTAATTCAGTCCATTCTTGGGCATAACTAGAAGGATTGTTTTATGATCAATTCTTTAGGGGCGATCTGAAGGCTAACTTAACTGATTTATTCAATTTCAAGCGTATGTACAATGAGTCTATAGATGATTACATCTCCAGGTTCAAACAGATGAAAAGTAGGTGTTTTACACCTGTTCCTGAAGCAGAGATTGTTAAAATGGCCGCTAGCGGGTTGGATTACCACATTAGAAAGAAATTGGTAAACCAGCACATTGTTGATCTTGCCCAGGTATGGGAGAAGGTTCGACAGGTTGAACAACTCAGGTCTGAGAAGAATCAGAAAAATAACAAAAAAATTATTAGACGTGAGAAGATTAATTGTGTCGAACAAGATCAAACAGATAGTGAAGATGAGGCTATAGTTGAACAAGAAATAAACCTTGCTGAATTAAAAAATGGACCACCTTACGCTTGTCAAGCATTAGTACCTTCTAAGGGAAAGGAAAAGATGAGCTATGTGAATAAGAAAACATATACATTTGATATAACTAAAGCTGATAAAATATTTGATATTTTGTTAAAAGATAAGCAGCTTAAGTTGTCAGATGATCATAAAGTGAAGGGGTCAGAGGACTCCAATGGTCAAAATTATTGTAAATACCATGGAGCTCTAGGCCATTCTACTAATGAATGTTTTTGTTTCAGGGATTTGATTCAAAAAGCTCTCAAAGAAGGTAGGCTTAGGTTTGCTGATAAGCAGAAGCCTAGCATGAAGGTGGATACTGATCCATTTGGCCAAGGCATATCGAATGTGGACGGCCAAAATGCGAGAAGTTGCAACATGGTGAATATTAGTGCCAAGCAGAAGTATGTGGTGAATGTGTAAGACCCTTTTGACATTTACCCTAGGCCTCATAAAACTGTCGAAGATTTTCTGAGGAGAAAGAACAATAGAGGGCAATTGAAATTAGGCCCACATTGTGACAAGTATTTCGAGAAAAAGCCGCTCAGAAAAAGAAGAAAAATGAAAAGGCAAGAGTTCACCAGCATATGCAGACTGGTTACGTGAATAGGAATGTTAAGCGTATTCCAATAAACCAAGTGCAAAGGCCTGTTGCTAATAGGCCTAATAGAGCAGGTGGTAGTTGGTTGATTGAGTCCTCAAGGGATTGTTTCAAGGGGTATCAATTTAAAGGAAACTTTAATTGATTCATCAATATGGGGACCAGTGCCTGCCATATTTGCAGCAGCACGTAATGCAGCAATCCTCAATTTACTGCACACTTTAAGGAATTGTTTCAAGTGCAAATAAGGATCTTCTTGAGGTGTGCCACCAAATTGTCCCACAGTTTGCAGCATTTGGAACATCATAGGCTTAAATTCAAAGTGATTTGCAGTGATGTCAGGCCTTACTATGCCAGTGTGCATAGTTTGAGGATCAAAAACAGCATAGTCCCTCATTGGCCTGTCCCCATCATTGGCCATGCCTATGATATCAGCATTCAGCACCAAAGCTTGGTACTGGCTATGAACACTGTGTTGGAACTGAACACTGCCTTCTTCTTCTACCTCAGAAAGTGATTCATCAGTATGGGGACCAGTGCCTGCCATATTTGCTGCAGCACCTAATGCAGCAAAACCTTGCCTCTTCCTTAACAACCTTCTGAAAGTTCTGTCAATCTCAGGGTCTAACTGATATTCAGGTGCAGTGTGCCTGCGTATGTGCAGAATTGAGCACTAACAGCTGACACAAACACCAAAAGAATTAGAATATCTCAACTAATAAACCTACTGAATTCAAAACTATGTGAATTTAACCAATTCAATCCCCGGCAACGGTGCCAAAAACTTGTTCTATGAAATAATAATAGTTGTGCAAGTATACACAATCGCAACAAGTAATAAAGAGTAAATCAAGATCGTTCCCACGAGGATTGATTAATTGCTTTCACAAGTTTTTGCAATAGCAAGTGAGTTAGTGAGTAAATAATAAAAACAGAAAATAAGCATCAAGTTTTTGTGATTTTAATAACTGAACAAAACATAATTAAGTAAGTGATTTGAGTAAAATTTGGATAAAGATGGCTACGAATCAGTTCATTCATATTTCCACCAAGTTGGTTTCAGTGCCAAAGTCAGTGCCATTTGGCACCTGGGCGCATGGGACTAATGTGTGTGCCTTTCAACACTTTCACCAGGGTTAAGTAAAAGGTACCTTATGTCTAAGCCCTCATTATGTTCCCCCTTGTCTAGTTAATGTGGCCAAGAACACCCTACAAGACAGATTTCCTATGTCTAGTTTAATCAAAATCAATTAAAGTGTCCTTTAAATTGATACCCCTTATATTGCCTCATGAAATCAGCATGTTATCACCTTTCAGCATCTAACATACAAGTACCTAACTAAAGTTGATCAGGCTCAAGTTAAATATGTAAGCAATAAAATCACATGAGACAAAGGTACAAAGGCAAAGATAAATAGACATTCACCAACCAGGTTTCAATATAAAATCACTTCATCCTAGCTTAGGAAAGTTAGCTCATAATGAGCCTAAAATTAAAACAACAGAAACTGGTGCCAAAAACAGAATCCATGGCACTAGAGTAAGAGTTCAGAAACTATTACAGATATGAAATAAAACAGTAAACATAATTTCTCCTAGCTTTGTGAGCTCGAGAACCACTCCTTAAACAGCAATGTCTTGCTGAATTTGCTTCACTCTGTACTGAACAAGTTCCTTCTCTCCATGGACAAAGCTAAGAGCTTGAGTTAATGGTGTTTGAAAGGAGGGAGACAGAATGCGGCTGCTTCTCTTAAATGGGACAAGTGCTGCCCTAGCAGAATGTATCAGAATCAGCCTGGTCAGCTTGATTAGGTCACTGTCCTTATATAGCCTCTCCTTAAATGGGCTAGCCAATGCTGATCCCGAGAAAGATATTGTCTTTTGGCCCAAAAATAAAGGCTTTTGTCCTTTAGCTAGCTGAGAGAAAAATGCTTTGCAGAGGGGACCACCAAGTGCACATGCTGCAGTCTTTAAAATAAAGGATAGAGTCCTTTTCTTCGTTTTAAATCATTGGGACACGCTGCTGCACTAAGGCCAGGGCTGCTAACATTAGGACCCAGTGCCATGGCACCAAATTTGGCGCTGAACATTTCTTCCATAAAATCCAGCACACTAGCAAAACACATTAAAATGCTCATAAAAGCACCAAAGTGCCTTAAATAGCATCAAGCAAGGGAAATCACATTATTTACACTATTCTAATAATTAAAGGCCCTAAATTACTCTTGAACTCACTTGATTCATAGTTAATAAAGCATAAATAACTCTTATTTCTAAGAGTTATCAGGAATCAATAGGAAGCAACCATGCATCATTTCCTGGTCGAGTTGTAAACAGGACTAGGAAACCTGATGCTAATGTGATGGTGAACAAATGGATTGAGAATTCTGTTAAGACCCGTTACCCTGATTTGAGGAATAGGGTGAGGGCTAGAAGGACTAATTCTCAACAAGTGCCATTTTGGGATGAAGATTACCAATATGGGAGGATATCTTATCCTGGTAGTGACTAAGTGAAGAAAACTCCATTGTCGAAGAGTCAGAAGCGTCATCGACAGAGGATAAGGAAAGCGCAAAAGCAGAAAATCAAAGCTGCTGAGTTAGGAAAGTCTCAACATGAGAACTGTTTCATGGTTGGGACACAAAAGGTGCCATTACCCAAGGAGCCTGGTCCGAAGCTAAAAAGTGTAGTAGTTGATATCAAAGGCAGTGATTATGAGAAGGGTCAGACTTCCAAAGCACGAGGACAAGCACCTTAGGCAGGTTTCAAACATAATAGCGAGGTTTCCAAGGTTCCTTATGCTAGAGAGGAAAGAAAGCCTTGGCCAATGGGTTTGATTGAAGCCGAGAAATTGGCCTTAGAACGACACAAATTTGGTGTTCGAGCAGCTCCAGTTAAGGACACTGAAAGTGATGTGTCAATGGAGGAATTGAGAATCATAGTTAATGATTCTGATTTGCTAGATGAACCAATGGAGCCTGTGGAACAAAATGTTGTCAAAACAGATTTGTCCATGGAAGAGGTCATTGAAGCATTGAATGATCCAGATGACCCAATTGGTTTTAATGATAACATAGAGTTTGATCCTGACACTAGTTTGGATAAAGACTTGGATGAACTAGTAATGACAATAGGAACAACTCTGCCAGATATGGAGTCTGAAGATTGCTTTTTTGACAAGGAAAACATGAGGTTGGGAAGTCATCTAGAAAATGAAGAGACAGCTACTGAAGAAGAGTTTACCAAGGTCGATGTAAAGTTGATTTCAGTAATGCCAGCAGAGTATGAAGCTCAATATAAGTTATGGAAGTTCTTAATGAAGAGGAATTTGAGGATTTTCCCATTGGTTGGCAATTTGCCAAGCAAGATATGTTGACCATTTTTGATAACTTTGCTAGGCTTGACAAGCCAACTAATAAGGAAAGAAACCATCTTCAACCATTGCACATTAAGGCAATGATTGAAGGTAAGTCAGCTAATAGGGTATTGGCGGATGGAGGAGCATTTGTGAACTTGATTCCAAGAGCTATGTTCAAAAAGCTGGGGAAAGATGAAATAGATTTATTGCCAACCAATATAGCAGTCACTGATTTTGGAGGAAGATCTGCACCAACAGATGGGGTAGTGATGCTTGATGTGCAAGTGGGATCAGTGGAAAGGTCCACTCTATTTGTGGTGATTTCTTCAAGGCCTAGCTATAATGTCCTATTGGTAGAGATTGGATCCATTCTGTTAGAGCAGTTCCTTCGACAGTACACCAAAAGATGATCCTTTGGAATGCTCATGATGAGATTGAAATCATTGAAGCTGATGATAGCCCATGCTACTTGCAACAAATACATGTGGATTTCCAGGTGTATGATCCAAAGGTGAAGCCCATTTCTGTGCAAGGTGGTATGATTGACAAAGAGACTTTGAATGCTTGCTTAATGGAGCAATTTGGTGTCAAGTTGCTGGATGAGGCCGACGAAGAGTCGGCCAGTCAACAATGATGGATCTTGAACCTCACCAAATACAACTGTTGGCCTGGGAGGCCAACCAATAGCCAAACACAGAAGGAGATGTGTTGGCTGATTATCTATTCGATGATGGCCCTTTAGGATTTGAAAAGGGACTTGAGGATTAAAGTAGTTTTGAGTTGGAAGATCCTTTGGAGGAGATAGATTTGGGCGATGCTGATAGGAAAAGGCCAATCTATGCTAGTGCTTTACTGACAGATCAGTTCAAGAGGCAGATCGTGGAGCTAGTTTCTGAGTACAAGGATTGCTTTGCTTGGGATTTCCATGAGATTCCAGGTCTGAGTAGAGATCTTGTGGAACATAGGTTGCCTTTGAAACCTGATTGTAAGCCTGTCAAACAAGCTAATAGAAGATTTACTCCTGAAGTAGTGTTGAAAATCAAGGAGGAAGTTGAACGCTTATTGAAAGCTAAATTCATTCGCACAACTAGATATGTTGAATGGTTGTCGAATGTGGTGCCTGTCATAAAGAAGAATGGCAAGATGAGGGTATGCATTGATTTTAGGAATCTTAATGCTGCTACTCCTAAGGATGAATACCCTATGCTCATAGCAGATATGTTAGTTGATCCAACATCTGGTTATGAGCTTTTAAGTTTCATGGATGGACATGCTGGTTACAACCAGATCTTCATTGCTGAAGAAGATATGTCTAAACCTGCTTTTAGGTGTCCGGGTTCAATTGGAACTTATGAGTGGATAGTGATGCCCTTTGGCTTGAAGAATGCTGGCGCAACTTATCAAAGGGCAATGCATACTATTTTTCATGAGATGATAGGTAAGTTTATGGAAGTCTACATCGACGATGTTATTGTCAGTCAAAAAGTCAAGAGGAGCATTTGAGTCATCAGAGAAGAGCTTTTCAAGAAATGAGAAAGCACAGTTTGAAAATGAATCCTGAGAAGTGCGGTTTTGGGGATAAAAAAGGCATTGAAGTGGATAAGAACAAGGCTAAGGCCGTTTTGGAAGCTAAACCACCAACTACCAAAAATGAACTTCAGTCCTTCTTAGGAAAGGTAAATTTTCTCAAAAGGTTTATATCAAATCTTTCAGGAAGAACAAGAGTCTTTGCTCCTTTGGTAAAACTCAAGGCAGATGAATCTTTTATATGGAATCAACAGCTCCAGGAGGCTTTCGACCAAATCAAGCAATATTTGACAAGCCCACCAGTCATGATGCCTGCAGAGCCACATCGACCAATTAAGTTGTACATTTCTGCATCAGAAGAAACCATAGGTTGTTTACTGGCTCAAGATGACGAGAACAATGTTGAGAGAGTTGTTTACTACCATAGTCAAGTACTAAATGATGCAGAAACAAGATATAGTGCTATAGAAAAGTTGTGTCTAGCATTATATTTTTCTTGTACAAAATTTAAGTATTACTCGATGCCTTGTAATGTCTTAGTGATGTCAAAAACAAATGTAATTAAGTACATGTTGTCCCAGCTAATTCTGAATAGTCAAATTGGAAATTGGACACTTGCATTGTTTGAATTTTCTTTGCACTATGTACCTATGAAGGCTGTTAAAGGTCAAGCAATTGCTGACTTTTGAACAGACTATCCATGTTTAGAAATAAAGGAACTGACAGAGCTAGTTGATTTGAAGCCCTGACATTTGTATTTTGATGGCTCAAGACATAAGAATGGTGTTGGTATTGGTATTATGATAATATCACTATTAGGGGTACCAACTAAATTAATGTTTGAATTGAAATATGTTTGTTCTAACAATGAGGCTGAGTATGAAGCCTTGGTTGTGGGTTTGGAAATTTTGATAGAAATACAGGCACGCACTATCAAAGTTTTTGGGGATTCACAATTGGTGATTAGGCAGCTAACACAAGCATATAAATGTGTTAGCCATAATCTTGTCAAATACTGTCAGGTGGCTAGCAGGTTGATGAAGCAGTTCGATAGTGTCGAAATGGAGCATATTCCTAAAGAGCTAAATCAAGAGGCTAATGAATTGGCCTAATTGGCTTCAAGATACATATTATCTTCAAAGGTGATGACAGAACTCATTGAAATCCGTGAGTTATTGTATCCTTTAGATGAAAGGGATATTCTTGTCTCCAATGTCTCGAACACAAGTGATTGGCGTAAGCCAATTATAGAGTATTTGGAAAATCCAAGTGCTAACGTTGACAGGAAGTTTAAATACAAAGCAACTAAGTTTGTTGTACTTACAGGTGCTATGTATAGAAAATCTGTAGATGGCAATTTGGAAACTTGCTTGAGTGAGGAAGATGCTTATTTGGCTTTAGCCGAGGTTCATGAAGGAATATGTGGTGCCCACCAAGCAGGTGAAAAAATGAAATGGGTATTGAGAAGACAGAGATTATATTGGCCTACATTGGTTAAGGATTGCATTATGTTTGCAAAATTCTATGAAGAATGTCAAAAACATGGCCATATACAAAGTGTGCCTGCTAGTGAGTTACATTTTATCATTAAGCCATGGCCTTTCAGAGGTTGGGCATTGGACCTCATAGACCAAATTTTTCCTACTTCTTCTAAAGGCCACAAATACATTTTAGTTGGGGTTGACTATTTTATCAAATGGGTGGAGGCAGTAGCCCTGAAGGAAGTAACACAACAAGACATTGTGGATTTTATTGGAAATCATATTGTTTGTCGATTTGGTATACCACAAACAATAACAACGGACTAAGGATCAGTGTTTGTTGGGAAGAAGGTTGTTGAGTATGCTGAGTTAAGGAAGATTAAGATGGTAACCTCGATGCCATATTATGCACAAGCAAATGGCCAGGTCGAAGCCATGAATAAAATCATCATTGGTTTGATGAAGAAACACATTGGCAGATATCTGAAGAGTTGGCATTCAACTTTGGAACAAGTTCATTGGGCATGCGGAAATTCTCCCAAGGAATCGACAGGTACCACTCCTTACAAATTGGTTTATGGACATGATGTTGTTTTGCCTGTTAAAATAAACCTTGGTTCAATGAGAATTCAAAAACAAGATGAGTTACCAATAGACCAATATTGGGACTTAATGTTTGATGAATTAAATGAAGTCCACGAAGAAATGGATGTTGCTTTAGAACACTTGATTCGACAGAAAGATAGAATAGCTGAATTATATGATAGTCGAGTTAAGTATAAACGTTTTAAAGTTGGTGACTTAGTGTGGAAAGTCATTTTGCCAATGAATAAGAAATGTCGAGAATTTGGAAAATGGTCCCCAAAGTGGGAAGGACCATTTAAGGTTGTTCAAGTATTCTTAAGAAATGCCTACGCGCTTGTCGAAGTTAATTCTAGTTTTAGAATTAAGTCTATTAATGGCAAATATTTAAAGTCATATATACCAACGATGTGCGAGATAAAAATACAACTTTTAAATATAAAAAGAATTGTTTTCTTAATGGGCCATTTGGCAATATACAATACATTGTCGAATAAGTTTGTAGCCTGGGAATACAAGTAGGTAAAGTCCTTTAAAACTTAGGCTATTACAAAACGAGTTCAGTAGTAGAAGCTTCGTCATGTTTAGGGTCGACCCATGCCGAGGATGATTTTAGGAAGTTGAAGGAAACATGGGAAGCAAAAACAGTCTCCGTGACAAGACAATTAAGTCTGCAAGAGCCGCTTCAAAGATAAGACACCCAAATCGACGGGGATGTGATGTTGAGATTCGGAAGCGTCAATGAGGGGTGTCGAGTTCTATGAGAGCAAAGGAAAAGCTGGAGTCAGGAGAGAAGCAGTAATCAGGTGCCACAATGCGCTTGACAATAGGCCTAGATGTGCCATACTCTTTCTTGTCTTTTGTGGTTTAGCAAACCTTCATGTTGGAATGAGTTGTGAAGGAAGCAAAAACACTACAGAAAGAAAGAATGGCCCAGACCATTCCCTTGCTCACATAGTTCAATGGGTTTGGTAAGCCACATTAGGCAACTTAACAAAACTCATTGCTAAATATTTGGCAAATTACCAAAACCCAGTGGTTGTTTCACCATTGAAACAAAGACCTTCAAAGAAACTCTAAAAAGTGGGGTCTCCTAGTTCCCAAATGAAACGAGCAGAACCAAGCAAGAAAGGGTAGAAGGAGGTGAAGGTGACTTCCATTTTAACTGGTATCCCTAAGTTGAGTTGGCTTAAGGCAAAAGGAAGTTTGATTCGGGTTTGGAATTTCTGAAAAGAAGTAGGAGTTTTTCAAGAATTCTGGAAATAGAAGTGAGCAGAGTTTTAAGAATGTTTGCGCATAAGGGAAAACAAATGTTCTGTTGTGAGGATGGAGACCAAGATTGCAAGCCCCTATATATAGCGCAAATTTACGTTAATTTTTAAGTTTCACGGTCAAACTGACTGGTCAATGGCTTTAAATGTGATTTATGGCCAGAAACTGGAATTAAAAACGTTAAAAAAAAGGTGCAAGCTGGATGGTGAAGTGATTGATTGATAAAAGTGTCAAATCAAGTTCAGTTTGCGAGGTACAAGTTATTGTCAAACAAATATTCTCGATATACACTAATCAAAGAAAAACAAAAAGAAATTACAGAGGAGTCTTTTTGATGTCTTCCCAAGTTGCAGCAAATTCAAGTTTAGCAGCTTCAACATTCTCATAGTTGACTTCAAGATCTGCAACCTTCGACAAGATGGCTTGCGCTTCGACAGTGCTGTTGGACATTTGTTGGTCGAGTGCCTTAATCTCTTCTGAACAAGACGCCTTGGTTGCTTCTTGCAATTGAGCCTTGGTAGTGGCCAACTCTGTTTCCAATCGAGCAACGGTCTGTTCCAGTTCAGGTATTTTGGCTTGATAAGGAGCACCCTTTTTGACCAATGTAGCTTTGTCTTGGCGAAGAGCCATTAGTTTATCTCGAAACTCATGTTTTGCCTTGAGAGCTTGTTGATATGGCAGAGTGTTGTTGTCAAGTTTAGGCAGTTTGGGAGTCAAATCTTCGATAAATTCATATATTGCATTGAAGTGGCCTCGACAAATCGGAGGCAACCGTTTGCGAAAATGGTGAATTTCTTTGATGGTGCGAATCAAATTGTTTTCTGACTTCTTGGTTAAGGTAGAGCTCATCAAAGGAGTATTTTAAGAAACCTCTCAGTTATTCGACCAGTCCATCAAGTTTCTTAGCAATATTGTCTCTAGGAAGTGTGGAAGAACGAGCTGATAAAGGAGAAGTTCTGCTACTAGATCCTGAAAGCAAGTTAATCCACTCATCTATTCCGACATTGCCCTTTTCAGTATTGGTGCCTTGTAGCACAGGGTTGGTCGATGAAGCAAGCTGAGTAGATGGAAAAGTCAGTGCATCAAAAAAGAGGTCCATATTGACACTTTCTGCCCTAATCATTATAGGAGGTACCTTCTCAGTGACTTGGGGGCAGAAGTTGTTTCCTCAGAAGGTATAGGATCAGCTTGATGAGGGGAAGTCTAAATGGGAATTTCTGTCGAGAGGGTTGGTGCAACCACATCGACGTCCATGGCAGAAGGTTCTTTAACTTCTTGTTCAGGTTGAATTTTTGTGACCTCCTATGGAAAAGACAATCAAAGTAACATGTTATAAACTATTGTTCTAACACCAACAGAGTGACAAAGGAGTGTTATACCTCAGTGGTTGGATGAACAATGTTCAGGAAGATCATTTGTAAGGGCTGAGAAGTGTCCACGTATGGTTGTTCAGGTGAGCCCTGTTGAGTTAATTTGATGAGGCAATGTTCACAAATCACAAAGTATGAATGCTTTATGAAATAAGAACATACCTTGTTAGTGCTCGACGAATCAACCTCTCCGATAGAAAGGGGGTCCTTTGAAGTGCATTCTTCAGAAATGCCTTTCTTTGAAGATATAGCTCTTGTTTCCTGCAATATGGAAATATGTGGATAACAAATGGTGTAATGCGAAGTTAACCATCAATTAAACAGTGATGAAGTTTGGCATACCATTACAAACTTTGTTGTTGGAGTGCCGTCAGAACTTTCAGAATCGGACTTCTCTACAAGAGATTCCTGAGAAATGAGAGTTTTGAGAATTAATGTTTGATGGGTCATGTGAAAAAAATGCATTATACAAGTCAAAGATAGGAAATACCGTTTGAGGTGTAGAACGTGAAAGAGAATCAGTCAGAATCATTTTGCGCCTTTTTGATTGAGCTTCAGGGGGGCTATTTTCACTTTTTTCTTGGTTGATTCTTGCTGAGAAGAGCTGTGTGAACGCTTTGACCTTGCAGGTTGTTTCTTCGACGCCACTGGTTTCTTGCCAGTATCCATTTTCTTGACAGAAGACATGGCGGATCTCTTTTTGGTTGTTTTTGATTGAAGAGGGGATTCGTCATCCTCATCATCCTTTTCTTCCTCATCAGCCTCTTGAGCTTTACTACTTGCTTGCTTGTATTTTAGAGGCTCCTTGAGAGGCAACGCTAAAAAAAAAAAAAGAAATAAGCATGAAACAGGTAAGCTTCCAGAGGATAAAGCAAATTGAGCTAATTACCTTGGGGAAACTGGGAAACGACCTCGACAGTTTTATCATATTGTTCAAAAGATAAAGCAAACCGACCAGTGAAAGTAACTTCTTGGTTTTCATACTTGTTGATATTAGAATGATATTGAATCGTTCTAACGCAAGGAAGTTACCAGCTCTTGTCGGTTTACCTAGAAATGGATCAGCCAAACCAAAATTTGCACAAGGTAAAGGCACTGGTTCCAGACAAAGGGGTTTCACGAGCGATTGCCCTGTTGTTTGCTGATGTTTTAAAGCCTTAATGCCACAATCGTTCTCGTGATTTTCTTTTGATTTGGCAGTCATTTCATTTACCTGTCGAACAATATAAAAAGGATATCTAGGATCCTATTTCACCTTATAAAATTTTTCAAAGCTACGTATATCCTTCAAGTGCTCACCTTTGGTCCTGGTTGAAGGGTCCTATTCATGTAGAGTGGGATCAACAAATCTTTTCACACAATCTTCAAAAGATGGGTGGAATTTTTTGTAATATTCATCCCACCAAGCCACAAAATCTTGAGATACACCTAGGGTGGTGGTAAAAGGGACAAGATTGACAGCTGCCATGCGAAGGTCAATCTTTTTCTTTATACTGTCGATGGTCTCTTGCTTGAGGTCGATGGAATCCAAGAGAATGTCTTCTTTCTTGTGAGGGAATGGACCAGGAATGGATTGCATAAAGCTAATGTTGTTGGCAGAAGCATTGGGTAGAGAAGCAAAGGCCGAATTATCCGTCGAGCCAGGTAATCCAGCAGGAAACACTTGACGAGCAAGGAAATGAGTCCAAATGATTTTGCATCTCTTGTCATTTGGGTTGAAGGGGGATGTGAACCATTTAGGTCCATATTTTATGCCAACAAAGGGTTGAAAGCGAATGTCTTGGGTGTTAGAGGAAAGAGAATGGAAGAGGTTGAGATAGTACTTGAAACTATCAAACTCATTATCGAATGGCTTGGGAGCACGATACATGGCCAGGGTGCCATAGGTTTCAACTTCAAGTTTTGCTGGAGCTTTGTCGACAGTGTGACCTGGAAGTGTGACATTCAACCACAGTTGTAATAACCATGTTGGGCCTCCAACTCCAATTTTTCTTCCTCCTCCTTTCACCATAGTGTACAGATTCAACATACTCGAATAGAGGTTTGACAAAAGAAAGGAGCCAAGAGCCCACCTTTTACCTTCATGAAGAAGGTTTGCCAAGTCGAGTATTTGTTTTGACATTTGGATGTTTTTGTTACAAAGAACAAAAGCAGAAAGCCAATGGAATAGGAAAGTTACATGTTCTTCATCGGAAACCTCTTCAATGTTTCTCATTTGGCTAGAAATATATTTCGAAGATGACAGAGGTTCCTCGCTAAAAACATCAATAATGTTTTCTGGTGTGCTTAAAGGATGAATCATACGGCCATCCGGTGGGAGGCCAGTGAGAGCAGCAATGTCGAAGAGGGTTGGACCCATCATTCCACGGGGGAAATGAAAATTGTTGGTGGTTTTGTTCCAAAAGAAAATGGCAGCTCCTAACATAGAATGGTCTAACCTAAACGTATGTTGGGATAGTTTAATGAGGTGATAAATGTCTAATTTTTTCCAAGTCTCAGCTTTCTTAGCTTCAACCCTAGCAAGCCAAACCGAGTATCCATTGATACTAAGCGGATGAGTTCTGAAGAGCCTAGAGCTCTTAGAAAAGTAATGAATATGCAAATTGGGGGAAGAAGCTAAAATATCAGTTTGACCTTCTTTATTTGCGAAAGAATCCCTAAAATCCTCAGAAAAACTAGATAAGGTCATCACTAGTCCCAAGTAAGCAGCAGGATGGTTCAAAAGGTAAGAAGGATCATTCAAATAAGGTATCATTACCTTGGATTTTTACCATAGAATGGATGCGTCGATGTCAGTATTACACCATGTTTTCCTTAGAGACGCTTTGGTACCTTGAGCTAGATTCGATGAAGGCGCCATTGAAGACTTGCGAAGTTTTTTCCAGAAGTTCAGAAACAGCAAAAGTGTTTCAAGTTGGGTCTCGAGGGTTATTTATAACAAAACTTGGGAAGCAAACGTGTGAACGGGATGTAATTGCCTATTACCAAGGTAATGATGGCCCTATTTTTTAGGGAAGTAGGAAATACAGACCTATGATGGGACAAAGTGAAAAGTAACCGTTGCGCGTGGAGAGCTAAAAATTCTGGTTTTCTTCACATGTAGTGTCGAAAACTCAGAATTTGGGGGCATCTGTTGGGTGCCAAATTTCAGATTTGGGTTTCTCGACGGAACTTCAAGAATTCGACAAGTGAAAGTGCAAGGATCCAGAATAAATGGTCATGTGCAAACTAAAGATGAATTTGCAGATGAGTTAAATGAAAAAAATAGAACAATAAATTGAAATGAAATTGAATTATATTGCAAATGCTTGAAAGAAAAAGGTGGAAGGCATACAGTGATTGTTTTCCTTTAATCTGCTTCGTCGTCGAGATGTTAGGAACTTAGATCATGTATCCAACCTTTTTTACATCGTTAGAACTGCTATTTATAGACAAAAAATATAAAAACTACCTATCATCCAACTAGACACGTGTACAGATATAAGGTCGATAGTTGATTTTACTAAAAACTACTTAATCTCGACAGTAACACTTTCTGTCGAGATGTATATGTATTGCCTAAAGCCTAAGTCTAACTCGACCTCATCCACGCTGACATCTTCGACGCTTCATTGACTTCGTCGAACAACCGTCAAGTTACTCGGCCTTTCAAGCTTTAGTTTATTTTTGACCATTTATTCTGGTTCCTTGTACCTTCATTTGTCGAATTCTTAAAGTTCCGTCGAAAAACTCAAATCTAAAATTTGACACCCAACATACACTAAAAACTATAATAACGAAGATCTTTATTTCTTTTCATTTCTTTTCAGAAATAGAGAAATCTCTACACGAAAAGGTTTATTATAGTCCCTGTACATACACAAAACCAATTTCAATGTCGTCCTTAGTATCTCTTGCTATAAAACATTGAGATTAATATTAAATTCATGTGAAATATAAAAACTAAATTGTCACGCATAGAATATATAAAATATTATGTACCCAAAAAAAAAGAATATATAAAATATTTTTGATCCGTTTACATAACAATTATTTTTAATTCGGTTCCTTTATTTTAACGTAATAATTCCAACAGATGGCATAAAAAAGTAATATACGACAATCACCAAATTAAAAATGACTCTTTGGTCCATGAAATATCACTCTCTCCTATTTAGTCCATAGAATATGTAAAATACTTAAATAGTCCTTAATATTTTCTCTCATCTATTAAGTTAGTCCATCTGTTAGTGTAATCCCATTTAAATACTGTTAAGTGTCATGTTGATCTTTTATTCTCTCCTACGTATATCCTAAATAGTCCCTAAAATATATCATTTTAGTCCCTCGATCAGCCTCTCTCTCCTACGTGCAAACAAGTCATACCTTAAACTCCACTACCCATCACTTTCATCCCTATCACTCTATTACCCACCACTTTAGTCCCTGGCTCAACACAAGCAGAGGCGAGTTCCCTTCCCTGGTTCGTCTACTCATTTTCATTCCTTATTCAGGTTGTGATTTTCATCCCTCGTTTTTTTTCCTAATTTTGATTACTTCGATTTTAAAATTGATTTTGACATTTAACCCCAAACCCTAAATAATTTAGTAATTATTTTTTTGTGGAGGGGTTGGGTGTCATTTAAACATTATAGGGGTCGATATGACGTATTATAGGGACTTTAGAGATTATTTAAGATATACATAAGAGAGAGAAAATGACCAACATGACACGTAACAATATTTAAATGGACTCACACTAATAGAGAGACTAATAACATGATGGATGTGAGAAAATATTAGAGACTATTTAATATTTTTTACATATTTTAAAAGATAGTGATATTTTAGGGACCAAATAGAGGATTAACTCAACCAGAACCAATTTCAATGTCGTCCTTAGTTTCACTTGCTATAAAATATTGAGACTAATATTAAATTCATGTGAAATATGAAGACTAAATTGAAACTAATTGTCACGCATAGAATATATAAAATATTTTTGATCCGTATACATAACACTTATTTTTAATTCGGTTCCTATATTTTAATGTAATAATTCCGACGGATGGCATAAAAAAATAATATAGGACAATCACCAAATTAAAAACGAGACCATATTGATTTCTTTTTTCACAAAGAAAAGTTAGAAATGAGGGTGACATATTGGAATGGCTGAGTTGTGTTGTCGCTTGTGGGTTGGGCAGGGATCGTATTATTGTATAGTTTGGATTCAGAAAAATGGGTCCTAGGATTTTGTCCGTGGGTTGCGGAAGTGATCATTTTTCGGCTCAATGTTCACACAAGGGATGGATATCATTTCGATAAAAACAAGTTGAAACAAATATGAGTGACTCAAAAATTAATTTATATTTGTTTTCTCTTATTTCTTGACGAACCAACACTAATCAGATCATTGTCTTAATCGTGTAGATGATGAATATCGTTACCTTTTGCTTCCAATGAGTAACGTCGGTTGTCATCATAGTTTTGAACAATTTTTTAAGTATCGGTTCACGTAGACATGTCAAAGTGTTCCATCCTAAAACCCACTTATAATATAATATAATAACATATTCTATTAATATTGTATAATATACTATATATATTTAATAATTTTTATTATTATGGGTTCATATACTAAAAGAATGTAATAACAGAAAAATAAAAATTATCTCATTTCAAAGTGACAGGCAATGTCGTAGTATATATTATATATTTTATAAAAACATAATTGTTATGAATTTGTAGGTATTCGTGCCTCAAGTACTTATGAAAGTGTTCTGCCATATTCATAAAAGATGCCTCTACCTTTACCCCTATGAAACTACTCTTATGAAATTTAACCTTTAACCTCGAGACAATCTCAAAGCATCTTAAAATAGCCTTCATTAGTTGATGTCTAAGATTAGTGTATACATATTAAGAAATAATATATTGACTAAAATATCTTTATTTAATCATCTGGTATCTGTCATTAATTGCAGATTTCTAAGTTGTTTCCTCTCAACTAAAGGGTATAGCTACAAGGAAAAAAACCATTAATTTGATCTTAATTTTTTTTAATAGAAGACCTTACATTTTTTACATCGATGGCTTTGAAAAAAACTAAAGCAACAATATATATTAAACAGAGGTAGCAATAGTTTAGTGATAACAAATCACTTTGATTTTTCATGTGAGAAAATGAATCTTGTCATCTGGGGAGTTATTTTTTTGTTGGCCAATTCGACAATGTTAAAAGTTCTAAATAATCTTTTTTTTTTTGGACTCATCCAAATAATCTTTCTTAATACTCATCACATCGTTAACCTTTTAAATGACAATATAAGATTATTACACACAAATAAAATAATAATAATTAATTTATTTGTTTGTATCGAAATAATTGTCTAATTTTCTATTATGTACTTAATTTTTTAATTTGTGTTTCACAACAATTCTATCTCTTATGGTAGCTTCTAGGGTGAGGATCATCACATATGGTTTATGGGTGAGCTAGTGAAATAACCCGCAACAGTAGGTAAGACACGGTGAGAGCAGGTTGCTTTAGCACTTGACCATAGTTTTTAAAATTGCAATTTAGGGCTTCCTATAACACTTATGTCAGCACCCTCCACAAAGCGTGAGGTGGTTTCTCTGTGACTCAACCCTTGCACGCATGCGTGAGGCTATTTTTTTGGATCGGCGGCGACTCAACCTGTCGCTCCAGATCGTTCTCTTCCTCTCCCTCCCGCATTTCCCAGAGTCGCAACTTTCGCTCTTCGTAGCCAGAGACCTACTCCTCCAAGACGAAAAAGGTAGCCTCTGATTTTCTTTTAATCTCTGCAAAATTGATAAAATTTCGAAGCCTAGAGAAAATCCGAAACGTGAATTGAACTCGTTGTTTTACAATTTGTGTCGGTTTTCAAATTTGGAAGATGCATGTTGAAGTTCAGAACTATTTATTTAGTAATTTTTTATTTTTATTCTTTTGGGGATTTCAAATGTCTTCATAGTTTAAATTGAGTACAACAATGCATAAATAAGCAATGGCAATTGTCATTGCACCATAAAATGCTCTCCTTAGATCTGGCTTCTCTAGCCCCAGCCGTGCTAAGTTAGCGTTTTGTTAATTTGTTCAAGCATTTACAGAGTCACTTTAGGCCGTAGCAATTAATCCATTTTTTAATTTTTTCTGCTTGCTATGGTGGCGTCTACATAAACATATCCAATTGCACGGTTATGCATTTTGTTGGGGGGGGGAGGTCATTGAGGGGGCTAGTTATTGTATGCTTTCATTAAGAAATTGCTGTCATTTTTTTTTTTATTGAATAGAGGGAAGCAATTACTATCATTTATGTCATATCTATTAGGCGACAGAGCATTGTCACATGCTTTAGTCTATTGTTTCATTGAAGCACAAGAGTAAAATCAATACATGTGCAAATGTTGATTATATCATTACAAACAAACTTAGTGCTGATTATATCCAGTAAAAGTTGAGAACATCCACTTCCCTGAAAAATTCAAATACACACTTCCTTATTGCTTAGATGTGCCAAATGGTCATATTCAACTTATTGACCCAATGATGCATATCCTAGTCGTTCTCTAGAAAAAAGAATCAAAGGCCACACAGGACAGGGGACAGGGCCGGCGAAGGGCCTATGCAACCTGTGCAGTTGCACAAGGCCCTAAATTTTAGCAAATTTTGGCCCAAATTTGAGGGCCCAAAAATTTATTTTAAAAAAGGGTAAGAGCAGGTGTCTTTTCTGCGACTTGTCTTCTTCCTATCATCGCAAACCCTCACAGCCCCTTTGTTTGCCTAGTTTGTCTCTTCTTTGCGACTTGTCTTCTTCCTATCATAGCCTCTGCTTCGACGCACTGTCTATGGATGAGTTTCATTACTTTCCTTCGATGTGCCTAGAGAGAGAGGCCACAAAATGAAGAAAAAGAGAGAGACTACAAAGAACGAAATATAAAAAAATATTTATGTGCCACGAAGCTGAGACCTCACGTCCACGTGCTAATGTTACGACACTGGGAGAAAAATATAGAGAAGCGGCCATAATTGGGAATTTGTAACTGTGCATATTTGTCTTCATTTTGACTCTTAAGATCATAATATATAAATTAGAAATATAATTAATGTAATTTTTTCACTTAACAATATTTAATTTTATTATGATTTAATATAGTATTATCTATTTAATGTGTTAATTTTTTATAATTATCTATTTTATATGCATATATATAAATTTATATGTATATATATGAGTTTTATATATTTTGTAGAATCTTCCAATGAGCCTATACTTAAAAACAGTGCAAAAATGCAGGAACGCAAGTTACTTGAAACAAACGCACAAAAAAAAAAATTAACGGAAGAAATTTTCAATCGTTTTACTGTTTTACCAAAAAAATTGCTTTACGGGCCCCAAATTACGTTTTACGCACAGAACTTACGCACGGAAAATCAAACGTTTTAGGGCCTCCAAACGTTTTTGGTGCTTCATTTAGTAAAAATATAATATTTTTAAATAATATTTAATTATTAAAATTGACTTTTTTTTATTAGGGACTCAATTTTTAAGATCAGAACAGGGCCTCTAAAATATTTAAGACGGCCCTGATAAGGGATATTGTTCCTACACCCATTAGTTTAGGAAAACCAAATAATTTTAGTGATGCATCTTGATACTACCAGCAATTAAACCCAATGCTATTAGTATCGCCTTCGCAATACTTGGTCCCTTCAAGGTAGCATGAGCAATTCTAGGGGCTAAACTAGGGCCAGACATTTTTCTTCTTTGTCTTTATTATTAAACTTGTGGATTCTGCTAGTTAAAAAACATTGGTTTGTAAATATTCAAATATATAAAACTTGAATACTGTCAAAGGATATTGGTCCTAAGAAGGTCTGTCGTACAAGATCACCACCCAACACTGAATTATAGCAACTCACAAACAGTAATTAATCCAATAAATTCCAAAAAAAAATCCATAAATCAGTCTAAGCCACTCAAACCCAACATCAGAAGTTATTAAAAAAAAAAAAAGGGGGGGACACATTCATATGGATAATCCCAACCTCACTCTCGTAGGGAAAGCCCTCACGTTTGTGGCTCCTCACTTTCATCAGTGTAACCCTAACCAAGCTTTCAACTTTACCGGATATACAAGGATGAATTCGAAAACAACACTGACAACGAACTCTACTGGTGACCGAACAGAATGGTGAATTAATCTGAGCCAACGAATATTATATTATATATCGTACGGCTGTTAAGTACTTCACCATGATGCCACCGTCTCTTATTAATTAATTAGATAAAAATAAGAATATAATTGATAAAATAGCAATTAATATTATCTTAAGCTTCTAAAACGAGATATAAATGTTAACAAAAAATTTCTTTTAAAAAGACACTTTAAAAGCTAAGGGGTTGGCTTAATGGAGCAAGATAAGACTTGTATCCGATAAGTTGCGATTTGATGTCTCCATTAGTCTTCTTAAAGTGAGATAAATATAATTCTCATAGGCGTTATTCTCTCACTTCAAATTTATTATTATAAACCAATAAGGGTTGGTCCGAGTGGTAACTGGGCTCGGATTCCATCCCAAAGTCTCGAGTTCGAGTCTTGGGTGTGACAAAAACTCTGTTGGGAGGGGAGAACCATACGGACCGGCAAAGCCGAATAAAAAACACGTGGCTAGCCAGATTCCTCGGGGTAGATTAGTCACTGGCGAAGCCAGTAGATACTGTGCAACAATAACATAGTAACCAAAAAAAAAATATTATTATAAAAAACACTTAAACAAGCTAAGGTCGTTTCTTAGAACATATTGTAAACGATGGAATAAAGTTTTTTATGTTGGCCTCTCTCTCAATTTAAATTTTTATTTATAAACCTCAATTTTAAAGATTCTCATGCGTAATGAATTGTTGTGTTCCTGAAATTCATTTTTCACTGTTAAGGAAACTCACATTGAAAATGATAACTTTCAAAGGACTTCAGAAAATAAGGAAAAAGTAATGTCCACCCTACCCATTCTTGAAAAAAGCCACATCATCACTATATAAATGGAGTCTATTGATGCATTCAAGAGTGTTGTTTGTTGGTACCTCGAGTCTGGGCTTACTCTCATTGTGTTAGCTGCCAAATTTCAGATTTGGGTTTCTCGACGGAGCTTCAAGAATTCGACAAGTGAAGATGCAATGAGCCAAGAATAAGTGATAAAAAATTTGCTAAGTTTGAAAGACCAAATGACTTGGTGGTTGCTCGACGGAGTGTGTGAAGTGTCGAAGATGTCAATATGAGCATGGTCGAATTAGACTTAGGAGTTATGAAACACATGTACAGCTCGACAGGAAGTGTTACTGTCGAGATTAAGTAGTTTTAGTAGAAACAACTACCGACCTTTTGTCCGTACACGTGTCAGGTTGGATGATAGGTAGTTTTTTAAAATTTTTGTCTATAAATAGTAGTTCTTACGATGTAATTCAGGTTGGATACATTATCTAAATTCCTAACATCTCGACGACGAAGCAGATTAAAGAAAAACGATCATTGTATGCCTTCCAAACCTTTTTTTCATTCAGCAATTGCAATTCAATTCAATTTTATTTCCAATTATTGCCTTGTTCTTCATTTACCTTATCTGCAAATTTATCTTTTGTCTATGCATTTTACATTCAAACTTTACTGCATTGTGATTATTATTTTTTTTCGAACTTCTGTTTATTTCATACTATGTGCATTACTTTCAAAGTTCACTTTGCTTAGTGTATTTATTTCAATTCCAATGCAATTCCAGTATTTTATTTCATGTCTTTTACTTAACAGCCATTTACATTCCATGTCTTTTACTTGAGTTTTTTTTACATTTTGGCAATTTACCTTTTTGTCAAATTCTACTTTCATTCTCATTTACAAGCATTTCTTTAATTCGTGTTCTTTGAATGCTCTCGTTTACTTTCCTATGCCTTAAAAGCTTTTCTTTGAATTTCAGTCATTTAAATGCTTTTATTTACATTTCTGTCTCAATTTTGAACTGCATGTTTAATTCTGTGAATGCTTGTTCATAACTTTGCATCGTATATTATTCACATAATTCCCTGCTTAATTATTTGTCGATCAAGTTATTGGCTGTTGACGGCCAAATCTTGCTTATTCAAACTGTTAATGCCATTTCGACGACAATTAGGTTGTTGTCTAGAATTATTATAATAAAAACTGGCAAAACATCACAACGATTAATGGTTTAATAGCCAAGAAAGTTGAAAACTGATAACGCGTCGAATATTTGACCGTTATTTCATTTGAAACTGTTGTTTAGCGAGATTACCATGTAACTCGTCGATCACATAATCGCTTGAAAACTAATTATTTGTTTCTTCGACGAATTTGGTAGCAATACTGTACAAAACCAAATTTACCAATAAACAAATTGGCACACCCGGTGGGACGAGTTTGGAGTAACTCGTTTTAAATGATGGTTTTATGCGTCTAAGAAGTGGAAAAGTAACTGCTTCTAACGTATCTAGACAGCGAAACATGAGTGGCAGCGCGAATAACAGTGCCACGATTCCAAGTGTTACTAACGTGAGTGCGTCGACGAGCAATTCAAATGCGTCGACCACCAGTACGAACGCTGGGTAGTGAATTTTCCATAAGGGAATAACTCTGCCATCGGCATAGGTACTGGGATGGCAATGGTTAATGCGATAAGCAAACCTATTTCAGGCGCTGTTATATTTGAGCCCTTAGTGGTTCAAAATGCTTCAGAAATTCAAACAACGCCTGAAAGCGCAAGGAATTCGAGCGTTAGGCCGACAACGCATGTAACACAACCTCCGGTTGGGATGCCTTATGGTTATTTGCATAACTCGACAGTTCCTGCTATTGGTTCAACTCTGTTCAACCAATATGCTAACCAGCCTTTTGTACCGTTTGGAATTTCTTCCAACACTCAAGGAATGGTGGGTGTGACTACTACTACGACCAATCGACAGGGGTCAGGACCAGGGGACATGTCAAGGAAAATGCCCCAAAATAATGGAGGAATAACACAAAACTCGTTGACGAGTATTCGACAGCAAGTCGATGATGTAATCATGAGATGGTGCACATGTTCACTCAGTAAATGGGTGCAGTGATCACGCCACTTATGCAAACTACTAACCAAGCATGCAATGCATTGGCTTTACAAATGGAAAGGTTAAATCAAGCATTGGGTTTGGCAGCACCAGTGAACGACAATATTCAACAAGGCCTAGGAGTTATACCTCAGGGTCAAGGCACAGGGGGCATTCCACAAGATGTGAATAACCCCATAATGGTGCAGAATGAAGTGAATCAACCAAACCAAAACCTTGGTCAGAACTTGAACAACTTGGCTTATGGCCAAGTGCAGGCATTGCAAAGGAATCAGGATCAAGGACCTCCAGTGCATCAAGGTTTAGCCAACCTCAGGCACAATATCATGGGGAACCAGATAGAACAAAATGTGAATCAAACTGTCGAGCAGATGCTGAACAGACTTGGTTTTAATATTGGTTAAGCCATTAGACCATATTTTATATCTGCTTTTCCTGAATGGGTACAACAAGCGGAAGTGCCAAGAGGAATGAAGATCCCAAAATTGTCTAAGTTTTCTGGCGACAATGGAGAATCAACTGTCGAACACGTTGCTAGATACTCAATAGAAATGAGAGAATTGGCCACTATGGAAGGACTGAAAATGAGGTTCTTTCCAAGTTCATTGACAAAGAATGCATTTTCTTGGTTCTCGACGTTAAGGGCTTATTCAGTCTATTTTTGGGCTCAACTAGAAGGATTGTTTCATGATCACTTCTTTAGGGGAGATTTAAGGGTTAACTTGACAGATTTATTCAATGTCAAGCACATCTATAATGAGTCTATAGATGATTACATATCTAGGTTCAAACAAATAAAGAGTAGGTGTTTTACACCTGTTCCTGAAGCGGAAGTTGTTAAAATGGCCGCTAGTGGTTTGGATTATCACATTAGAAAGAAATTGGTAAACCAACACATAGTTGATCTTGCCCAGTTAGGGGAGAAAGTTCGACAGATTGAACAACTCAGGTCTGAAAAAAATCATAAAAACAATAAGAAATTCGTTAGACGTGAGAAAATCAATTGTGTCGAGCAAGATCAAACAGACAGTGAGGATGAGGCTATTGCTGAACAAGAAATAAACCTTGCTGAGTTAAAAGAAGGACCATCTTATGCTTGTCAAGCATTAGTACCTTCCAAGGGAAGGGAAAAGATGAGTTATACAAATAAGAAAACATACACATTTGGTATAACTAAAGCAGATAAAATATTTGATATTTTGTTGAAAGATAAGCAGCTTAAGTTGTCAGATGATCATAAAGTAAAAGGGCCTGAGGACTTCAATGGTCAGAATTATTGTAAATACTATGGGGCTTTAGGCCATCCTACTAATGAATGTTTTCGTTTTAGGGATTTGATTCAAAAACCTCTTAAAGAAGGTAGGCTCAAATTTGCTGACAAGCAAAAGCCTAGCATGAAGGTGGATACTGATCCGTTTGGTCAAGGCACAGCCAATGTCGAAGGCCAAAATGCAAGAAGCTACAAATGGTGAATATCAGCGCCAAGCAGAAGTACATGGTGAATGTGGAGGATCCTTTTGACATTTACCCCAGGCCTCATGAAACTGTTGAAGTCTTTCTGAGAAGAAAGAACAATAGAGGGAAGTTGAAACTGTGCCCACATTATGATAGGTATTTCGACGAGAAAGCCGCTCAGAAAGCAAAGAATAATCAAAAGGGAAAAGTTCACCACCATGTGCAAACTGGTTATGTGAATAGGAATGCTAAGCCTGTTCCAGGGAACCAGATGCAAAGGCCTGTTGCAAATAGGCCTAACAGAGCAGTTGGTGGTTGGTTGGTTGAGTCCTCAAGGGAGTCGATAGGAAACAACCATGGAGTATTTCCTGGTCGAGTCACAAATAGGACTAGGAAACTTGATGCCAATGTGATGGTGAATAAGTGGGTCGAGAATTTGCTAAGGCCCGTTGCCCTGAATTGAGAAATAGGGTTAGGGCTAGAAAGAGTAACCCTCGATAAATGCCATTTTGGGTTGAAGATTAGCAGCATGGCAGAATACCTTATCCTGGAGGAGACCAAGAAAAAAAGGCCCTGTTGTCGAAGAGTCAGAAGCGTCGTCGACAGAGGATAAGGAAAGCACAGAAACAGAAAATGAAGGTTGCTGAGATGGCTGAGCCTCAACATGAGAATTGTTTCATGGTCGGGATACAGAAGGTGCCATTGCCCAAGGAACCTGGCCCAAAACTGAAAAGTGTGGTAGTTGATTTCAAAGGTGCTAACTTTGAGAATGGTCAAACTTCTCAGGCACGAGGACAGGTACCTGCAGCAGGTTTCAAACAGAATGTTAAGCCTGCCAAGGTGTCTTCGACAACACAAGAAAAGAAGCCTTGGCCAGTGGGTTTGATTGAGGCTGAAAAATTGGCCTTAGAACGAGACAAATGTGGTGCTCGAGCAGCTCCTGTCAAGGACAGTAGCAGCGATGTTTCTATGGAGGAATTGAGAGTCATAGTCAATGATTCTGATTTGTTGGGTGAACCAATGGAAACAATGGAACAAAATGCTGTCAAAATATATTTGTCCATGGAAGAAGTCATTGAAGCGTTGAATGATCCAGATGACCCAATTGGTTTCGATGACAAAGAAGATTTCGATCCTGACATTGAGTTAGAGAAAGACTTGGATGAATTGGTTATGGCAGTGGGAACAACTTTGTCGGATTTTGGATCTGAAGATTTCCTTCTTGATAGAGAGGAAATGAGATTGGGAAGTCATTTGGAGAATGAAGGGAGTTTACCAAGCTTGATGTAAACTTGGTTTCAGTGTTGCCAGCGGAATATCAAGCTCATTATGAGTTTGTTATAGAAGTACCTGATGAAGAGGAATTTGATGATTTTCCTATTGGTTGGCACTTCATCGAGCAAGACATGGTTACTATCTTTGATAATTTTGCTCGATTAGATAAGCCAACTAACGAGGAAAGATCTTCGACCATTACACATTAAAACAATGATTGAGGCAAACCTGTCAACAGGGTGTTGGTTGATGGAGGGGCATCTGTGAATTTGATCCCAAGGGCTATGTTCAAAAAGCTGGGGAAAGATGAAACAGACTTGCTGCCAACTAACATAGTGGTTACTGATTTTGGAGGAAGGTTTGCGCCAACAGATGGTGTAGCTATACTGGATATACAAGTTGGGTCAGTGGAGAGATCTACTTTGTTTGTGGTCATTCCTTGAAGGTCTAGTTATAGTGTCCTATTGGGTAGAGATTGGATTCACTGTTGGAGCAGTACCTTTGACAGTACATCAAAAACTTATCTTTTGGAATGCTCATGATGACATTGAGATTATTGAAGCTGATGATAGCCCATGCTATTTGCAACAAATGCATGTGGATTTCAAGGTATATGACCCAAAGGTAAAATCCATATCTGTACAGGGTGGTGTTATTGACAAAGAGGCTCTGAATGCTTGCTTGATGGAGCAGTTTGGTGTTAAGTTGCTGGATGAGGCCGACGAAAATCGGCCAATCGACGATAATGAGCCTTGAACATCATCAAACACAGTTGTCGGCCTGTGAGGCCGATCGACGGGCAAACTCAGAAGAAGGGGTGTTGGCTGATTGTATATTCGACGATAGCCCTTTGGGATTTGAAAAGGGACTTGAGGATAAAAGTGGGTTTGAGTTGGAAGATCCTTTGGAGGAAATTAATCTAGGAGATGCTGATAGGAAGAGGCCAATATATGTTAGTGCTTTACTATCAAATCAGTTCAAGAAGCAAATCGTGGAGTTAGTCTCAGAGTACAAGGATTGTTTTGCTTAGGATTACCATGAAATGCCAGGTCTGAGTAGAGATCTTGTGGAACATAGGTTGCCTCTAAAACCTGAATGTAAACCTGTCAAACTAGCCAACAGAAGGTTTGCTCCTGAAGTTGTGTTGAAAATAAAGGAGGAAGTGGGATGTCTGTTAAAGGCAATGTTTATTCGCACAACTAGGTATGTTGAATGGTGTTATACCCCAATTTTGTCCGCTCATATTTTCATTTTTTATTTTTATTGTGTTTTTTTTATGAAGCAGACTAATTTTAATAATACTTGGGCTCAATTATTATTATTATTATTTTGTGTTAATCATTTTGGGCCAATTTTAGCCCAATTGCAAAAATTGTCCATTGACAAGAGTCCATTACAAGCGTTCTAAAAAAAAAAACCAAAATCCAAAACTGAAAATCAAAGTCAGATTTCCACACTCGTATCTTCACCCTTCACAAATTCCTCTGCATATCTTCACCAAAGTCCTCTGCATATCTCCTCAGCCACTCTACAAACTCTGTCTTACAGCTACATGTCCCCCATAGCCTTTTGCTTTTCTTCATCTGCCAACCAGGTTCGATAAATGCTCATGAGTCTATAAAAAAAAGAATGCAATTTAATCAAAAAAAAAGGGGAGCACCGTTGTTGAAGTCACAGACTTTGCACATGTTACCATCTCCTCAACATCATTTCAGCACACATTTAGCATACAAGTTGCAGCCTCAAGTGGAAAAACTGAACCTTTTTTTTTTTATAAATAGCAGAGCAAGAAGAGGGAGAGAGGAGGACGAAAAAAATTACACTTAATTTCAGAATTGGATACCTCATTCTTGGTACCAATTATACACAGCAATTTGAGAGAAAACTTAGAGAAACGCAAAAAAAAAAAAAATAGCAGAACCCAAAGAAAAGAAAAAAGAAGAAAGAAGAAAAAGAAGGGGGAAGAAAAAGAAGAAGGTTTGTTTACCTCTCCCACGATCTCTAGCCCTCCCTCTCCTCTGCGTGATCTCCCCTACCTTTCTTCTCCCTCTCTTTCACGATCTTCCCCCCTTTTCCTTCTTCCTCTCACCATCCTTCTCTCTCTTTCTCTCTCTCCCTCTCAACCGACCCACTTCTTTCTGCTTTCCTTTGTTTGTCATTTTTTTTTTAGATTTTTTTTCTTCCTCCCTGCCCATGGATACCAGCGCATGCAGCTTCCCCAACTATTTTCCCTTTTGATTTGTCTCTGTTAGCTTGATAGAAGTTTCTAGGTTGTGTAGCTTTATTATCATTTTGTATTGTTGGGCTTGCAGCCCATTGGTCCTTGCTGGCCATTTCTTTTGTATCTTCTTTTTTTGTTTTTGCTTTTCTTTTGTTTTGCTTTTCTGGATCGATCTACACGCCACTTTGTTAATCTTTTTTTTTGTTTCAAATTTTGTTTAACTAATTTCAACCCTTTTATTTTAAAAGAAAAATTATAACAAATAATTGGAAATTAATTACTAGTGATGACCACTCGGGATTGCTTCCCGTTTGATCATCACGAACACTTAATTTTCTAAATAAAAATGGGTTAATGAGGACCACTCTTGATTGCTTCTGGTTTGGTCCCTACAAAGCTTCCCTTTTTTTTTATCAGAAAATATATAATTAAAATCAACCAACACACAACCATTTTATACCTAAGAACTACGTAGCCTTTGATTTCTCCACTGCACCCGGAGATACGTAGGAGCAGGAGCCCACTCCTGTCAAGCGCAAAAATAAACGGCTTTTATTAAGTCCCTTTTTATTAATTTTTTTTAAAAGGGAAATAAATATTTTTTAGAAGTTAATAAATTTTGCACAATTAGTTAGAGGTAACCTTTTTCGAAAGGATGTCGTGGGGTGCTAATACCTTCCCTACGCATAATCGACTCCCGAACCCAAATCCGGTCTCAAGGACCATTTTTCTTCAAAAAAAAGGTTTTTCCAATATTTTTCCTTCGAAAATAAATTATTGGTGGCGGCTCCATTAAACTCGAATAAATCCCTCCGGATTTTTCGGTCGCTACAGCTGGCTCCGGATTTTTCGGTCGCTACAGCTGGCGACTCCACTGGGGATATTTTTTTAGAGAGTCAAGCCTAACTAACTGATTGTGCTAAATAGTTAACTCTTATGTTTAATTTCCCTTGTTTTTATTTATTTATTTATTTATTTATTTATTTATTTACTTATTCATTTATTTATTTATTTATTTATTTATTTATTTATTTATTTATTTATTGTTCTTTTGTGAATATTTGTTGTGAATATTATGCATATATTGAACCTTAGCTTAGAAGACCATATTTTGTATATTTCATTTGTTTTGCAGCTTGGGTAGTGTTAGGGTGTTGCCCCTCTCACACACCGCACCTACACGTTCGCACACACATGTGAGTAAGGCCCTATACACGGGTCAGAGCAAAGCTTAAGTTGAGTGGAGGTTCGATGATGGTCAATTGAAATTTGCTTTCCTTCTGGCTATTGCGAGAACTTCATCTAGAGTGTGCTCCCTCTGAGTATTCCGCACCGGATAGTTGTCTATCGTTGTGGTTAATATTCAGGAGGAGACTTTAGCTCTAGAGGCCTTTGGTGAGAATGTGAGTAGAGCCACCATGAGATCTATCACTCAATACAAGACTATAGACCCCTTAGGCTAGAAAATATCTAATTTTAGGTTTAACCCATTTAAGACACAAGGGGCATCATATCATTTTTGTTCTTCCACCAAAAATATGTTATATCACGTCCATGCATAAAAAAGGGTCTACTAAATCACATATTTTTTGTGCACGCTACATGAATAGTCATCATCATCACTCAACATTATATCTTCATGCATTCATACTTCCAAAAAAACATGTTGAAATTTTTTTAAAAAAAGAATGTCATTCATTCTCATTTCATTTTAGGTGCTAGGGAAGCATAGGAACTCAAAGTTTGGCTGCAAGTATTTTGTGAGATAATATGGGATCAAGCGGCGAAACTGTCCCTTTGAAGAAGCACATATATCCGAGAATAAAAAAGCCTGAAATAGAAAGCCTGAAGAAGTGTGCCAATTTAATAACGACGAGTATTCAGCGTGTAACCTTCATTGGAAAATATGGGAATATTCTCAAGTTGCTAGAGGTGGATGTGCAAGTAAATGCCATTTCTGCACTTATCCAATTCTATGATTCTCCCATGAGGTGCTTCACTTTTAAGAATTTCCAAATAGCTCCCACACTGGAAGAATTTGCCCGGATTTTAGGATACTCAACCGAAAACATGAAGCCTTACCAACGCACCCGAGATTTTAATCTCCTACAAGAGGTTGCTATAATTCTGAAAGACAAGGAGGATGAATTAAAGAAAACAAAGTTAAACCGAAATGGCGTCGAGGGGTTTCCGCTAGAGTATTTTGAAGAAAAGATGAGGCATTTGGATAGTGTTCAAGATTGGGCGTCTTTCATGGAAGTGTTGGCTCTTACAATTTTTGGCATTATGTTATTTCCACGCATTGATTGCTATATAGACTTGGCCTCGATTGATGTGTTCCTAGCCTTTAAAAAAAGGAAAGAGAGCCTAGTGTCAGCCATTCTTGCGGATACTTATTGTGCCCTCACTCACTGTCATGAAAAAAAAGGGAAAACGCTATCATGCTGCTTATCCACTCTCTATGTGTGGCTTGTCACCCACGTATTCGAAAATAGGAAAATGTCATGTCCTTTTGCAGACTTCAACACATGTGATGTAACACATGTGATGTAGGGGTCAGAGATGGAGATCGGTGGGCTGTGTCTCTGGCAGATCTTGATGAAAAGACGGTCCGATGGTACCCAGGGTGGTTGGATATACATGAAGTGATCTATCGCTATGCGGAATTTCCCTAATGTTCCACTTATAGGAACAAGAGGATGTATTAACTATAATCCTTCTCTGCTGCTAAGACAACTTGGTTATTCTATGATGAATCCATCGTCAGATCAGATGATGACCCCCTTTGTGGTATTTGAGTTCGATCAAGGAAATAGCGGAATGCTTAGAAAGGTTCGACATGCTTGGGACCAAGTCACTCGGAAAGGGAAAGTTCTCGGAAAAAGAAGCATTGGTGCTACGGATAGTTACCACCAATGGATCGAAAGTAGGGTTCGAGAAATCAAATTGTCGTTCCATGGTACACCCCCACCGGAACCAGAAGTACCAAAATCTATCCCTATTACGAGTAAAGAGATGGAAGAGCTTAAAATAGCTTTGTCAAAAGCTAATGAGGAAAAGGAAGAATTACAAGCAAGGTTAGAAAAGGCACTTCAAGAGAACAAGTACTTGCAGTCGGAAAATATCCTAAAAGGGAAGTTCATTGAGAGAAGCAACAAAAGGGCAAAAGTAGAGGAAAAGAGTAAGCATGATGTGCAACTTTGTCTGAGAGGAGCAAATGAAGAGCTAGAGCTGCGTAATCAAGAAAGGGACAAGGCTATAGAAAATGCCTATATATGGAAAGGATTGTGGAAAAAGTCCTCGATTACCGAAAATAACTTGCAAGAGGAGCTTAAAGGTTTAAAGCGACATCTTGAGAAGGTAGTAGCTGGGTGTGAGAACCGAGTCCAAAAGGAGCAGCAATACAAGGAAGAAATAGAAGAAATGCTTGTGAAATATCAAGATGCGCTGAAAAAAGAACAAGAGGATGCAAATGAGTTGCAGGACTATATTGAATATCAAGAGAAGATCTATGACGACCTAAAAAATGAAAGCACGTATTGGGAGAATCGTTATACAAAACTGGTCGATCAGGATAGAAAATCAAGCACTCTTTAATGAACTGAGGAACGAAGGCATGCATTGGAGGGACTGTTTTTCAAAGTTGGCAAGTTTGGCCAATCAAGCAATCATAGATATCCCAAGGCGTCTAGAGGAGGCTGATGCGGCGATGCACCCACTGAATACTCCAGTCAATGTTTACAAGTTTATTGAATTTTGTAAAAGTTTGATAGAAGAATTGAGAGAAAAGGCTGGTTGTCCTATTAAGAAGAAAAAAAGGACAGCTAATTACTGAGGCTTAGTTTGAGTGAATTGTACTATTTGTGTTTCTCATCAACAAAGGATTTGTCATTTTGCTCATTGATCCCATTTTATTCTCCAAATTACTTAACGCTTTTAAAAAAAATAAAATAAATAAATGGATAATTACAACAAAGCAATGAGGCCTACGGTTCCCTGGTACAAAATGAATAGACTCATACATCCACATCCATTCATTCATTTTTTTTTCTTTTTTCTTTCTTACATACTCATATCATTTTTTTTAATCACTCAGAAAATAATCAAACAAACTGGTTCCTCGACACCCCTATCGAACTCGCTCTCAATCAAAGATCATGGATGACCAAGAGGTGAAAGAGGACGTCAACCACCAAGGAACAGATGAGCAAAGTTTTGGAGCTTCGCAATCCCTAAATAAAGACGAGGCTGCAGATGGGGCTTCTACAGCAGTGAATGATGACAGTCAAGCTACACATTCCCCCCCACCTGGCTTTGGTCCTATGCAGTTGCAATATGGTCTCAATACTCAAGGGATGATGGTACCTTTTGCAATTTACCCGCAGGTCCTACACCTCACCGCTTAGCAACCCTCGAATCAAGTACCACGCTTCCCACTTTACGGACTCACTTTGGTTACACGCCACCTATGGCCAATGATGATATCGCAAACCATAACCCCTAAGGCCCACAGCACAACAGCTTCCCACTATTTGGTCTCCCGCCTTGCTACACACCGCCAAAGCTAACAATAACTCTGCAGAAACTGATTCCCAAGCACTTGTTGTGCAAGATGTGGCTCAAGGATCCGGCTCCGGTACTGAAACCACACCAGTTCAAAGCTCAACTCCTGGCTTCATGACATACACCTTTCCACCTGGTTATGTACCATCTCATGTCGGGAATACTCAAGGAGTCAGTATGCCCGTAGTGGCCCCCGTGGTGAATCCCCGACCATTTGGTTACCCCTATTATATTCAAGGAAATTCGCTGAATCCCCAGACTAACCGCATTGCCTGGTCTCCAGCTATAGGAGGACCCAATCTGAGCATCCCAGTTGGGAATCATTGTTCTGATACGAAGTTGCAAATCCTCGAAGATAGGCTAAGAGCTGTAGAAGGAGTAAGCTATCTCGGTTCAAGTATCGCTTCAGATCTTTGTCTCGTACCGGATGTGCTTGTACCACCGAAGTTCAAGGTGCCGGATTTCGACAAGTATAAAGGGACAACTTGCCCGAAAAGCCACTTGACCATGTACTGTAGGAAGATGGCGTCCTATGCACATGATGACAAACTTCTGATTCATTTCTTCCAGGATAGTTTAACAGGGGCAGCGTCGAGTTGGTGTACACACCTTGAGCGATCTCATATTCGCTGTTGGAAAGATTTGGCGGATGCCTTCTTGAAGCAGTATAAGTATAACATTGATATGGCTCCTGATAGAATGCAGTTGCAAAACATGGAAAAAAGAGACAATGAGACCTTCAAGGAATATGCCCAACGATGGAGAGGACTGGCAGCCCAAGTGGAACCGCCTCTGATTGAAAAAGAAGTGGTGGCCATGTTCATGGATACTCTTCAATCACCCTTCTATGACAAAATGATCGGAAGTGTATCCTCAAACTTTTCAGATATGGTCATCGTAGGGGAAAGAGTTGAAGGAGGAATAAGAAATGGAAAGATTGCCCAAAGTTTTGCTGGAACTAGTAATATGAAGAGACCTCCAACAAACTTCGTAAAGAAGAAAGAAGGGGAAACCAATGCTGTGATGACGAGCCCGGGAGGACAAGCACAAGGAAAACTACCCCAATTCTTTACCAATTTCCCACATCCTTTTCCATACCCCTACTTCCCACCTCCATACATTGCCGCCGCCTCTCATAATCCTACCCCCCGGCCAAACCAACCAATGATGCCCTTTCGACCACCTTCTCCCATTCAAACACAAGCACAAATACTGCTCCCACCCAACCGAACCAAAACTAGAAACAACCAAATGACCAAGAAAAGAAAGCGGTCAATTTGATCCTATTCCCATGACCTATACGGATTTGTTCCAAAGACCTAATCAAGAACTCCTTGATCTCTCCACGCTCAATGAAACCACTCCAACCTCCGCTTCCCAAGAGGATATGACCCAAATGCCAAGTGTGAGTTTCATGCAAAGGCGATGAGGTCACACAACCTAAAATTGCAAAGCTTTGAAGCACGTGGTTCAAGATCCGATCAATGCCAAATGGTTGAGTTTTAAGGAGGATGGACCTAATGTGGGTAATAATCCCTTCCAGGTCATGGAGGTTCAAAGAATAACGCCATTATTGAAGAGTTTAGGGATCACCACGATAATGAAAGTGGAGGATGTCCGTACTCCCTTGAAGATCATTTATGCCAAACTCTGCGAGTTCGGTATAATTGAGATGAAATACGATGAGAGGGACTTATGTAGCTTGCATCCTAATGACAGTCATTGCATAGAGGAATGCGAGGAATTCAGGCAAATTCTCCAAGAATTGTTAAACAGACACTTGATACAGGTAGGTTGTGTGAAGAAAGATGAAAACATATTGACCCTTCAGCCAAATGAAGATAAAAACACGACCTTCCCAAAACCATTGGAGATTTGTTACAACAAGCCAGTCCGAGGCGTGCCTAAACCGATAACTATTCATGTACCAACTCCTTTCCCTTTCAAGAACGCTAATGCAGTTCCATGGAATTACAGTATGAAGGTCTTTGTGGACAATTTAGGGGATGACCAGTTAAAGGCGGCATCTGGATCTGGCAATCCTGCTATCACTAACATCTCGGGAATCGGTGGGATGACCCGAAGTGGACGAATTTATACCCCTATCAGACCCATGGACAAAGCTCGCAAGGGAAAAAATAAAGAAGAAGAATCCATTGATAAAGATATGGGTAATAAGGCAAAGAAAGCGTAAGAAAACAAGAAAGCAGATTCAAGAAAAGGTTTGTGAATTCACAAATTTATGAAGCGAGTGAATACAAGGTGGTGGATCCGTTGAATCATCCTCCTGCAAAAATATACGTGTTATCGCTGCTGCTGAATTCTGAGCGCCCTAGGGAATCGTTGATGAAAGTGCTAAATGAAGCTCATGTCACCCATGACATCACGGTGAACCAATTCGACGGGATCAGGGTAATATTGTTGCTAGTAATTACCTTACCTTCACTGATGAAGAAATTCCAGTTGAAGGAACAGGGCATAACAAAGCATTGCACATATCTGTGAAGTGTGGAGACTATATCCTTGCTAGGGTACTCGTCGATAATGGGTCATCTCTAAATGTTATGCCAAAATCTACCTTGGCAAAGTTGTCTGTTGACGGATCATATATGAAGCCCAACACCATGGTGGTAAGAGCCTTCGATGGGTCTAGAAGAGAGGTTATTGGAGAAATCGAGCTACCTATACAAGTCGCCCTCACATTTGAGGTAGTCTTTCAGGTGATGGAAATCGTATCAAAGATACAAATCGCTTCCTCGAAGACCATGGATCCATTCACCGAGTTGTGCCTTTAACTTTACACCAAAAGCTGAAATTTTCAATGGATAATAAGTTGGTGACTGCTCTGGTGAAGAAGAGATGCTAGTAAGCAAGTCGCCCTCCACGCCGCTATATTGAGGCTGCAGAAGAAGCTCTTGAGACGTCTTTTCAAACGTTGGAGATTGCGAATGCCACTTTCGCAGAGAAGGAGTCCTAATGAAGAAACCAAAATTGTCTCAATCCTCCACGATGATCGCTAAAGTTATGATGAAAGGAGGGTATCAGCCGGATGTGGATTGGGAAGATATGAACAAGGGATCGTGATGTCATAGAACTTCCAGATAATGTAAGCAGATATGGGTTGGGATACGAACCTAACAGATTTGACAAAAAGAGAATTGCCAAAGAAAGAAAAGAAAAGAGGATAGCTAGATCGAAGGCAGGGAGCCAAAAGATGAGAGTATTCCCATCCGTGACATCAGCAAAGCTTTGAGTGCAGAATATTGGATCCGAATCAAATAGTAGCTATCAAGGATGATCGCAGATGTAAAATGACAATGTCAACCTTGTCTCGCCTCTTGCTCGAATGAAGAACTTGGAAATTGGGAGATCGTTGAGTTTCCCGTGATCTTTGATTCAAAGTAATTATGTAATGCAAATTCTATTGCTCTGCCCAAGGCCTTAGAATAATTTATTGTCAAAAGGGCGCACATGTTTCATTTCAGTACCATTATTAATAAAATGCACTTTGAATTTTCCAATCATTTCTCTTTTCTTTCCTTTTCCATCTTTTCCATCTCTCTTCATCTTTTTCCGCTTTTTCATTTCGTTATTTTTAACTAATGCAGATCCAAAAACATTGTCTTTAAAAATAACGATGCCAGTAACTCATACTATAATTTTGAATACCCCATTAATCATACTGAGGAAGATAATGAGGACAATTGGGATACCCCTCCTGAATTAATGAAGTTGGTGGAACAAGAAGCTAAAGTGATTCAACCCCACGAGGAAGAAACTGAAACAATCAATCTGGGCACTGAAAATGACAAGAAAGAAGTTAAGATTGGAACCACAATGAAAAGCAGTGAGCGAGAAAAATTGGTTAAACTCCTATTTGAATATGCGGATGTTTTCACGTGGACATACCGAGATATGCCTGGATTAGATAATAGCATAGTCGAGCACAAATTACCATTAAAACCCGAGTGCCCACCGGCCAAGGTAAGTCGAGAAGGATGAAGCCGGAGATGTCACTCAAGATTAGAGATGAGGTAAAAAAAACAGTTCGACGCCGATTTTCTGGCTGTAGCAAAATACCCTCAATGGGTGGCTAATATTGTTCCAGTCCCAAAGAAAGACGGAAAGGTCCGAATGTGTGTTGACTATAGAGATCTAAACAGGGCCAGCCCTAAGGATGACTTCCCTTTGTCACATATTGATGTCTTGGTAGATAGCACAGCTCAACACTCTGTCTTCTCTTTCATGGATGGATATTCTGGCTATAATCAAATCAAGATGGCTCCCGAAGATATGGAAAAAACCACATTTATCACTTTATGGGGAACTTTCTGTTACAAAGTAATGCCGTTTGGATTAAGAAATGCTGGGGCAACATACCAAAGAGCAATGGTGGCTTTGTTCCATGACATGATGCACAAAGAGATAGAGGTCTATGTGGATGACATGATTGTAAAATCCAAAACAGAGGAAGGTCATGCCATTAACCTACAAAAACTTTTTGAGCGACTGAGGAAGTATAAACTCCGGTTAAACCCAGCTAAGTGTAGTTTTGGTGTAAGGTCGCAAGTCGCTAGGGTTTATAGTTAGCCGTAAGGGAATAGAAGTTGATCCGGCCAAAGTAAAAGCAATCCTCGAAATGCCGACTCCTGCTTGAAAAAGAAGTTCGTGGATTCTTGGGAAGACTGAACTACCTCGCCAGCTTTACATCCCACTAATCGCTACTTGTGAGCCAATTTTCAAGTCATTGTAAGAATCAGAAACCAAATGGAACGACAATTGCCGTAAAGCTTTTGAGAAAATCAAACAAGATTTACAAGATCCACCGGTTTTGGTACCCTCGTGCCAGGGAGACCCTCATCATGTACTTAACAAAGATTGACTAATCAATAGGTTGTGTGCTAGGACAACATGATGAATCTGGTAAGAAGGAGCATGCCATTTACTACTTGAGCAAGAAATTCACTAGCTGCGAGATGAGGTATTCATTGTTAGAACGAACGTGTTGCGCGTTAACCTGGGCCGCACATCGTTTGAGACAATATATGCTATCCCATACAACCTATTTGGTGTCCAAAATGGATCCGATCAAGTATATTTTTGAAAAGCCTGCTCTCACAGGAAGAATTGCTCGTTGGCAAATGTTGTTATCTGAGTATGATATTGTGTATGTCACCCAAAAGGCAATTAAAGGCAGACTTTAGTCAATACTTGGCTCATCAACCTGGTGGAAGACTATCACCAATGCAGTGTGATTTCAGACGAAGACATAATGGCTCTATTTGAAGGAAAAGAAACCCCGATGGTGAAAAATGGATCTTGTTGTTTGACGGTGCCTCTAATGCATTGGGACATGGGATTGAGCTGTCGATTTCCCTAAAATCATTTCATTCCATTTACTGCAAGATTGTGTTTTGATTGTACAAACAATATGGCAGAGTATGAGGCATGTGCCATGGGCATTCAGGCGGCCATTGAATCAAAGGTCAAGATTCTCGAAGTATATGGAGACTCGGCTTTGGCTATCCATCAGTTAAAAGGCGAATGGGAAACGAGGGATTCCAAATTAGTTCCTTACCACGATTACATCAAAGAATTGATGGAACAGTTTGATGAAGTCACCTTCCATCACATTCCGCGTGAAGATAATCAGCTAGCGGATGCCTTAGCTACTCTATCATCAATGTTCAAAATCAGTAACAGGGAGAGCCTACCGCTCATAAAAATACAGAATCACGACCGACCAGCACACTGCCTAGCAATAGAAGGAGAGCCTGATGGCAAACCCTGGTATTACGACATCAAACGATACATCACGAATAGAGAATATCCTCCTAATGTCTCAGAGAATGATAAAAGAGCATTAAGGCGTTTGGCAATGGGATTCTTTCTAAACGGTGAAGTGCTCTACAAGAGAAACCATGACATGGTACTTTAGGTGTGTTGATAAGACCGAGGCGAAAAGATTATGCGAGAGGTTCATGAAGGTTCCTTTGGGACTCACGCAAACGGCACGCAATGGCAAGAAAAATCTTGAGGGTCAAGCTATTATTGGTTGTCTATGGAGACCGATTGTTTTAAGTTATGTGAAGAAATGCCACAAATGTCGATGACGCCGATAATATCCATGTGCCACCAGCCTCTTTGAGCATCTTGACAAAGACCATGGCCTTTCTCAATGTGGGGATTGGATGTCATTGGACCCATTGAACCTAAGGCATCCAATGGACATTGCTTTCATTCTTGTCGCAATCGACTATTTCACTAAATGGGTTGAAGCAGCTTCATATGTGAGTGTGACAAAAAATGTGGTTGTCAAATTCATCAAGAGAGATTTGATCTTTCGCTATGGTCTGCCAAAAAAGATTATCACTGATAATGAGACTAATTTGAACAACAAGATGATGAAGGAGCGTGTAATGACTTCAAGATCCAACATCATAATTCCTCACCATACCGCCTAAAGATGAATGGGGCGCTTGAAGCCGCAAATAAGAACATCAAGAAGATTGTCCAAAAGATGGTGGTAACATTTAGAGAGCGCACGAAATGCTCCTTTGCCTTGCACGGTTATCGAACTTCGTTCGCACTCAACAGGGCAACCCTTTCTCGCTAGTGTATGGAATGGAAGCAAAGGTTCCCATTGAAGTCGAGATCCCTTCGTTAAGGGTATTAATGGAGACAAAACTAGAAGAAGCGTAATGGGTTCAGGATCTGATGGATCAATTGAACCTCATTGAAGAAAAGAGGGTGATGGCCTTATGTCATGGACACTATATCAAAGACAGGATGAAGAGGGCTTACTTAAAAGAAAGTTCACCCTGGGAATTTCAAGAAGGGGACCTAGTACTCAAGAAGATTTTGCCCATCCAAAAGGATTCTCGCGAAAATGGACTCAATTATGAAGGCCCGTATGTTGTGAAAAACTTTTTCTCGAGGAGCCTTAATCCTCACAAGGATGGACGGTGAATATCTCCCACTCCGTGAACTCGATGCGCCAAAAATATTATGCCTAAAAAACGATAAAAACCAAGCAAAGGTGAGCTCGCTAGGTTGAAAACCTAAAAGGGCGACCTAGGCAAAAATCAGAGCGACCCGCGGGATTGAAAACTTCAAAGAGCATTCCAAGCGTAAGTTAGGTCTCAAATCGGTCATTGAAGAAGGCCGATGCATTAAGGGCTCTTACCCAGGGCGCTTTTATATATTTTCGTAAGTAGAGTAATGGGTAATCAAAGTTATGGATATGGGAAGCTGACATTTGTTCCTACAAAGACACAAGCTATAAAATATTTGCGTAGTTATTGTCTTTCTTTGTTTTTTCTTCTTCCTCGCATTTTTCTTGATGTATTTTCAAGTTCTGTAACTTCAGTCCTTGTACACATAACTCTTCTTTGAATACCAAACACCTCCGTTCTTGTATTTCAAAATGTTGTTTTATGATAATAGGCACTGAATTGTGAAGCATGTGATGATATGGGAAAGCATTACGGTTATTATATACATCTTAAGAATCACGAGGAAACACCAAATCTCAACAAATAAGTTTCAAAAAGTGGCAAAGGGATTACCTTTAAAAAGTAACTAGTGCATGCATTGATAACTCGCGCTTCTCCCAATCAAGCATAGCATGACTAAATCCGATGAATCTCAGTCCTGCACGATATCTTTAAGCACTAGAGATCATACGGACGAGGAATCAAGAAAAATAATAATCACATTGCATACATGCACCACATATCATCTATTCATGCATCATCTTCATATCACCACCTTTTAGCCGCTTTTGTTACACCCGGTCCGTGCACCAAATTTTGATCCTTCATTCTGCTACAAACAATGCGCCTAGCATTGGTCCTTTATTTTGCTTTCTAAGCGACACGCCAAGTATCGCCACTCTTTATTGCTTTCCGATCACCGCTACAAGATCTGACCGCGAGATCCTTCTTTATAGTTTTCTGATAAATGCGCCGAGCATCACCCCTTTTTATTGCTTTAAGATTACCGCGTCAGTACCCGACCTGGCGGTAGTCCCTCATTATTGCTTTTTGACCAACATATCAGTTCCGGACCTGATGTTGATCCTTCTTTATTGCTTTCCATCGACGCGTCAATACCCTACTTGGCGCCGAACCTTCCGATCACCGTGTCAGTACCCGACCTGGCGGCGATCCTTCTTTATTGCTTCCCATCGACGCGTCAATACCTTATTTGACGTCGAACCCTCGTTATTGCTTTCCAATCACCGCGTCAGTACCCGACCTGGCGGTGACCCTTCTTTATAGTTTTCTGGTAAACGCACTGCCGTTAATCACTCATTATCGCTTTTTCGATCACCGCTACAAGATCTGACCGCAGAGATCCTTCTTTATAAGTTTCGATGAACGACCGAGCGTTAATCCTCTTTATTGCTTTTAGATTACCTCACAAGACCGACCTGGCGAGATCCTTCTTTATAAGTTTTACGATGAACGACCGAGCGTTAATCCTCTTTATTACTTTTAGATTACCTCGTCAAGACCGACCTGGCCGTAATTCTTCCTTATCACTTTCGATTAAACGACTGCCGCTGATCCCTCATTGTCATTCCTCACGTCAAGTTCAAGACAAAATTAGTGTATTTATCTTTAGCTCTATTTTATGACAAAAATATAACAACCATTGTTGTTTGCATTTTCTAATAAAATATAACTAAAGAGGGGCAGCTGTTATACCCCAATTTTGTCCGCTCATATTTTCATTTTTTATTTTTATTGTGTTTTTTTTTATGAAGCAGACTAATTTTAATAATACTTGGGCTCAATTATTATTATTATTATTATTTTGTGTTAATCATTTTGGGCCAATTTTAGCCCAATTGCAAAAATTGTCCATTGACAAGAGTCCATTACAAGCGTTCTAAAAAACAAAAACCAAAATCCAAAACTGAAAATCAAAGTCAGATTTCCACACTCGTATCTTCACCCTTCACAAAGTCCTCTGCATATCTTCACCAAAGTCCTCTGCATATCTCCTCAGCCACTCTACAAACTCTGTCTTACAGCTACATGTCCCCCATAGCCTTTTGCTTTTCTTCATCTGCCAACCAGGTTCGATAAATGCTCATGAGTCTATAAAAAAAAAGAATGCAATTTAATCAAAAAAAAGGGGAGCACCGTTGTTGAAGTCACGGACTTTGCACATGTTACCATCTCCTCAACATCATTTCAGCACACATTTAGCATACAAGTTGCAGCCTCAAGTGGAAAAACTGAACTTTTTTTTTTTATAAATAGCAGAGCAAGAAGAGAGAGAGAGGAGGACGAAAAAAATTACACTTAATTTCAGAATTGGATACCTCATTCTTGGTACCAATTATACACAGCAATTTGAGAGAAAACTTAGAGAAACGAAAAAAAAAAAAACAGCAGAACCCAAAGAAAAGAAGAAAGAAGAAAGAAGAAGAAGAAGGGGGAAGAAAAAGAAGAAGGTTTGTTTACCTCTCCCACGATCTCTAGCCCTCCCTCTCCTCTGCGTGATCTCCCCTACCTTTCTTCTCCCTCTCTTTCACGATCTTCCCCCCTTTTCCTTCTTCCTCTCACCATCCTTCTCTCTCTTTCTCTCTCTCCCTCTCAACCGACCCACTTCTTTCTGCTTTCCTTTGTTTGTCATTTTTTTCAGATTTTTTTTCTTTCTCCCTGCCCATGGATACCAGCGCAGCTTCCCCAACTATTTTCCCTTTTGATTTGTCTCTGTTAGCTTGATAGAAGTTTCTAGGTTGTGTAGCTTTATTATCATTTTGTATTGTTGGGCTTGCAGCCCATTGGTCCTTGCTGGCCATTTCTTTTGTATCTTCTTTTTTTGTTTTTGCTTTTCTTTTGTTTTGCTTTTCTGGATCGATCTACACGCCACTTTGTTAATCTTTTTTTTTTGTTTCAAATTTTGTTTAACTAATTTCAACCCTTTTATTTTAAAAGAAAAATTATAACAAATAATTGGAAATTAATTACTAGTGATGACCACTCGGGATTGCTTCCCGTTTGATCATCACGAACACTTAATTTTCTAAATAAAAATGGGTTAATGAGGACCACTCTTGATTGCTTCTGGTTTGGTCCCTACAAAACTTCCCCTTTTTTTTATCAGAAAATATACAATTAAAATCAACCAACACACAACTATTTTCTACGCAAGAACTACGTAGCCTTTGATTTCTCCACTGCACCCGGAGATACGTAGGAGCAGGAGCCCACTCCTGTCAAGCGCAAAAATAAACGGCTTTTATTAAGTCCCTTTTTATTAATTTTTTTTAAAAGGGAAATAAATATTTTTTAGAAGTTAATAAATTTTGCACAATTAGTTAGAGGTAACCTTTTTCGAAAGGATGTCGTGGGGTGCTAATACCTTCCCTACGCATAATCGACTCCCGAACCCAAATCCGGTCTCAAGGACCATTTTTCTTCAAAAAAAGGTTTTTCCAATATTTTTCCTTCGAAAATAAATTATTGGTGGCGGCTCCATTAAACTCGAATAAATCCCTCCGGATTTTTCGGTCGCTACAGCTGGCTCCGGATTTTTCGGTCGCTACAAATGGTTGACGAATGTAGTGCCTGTCATAAAGAAGAATGGCAAGATGAGGGTTTGTATTGATTTTAGGAATCTCAATGCTCTACTCCTAAAGATGAATACCCAATGCTCATAGCTGATATGCTAGTAGATGCAGCATCTGGTCATGAGCTTCTAAGTTTCATGGATGGACATGCTGGTTACAATCAGATCTTCATTGCTGAAGATGATGTGCCTAAAACTGCTTTTAGGTGCCCAGGTTCAATTGGAACTTATGAACGGATAGTGATGTCTTTTGGCTTGAAGAATGCAGGTGCAACTTATCAAAGGGCAATGAATACTATTTTTCATGAAATGATAGGCAAGTTTGTGGAGGTTTACATCGATGACGTTATTGTTAAATCGAAGAGTCAAGAGGAGCATTTGAGTCATCTTAGACGAGCTTTTCAAGAAATGAGAAAGCACAGTTTGAAGATGAATCCTGAGAAGTACGGGTTTGGGGTTTCTACTGCTATGTTCTTGGCCCTTTTAGTGCATAAAAAAGGCATTGAAGTAGACAAGAATAAAGCCAAAGCTGTGTTGGAAGCTAAACCACCCACTAATAAGAAAGAACTCTAATCTTTCCTGGGGAAGGTTAATTTTCTCAAAAGGTTCATATCAAACCTCTCAGGAAGAACAAGAGTTTTTGTTCCTTTGGTGAAACTCAAGGCAAAGGAAGCTTTTGTATGGACTCTACAGCATCAGGAAGCTTTCAACCAAATCAAGCAATATTTGACAAGTCCACCGGTCATGATGCCTACGGAGCCCCATCGACCAGTGAAGTTATAAATTTCTGCATTAGAAGAGACCATTGGTTGTCTACAGGCTCAAGAGGATGAGAAAAATGTCGAGAGAGTCGTTTACTACCTCAGTCGAGTGCTCAATGATGCAGAAACAAGATATAGTGCTATAGAAAAATTGTGTTTAGCATTGTATTTCTCTTGTACAAAACTCAAGTATTATTGATGCCTTGTAATGTCTTAGTGATGTCAAAGACAAATGTAATTAAGTACATGCAGTCCCAGCCAATTCTGAATGGTCGAATTGGAAAATGGACACTTGCATTGTCTGAATTTTATTTGCAATATGTACCCATGAAGGCTGTTAAAGGTCAAGCAATTGCTGACTTTTTAATGGATTACCCATGTTTAGAAATAAAAGAACTGACAGGGCTTATTGATTTGAAGCCCTGGCATTTGTATTTTGATGGCTGAAGACACAAAAATGGTGTTGGTATTGGTATTTTGATGGCTCGCGCGAAAAACGGGCAAGTACTCGCAAGAGTGCGTGGCGCGCGCCTGCTGTGCCTATGGATACGCGTGACGCGCGCTGGTGCACGATGGGCCAGCAGCATGAGCCAGCTTTGACATGTGGCGTGTGAGCCAATGGGAACGTGACACGTGGCGTGCATACATCAAACAACTTCTGGACGAAGTTATCTCAGCAGAGCGGTGCGCGTGGCACGCGCTCAAGCGCGCGTGCGCGCATGGAGACAGAGAGGTTGAGCAAAGATGCGCGTGGTGCGCTTTGGGTTGCGTGTGACGCGCACAGTGTAATTATGAGGGGCGCGTGGCGCTCTCCCTATGCACTAAGGGCTGCGCATGGCGCGCGCCCAGTGTAACTTTTCTTGGCTATATAAGCCAATTGATCCATTTAATCATATTTTTCACTTCTATCACCTCTTCCACTACCTAAGAGCCTCTCATATCAGGCTGGCTTGTTAGGGCTTATCTCCGATCGCCATTTCATCGAGGTAAATTCTAATCCCATCTACTGTTCATCTCGGTTTCAGTTAGCAATTTCTTAATCTGGAATTGATTCTAGTTCTTAACCCTAATCAGACTATGTTTTAGACCCCGGTTTGACCGTGCGAGCACCGAACGAGCTAGGGTTTTGCCGGAACTCCCAGAGGAGATTCCATGGGTCACGAAACTGAGATTGGAGTCTCTGTTCTTCATGTCCCAAATCAGATTTCGTGGATTCCTTGGTTGTTTGGATTGTTCCTCATTACCTGTTCTTCGTATTTTAGGGTTTTGGTGATGGTACGGATACCGATTGACTGTGGAAGCTTGTCTGGAGTTATTTTTGGGTAAGTCTTGTTCTCTGGAGTCCTAGGCCAGCCCCTGGCCGTGGGTCTCTTGGTGTTTTAGTTGGTTTATTAGTTGCCCTAACTCTAATCCGAGTGCGTTTGTGTGTTTCCGGTTAACTGTGAACCATTCTGGATTGTTCGATGATACTGTTGGTAACTCTGGACTTATTCCTTGTTGTTGGATGAACTGGAACATAGTGCGTGAGTGTTGGTGTGATTGTTGGTGAGTTCGTGTTTACGTCTTGGTGTCCAGATTGCTTTGGAGTGCTTCTATTACCAGGTAGGGGGAAAGAATGCACTTTTATTGGGTTTTGTATAGTAGATATGACTGTTTGGCATGTGTAGGGTACCTAAACCCTACTAGGAGTAAACGTTAGTAACACCTAAGGATAGGGGTTACAGTGTGCCGCATCTAAGGATAGGTGTAGTAGACTCATCAACTAACATAAGATTATTTTATTATTATTTTATTATTAAATGTGATTACTTGATAATATGCTTAACTGTGAGATGTAACATATGTGCTCTATGTGAGTAGTAACATGCTTAGGGTAACATGATTAAATGTGTATTATGTGGAAATGTATTGCCTGTTGTCCTAGCATGCTTAAATGATTAAGTATAGCCCGTTGACATGCATGAACCTGATTGTGGGATATTTTGGGAATGTGTGCATAATATGATGTGAGGCATATGATTATGAGGTGTTGGATGCATGCATATGATATTTCATTAGTAACCACTCCGTTCTTGACGAGAATGTGATGTGGAGAGAATCCCTAACGGAAATGGGAGATATCTCGCCTAATAGGTTTGATCCACTCCGTTCCCTATCGGAAAAGGGGGAAATGGACGTCCCTATCGGAAAAGGGGGAGGACGATTCCTAACGGAAAAGGGGAATACCTCGTGGACTAGGCTAGTGTCGCCCCGTGCTCTATCGGAAAAGGGAGACGGGAGTCCCTGACGGAAAAGGGGGACGGCAACCTAACGAAAAGGGGGTTCGCCAATAAGTATTCCTAAAGGAAATGGGGAGTACAGTGACAATAGAAAGAAAAGATGCCGAAGCGCACAACACATCGATTCATTGAGAGACACGGGATAAGTGGAAGTGGGTAGCTAGGTCATATTTATATGTGCTGGTTTGTTCGGATTGTCAAATCATTCATTCTACTTATGCATTTCCCGCTTTTTGACGATTGTGTTATTCGTACCTCCCTGTGTTTGTATGCTTGTGTGTATATGTATTGTTGTATGTTAGACTTTGTTGAAGAGGAGGATGCAACCGCAACAGCACCCGATGGAGCAGTTTATACTGATGCACCCGTCGATGCTCCTTCCCCCTCGGATCCTCGTGTGGGGTGATTTTGAGATTCAGTACCATGATTTCGACGGCATGGGGTAGGAGATTGACCATGTGCGTCAGGCAGTGATCTATACGGGTGCCATCTCCATCTATTTCAGGGTTCCAGGTCTTCCTATAGCTAGCTTTTTCGGAGACTTCAGGATATGTCAGAGTCTACCTTTTCAGCAGATGTGGCAGGCGCCAGGGTTTCCACCAAGTTTTGGTCATGGAGGTTATCCACCGATGCCTCCTCAGCCGACGCCGGTGCGACCTGTTAGCCACCATAGCGAGTCTAGCCACCATGGATGATAGAGACGTGGGAGAGGAGCGACATCTGGTCCCTCTCACCACATGACAGCTCACGATTACAGACGGTTGTTTCTAAGGCGTTCGGGATCTCAGAGTGGGAGCTCTCAGTTTCCCCCTCGCTGACGCATTTGGTTATATGTTGGCCCAGAGTCTTGATGCTTATGTTATGTTTTGTGTTTTGCTGTTTTGTTTAGTTGAGGCAGCATGTTAGCCTCACAGGTTTACTTCTTTTGGGATGACTGTATCATTACTATCTATACTACGCACATTGCACTCTGATAGTACGTACTTATATATATACCTACATGTGAAATACTTAGTATTACTTCACCGTAGCGCGTCGTCGTCTTATTCGTGTTACGATTTTAATTCCTTCATATTTTTATACTCGTTTATTATGCGAGTTAGGCTAATTATTAAAATAAAGCATGAATAGGACTTCGGGGGTGTTACATTTGAGATATCAGAGCAGTTCGGCCCTAACCGGACTGTGAGGTCATTTAGGATGTTAATTCTGGCTGAGTCTAGTCGTATTCCCACCGAATACGACTATCTTTAGAAGTTGGGTAAAGTGTTCGCGTTATCTTTATTGCCTTAAATAAAGGTGACCAGTTATTAATTCATAAGATATACGGCATATATTTCTATGATTCTTTATATCTTATGGACCTCGAGCTAATGACTTCTTTTTCAGGACTTCATGGCTCGTCGTGGCAGAGGTACGCGTGAGAGAGTCAATGAAGCAAGGAATGGAGAGACCTCGAGAGTTAGAGGAGGTCATGAGTCTGTTGAGACCCTTCGATCTGTTAGGGAGCTAGCCACAACTATGCTTCAGCAGGCACAACAGAATGCCCCGTTTCTGCAGGCTGCTCAGACTAGGAGGGAAGAGAGGAGTGATGACAATGGGATGACAGTTTTTCTGAAGGCAAATCCTCCAAAGTTTAACGGGGAGTTTAACCCCGAAAGAGCTGAGAAGTGGATTCAGGAAATTGAGAAGATCTTCGCGGCTATTAACACCCGTGAGGAAAGAAAGGTATCTTTTTCTTCTTTTATGTTGATTGGCAATGCTGAGTCTTGGTGGAGAGGTAAGAAAAGGTTGAAGAAAGAGCAGGGAAGAGTAGTGAACGGGAGTAGTTTGAAGAGAGTTTTCTGGAGAAGTTCTTTCCAAGGTTGAACCGCAAGCTGAAGAAAAAAGAGTTTGAGAGTTTGAAATAGGGAAATATGACTATAGGTGATTATGCTACACGGTTTGAGGCCTTACTGAAGTATTCAGAATTCTATCGCTTGCATCCTAGCAAGCTGTGGATGTGCCAGAGGTTCCAAGATGGACTGAAGTATGAGATACGACGGAATGTGAGTCCTTTAAAGTTGACGAGGTTTCCAGATTTTGTAGAACAGTGTATGGAGGTGGAGAGTATGGATAGAGAGAGAGATTAGCAGAGGAGTGGTGGTCTTATCAGGAGTGGAAGTGGCACAAGAGGCGATGCACATAGAGGAGGTGGTAGACATGGAGGAGGTAGGTTTCAGAGGAGCAAAGCTTGACCCTATTCTAGACCAGCACAGCCCGATGCTACTGAATTTGCTGGAGCTATAATGAGAGCTCAGGGATGTTATAGGTGTGGAGGCCCGCATCTTATCAAGGATTGTACAGTGCCAACTAGTGGAGGAGAGTCAAAACAGTGCTATCAGTGTGGGCGGATGGGTCACTTAGCGAAAGATTGTTGGGGTGGACAGAGACCTGCAAACAGACCTGTTGCAGGAAGACGTGGAGGAAGTGGAAATGAAAATGGTATAGGACGAGGTGATGCAGGACGTGGTGGTGCCGAGCGAGGAGATGGAGCCGGTGTAGGCAGACTTCAAACTTTGGGAAAAGTATTTACTGCGAGGGGAGCTGAATCCTCTCAATCGCCTGATCTGATACAAGGTATGTGCTTGGTCTCTGGTAAACTCTTATCTGTATTGTTTGACTCTGGAGCTACACATTCTTTCATTTCCCTTGCATGTGTGGATCATTTGAAATTGTTTGTTTCTTCTTTACCTCGTAAACTAGTAGTTTCTACTCCTACTCGTGATCCCCTGACTACTTCATCAATAAGCCTTAAATGTCAAGGCACCATAGAGAATAGGAATTTCTTAGTAGACCTTGTTTGCCTACCAATACAAGACCTAGATGTTATCTTAGGAATGGACTGGCTTGCAGCCAACCATGTGTTACTAGACTGTTCCTGTAAGACCCTTACCTTTCCTGAATAACCCAGTATGGTATCTACTAATGATAGTCAATTTGCCTCTAGTGGTAACTCTCCGAAGTATATAATGTTATTTTCAATGAAAGCTAAGGATACACCTAGCATTGACTCTTTGCTAGTAGTGAGAGAATTCTCAGAAGTGTTTCCTAATGACGTTCCAGGATTACCCCCAAAAAGAGAGATAGAATTTACAATAGACCTTATCCGTGGAACTGGACCTATATCCATAGCACCCTAGAGAATGTCCTCAGCAGAACTAGCAAAGTTGAAATCCCAGTTAGACGATTTAATCAAGAAATGATTCATTAGACCCAGTGTTTCACCGTGGGGAGGACCAGTGTTATTTGTGAAGAAGAAGGATGGATCTGCAAGGATGTGTATTGATTATAAGCAACTTAATTGGGTCATGATTAAGAACAAGTATCCTTTGCCTAGAATAGATGATTTGATGGACCAAGTGAAGGGAGCGGCAATATTTTCCAAAATTGATCTGAGATCTGGTTATCATCAGATTAGGGTCAAGAAAGAAGATATTCTTAAGACTGCCTTTAGATCTAGATATGGACATTATGAGTATCTGGTTATGTCATTTAGTGTGACTAATGCTCCTGTAGTGTTCGTGGATTATATGAATCGAATCTTTTGACCATTCTTAGATAAATTTGTAGTCGTCTTCATTGATGACATACTGATTTATTCGCGTACGGAAGGAGAGCATGTGGAGCATCTGAGAACTGTACTCCGGATTTTAAAGGACAGGCAGCTTTATGCTAAACTGTCAAAGTGTGAATTCTGGCCGGAAGAGGTACAATTTCTTGGGGATGATTAATAGGAATGGAATTGCTGTAGATCCCTCGAAGGTGGAAGTTGTGACCAAGTGGGAAAGACCTAAGTCGGTAAGTGAGATTAGGAGCTTTTTGGGTTTGGCCGGATACTACAGATGGTTCATTGAAGGATTCTCGAAGATAGCCTTACCTATGACCCAGATGACGAGGAAGGAGAACCCTTTTGTATGGTCGAATAAGTGTGAAGAAAGTTTCCAAGAGCTGAAGAAAATGCTGACCACATCACCTGTGTTAGTTTTACCCGATCCCTCAAGAGAATTCGAAGTGTACTGCGATGCATCATATCAAGGGTTAGGATGTGTTCTTATGTAAGGAGGTAGTGTAGTGGCCCATGCATCAAGACAATTAAGGATTCACGAAAGGAACTACCCTACCCATGACCTTGAACTTACAGCTATAGTTTTTGCATTGAAGATTTGGAGACATTACCTTTACAGAGCTAAGTTCACGGTATTCAGTGATCATAAGAGCCTGAAATACCTGTTTGACCAGAAGGAGTTGAATATGAGACAACGGAGGTGGATGCAGTTTATTAAGAATTATGATTTTGAACTGCGATATCATCCAGGAAAAGCTAATGTTGTGGCTAATGCTTTAAGTAGGAAATCCCTACATGTGCCAGCTTTGATGGTGAAGGAGTAGGAGTTGGTGGAACAATTTAGAGATCTGAATTTAGGAGTGCAGTTGTTTAAGGATAGATAGTGGTGACCAATGAATTTCTGCAAGAGTGGGACGGGATAGCAATGGATTTCGTAGTGGGTTTACCAAGGACGCCTAAGAAGTTTGATGCAATTTGGGTAATTATTGATCGGTTGACCAAGAGTGCTCATTTTATTCTAATCGGAGAGAAGTATCCTTTGGAGAGATTGGCTCAAATATACATCAAGGAGGTTGTTAGGTTGCATGGTGTTCCTTCGAGCATCATCAGTGATAGAAATCCTAGATTTACCTCAAGGTTCTGGAATAAATTGCAACGAGCTTTAGGAACCAAATTAAGATTGAGTTAAGCTTATCATCCTCAAACGGATGGTCAGTCAGAACGAACAATCCGATCCTTAGAATATTTGCTGAGAGCTTGTGTGTTGGAGCACGTAGAAAGTTGGGATGAATTCTTGCCTTTAGTAGAGTTTACCTATAACAACAGTTTTCACTCAAGTATAGGTATGGCACCTTTTGAGGCACTGTATGGAAGGAAGTGTAGGCCCCATTTGTGTTGGTTTGAGACAAGAGATACACAAGTATTAGGTGTGAATACATGCCTTGACAGGATGATTTTGATGATTGACAAAAGGGAGCTTTGCAAATAGTCAACCGTGCAAAAAGTGGAAAAGAATACCAAGACGCGTATCAAAAATGATAGTTTCTCAAGTCTTTGGGTTTTGGGTATTTATTTATCTTTATTAAGACAATTTGTAAGTAGTAATAAAAAGCTCTCAATTAAAATTAAATCACACACGCACAAAATATTTTGACATGCATATCTCGTGGCCTGATGTCGAAATGAGGAAGCCTGATGTCGAGCTCGAGGAAATCGGATGTCGAGCCGAGGAGGAAGTCGGATGTTGAGCTCGAGGAAGTCGTATGTCGAATCGAGGAGGAGGTCGCGCGGTCAAGTTTATGAGGTCGCGTGACGAGGTCGCGCGTGATGAGCCGATGATCCTTGTCGAAGCCGATGAGGTCGCTGCATCGAGGTCGCGCGGTCGAGCCGATGAGGTCGCTGCATCGAAGCCATGAGAGGACCGAGCCGATGAGGAGGTCGATGCAGAGCCGCGGTGCCGAGGTCGTGGTGCCGAGGTCTTTGCCGAGCCAGGTCGAGGTCGCCTGGTCGAGCCGCGGTGGCGAGGTCGTCACGAATCGCCTTCGTGAGGTCGCCCGCCGAGCCTTTCGAGGTCGTATGCCGAGCCGCCTCCGTGTTTTCAATTTCTTTATTTCAAAACGCAACGCAGATTTTTCTTCCAACGGACAAATCAAAACGCAACGGCAAATGCTCCAACGGCCATTTCGACGCCACCCATTGCCTATATAAACACAACTCGTGAGTGTGTAAAAACATAACAACGCAAAGGCTTAATTTTTGTGCCAAAAACTCACAAATATTTTTCATCACTCACACTTATTTGAGCACAATTTTTCGAGAGTCTTTTTATTCTACATAATTTGAGTTGTATTATTTGAGCTTCAATTTGTTATATCCGCACTATTGAGTGTATCTTTTTGTCTCATTTTATTTGTGAAAATCATTTATTTTTGGGTAGGAATCCCAAGGTGTTCATAGAGAGGTGATATCTCTTGAATGTATTGCTCTGGTTTAGAGTTGTAAAGGTTTCTAGCTGAACTCGATTTAAAAGCTAGTGTCTTAGTGAAAATCCCATAGTGGTTTGCTTTGGGGACGGGACGTAGGCCAGGGGGTGTTAGGTGAACCTCGTATAATTTGTTGTGTGCTTTTTACTCCTTATCTCTACTTTTCACCAATTAAATTTCAGTACTTTATTTTATTGTTATTTATATCTTACTATTTACTTTATTTTTAACTCGTTTGCAATTTATTCTTCAAGTGATTTATCTATTTCACATTAATATTTCCGCAACTCATAATTAGCACTTATTTCTCCAAAAGTTTTTGAAAGCACAGTTCACACACAATTCACCCCCCTCTTGTGTTTGGAGTCACTTGTCAACAAGTGGCATCAGAGCTAGACTCTTGTATAAAGGACTTAACCGTCTCAAGAGAATGACTTCAAACAATAATGAGGGAACTTCCATGAATGCACCCCCATTTTTCAATGGTGAGGGTATGGTTATTGGAAGGATAGAATGCAAATCTTTCTTGAGGGTGTTGATCTTGATATTTGGGATGCTGTGGAAAATGGTCCATTTGTCCCCACTCAATCAATTAATGATGCAGTGGTAGACAAACCAAGATCACTTTGGACCGAAGATGATAAGAAAAGGTCCAATACAATTTGAAGGCTAAGAACATCATCACTTCGCTTTAAGCTACGATGAGTTCTATAGGCTCTCAAATTCGAAGACTCGTAAAGAAATGTGGGACACCCTTCTATTGACCCATGAAGGTACTACCGAGGTCAAGAGGGCTCGAATGAACACATTAACCCATGAGTATGAGTTATTTAGGATGAAACCAAGTGAAAACATACAAGATATGCAAAAAAGGTTCATCCATATAATAAACCATCTCAGAGCTCTTGGGAAAGTCTTCAGTAATGAAGATTTTATTAACAAAGTTCTTAGATGTCTAAACAGGAATTGGCAACCCAAGGTCACTGCTATAGCTGAATCTAGAGACTTATCTTCTATGACCTTGGCTACTTTGTTTGGAAAATTGCAGGAACATGAAATTGAACTAAATCATCTCATGGAAAGCGAAGAAGCTGATAAGAAAAAGAGGCTCGCCTCAAAGCAAGCATCGAGGAAACTGACGATGACGAATGTGATTTCCTTGAAGATGAAAATAATGAGGAAAACATGAGTCTAATGGTTCGCAAATTCAAAGGTTCATGAGACTCGTAAACAAAGGTAAGTTCCCAAGCTCTCAAAAGAAAAGTGATGAAACAACTTCTTTTAATCCTACTGCTACAAGTGTGGAAAGAAAGGTCACATAAACCCGATTGTCCTCAAAACCAAACGAGGAATGAGAAATTTGAAAAGAAACCACCAAAGGATTGAAGGGAAGAAGAGCTTACATTGCCTGGGATGATAATGATATGGATTCTTCTCGATGAATCTGAAAATGAAGAGGCTCACCTTAGTCTAATGGCAAATCATGATGAAGATGAGGTAAATTTTTATGATCCCGACTCTTCTTTAACTTATGATGAATTACTTGTCGCTTGTGAAGAATTCAATAATGAAACGATTAAACTTGAAAATTGTTCTTTCTTCTAAGAAAACCATCTCTTCTCTTGAATCGTAAATTGAAATTTTAAACAAAGAGATAGTGATTCTTAAAGAAAAACAAGTTGCTGTGATTGAAACTTCTCCTCCCATATCTTGTGAAAATAAAAAGATGAAGTTTTAAAATGCAATGAGTGTAGTGTTTTGAAAAATAAGGTTGAGGATTTAAATAACACTCTTGCAAAATTTACGATGGGAAGAGATAATCTAAACATTATTTTAGGAAACCAAAAAGGTACTTTTGGAAAAGCTGGTTTAGGTTATCATCCAAAAATTCATGAAAAATCTTTTAAACTCTTCAATCACAACAAACCCTCAAGTAGTCCTTTCATTAAATGCTTTCACTGTGGTAGAAATGGTCACACTGCCTCTATTTGCAATATTAGAAAGAATAAAAATGTAGTTGGCAAAAAGATGTGGATTCTAAAGGGCACCTTGCCCAAGACTAACTCATATGGACCCAAGATGGTTTGGGTACCAAAGGTTAAAATATGATTTGTTGTTGTAGGTGTGCTTGAAAGCCAAGGACTTAAATTGGTATCTTGATAGCTACTGCTCAAAGCACATGACAGAGACAAAAGCAAGTTCTCCTCATTGGTACCTAAGAATAGTGGTTATGTCCTGTATGGTGACAACAACAAAGGTAAAATTCTTGGGATTGGTTCTATTGGTAAGAGTCCTAATCCCACTATTGAAAATGTTTTGTATGTGGATGGTTTGAAGCATAATTTGCTAAGCATTAGTCAACTTTGTGATAAAGGAAACAAAGTGGTTTTCGATTCTTCAAAATGCATGGTCATGGATTCTATAAATGAAAATGTTATTGTAATTGGACCTAGAATTGGAAATATCTATATGCTTGATTTAGATAAAATACCTTCAAATGATGCATGTTGTCTTATTAGTAAAGAGGATGAATCTTGGCTATGGCATAGGAGAATGGCTCATATTCACATGGATCATCTTAATAAGTTAGTTCGAAAGGACTTAGTAATTGGCTTACCAAAGCTTCGTTTTGAAAAAGATAAACTTTGTGATGCATGTCAAAAAGGAAAACAAGTAAAGGCATCTTTCAAATCTAAAAATATTGTTTCTACAAACTGGCCTTTACAACTTTTACATATGGATTTATTTGGCCCTTCTAGAACTAAAAGCTTTGGTGGCAATTACTATGCTCTTGTTATTGTGGATGACTATTCTCGCTATACATGGACTTTATTTATTTCTCACAAAAATGATGCTTTTAATGCTTTTCGAAAACTTGCAAAGGTTATACAAAATGAGAAGGGACTTAACATTGCTTCCATTCAAGTGATCATGGTGGGAATTTGAGAATGAAGCATTTGAAGCATTTTGCACGTAAAATGGCATTGATCACAACTTTTCTCGCTCCAAGGACACCGCAACAAAATGGAGTGGTTGAAAGGAAAATCGGTCTCTTGAAGAGCTAGCGAGGCGATGCTCAATGAGACTAACCTTCCTAAGTACTTTTGGGACGCCGTGAGCACCGCTTGCTATGTGATGAATCGAGTTCTTATAAGGCCGATCCTTAAACAAACACCGTATGAACTCTACAAAGGAAGGAAGCCCAACATTTCCCACCTTCACGTTTCTGGATGCAAGTGTTTTGTCCTAAACAATGGTAAGAATAACCTTGGTAAATTTGATGCTAAAGTCGATGAAGGTTTATTTCTTGGATATTCCACTTCTAGTAAAGCTTTCGAATTTTTAATAAAAGAACTTGGAATGTTGAAGAATCTGCGCATGTTTCTTTTGATGAATCTAACCCCAAATCTTCAAGAGAAGAAAGTGTTGATGATCTTGCGTAAGTATTTGGAGATACCTATTTAGAGGAACAAGAGAGATCAAAGTTCAAAAGGAGGATCAAGAGTCCTTGCCTCAACCCTCTCAAGAACTCTCTCACTCAAATCTTCCAAAAGAATGGAGAGTCTCAAAGAACCATCCTCTTGACAACATAATAGGTGATATCTCAAAAGGGTAACGACTAAAACTCTCTTAATCATGCATGTCATCATATGGCCTTTGTCTCTCAAATTGAACCAAATGACGCCAATGAAGCCATCTTTGATGAGCATTGGACCTTTGCTATGCAAGAGGAATTAAATCAATTTGAGAGAAATGATGTGGGGAACTTGTCCACTAGGCCTAAAGATCACCTAGTCATTGGGACCAAATGGGTCTTTCGCAATAAGCTTGATGAAAACGGTATCATTGTTAGAAATAAAGCTAGACTTGTTGCAAAAGGCTATAACCAACAAGAGGGCATAGATTTCGATGAAACCTATGTACCCGTGGCTAGATTAGAAGCTATTCGCATTTGCATGCGTCATGCACTTGAAAGTTTTTCAAATGGATGTTAAAAGTGCATTTCTTAATGGCTTTATTCAAGAAGAAGTATATGTTGATGAACCTGCCGGTTTTGAAAATTTTGAATTTCCAAATCATGTTTTCAAATTGAAAAAGGCTTTATATGGTTTAAAACAAGCTCCGAGAGCTTGGTACGAGAGGTTGAGCAAATATTTACTTGAAAAAGGTTTTGAAAGAGGAAAAGTTGATACCACTCTTTTCATTAAACACAAAAGCATGACATTTTACTTGTTCAAATTTATGTCGATGATATAATATTTGGTGCTACTAATGAATCCTTGTGTAAGGAATTTTACGATATGATGCAAAGTGAATTTGAAATGGGAATGATGGGAGAGCTAAATTACTTCCTTGGACTTCAAATCAAACAAACAAAAGAAGGAATTTTTATAAATCAATCCAAATATTGCAAGGAGTTGCTTAAAAGATTTGGAATGAGCAACGCCAAAGAAATCTCAACTCCCATGAGCACATCATGCTATCTTGACAAAGATGAAGGTGGTAAGTCTGGTCAAGTAAGTAAGTATAGAGGTATGATAGGATCTCTTCTCTATCTCACCGCTAGTCGTCCTGATATTATGTCTAGTGTTTGTATGTGTGCACGTTTTCAAGCAAATCCTAAGGAATCACATCTCTTAGCGGTAAACCGCATCATGAGATATCTCACTGGCACACAAACCATGGGTTTATGGTACCCCAAAGGTGCCTGTGCACACTTATTGGGTACTGGATTCGATTTTGCGGGTTGCAAAATGGACCGAAAAAGCACTAGTGGGACATGTCACTTACTTGGGAATGCCTTGGTCTCATGGCATAGTAAGAAACAAGCGGTGTGGCTTTGTCCCTTCTTTAATACGCGGCGGTTGTTGTACACAAATTATTTGGATGAAACAACAGTTGAATGATTATGGGATTAATCTGAAAACTGTTCCAATTAAGTGCGACAATACTAGTGCCATAAACCTCACGAAAAGCCCGGTTTATCACTCCCGGACCAAACACATAGAAATTTGGCACCATTTTATTAGAGATCATGTTCAAAAAGGAGATTGTGTGATTGAGTTTGTGGAAACATCTAAACAACTTGCAGATATTTTTACTAAACCTTTGCCTAAAGAAAGCTTCTTTTTTATAAGAACCGAGTTAGGAATTTTAGATCAATCATGCATTGAATGATTGCGTGAGTGCATTTTATTATGAATAAGTTCTAACTTGGGCGTTGGAGTGTGCTAACATTTTTATGCTGTTCCGTTACCAAGACTAAAAGTGGAGAAATGCAACCGCCCTTCCTATAATCGCTAAAATAAAAGTTTGTGCAAAGTTATGTTAATCGCAAACAATTATGCTTCATTGAACCCTTGATACTCTATTATTTTTCGCCATCTAGTTACACGTATATGCATACGCTTTACATGCCTTTCCCTTTATCTTTCCGCTTTTTTGATGTTGCCAAAAGGGGAGAGTTATATGATTCAGGGGGAGTGGTTTATTCCATGCATATTGTGAGGGAGTTCTTCACCAAAATGCCAAAATGCGTAAACTCGATATCTTTTTTAATATTGTGAGGGGAGTTTTTCTAAATATTGTGCTTAAACTCGATATCTTTTATTGAAAAACCATGCTTATATCTCATTGCTATATCATGATTATATTTTACTAAATTCCTCCATGAGATGTTTGTCATCATCAAAACGGGGAGTCTCAGAACACATGCCTTGACAGGATGATTTTGATGATTGACAAAAGGGAGCTTTGCAAATAGTCAGGCGAGCAAAAAGTGGAACACCATACCAAGTCGCGTATAAAAATTGATAGTTTCTCAAGTCTTTGGGTTTTGGGTATTTATTTATCTTTATTAAGACAATTTGTAAGTAGTAATAAAAAGCTCTCAATTAAAATTAAATCACACACGCACAAAATATTTTGACATGCATATCTTGTGTCGGATGTCGGTGAGGAAGTCGGATGTCGAGCTCGAGGAAATCGGATGTCGGTGAGGAGGAAGTCGGATGTTGAGCTGAGGAAGTCGTATGTCGAATCGAGGAGGAGGTCGCGTGTCGCGGCTTATGGTCGCTGCGCAGGTCGCGCGTGATGAGTGATGATCCTTGTCGAAGCCGATGAGGTCGGCTGCATCGAGGTCGCGTGTCGGTGATGAGGTCGCTGCATCGAGCTATGAGGACCGAGGCCGATGAGGAGGTCGTATGCAGAGTGTGTGCCGAGGTCGTGTGCCGGGGTCTTTTGCCGAGCTGGGTCGAGGTCGGCTGTCGAGTGTGGCGAGGTCTGCCGAATCGCTTGAGGTCTGCCGAGCTGTCTTCAGAGGTCGTATGCCGAGCCGTCTCCATGTTTTCAATTTCTTTATTTCAAAACGCAACGGGCAGATTTTTCTTCCAACGGACAAATCAAAACGCAACGGGCAAATGCTCCAACGGTCATTTCGACGCTCACCCATTGCCTATATAAACACAACTCGTGAGCTGTGTAAAAACATAACAACGCAGTGCTTAATTTTTGTGCCAAAAACTCTGTCAAATATTTTTCATCACTCACACTTATTTGAGCACAATTTTCTGAGAGTCTTTTTATTCTACATAATTTGAGTTGTATTATTTGAGCTTCAATTTGTTATATCTGCACTATTGAGTGTATCTTTTTCGTCTCATTTTATTTGTGAAAATCATTTATTTTTGGGTAGGAATCCCAAGGTGTTCATAGAGAGGTGATATCTCTTGAACGTATTGCTCTGGTTTAGAGTTGTAAAGGTTTCTAGCTGAACCTGATTTAAAAGCTAGTGTCTTAGTGAAAATCCCATAGTGGTTTGCTTTGGGGACAGGACGTAGGCCACAGGGGTGTTAGGTGGCCGAACCTGTATAATTTGTTGTGTGCTTTTTTACTCCTTATCTCTCTACTTTTCAGTCAATTAAATTTCTGTACTTTATTTTATTGTTATTTATATCTTACTATTTACTTTATTTTTAACTCGTTTGCAATTTATTCTTCAAGTGATTTATCTATTTCACATTAATATTTCCGCAACTCATAATTAGCACTTATTTCTCCAAAAGTTTTTGAAAGCACAGTTCACACACAATTCACCCCCCTCTTGTGTTTGGAGTCACTTGTCAACATTAGGATCAGAGTTGGTACAGCAAACCACGGAACAAGTCAGGAAGATTAGAGAGAAGATGAAAGCATCACAGGATAGGCAGAAGAGTTATAGCGACAAAAGGAGGAGACCTTTAGAATTCCAGGAAGGAGACCATGTTTTTCTGAGAGTGACACCTAGAACTGGAATTGGCAGAGCCATCAAATCTAGAAAGCTAACCCCTAGGTTCATTGGACCTTTTCAAATTCTCCGTAAGATTGGCCCAGTAGCTTATCATATAGCCTTCCCGCCTAATCTTTCCAGACTTCATGATGTTTTTCATGTATCACAACTTCGCAAATATTTTTCCGATCCATCACATATACTTGAACCCGAGTCAATACAATTGAAAGAGAACTTAGAGTATAAAGTGTTGCCTGTACGGATTTTAGATAGGAGGATGAAGGAACTTCGTGGTAAAACTATTCCATTGGTTAAGGTTCTGTGGGATGAGGTGACAGGTGACATGACTTGGGAGCGTGAGAGTGAGATTCGTCAGCAGTACCCTCGTGTTTCCGGTTAACTGTGTGTTTCCGGTTAACTGTGAACCATTCTGGACTATTTGGTGATACTGTTGGTAACTCTGGACTTATTCCTTGTTGTTGGTTGAACTGGAACATAGTGCGGGAGTGTTGGTTTGATTGTTGGTGAGTTCGTGCTTACATCTCGGTGTCCAGTTTGCTTTGGAGTGCTTTTATTACCAGGTGGGGGGAAAGAATGCACTTTTTTTGGGTTTTGTATAGTAGATATGACTGTTTGGCATGTGTAGGGTACCTAAACCCTACTAGGAGTTGATGTCAGTAACACCTAAGGATAGGGGTTACAGTGTACCGCATCTAAGGATAGGTGTGGTAGACTCATCAACTAACATTAGATTATTTTATTATTAAATGTGATTACCTGATAATATGCTTAACTGTGAGATGTAACATATGTGCTCTATGTGAGTAGTAATATGCTTAGGGTAACATGATTAAATGTGTATTATGTGGAAATGTATTGCCTGTTGTCCTAGCATGCTGAAATGATTAAGTATTGCCTTTTGACATACATGAACCTGATTGTGGGATATTTTGGGAATGTGTGCATAATATGATGTAAGGCATATGATTGTGAGGTGTTGGATGCATGCATATGATATTGCATTAGTAGCCACTCTATTCTTGACGAGAATGTGATGTGGAGAGAATCCCTAACGGAAATGGGGGATATCTCGCCTAATAGGTTTGATCCACTCTTTCCCTATCGGAAAAGGGGGAAATGGCATCCCAATCAGAAAAGGGGGAGGAGGATTCCTAACAGAAAAGGGGAATACCTCGTGGACTAGGCTAGTGTCGCCCTGTGCTCTATCGGAAAAGGGAGATAGGAGTCCCTAACGGAAAAGGGGGACGACAACCTAATGGAAAGGGGTTTCGCCAATAAATATTCCTAACAGAAATGGGGAGTACAGTGACAATAGAAAGAAAAGATGCCGAAGCACACAACACATTGATTCATTGAGAGACATGGGATAAGTGAAAGTGGGTAGCTAGGTCATATTTATATGTGCTGGTTTGTTCGGATTGTCAAATCATTCATTCTACTTATGCATTTCTCGCTTTTTGATGATTGTGTTATTCTTACCTCCTTGTGTTTGTATGCTTGTGTGTATATGTATTATTGTATGTTAGACTTTGTTGAAGAAGAGGATGCAACCACAGCAGCACCCGATGGAGCAGTTTATGCTGATGCACCCGTCGATGCTCCTTCCCCCTCGGATCCTCGTGTGGGGTGATTTGGAGATTCAGTACCATGATTTCAACGGCATGGGGTTAGAGATTGACCATGTGCGTCAGGAAGTGATCTATACGGGTACCATCTCCATCTATTTCAGGGTTCCAGGTCTTCCTATAGCTAGCTTTTCCGGAGACTTCAGGATATGTTAGAGACTACCTTTTCAGCAGATGTGGTAGGCGCCATGGTTTCCACCAGGTTTTGGTTATCGAGGTTATGCACCGATGCCTCATCAGTCGATGCCGGTTCGACCTATTAGCCACCATAGCGAGTCTAGCCACCGTGGACGACAGAGACGTGGGAGAGGAGCGACATCTAGTCCCTCTCACCACTTGACAGCTCACGATTACGGACGGTTGTTTCTGAGGCGTTCGGGATCTCAGAGTGGGAGATCTCAGTTTTCCCCTCGCTGTGGCGTTTGGTTATATGTTGGCCAGGATTCTTGATGCTTATATTATGTTTTGTGTTTTGCTGTTTTGTTTAGTTGAGGCAGCAGGTTAGCCTCACAGGTTTACTTTTTTTGCGATGACTGTATCATTACTATCTACACTATGCACTTTGCACTCTGATAGTATGTACTTATCTATATACCTACATGTGACATACTTAATATTACTTCCCCGTAGCGCGTCATAGTCTTATTCGTGTTGCGATTTTAATTCCTTCGTATTTTTATACCCGTTGATTATGCGAGTTAGGCTAATTATTAGAATAAAGCATGAATAGGACTTTGGGGTGTTACATTTGTGATATCAGAGCAGTTCGGCCCTAACCGGACTGTGAGGTTATTTAGGATGTTAATTTTGGCCGAGTCTAGTCGTATTCCCACCGAATACGACTATCTTTAGAAGTTGGGTAAAGTATATGCGTTATCTTTATTGCCTTAAATTAAGGTGACCAATTATCAATTCATAAGATATACGGCATATATTTCTATGATTCTTTATATCTTATGGACCTCGAGCTAATGGCTTCTTTTTCAGGACTTCGTGGCTCGTCGTGGCAGAGGTACGCGTGAGAGAGTGAATGAAGCAAGGAATGGAGAGACCTCGAGAGTTGGAGTAGGTCATGATTCTGATGAGACCCTTCGATTTGTTAGGGAGTTGGCCACTCCTATGCTTCAGCAGGCACAGCAGAATGCCCAATTTCTGCAGGCTGCTCAGACTAGGAGGGAAGAGAGGAGTGATGACAATGGGATGACAGTTTTTCTGAAGGCAAATCCTCCAAAGTTTAACGGGGAGTTTAACCCCGAAATAGCTAAGAAGTGGATTCAGGAGATTGAGAAGATCTTTGTGGCTATGAACACCTGTGAGGAAAGAAAGGTATCTTTTTCTTCTTTTATGTTGATTGGCAATGCTGAGTCTTGGTGGAGAGGTAAGAAAAGGTTGTTGGAAGAGCAGGGAAGTGTAGTGAACTGGGAGTTGTTTGAAGAGAATTTTCTGGAGAAGTTCTTTCCAAGGTTGAACCGCAAGGAGAAGAAAAAGGAGTTTGAGAGTTTGAAACAAGGAAATATGACTATAGGTGATTATGCTACACGGTTTGAGGCCTTACTGAAGTATTTAGAGTTCTATCGCTTGCATCCTAGCGAGCTGTGGATGTGCGAGAGGTTCCAGGATGTCCTGAAGTATGAGATATGACGGACTATGAGTCCTTTAAAGTTGACGAAGTTTCCAGATTTAGTAGAACAGTGTATGTAGGTGGAGAGTATAGATAGGGAGAGATCAACAGAGGAGTGGTGGCCGTATTAGGAGTGGAAGTGCCGCGAGAGGCGATGCGCATAGAGGAGGTGGTAGACATGGAGGAGGTAGGTTTCAGAGGGGCAGAGCCGGACCCTATTCTAGACCGGCATAGCCCGATGCTACTGAAGGTGCTGGAGCTATAGTGAGAGCTCAGGGATGTTATAGGTGTGGAGGCCCGCATCTTATCAAGGATTGTACAGTGCCAGCTGGTGGAGGAGAGTCAAAATAGTGCTATCAGTGTGGACGAATGGGTCACTTAGCGAAAGATTGTTGGGGCGGACAGAGAGCTGCAAACAGACCTGTGGTAGGAAGACGTGGAGGAAGAGGAAATGGAAATGGAAATGGTATAGGACAAGGTGGTGCAGGACGTGGTAGTGTCGAGCGAGGAGATGGAGCCGGTGCAGGCAGACTTCAAACTTCGGGAAAAGTATTTACCGTGAGGGGAGCTGAATCCTCTCAATCACCTTATCTGATACAAGGTATGTGCTTAGTCTCTGGTAAACTCTTATCTGTATTGTATGACTCTGGAGCTACACATTCTTTCATTTCACTTGCATGTGTGGATCATTTGAAATTGTCTGTTTCTTCTTTACCTAGTAAATTAGTAGTTTTTACTCCTACTAGTGATCCCCTCACTACTTCATCAGTTTGCCTTAAATGTCAAGTCACCATAGAGAATAGAAATGTCTTAGTAGACCTTGTTTGCCTGCCGATGCAAGACCTAGATGTTATCTTAGGAATGTACTGGCTTGCAGCCAACCATGTGTTACTAGACTGTTCCCGTAAGACCCTTACCTTTCCTGAACAACCCAGTATGGTATTTGCCAATGATAGTCAATTTGCCTCTAGTGGTAACTCTCTGAATTATATGATGTTATTTTCAATGGAAGCTTAGGATACTCCTAGCATTGACTCTTTGCCGATAGTGAGAGAATTCCCAGAAGTGTTTCCTAATGACGTTCCAGGATTACCCCCGGAAAGAGAGATAGAATTTGCAATAGACCTTATCCCTGGAACTGGACCTATATCCATAGGACCCTACAGAATGTCTTCGGCAGAACTAGCAGAGTTGAAATCCCAGTTAGACAATTTAATCAAGAAAGGATTCATTAGACCCAGTGATGTGTATTGATTATAGGCAACTTAATCGGGTCACGATTAAGAACAAGTATCCTTTGCCTAGAATAGATGATTTGATGGACCAAGTGAAGGAGTGGCAATATTTTCCAAAATTGATCTGAGATCTGGTTATCATCAGATTAAGGTCAAGAAAGAAGATATTCTTAAGACTGTCTTTAGATCTAGATATGGACATTATGAGTATCCGGTTATTCCATTTGGTGTGACTAATGCTTCGTAGTGTTCATGGATTATATGAATAGGATCTTTAGACCATTCTTAGATAAATTTGTAGTCGTCTTCATTGATGACATACTGATTTGTTCGCGTACGGAAGCAGAGTATGTGGAGCATCTGAGAACTGTACTTCGGATTTTAAAGGACATGCAGCTTATGGTAAACTGTCAAAGTGTGAATTCTGGCTGGAAGAGGTGCAATTTCTTGGGCATGTGATTAATAAGGATGGAATTGCTATAGATCCCTCGAAGGTGGAAGCTGTGACCAAGTGGGAAAGACCTAAGTCAGTGAGTGAGATTAGGAGCTTTTTGGGGTGGCCGGATACTACAGAAGGTTCATTGAAGGATTCTCGAAGATAGCCTTACCTATGACCCAGTTGACGAGGAAAGAGAACCCTTTTTTATGAATAAGTGTGAAGAGAGTTTCCATGAGCTGAAGAAAAGGTTGACCACATCACCTGTGTTAGTTTTACCCGATCCCTCAGGAGAATTCGAAGTGTACTGCGATGCATCATATTAAGGGTTAGGATGTTTTCTTATGCAAGGAGGTAGTGTAGTGGCCTACGCATCAAGACAATTAAGGATTCAAGAAAGGAACTACCCTACCCATGACCTTGAACTTACAGCTATAGTTTTTGCATTGAAGATTTGGAGACATTACCTTTACGGAGCTAAGTTCACGGTATTCAGTGATCATAAGAGCCTGAAATACCTGTTTGACCAGAAGGAGCTGAATATGAGACAATAGAGGTGGATGGAGTTTATTAAGGATTATGAGTTTGAACTGCGATATCATCCAGGAAAAGCTAATGTTGTGGCTGATGCTTTAAGTAGGAAATCCCTACATGTGCCAGCTTTGTTAGTGAAGGAGTTGGAGTTGGTGGAACAATTCAGAGATCTGAATTTGGGAGTGCAGTTGTTTAAGGACAAGTTATGCTTAGGACAGATAGTGGTGACCAATGAATTTCTGCAAGAGTTGAAGGCGAAGCAAGGGCTTGATGAACAGATGATCAAGATTAAAGATTCCATGAAGGACAGTGAGACTTCGGAGTCTAGTATCAAGAAAGATGGAATGATGAGGTTTGGAGACCGAGTTTGTGTTCCGCATGACTCGGAACTACAGAGAACGATTCTAGAAGAAGCCCATAAGAGTAAGCTTAGTTTTCATTCGGGCACTACTAAGATGTATCAGGATTTGAAGAAGATGTTTTGGTGGCCTGGTATGAAGAAAGACATAGCAAAGTTTGTCTTGTCTTGCCTAGTGTATCAGAAGGCAAAGGTTGAACATAGGATGCCGGCAAGATTGTTGCAATCATTGGATATTCCCGTGTGGAAGTGGAACGGGATAACAATGGATTTCCTAGTGGGTTTACTAAGGACGCCTAAGAAGTTTAATGCAATATGGGTAATTATTGATCGGTTGACCAAGAGTGCTCATTTTATTCCAATTGGAGAGAAGTATCCTTTGGAGAGATTGGCTCAAATATACATCAAGGAGGTTGTTAGGTTGCATGATGTTCCTTCGAGCATCATCAGTGATAGAGATCCTAGATTTAACTCAAGGTTCTGGAATGAATTGCAACGAGCTTTAGGAACTAAACTAAGATTGAGTTAAGCTTATCATCCTCAAACGGATGGTCAGTCAGAACGAACAATCCAATCCCTAGAAGATTTGTTGAGAGCTTGTGTGTTGGAGCACGTAGGAAGTTGGGATGAATTCTTGCCTTTAGTAGAGTTTACCTATAACAACAGTTTTCACTCAAGTATAGGTATGGCATCTTTTGAGGCACTGTATGGAAGGAAGTGTAGGACCCCTTTGTGTTGGTTTGAGACAGGAGATACACAAGTATTAGGATCAGAGTTGGTACAGTAAACCACGGAACAAGTCAGGAAGATTAGAGAGAAGATGAAAGCATCACAGGATAGGCAGAAGAGTTATAGCGACAAAAGGAGGAGACCTTTAGAATTCCAGGAAAGAGACCATGTTTTTCTGAGAGTGACACCTAGAACTGGAATTGGCAGAGCCATCAAATCTAGAAAGCTAACCCCTAGGTTCATTAGACCTTTTCAAATTCTCTGTAAGATTGGCCCAGTAGCTTATCATATAGCCTTACCACCTAATCTTTCCAAACTTCATGATGTTTTTCATGTTTCACAACTTTACAAATATTTTTCCGATCCATCACATATACTTGAACCCGAGTCAATACAATTGAAAGAGAACTTAGAGTATGAAGCGTTGCCTGTACGAATTTTAGATAGGAGGATGAAGGAACTTCGTGGTAAAACTATTCCGTTGGTTAAGGTTCTGTGGGATGAGGTGACAGGTGACATGACTTGGGAGCGTGAGAATGAGATTCGTCAGCAGTATCCTTGTTTATTTTTAGGTGCGTGATTTCAGGGACGAAATCTCTTTTAAGGGGGTGGTAATGTAACATCCTCATTTTTCCTAATATTTCTTAATGTGTGTTTATGTGTGACTAAGTGTATTTGTGTGCCGTAGGTAGGGATTTATGTATTTGACTATGTGTTTGACCTCTTGGCGGTGTGCTCGCTTTTGGTGTTTGTGTGAAAGCATGTTTTAAGGTTCGGTAGGTTATTTGAGATTGGAGTAGTGTTTGGTAATGTTTTGGTAGGAGTCTCGGAAGCCTGGTAGAGTTTGAGAACGATCGGAGTTGAGTTTAGGGTTCTTTTTGTGTGTATTCGTACCTTTGAGCGAGTGAGAGCTATCAGATGAGTATATGAGACTTAGAACCTTTGTTCTTATGTCCATTTGATGTCCTCTTGTGTTAGGAATCATGTTTAAGTGTTAGGGTATCGAGTTCTGGATCGCACGGAAGTCAGAATCGAAGAAATCGCGCGAAAAAATGGGTAAGTACACGCATGAGCTCGTGGCGCGCACCTGTTGTGCCTATGGATGCGCGTGACGCGCGCTGGTGCATGATGGGCCAACAGCATGAGTCAGCTTTGACACGTGGCGTGTGAGCCAATGGGAACGCAACACAAGGCGCGGATGCAACAAACAACTTTTGAAAGAAGTTATCTCAGCAGAGCGGTGCGCGTGGTGCGCGCTCAAGCGCACGTTACACGCATGGAGACAGAGACGTTGCGTAAAGATGTGCGTGGTGCACTTTGGGTTGCGCGTGATGCGCAAAGTGTAATTGTGAGGGGCGCGTGGCGCGCTCCCTATGGGGAGTATTCCTAACGGAAATGGGGAGTACAGTGACAATAGAAAGAAAAGATGCCGAAAAGCACAACACATTGATTCATTGAGAGACATGGGATAAGTGGAAGTGGGTAGCTAGGTCATATTTATATGTGCTGGTTTGTTCGGATTGTCAAATCATTCATTCTACTTATGCATTTCCCGCTTTTTGACGATTGTGTTATTCTTACCTCCCTGTGTTTGTATGCTTATGTGTATATGTATTATTGTATGTTAGACTTTGTTGAAGAGGAGGATGCAACCGCAGCAGCACCTAATGGAGCAGTTTATGCTGATGCACCCGTCGATGCTCCTTCCCCCTCGGATCCTCGTGTGGGGTGATTTTGAGATTCAGTACCATGATTTCGACGACATGGGGTGGGAGATTGACCATGTGCGTCAGGCAGTGATCTATACGGGTACCATCTCCATCTATTTCAGGGTTCCAGGTCTTCCTATAGCTAGCTTTTCCGGAGACTTTAGGATATGTCAGAGACTACCTTTTCAGCAGATGTGGCAGGCGCCAGGGTTTCCACCAAGTTTTGGTTATGGAGGTTATCCACCGATGCCTCCTCAGCCGATGCCGGTGCGACCTGTTAGCTACCATAGCGAGTCTAGCCACCATGGACGACAGAGACGTGGAAGAGGAGCGACATCTGGTCCCTCTCACCACATGACAGCTCACGATTACAGACGGTTGTTTCCGAGGCATTCGGGATCTCAGAGTGGGAGCTCTCAGTTTCTCCCTCGCTAAGGCGTTTAGTTATATGTTGGCCAGGAGTCTTGATGCTTATGTTATGTTTTGTGTTTTGCTGTTTTGTTTCGTTGAGGCAGCAAGTTAGCCTCACAGGTTTACTTCTTTTGGGATGACTGTGTCATTACTATCTACACTACGCACTTTGCACTCTGATAGTATGTATTTATCTATATACCTACGTGTGACATACTTAGTATTACTTCACCGTAGCGTGTCGTAGTATTATTCGTGTTGCGATTTTAATTCCTTCGTATTTTTATACCCGTTGATTACGTGAGTTAGGCTAATTATTAGAATAAAGCATGAATAGGACTTCGGGGTGTTACATTGTCAAAGTCCAGGGGATGGAGATCTTGGGGGGCATCAGTAGCAGCTTCAACATCAGGGTCGGCATCAGCAGCATCGGCATCAAAGGCAGCAGTAGCATCAGATCGTGGCGACGCGATCATTTCAAAGATCAACAACAAGATCATTAGCGAAGCAGAAGAAAGAAAGATTAGCAAAGAAGATTAGCATGAGCATCAATAGCTGCATCATCTCCCAACAGATGTAGATACTCACGGGCAGTCACATAGTCTTCATGGTCAATAAAAGTTGTGGGTGGATAGTTGATATTGAATGTGAACACAAGAAGGGGGTTGAATTGTGTTGAAAACTTTTCGTAAACTTTAAGCTAAAAACACTTTTTTTTAAACTGTTTGTTATCGAATGCAGACAATGAACCGGACGCTGAAATACAGTTTAATAAAACTTGTTTTTTGTTGCAAGACAAAAGTAAATGTAAAGCAATAAAGCAAGAGACACAAAGATTTATACTAGTTCACCACCAAACTGGTAGCTACGTCTAGTCCCTTCATTCCTGAAGGATTTTCACTATAATCAACCTGATTACAAATTCCTTAAGAGTATTCTACGGTCAAAAACTTGACAATACTCTTAACTTCTCAAAAAGACTCGATACTCTTAACTTTGAGGATTCAAGCCTGTTACTAAGCAATACAACTTTCACAGAACAGTTTTGAATGCAATCAAATAACTCTCACAGAGAGGATGAAAAACTTGAGCTCAAAACAATAGCTTTCTAAAAGAAAGAATATAAGATGTTGAAGTTCAGTGTTGGTTCTCAGAAACTTGGCACAAAAACTTGGTTGTTCACTAAGTAATAGCTCTTGTAGTATATGGTTTCTAGCAACCTTCTTCAATGGAGACCTTGAGGTATTCATAAGAGTCTTGAGGATAATACCGTTGCAGATATTTTCAGCTCCAAATCATTGGGTGAAGTAATTTGAAATTACGTCATTTTCTTCCTTTTCAGAAAATATCAGAATAGTAAACTTTATCGTTTTGTACTATCTGCTTTTCACACAATTGTCTTGTACGAATTTGTCTTATTCTAAAGGTGTCACCTTTGATACCTCATACATCAAATTGAGCGCACAAAATTAAATTCGAATTTCGTTCCTGAAAGCTGAGGGCAAAGAGAATAAACGTGACCTTCACGTGATTCATTAAAAGACAGGATGCTCGCTCAGAGATCAATAGGACGCTCGCAGCAATTGAGTTTACCACGTGTCTTAAGATTACATAACCGGACGCTTGCTAAGAGTGCATAGAACAAGATACTTGAGTGAACCGGATGCAGACACACATGAATGTATTCATCATCTTGTGAATTTCTTCTTCTTGCTTGAGTGAATCATAAAACATGAATGATTTTAATACCTACACACTACAAGTTCGGCGATTTTGGGATGGCGTCACTCTCCTCTCGTCTCTACTAGGGTTGGCCGCAATTAGCTTTATGGCCGATCAAGTCATCTGTCCTTGGGGTTTCTTGGCCCCGGATCCCGGCAACCGTCAGCAACAACCCGATCATTCTTCACGAACTTTACCGAATCAGCAACCTAAATCTTTCGTTGATGCCGTTCGAAGCACCTGCGATATTCCACTCAGTCAACTACCTCAGCCTTGCGTGAAAGGAGATCAGGTCGCCATCGTGATTCCTGAAGAGGAATATGAAGCGGGCTTGCAAAGCTGTAAAACCCATCTTCACGGCCGATTGGTTCTTCAAAAAGGAGATTCCCCAATCAAAATTGAAGCTCTGCGATCTAAACTCACGAACTTTGTGGCTTCGGTGGCGGCTGGGAATCATCTCATTGGGGAAGGGTTTCTATGAATTCATCTTCGTCCATAAAGACCTCGACTCTGTTCGTCTGCATCATCTGGAACCTGAAACGGGTGTCTCATTGTTCTCCTGGTCCCACGACCGTTCCGCAGAACGAAGCAAACATCAACCAGTCTTTGGATTCGCATAGCGGCTCTCTCGAGTATTGGAGACCAAAGATATTGTTTGCCATTGCAAGCGATATAAAACGCCTATTTGTCTTGATCTTTGCTCTGATAAGCAATTTGGAGATAGAGTTTATGGTCACTTTGCGGAGTTTGGTTGATATTGATCGAAAATCGATTCTGAAATCAAATTCTTGTTGTAAGGAAAGGCCATAATTTTCTTGTTGGAGTAGAGTATGAAAAGTTGCTGATTTTTGCAATTCTGTCGCCTGATTGGGCATTCAATTGCAAAGCGTAGAAGAGAAAAAGCGTGGTGAATGAACATGTTAAGATCGTAGTCTCAAAGAGGTTCCCAAAAACATGTATCAAAGGATCCTCCTAGCGACCTACTAAGGCTCTTGACACGAGGGAAGGGTACATTACATGATCGACTAGCAAGATGAATCGTAACAATCGACCCACTATTTTTGTGTTGCCTTCAATCGAAATCATGACCATGAAATTTGGTGGAACTAGCAAAAATCATGACTCTTTAAAAAATCCCGATGTCATTAAGGACAACGATGAAGCAGTTGAGATACAAAGGATCTACCCCGAAATGCTTTCAAAGGGGTCAACAATATTACGATTGATGAATCCATTTTGAGACAAAACTACACCATCGATCCTTTGTTTGGAGTTTATACAAAAATGAACCCGAACACAGAGATAATCTTTGCGACAATAAGGCTTGATATGCATACTCGTCTTTGCCGGACACGGTGATACATAACTTGGAGACACCTGCAACCATTCAAGAACAACTCATTACCCCTGAAGACTCTAATTATTCTTATGTTCCTGATTCTGTTGACTCTTCTGCAGGTCATGTGGCAGTCTTTCATGATGCAGCACCTAATACTCACATTAATGAGAACATGTTATATTCCCCAATCTACTCACCCACAAATCCTAATATTGTTGTTAGGAATGATTTGATGGTGGTGGGAAAACTTTGGGGCGATGAGACAGATGTTGAATCTGGCGACTTCGGATAAATGGCGGTGAGATTGAGTCTGGTCTGACATCAAAGTACTTACTCAAGAACCAAGACAATGCCTCGGAACAAGATGATGGATTCACAAAGGTTTTAACCAAGTCTCAAAGAAAGATTAGAAACAAAGCTAAGGTTTGCTTTGCCAAGGTGGACTACAATACCGTTCTCGTTTGCTAATAAAATCATCTCTCGATAGAGCTATCTTTTGGAATGCGGAGGGGGTAGCCAATCATGACACCCAGTTGGTTGCTCCAATGACTTGTCAGCGATAATAAGCCTCAAATCTTTTGTTCATTTTGAACCTTGGATTCCTTTAGATCAATTCCACTAGCGTTTTTGGTCTAAATTGAATTATAAGGTGTTTGAGGTGAATAATAGCGACCTCGATTCCCGATCTCACGGTGCATCTGTCGGGTTCAATTAAATCCTTTGTCATTTTGATTTACTAATCGGTTTGTTGCCTTACTCTTTGGGTAAAGCAGAATCATCCTTTTTCTTGGGCTGCTTTGTGTATGCTTCCACCTCTTATTTGTCTCATGCAACTTTGGCAAGATTTGGTGATATTCAAGTCTCGACCTTGGTGCTTGGTGCTTCATTGGTGACTTCAATCTTGTTTGGGAGCCCATGAGTATAGAGGAAGAGGCGGGCCGATCCAAGCGCACTGCTCGGATTTTAGAGATTGAGACGGACTCTTCTAGTTTGGTTCATCTTGATACTAGAGGATCTCTTTTCACTTGGTCAATGGTAGGAAAGAGTAGGGATCTAAAGAAAAGCGGTTAGGCAGTGTTTGCAACGAATTGGCTCTCTCTTTGGAGTACCATATCTTCTTGCACCTTAATCAAATCCAAATCGGATCATCACCCGATTCTCCTTGACTTTCACATGCGAGGAAGGGGCTTTCCTTCCTCTTTTAAATTCCTCAAAATGTGGGTGACCATGATGATTGTTATGATATTATTAATGATGCATGGAGTGGCGATGTTACAGGTTGTCAGATGGTTGTTCTCTACAAAAGCTGAAATTAGTTAAAGAGAAATTAAAGCAACGCTGGAACAAAGCTTGCTTTGGAGACATTAATCGAAAGTCCAGGCTGCCTTGCGATCGGTTTCTAAATGCCAGGAAGCGAACTTGACTTGCAAGGTTATTCGGATGGTGATTGCCCGAGGAGAAAATGGCTCAAATTAATCTCAATCAAGCTTTGCATTTCAAGAAACTTTACGGAAGGAGAAATCTATTGGATTGGCATAATTATGGTGATAGGTGCACTTAACTCTTCGTACTATTACCAAAATTAGAAATTCCACAAAGAGGATGTCTATCTTTGAAATCAGGTGATGCTTATCCTGCGGATCTAATGATATAGAAAACCATGTCCTTGACTTCTACACTGCTCTGCTTTGATAATAATTGTGTTGATAATGGCTTGATTGAATCGGTCATTACCCACAGTCTCACAGAGGATAATTTAATCTTGACTAATTTGCCTTAACTGGAGGAGGTAAAGAAATCTTGTTTTTCGATGAATGCAAAGCGGTGCCCTGGTCTGATGGTTTGGTGGTTTCTTCTACCAAAAATATTGGGATTTAATAGGTACCAGATGTTTTTAATGCGATCTTTGCAATTCTTTAAGCAGGGTTGGATCCTTCCTAACTACAATTCTAGCATGGTTGTTCTAATACCAAAGACTCCAGAAGCCGATTCTATTGGTAACTATCGTCTTATTGCCTTAGCAAACTTTAAATTCAAGATTATCACTAAAGTTCTGGCAGACAGGCTAGCTAAGGTGGCTTCTAAAATCATCTCTCCGAATCAACGAGGTTTCATCCAAGGACGTCAAATCTTTGATTGTATTGGGGTGGCTTCTAAAGCGGTTAACTTGCTCCATAAGAAGTGTTTTGGGGGTAACATTGCTCTTAAAATTGATATTCGCAAAGCTTTTGATACCATTGATTGGACGCCATCCTTAAGGGCGGCTTAAACAATTTGGCTTTGACTACACTTTACGTAATTGGGTGGACATCATTCTCGAATCTACAAAGCTCTCGATCTCGGTCAATGGGAAAGGCTGTGGCTATTTTCTTGTAAAAGAGGAGTCGAGCGGGGTGACCCTATCCCCCCATATACGCGCAGAAGAGGTTCTCGATAGAGGAATTTTGAACCTTGTTCAACAAGGAGGAAGTTCTGCCAGATAAGCTAGCGGAAGAGTTCTGAGTTCAGTCATGTGCTTTCTGTGAGATGATATCTAATTTTTAGCAAAGGTACCAAAAAGAACATTGGTCACATAGTGCATCTTTCGGCTTCGGTCGGAACCAATTGACATATTAATCGGGGAAATCAAAATATTATACGGTGGCATTCCTTATGCTCGGATCGATCTATTCGATACCTTGGGCTTTGGTAGAAATTGACTCCTTTCACCTATCTTGGCGTTCCTTTATTTATAGGTAAGCCTAACAAGAATATCTTAGCCCCATTCTTTGATAAGATTATCCTTAGGTAGCAAATTGGAAAGGCTCCATACTCTCCTTAATGGGGCGAGTCAATTAGTGAAGTCGGTGATTCTTGGTATGCTCACTTATTCTTTTTCAAGTTTATGCTTGGCTTTGTTTATTTGCTCGACTTGCTTGATAAATGTATCGAAATTTTATTTGGTCGGGTGATATTAACAAAGTCAAAGGTTGTCCACATTAGCCTGGCATAAGGTGTGCACTTCTCATCATGCGGAGTGCAGGGATCCGTTCTTTAAAAGCCACTAACAAGTGACTATGTTAAAGCAGCTCTGGGAGCTTAAATCCTCAGATGCTTTCGGTGGGCTCTTACGCCGAGCAAGAGTTATGAACAATAAAGCTTCTATTAGCTATCATATCAATTCTTCCGATTTGGGGCGGGTCTCAAGCATTTTACTAATACTGATCGATTTTCACCACGTGGCAAGCTGAGGAGATGGCTCACCATCAATTTACTGGTTGGTGTAGCTCTCTCGACCAATTGTTGATTTGATCAATATCCGAAGACTATGCACGACTCTTTATAGGCTAAGGTTAGTGACTTCATTTTCAATCATGAATGGCATATTCCTAATGTTTTCTTCGGCGTTTTCCCGTCCTTGTGTGAGATCCAGAAAATCAGTATCCCTAAGTTTCCTATTTCTGACTCTCGAATTTGGAAAGATAGCGACTCCGGAAGCCTTTCACTTAAGGAAGCTTATTTGGTTGAATCCCCTACTATGCAGCATCTATCTTGGTCCAAGTTGACAATAGGAAGCCTTTCTCTTGTGGCGGCTTATTCACAATAGGTACCCAACTGATGATCAATTATGAAAGCGGGGTTGCACCATGGTTTCTATGTGTAGTCTCTGTGGTTCTCATTATGAAATCTTCGAGCATTTGTTAACTTTACACCTTTCTTTTGCTTCTTACATTTGGCAATTTGAGTCCTTTGTCTTGGTCGGTTTTAGATACCTCCTCTATTTTATCTCTTTTAAAGATCACGTGATCGAGCTCCCGGGCCCGCGGACGTCTCATTGCGGCCATTGCTAATTGCATGCGGGCTATTGATGCTATGAGGAATCAGCCGTTTGGAGAATAAAGGTATTCCCTCTTCTGTAGTTTTAAACATGATTGTTGCTAATGTCGAGACTCTCCCAGGTGATCTTTCTTGGGCTCATGTTGGGAACATTCAAGATTTTGTCTTTCGAGGAATTTCCTTATTAATGGGAAGCTTAGTAAAGCACCAAAATTATAGAAGTCATACTGGCATCCTCCCTAATTGCTCTGGATCAAGGTTAATACCGATGGCTAATACGCTAGGAGTTACTTTGACCTTCTTGCTGTGGTGGTATTTTTAGGGATAGTAGAGCGACAACTCTAGAATTTTACTTTTCATATTGGTATTAGCGCATATATCTTGAGTTAATGGGAGCTATTATAGCTATTGAGTTGTTTGATAGTAATGGTTGGCATAAACTCTGGAGTGTGACTCAGAGTGGGTGCTCTTGGCTTTTCTAATTCTCAGTTGTTCCTTGGAAGTGTGTCGTTGGCTTAGCGCCTCCAATTACTAAAGGATGACTTTCTCACCTTTCTCACATCTATAGAAGGTACTTTGTCTTGGGGACAAACTAGCAAATAATGGTATTTACTCTCTAGTCTTACCTGGTGGAACACTTATCCCTGCCTTTGTTGTTGAAGATTTTATTAAGTAGCAGTGAGACTTCCATGTTATCGATTCAGATAATTGCTTTTGGTTATTGGTTACTTGTTTTTTTGTTTTTATTGTTATTTATCTATTTTGGTGTGCTGCAAATGATGGTTAATGTCTTTGGTGCCAACCTCGTTGGGACGAAAGACATTATAGTGATGCATCTGCATACCACTTTGGCTTGGCCTAGGCATTATTCCTTTTCCTTGGATGTTTTTCACCCTTTGAGTATGTATTATGTTCTTGTTTATGGGTTTTGGCCTAGTCCCCCCATTCTTCCTTGTTCTTTTTCTATTTTTATTAATAAAAGTTAGGGGGGAGTACTCTTTTTCCTTCTAGATGTTTTTTCCCTAAGGAGGGTTTTGCATCAGAAGGTTTTAACGAGGCTCCCTTCATTTCTTTAAAAAAAAAAAAAGACTTATTAGAAGTAAAATTGTTCACTTGCAAATACTTTGTAATCATCAAAATTAACGAGGGTTTAAACTTCTGAATCGTTTAGGTTCTAACAATCTCCCCCTTTTTGATGATGACAAATATCCAAGGTTGATGAACAATTTAGTTTCAAAAATTAATTTCAAGGGTCTCTTCCTAAGTTCAACATACTCAGATATAGTCAAATATTTCTAGTAACAGAGTATACATGTATCAGAGCATATAAAATTGAATAACCATTGAGAACCAGATGCTGATATCATTGTATCAGTATTAGATAAAATTGAACCAATGAATATCAGAGCAACTAAGAATACACTATGTATGATGAATGATGCATGATATGTGTTACTTAAGCGCGTTCATCAGACCTTACTTTTACTCCCCCTTTTGTCATCAGACAAAAAGAGTGTAAAACACATCATAGTCAAAAACGTAAGTAAACAAGAGAAAAATTTGAAGTAAACGCTCAAATAATTCATAGGATAATTGTATCTGGTTAAAACAAAATACAGGTTATTTGAAAACAAAAGAAAAGGTCTTAAGGAGGAGAAGGGAGGAGTTGATTGAGGCGATCCATAAGCAGGTTAATAGTACTCTCCAAATGAGTCACTTTCTGAGATGTAGCCATGAGAGTCTCATACTGTGCTCTTGAAATGATAACAGATTCATCATCTGCAGCAGGAGGAGCAGGTTCTGGAACCCTTTCAACAGGAGCAAAGATAGCCCTTTGCGATTCCCTATTACTCAGCTTCTGATGTTCTGTAAGAACTCCTTGTGACAGACTTAGTCTCCTTTCCTTACTTTCCTTAGCCTTAAGGAAGAAATCATCATTTGGTAGGGACCATTTGATTAATCTTCCGAGCTTCTATCTTTCAAACTCCAAATTCTCTTTCCATCTATGCACCAATTGTTCTGGGTAAACCATACACAGAAATACAGTTTCCTATGCCTAAACAACTTATCAACATATGCATCAAATATGGCAAGCTCAGCTTCTGATAAATCTCTTCTCAGAGCTTTTTCTGTCTTAACAAGGTAGGTGTTGAGAACATCATTCTCAGACAAATAAATTCTTCACAAATTTTCTTTGTCTTCCTCATCTTGAGTAAATGGCTTTAGATGAGGTAGAAGAGCTTTGTCTTTCCAATGCATTGCCATTTGATTCCAAGTGAATCCAACTTCAAGTTGTTCACTAATTGTCCCCATTGTTGTTGCAATTTGAAAACACTAGAGTCCTAATTATAGAGCACGGCAACATATCATCATAATGCAGAATGGAAAAATTTGTGTCATAGATTCTGTTGATAGAACCAACAGTTGGAACTTCGGCTTTCTCTTCCTGACTCATTCCAGAAGCACCAGTAAGTCTGGAATCCCTTGAGATACAAGTGAGATACACTTGCATGGCATTGTTCTCAAATAGCTTTCTAACAGGTTTCTGAGAGAAGGACTTTGTGTTGTATCTTCTAGGAGCTTCGGTGAACTCTTTGAGAGTCATAATCTTTGGAAGTCTCGGAGGTGGTTTGTTTTTCCTCTTCTCAGTAATTAACCACAGAAGCCATCTTTGTCTGTCAGAGAACAATTTATTTGCAAGTGAACAATTTTACTTCTAATAAGTCTTGAAGTGTGTAGGTATTAAAATCATTCATGTTTTATGATTCAGTCAAGCAAGAAGTAGAAATTCACAAGAAGATGAATACATTCATATGTGTCTGCATCCGGTTCACTCCATCATCTTGTTCTATGCACTCTTAGCGAGCATCCGGTTATGTAATCTTAAGACACGTGGTAAACTCAATTGCTGCGAGCATCCTATTGATTTCTGAGCGAGCATCCGGTCCATTAATGAATCACGTGAAGGTCATGTTTATTCTCACTGCCCTCAACTTTCCTGGAACAAAATTCGAATTCGATTTTTTGCACTCATTTTTATGTACGAGGTATCAAATGTGACACCTTTAGAATAAGACAAATTCGTATAAGACAATTGTGTGAAAAGCAGATAGTACAAAAACGGTGATGTGTACTATTCTGATATTCTCTAAAAAGGAAGAAAATGACGTAATTTCAAATTACCTCACCCAATGATTTGGAGCTGAAAATATTTGCAACGGTATTAACCTCAAAACTCTTATGAATACCTCAAGGTCTTTATTGAAGAAGGTTGCAAGAAACTATACATGTAGCGACCGAAAAATCAGGTGGGATTTGTTCGAGTTTAATGGAGCCGCTACCAATAATTTATTTCGAAGGGAAAAATATTGGAAAAACCTTTATTGAAAAAATGGTCCTTGAGACCAGATTTGGGTTCGGGAGTCGATTATGCGTAGGGAAGGTATTAGCACCTCACGACATCCTTTCGAAAAAAGGTTACCTCTAATTAATTGTGCAAAATTTATATTAACTTCTAAAAAATATTTATTTCCCTTTTATTTTAAAAAAATAGACAAGAATTTACAATGATGAAATCATAAAAAAAGGCTTAATAAATGTTGTTTATTTTTGCGCTTGACATGAGTGTGCTCCTGCTCCTACGTATCTCCGGGTGCAGTGGAGAAATCAAAGGCTACGTAGTTCTTGGGGTAGAAAATGATTGGGTGTTGGTTGATTTTAATTGTATATTTTTTATGGAAAAAAGGTAGGTTTTATAGGGACCAAACAAGAAGCAATCAAGAGTGGTCCTCACTAACAACCTATTTTGTTTAGAAAATTAACGGTGTTTGTAATGATCAAATGAGAAGCAATCTCGAGTGATCATTACTAGTAAAAAAAATTTGATTTTATTTTTACAAAGAAGATAGATTTTCATGGGGACCAAACAAGAAGCAATCAAGAGTGGTCCTCACTAATAACCCATTTTTGTTTAGAAAATTAAGCTATTTGCGATGACTAAACGGGAAGCAATCTCGAGTAATCATTACTAATAAATTAATTTTCATGATTTTTATCATGTGATTTTGAAGAAAAATAGGATCTCAAAATTTGTATGTGAAATTTAGTTGAGTGAAATTGTACTAGTTTGACTAGTAAAAAAATGTGTTCATGTTTATTAAATAGATGATAAAAAAAAATGGGCTAAAACCCAATATTTAACAAACAAAAAAGACAAACTACAAAAAAGGAGTTTGACCAAAAAAAAAGTGAGGAGGAGTTAAGTGGGCTGATGCCCAAGGGATAAAAAAGGAGGGGGCGTAATAAAAGAAAGGGGGCGTAGAAATAGAAAAAAAAGTGGGCTGAAGCCCATCTAAATAAAAGAGTTGCATATTAAAAAAAAAGTAATAAAGGAGGAGGGGCTGCGTAATTTGGGTTTCATTTTGAAACCCTAAGAAGAAAGAAGGCTGAGGGGGGACGCTCGCGAACGGGAGAGAGGGAAGAAGGAGGTGCGCCGCGAGTAAGGAAGAGGGGGGATGGTGCTGATGGGGGAGTGCGGCCGGTGCACACCATCCCTTGGCCGCGCGCGGCCGCGAGTATGAAAAAGGGAAGCGTGCGAGAGAGAGAGAAAGGGACTGAGGGGGAGATTGAGAAGGGGAAGGAGGAGGAGAATGAGGCTAAGGGGAAGAGGGAGAGGGAGACGGCCGTCACGTGCCATCCTTACACAAGGTCGCAAGAAATGAGAGGGAGGTGGAGAAGGTGCAAGAAAGGAAAAAAAAGGGGGGGTGTCACGCCGAGGAGGGGAGGTCGCGAGAGAGAGACTGAGAGGAAGAGGAAGCGGGTGCGAGAGAGATTGAGGGGAAGATCGAGAAGGGGGAGGAAGGAGGATGGAGAGGGAGGCTGAGAGGGCGAGAGAGACTACCTTCTTCTCCTCTTCTTTCTTCTTCTTCCCTTTGCTTCTTCTTTTTTGCACTGCTTCTGCGTTTTTTCTTTTTCTGTTTTTGGTTTTTTTTTTCTCTGTTTTGGTGAATTAGGGCTTCAGTGTGGAGCCTCTAATTCTTTGATTGGTGGTAAAAAATGCCCAGAATTTTCTTCCTCTCCCTCTTTGTTGTTCTATTATTGCATTTATAGAGCAAAGGGGCTCTAATAGGACAATGGTTGCTGACCCTTGTATTGGTTGTTTGCTGCAGGTATGGTTGGTGATGCAGAGGAGGGCTGGTGGTTCTGGGTGGTGCCTGCAAAGCTGCTTGGTTGGAGAAGAAATGGAAAAAAGCAAAGGAACAAGAAGAAAGCACCTTGGACCCATTCTCAAAATGCTTCTGCCCCTGCCTCTGTTGCTGTTGGTTGTTGTTGGGTGTGGCCAGGGATGCAACGCTCCTGCGTTGCTTTGTTATGTTTTTTTGTTTTTTTGCTTCTTTTTTTGGTTTTTTTGCTTCATTCTGATTTTATGATTGTTTTGGGCTTGGTTTGTATTTTGGGCATGGAATGGACTGTATTGGACTGTTGGTATTTTTTCAATTTTGATATGTAATGGACTGTTGGTATCCATTTCAGTTACTGGGCCCAAGCTACACCCAGAGGATTAAGACTAAAACATAGCGAAAGCAAGAAAAGCCCAAGCAACAATTATCCTATTATTTCAAACCAAAAGTAAAATAATAGATAAAACAAGTAAAAATGAGTGGGCAAAATTGGGGTATAACAGCTGTCCCTCTTTATTTATATTTTATTAGAAAATGTTAACAACAAAGGTTTTCATATTTTCGTCGTAAAATAGAAGTAAAGATAAAGACATTAATTTTGTCCCGAACCAGGATAGGCAAAGGATGACAACGAGGGATTGAGGCTTGGTGCGTTTAATCGAAAAGTAATAAAGAAGGATCACTGCCAGGTCGGGTACTGACGCGGTGATCAAAAGGCAGTAATGAAGGATTAACGCTTGGTCGGGTACTGACGCGGTGATCAAAAGGCAGTAATGAAGGATTAACGCTTGGTGTGTTTATCGGAAAGCAATAAAGAAGGGTCACCGCCAGGTCGGGTACTGACGCGGTGGTCGGAAAGCAAAAATGAGGGATTAACACTTGACGCATTTATCAGAAAGCAATAAAGAAGGGTCACCGCCAGTGCCTGCAATCGACGGTGATCGGAAAGCAAAAATGAGGGATTAACGCCGCGCCGCTTATCAAAAAACTATAAAGAATGATCTCCGAGGTCGCATCGACGGTGATCGGAAAGCAATAATGAGGGTTCGACGCCAAGTAAGGTATTGACGCGTCGATGGGAAGCAATAAAGAAGGATCACCGCTAGGTCGGGTACTGACACGGTGATTGGAAGGTTCGACGCCAAGTAGGGTATTGACGCGTCGATGGGGAGCAATAAAGAAGGATCAACATCACCTCCGGAACTGATATGTTGGTCAAAAAGCAATAATGAGGGATTACCGCCAGGTCGGATACTGACGCGGTAATCTTAAAGCAATAAAAAGGGGTGATGCTTGGCATGTCGCTTAGAAAGCAAATTAAAGGATCAATGCTCGACGTATTGTTTTGGAAACAATAGTGAAGGATCAACACTTGGTGCGTGGACCAAGTGGAACAAAAACGGCTAAAAGGTGGTGATATGAGGATGATGCATGAATATATGGTATGTGATGCATGTATTCAACGTAATTATTATTTTTACTGATTCCTCATCACGTATGATCTCTAGTGCTTAAAGATATGGGACGGACTGAGATTCATCAGGTTTATTCATGTTGTGCCTTCGACTGGGAGGGAGCGCGAGTTATCGATGCAGTGCTTGTCATTTTTTTACAGGTAATCCCTTTGCCCTTTCAAAACTTATTTGTTGAGATTTGGTGTTTTCCCGTGATTCTTAAGATGCATATAATAACCATAATGCTTTTCAGTATCATCACATATTTCACAGTTCAGTGCCTGTTATTATAAAACATCATTTTGAAATACGAGAACGGAGGTGTTTGGTATTCAAAAAGAGTCATGTGTACAAGGACTGAAGTTACACAGACTTGAAAATACATCAAGAAAAAATGCGGGAAGAAGAAAAAACAAAGAAAGACAATAACTAAGCAGATATTTTATAGTTTGTGTCTTTGTAGGAACAAATGCCAGCTTCCCATATCCATAACTTTGAATACTCATTACTCTACTTCTGAAAATATATTGAACTGCCCCAGTTGGGTAAGAGCCTCTTGATGCATCTGTTGACTTTAATGTCCAATTTCAGACCCTAACTTCTGCTTGGATTGCCTTTTCAAGTTTTCAATCAACAGGGCGCTTTAATTTTTGCCTAGGTCGCCCTTTCAGGTTTTCAACCTAGCGAGCCCATTTTTGCTTGGCTCTTTATATATTTTAGGCTTAATATTTTTTGACTGCATCAGAATTTACTGGGAGTAGGAGATCTTCACTGTCCATCCTTATGTGGATTAAGGCTCCTCCAGAAAAAGCTTTTTTCACGACATACGGGCCTTCATAATTCGGAGTCCATTTTCCACGAGAATCCTTTTGGATGGGCAAAATCTTGTTGAGTATTAGGTCTCCTTCTTGAAATTCCCGAGGGCGAACTTTCTTTTCATAAGCCTTTTTCATCCTGTGCTGATATAGCTGTCCATGACATAAGGCCATCACTCTCTTTTCTTCAATGAGGTTCAATTGATCCAGCCGAGCCTGAACTCATTCTGCCTCTTCTAGTTTTGTCTCCATCAATACCCTTAACGAGGGGATCTCGACTTCAATGGGAAGTACCGTTTCCATTCCATACACCAGCGAGAAAGGGGTTGCCCCCGTTGAGGTGCGAACCGAAGTTCGATAACTGTGCAAGGCAAAAGGGAGCATTTCATGCCAGTCTCTAAATGTTACAACCATCTTCTGGACAATCTTCTTGATGTTCTTGTTTGCAGCTTCAACTGCCCCATTCATCTTTGGGCGGTATGGTGAGGAATTATGATGTTGGATCTTGAAGTCATTACATAGCTCCTTCATCATCTTATTGTTCAAATTAGTCCCATTGTCAGTGATGATCTTATTTTGCAGACCATAGTGGCAGATCAAATCTCTCTTGATGAATTTGACAACTACATTTTTTGTCACACTCACATATGAAGCTGCTTCAACCCATTTAGTGAAATAGTCGATTGCGACGAGAATGAAGCGATGTCCATTTGATGCCTTAGGTTCAATGGGTCCAATGACATCCAATCCCCACATTGAGAATGGCCATGGTGCTGATAAGATGTTCAGGGAGACTGGTGGCACGTGGATGTTATCGGCGTAAATCTGACATTTGTGGCATTTCTTCACATAACCGAAACAATCAGTCTCCATAGACAACCAATAGTAGCCGGCCCTCAAGATTTTTCTTGCCATCGCATGCCCATTCGCGTGAGTCCCAAAGGAACCTTCGTGAACATCTCGCATAATCTTTTCCGCCTCAGTCTTATCGACACACCTAAGAAGTACCATGTCATGGTTTCTCTTGTAAAGCACTTCACCATTTAGAAAGAAACCCGTTGCCAACTGCCTTAATGCCCTTTTATCATTCTCTGAGACACTTGGAAGATATTCTCTACTTGTGATGTATCGTTTGATGTCGTAATACCAGGGTTTGCCATTAGGCTCCCCTTCTATTCCTAGGCAATGTGCTGGCCGGTCATGATTTTGTATTTTTATGAGTGGTAGGTTCTCCCTGTTACTGATTTTGAACATTGATGATAGAGTAGCTAAGGCGTCAGTTAGTTGATTATCTTCACGGGGAATGTGATGGAAGGTGACTTCACAACCGCCCACAATTCTTTGATGTGATCGTGGTACGGAACTAATTTGGAATCCCTCGTTTCCCATTCGCCTTTTAACTGATGGATAACCAAAGCCAAGTCTCCATATACTTCGAGAATTTTGACCTTCGATTCAATGGCCGCCTGAATGCCCATAGCACACGCCTCATACTCTGCCATATTATTTGGACAATCGAAACATAATCTTGCAGTAAATGGGATGAAATGAATTTCTGGGGAAATTAGCACAGCTCCAATCCCATGTCCCAATGCATTAGAAGCACCGTCAAACAACAAGATCCATTTTTCACTGGCAGGGGCTTCTTTTCCTTCATATAGAACCATTATGTCTTCGTCTGGGAAATCACACTACATTGACTGATAGTCTTCCATAGGTTGATGAGCCAAGTATTCGGCTAAGGTACTGCCTTTAATTGCCTTTTGGGTGACATACGCAATATCATACTCGGATAACAACATTTGCCAACGAGCAATTCTTCCTGTGAGAGCAGGCTTTTCAAAAATATATTTGATCGGATCCATTTTGGACACCAAATAAGTTGTATGTAATAGCATATATTGTCTCAAACGATGTGCGGCCCAGGCTAAAGCGCAACATGTTCGTTCTAACAATGAATACCTCGTCTCGCAGCTAGTGAATTTCTTGCTCATGTGGTAAATGGCATGTTCCTTCTTACCAGATTCATCATGTTGTCCGAGCACACAACCCATTGATTTGCCCAACACTGTCAAGTACATGATGAGGGGTCTCCCTGGCACGGGGGGCACCAAAACCGGTGGATCTTGTAAGTACTGTTTGATTTTCTCAAAAGCTTTCTGGCAATTGTCGTTCCATTTGGTTTCCTGATTCTTACACAACAACTTGAAAATTGGCTCACAAGTAGCAGTTAGCTGGGATATAAACCTGGCGATGTAGTTCAATCTTCCTAGGAATCCACGAACTTCTTTTTCGGTGCGAGCGGTCGGCATTTCCAGGATTGCTTTTACTTTGGCCGGATCAACTTCTATTCCTTTCTGGCTGACTATAAACCCTAGCAGCTTGCCTGACCTTACACCAAAGCTACACTTAGCTGGGTTTAACCGGAGTTTATACTTCCTCAGTCGCTCAAAAAGCTTTTGTAGGTTAATGACATTATCTTCCTCTGTTTTAGACTTTACAATCATGTCATCCACATAGACCTCTATCTCTTTGTGCATCATGTCATGGAACAAAACCACCATTGCTCTTTGGTATGTTGCCCCAGCATTTCTTAATCCAAACGACATTACTTTGTCACAGAAAGTTCCCCATAAAGTGATAAATGTGGTTTTCTCCATATCTTCGGGAGCCATCTTGATTTGGTTATAGCCAGAATATCCATCCATGAAAGAGAAGATAGAGTGTTGAGTAGTGTTATCTACCAAGACATCAATATGTGGCAAAGGGAAGTCATCCTTAGGGCTGGCCCTGTTTAGATCTCGATAGTCAACATACATTCGGACCTTTCCATCTTTCTTTGGGACTGGGACAATGTTAGCCACCCATTGAGGGTATTTTGCTTCAGCCAGAAAGCCGGTGTCGAACTGTTTTTTACCTCATCTCTAATCTTGAGTGACATCTCTGGTTTCATTCTTCTCAACTTTTGCTTGACCGGCGGGCACTCAGGTTTCGATGGCAATTTGTGCTCGACTATGCTATTATCTAATGCATGCATATCTCGGTATGTCCACGCGAAGACATCAACATATTCAAATAGGAGTTTAACCAATTTTTCTTGCTCACTGCTTCTCATTGTGGTGCCGATCTTAACTTTTTTCTTGGCGTTTTCAGTGCCCAGATTGATTGTTTCAGTTTCTTCCTCGTGGGGTTGAATCACTTTAGCTTCTTGTTCCGTCAACCTCATTAATTGAGGAGGGGTTTCACAATTGTCCTCATTATCTTCCTCAGTATGATTAATGGGGTTTTCAAAATTATAGTATGAGTTACTGGCATCGTTATTTTCAAAGACAATGTTTTTGGATCTGCATTAGTTAAAAATAACGAAATGAAAAGCGGAAAAAGATGAAGAGAGATGGAAAAGATGGAAAAGGAAAGGAAAGAGATATTATTGGAAAATTCAAAGTGCATTTTATTGATAATGATACTGAAATAAAACATGTGCGCCCTTTTGACAATAAATTATTCTAAAGCCTTGGGCAGAGCAATAGAATTCGCATTACATAATTACTTTGAATCAAAAACCACGGGAAACTCAACGATCTCCCAATTTCCAAGTTCTTCATTCGGCGAGCAAGGGTGGACGAGGTTGACATTGTCATTTTCTGCACTGCGATCATCTTTGATAGCTGCTATCTGATTCGGATTCAACATTCCCGCACTCCGAAAGCTTTGCCTGAAGTCGCAGATAGGGATACTCTCATCTTTTGGCTCCCTGCCTTCCAATCTAGCTATCCTCTTTTCTTTTCTTTCTTCGGCAATTCTCTTTTTGTCGAACCTGTTAGGTTCGTACCCCAACCCATATCTGTTTCTGTTATCTGGGAGTTCTACCAGCATCACAATCCCTTGTTCATATCTTCCCAATCCACACCCGGCCTGATACCTCCTTTCATCATAACTTTAGCTATCATCATGGAGGTTTCAGACAGCTTTGGTTTCTTTATTAAGACTCCTTCTCTCGCGAAGGTGGTATTCGCAATCTCCAATGTTTGAAAAGACGTCTCAAGAGCTTCTTTTGTAGCCTCGATATAGCGCGTGGAGGATGGCTTGCTTACTAGCATCTCTTCTTCACCAGAGACAGTCACCAACTTATTATCCATTGAAAATTTCAGCTTTTGGTGTAAGGTCGAAGGCACAACTCCAGCTGCATGGATTCATGGTCTTCTAAGGAGGCAACTGTATGCTGGTACGATTTCCATCACCTGAAAGACTACCTCAAATGTGTGAGGGCCGACTTGTATAGGTAGCTCGATTTCTCCAATAACCTCTCTTCTAGACCCATCGAAGGCTCTTACCACCATGGTACTGGGCTTCATATAAGATCCATCAATGGACAACTTTGCCAGGGTAGATTTTGGCATAACATTTAGAAATGGCCCATTATCGACGAGTACCCTAGCAAGGATATAGTCTCCACACTTCACAGAGATGTGCAATGCTTTGTTATGCCCCATTCCTTCAACTGGAATTTCTTCATCAGTGAAGGTAAGGTAATTACTAGCAGCAATATTACCCACAATCCCATCGAATTGGTTCACTGTGATGTCATGGGTGACATGGGCTTCATTTAGCACTTTCATCAATGATTCCCTATGACGCTTAGAATTCAGCAGCAGTGATAACACAGATATTTTTGCAGGAGTATGATTCAGCTGATCCACCACCTTGTATTCACTCTGCTTCATAAATTTCAGGAATTCACAAGCCTCTTCTTCAGACACTACTTTCTTGTTTTCTTCTTCTTTCTTTGCCTTCTTACCCACATCTTTATCAATGGACTCTTCTTCTTTATCCTTTCCCTTACGAGCTTTATCTTCTTCCTGTGTCTCTCTTCCCATGGGCCTGATAGGGGTATAAATTCGTCCACTTCGGGTCATCCCACCGATTCCCGAGATGTTAGTGATAGCAGGACTGCCAGATCCAGACGCCGCTTTTAGCTGATCATCCCCTAAATTGTCCACAAAGACCTTCATACTGTAATCCCATGGCACTACATTAACGTTTTTGAAAGGGAAAGGAGTTGGTACATGAATAGTTATCGGTTTAGGTACGCCTAGGACTGGCTTTAGATTCCCCTTATTGTAGCAAATCTCCAATGGTTTTGGGAAGGTCGTGTTTTTATCTTCACTTGACTGAAGGGTCAATATGTTTTCATCTTTCTTCACACAACCTACCTGTATCAAGTGTTTGTCTAACAGTTTTTTCAGAATTTGCCTGAATTCCTCGCATTCCTCTATGCAATGATTGCCATCAGGATGCAAGCTACATAAGTTCCTCTCATCATATTTCATCTCAATTATACCGAACTTCCAGAGTTCGGCATAAATGATCCTTAAGGGAGTACGGACATCTTCCACTTTCGTTATCTGGGGCTGATTCCTAAATTCTTCAATAATGGCGTTAACTGCTGAACCTCCATGACCTGGAAGGGGATTATTACCCACATTAGGACCATCCTCCTTAAAACTCAACCATTTGGCATTGATCAGATCTTGAACCACGTACTTCAAAGCCTTGCAATTTTCAATTGTGTGACCTACTGCCCCTGCATGAAACTCACACTTGGCATTTGGGTCATACCCTCTTGGAAAGGGAGGTTGAAGTGGTTTCATTGAGCGTGGGGAGACCAAGGAGTTGCTGATGAGGTGCTGGAACAAATCCGTATATGTCATGGGAATAAGATCAAATTGGACTGCTTTCTTTTCTTGGTCATTTGGTTGTTTCTGGTTTTGGTTCGGTTGGGTGGGAGCAACTGGCTGTGCTTGTGATTGGACAGGGGAAGGTGGGCAAAAAGGCATTATTGGTTGGTTTGGCCGGGGGGTTGGGTTATGAGAGGCGGCGACAATGTATGGAGGTGGAAAGTAGGGGTATGGAAAAGGATGTGGGAAATTGGTAAAGAATTAGGGTGGTTTTCCTTGTGTTTGTCCTCTCGGGCTCGTTATCACAGCATTGGTTTCCCCTTCCTTCTTCTTTACGAAGTTTGTCGGGGGTCTCTTGGCATTATTGGTTCCAGCAAAACTTTGGGCAATATTTCTGTTCCTCATTCCTCCTTTAACTCTTTCCCCTACGATGACCATATCTAAAAAGTTTGATGATACACTTCCGATCATTTTGTCGTAGAAAGGTGATTGAAGAGTATCCATAAACATAGCCACTATTTCTTTTTCAATCAAAGGCGGTTCCACTTGGGCTGCCAATCCTCTCCATCGTTGGGCATATTCCTTAAAAGTCTCATTGTCTCTTTTCGCCATATTTTGCAACTGCATTCTATCAGGAGCCATATCAATGTTATACTTATACTGTTTCAAAAAGGCATCCGCCAAATCCTTCCAACAGCGAATATGAAATCGCTCAAGGTGTGTATGCCAACTCGACGCTGCCCCCGTTAAGCAATCTTGGAAAAAGTGAAGCAGAAGTTTGTCATCATGTGCATAGGACGCCATCTTTCTACAGTACATTGTCAAGTGGCTTTTCGGGCAAGTTATCCCTTTATACTTGTCAAAGTCTGGCACCTTGAATTTTGGCGGTACAACCACATCTGGTACGAGACAAAGATCTGAAGCGATACTTGAACCGAGATAACTCACTCCTTCTACAGCTCTTAGTCTATCTTCGAGGATTTGCAACTTTGTATCAGACCATTGATTCCCAACTGGGACGCTCAGATTGGGTCCCCCCATAGCTGGAGACCAGGCAATGCGGTTAGTCTGGGGATTTAATGGATTTCCTTGAACATAATAGGGGTGACCAAATGGTCGGGGATTCACTACGGGGGTCACTACAGGCGTACTGACTCCTTGAGTATTCCCGACATGGGGTGGTGCATAACCAGGTGGAAGGGTGTATGTCATGAAGACAGGAGTTGAGCTTTGAACTGGTATGGTTTCAGTACCTGAGCCGGATCCTTGAGCTACATCTTGTACAACAAGTGCTTGGGAATCAGTTTCTGCAGAGTTATTGTTAGCACCTGGCGATGTGTAACCGGGCGGGATGCCAAATAGTGGGAACTGTTGTGCCTAGGGGCCTTGAGGATTATGGTTCAGAGTATCATCATTGGCCATAGGTGGCGTATAACCAGGTGGGAGTCCGTAAAGTGGGAACTGCGGTACTTGATTCTGAGGGTTGCTAGCTGGTGAATGTGTAGGACCATGTGGGTAAATTGCAAAAGGTATCATCATCCCTTGAGTATTGAGACCATATTGCAGCTGCATAGGACCGAAGCCAGGTGGGTGGGAAGGTGTGGCTTGACTTTCATAATTCACTGCTGGAGATACCCCATCTGCAGTCTTGTCTTTGTTTAGGGACTGCAGAAGCTCTAGAACTTTGCTCATCTGTTCCTTCAGCTGGTTGACATCATCTTTCATCTCTTGGTCATCCATGATCTTTGATTGAGAGCGAGTTCGATAAGGGTGTTGAGGATGCAATTGTGTCTCCTGATAATGGATCATTGGCTACCAAGAGAAGATCATGGATGACCAAGCCATAAGAAAAGAAAAATGAATGAATGTGGATGCATGAATCTATTTATTTGTGCCAAGGAACCGTAGGCCTCATTGCTTTGTTATAGTTATCCGTTTATTTCTTTAAAAGCATTAAGTAATTTGGAGAATAAAATGGGATCAATATGCAAAGTAACAAATCCTTTGTTGATGAGAAAGAAAAATAGTACAATTCACTCAAACTAAAACATCATCAATTAGCTGCCCTTTTTTTCTTCTTAATAGGACAACCGGCCTTTTCTCTCAACTCTTCTATCAAACTTTTACAAAATTCAATAAACTTGTAAACATTGACTGGAGTATTTAGTGGGTGCATCGCCGCATCAGCCTCCTCTAGACGCCTTGGGATATCTATGATCGCTTGATTGGCCAAACTTGCCAACTTTGAAAAACAGTCCCTCTAATGCATGCCTTCATTTCTCAGTTCATTAATGATCTCATGATTCTCCAGTTGATTGACCAATTTTTTAAAACGATCCTCCCAGTACATGCTTTCAATCTTTAGGTCATCATAAATCTTCTCTTGGTAGCCAATGTAATTTTTCAGCTCACTTGTGTCTTCTTGCTCTTTTTTCAATGCATCCTGATACTTCACAAGTATTTCCTCTATTTCTTCCTTGTCACGCTTCTCATTCTTGACTCGGTTCTCATATTCAGCTACCACATCCCTAAGCTGTTGTTTTAAACCTTCAAGCTCTATTTGCGCCTTCTTTTCAACAATCATAGATTTGTCCACAACTCCTTCCACATATAGGCATCATCAATAGCCTTGTCCCTTTCTTGATTAGCTCTTCATTTTCCCCTCTCAGACAAAGTTGCACATCACGCTTACTCTTTTCCTCTACTTTTTCCCTTTTGTTGCTTCTCTCGATGAACTTCCCTTTTAGGATATTTTTCGACTGCAAGTACTTGTTCTCTTGAAGTGCCTTTTCTAACCTTACTTGTAATTCTTCCTTTTCCTCAATAGATTTTGACAATGCCACTTTAAGCTCTTCCATCTCTTTACTCGTAATAGGGGTAGGTTCCAGTGCTTCTTGCTCCGGTGGGGGTGTACCATGGAATGGCAATTTGATTTCCTGAACCCTACTTTCAATCCATTGGTGGTAACTATCCGTAGCACCAATGCTTCTTTTTCCGAGAACTTTTCCTTTTCGAGTGACTTGGTCCCAAGCATGTCGGACCTTTCTAAGCATTCCACCATTTCCTTGATCCAACTCGTATACCACAAAGGGGATTATCATCTGATCTAACGGTGGATTCATCATAGGGTAACCAAGTTGTCTTAGCAGCAGAGAAGGATTATAGTTAATACATCCCTTTGTTCCTATAAGTGGAACATTAGGGAAATTCCCGCACTGATAGATCATTTCATGTATATCCAACCACCCTGGGTACCATTGGACCTTCTTTTCATCAAGATCTGCCAAAGTTACAGCCCACCGATCTCCATCTCTGACCCCTACATCACATGTGTTAAAGTCTGCGAAGGGACATGATATTTTCCTGTTTTTGAATACGTGGATCACAAGCCACACAAAGAGAGTGGATAAGCAGCATGATAACTTCTTCCCTTTTTTTTTCATGACAATGAGTGAGGGCACAATAAGTATCCGCGAGAATGGCTGACACTGGGCTCTCTTTCCATTTTTTAAAGGCTAGGAAGACATCAATCGAGGCCAAGTCTACATAGCCATCAATGTGTGGAAGTAACATAATTCCAAAAATTGTAAGAGCCAACACTTCCATGAAAGACGCCCAATCTTGAACATTAGCCAAATGCCTCATCTTTTCTTCAAAATACTCTAGCGAAAACCCTTCGACACCATTTCGGTTCAACTTTCTTTTCTTTAATTCGTCTTCCTTGTCTTTCAGAATTACAGCAACCTCTTGCAGGAGATCAAAATCTCGGGTGCGTTGGTAGGGTTTCATGTTTTCGGTAGAGTATCCTAAAAGTCGGGCAAATTCTTCCAGTGTGGGAGCTATTTGGAAATTCCTAAAAGTGAAGCATCTCATGGGAGAATCATAGAATTGGATAAGTGCAGAAATGGCATCTACTTGCACATCCACCTCTAGCAATTTGAGAATATTCCCATACTTTCCAATGAAGGTTATGCGTTGAATGCTCCTCGTCATTAAATTGGCACACTTCTTCAGGCTTTCTACTTCAGGCTTTTTTATTCTCGGATGTATGTGCTTCTTCAAAGGGACAGTTTCGCCGCTCGATCCCATATTACCTCACAAAATACTTGCAGCCAAACTTTGAGTTCCTATGATTCCCTGGCAACCTAAAATGAAATGAAAAATGAATGACATTTTTTTTTAAAAGTTTAACATGTTTTTTGGAAGTATGAATGCATAAAGATATAATGTTGAGTGATGATGATGATTATTTGTGTAGCATGCATGAAGATATGTGATTTAATGAACTCGTTTTATGCATGGACGTGATATAACAAATTTTGGTGGAAGAATAAAAATGACATGATGCCCCTTGTGTCTTAAATGGATTAAACCTAAAATCAGAGATTTTCTAACCTAAGGGGTCTATAGTCTTGTATTGAGTGATAGATCTCACGGGTGGCTCTAATCATATTCTCACCAAAGGCCTCTAGAGCTAAAGTCTCCTCCTGAATATTAATCACAACGATAGATAACTATCCGGTGCAGAATACCCAGAAGGAGCACACTCTAGATGAAATTCTCGCAATAGCCAGAAAGAAAGCAAATTCCAATTGACTATCACCGAACCTCCACTCAACTTAAGCTTTGCTCTGACCCGGGTATAGGGCCTTACTCATATGTGTGTGCAAACGTGTAGGTGCGGTGTGTGAGAGGGGCAACATCCTATCACTACCCAAGCTGCAAAACAAACAAAGCATACAAATATAGTCGTCTATCCTAATGTTTAACATATACATAATATTCACAATAAATTAAAAATAAACAAATACGTAATTAATAATAAACAATTATTTACAAAAGAAAAAAAAGAAAAAATAATAATAAAAAAATAAATAAAATAAAATAAATAAAAAAATAAAAAGAAGGGGAATTAAAAAATTAAAGTTAATTATTTGGCACAATTAATCACGTTACGCTTGACTCTCTAATTGTCCCCAGTGGAGTCGCCAGCTGTAGCGACCGAAAAATCAGGTGGGATTTGTTCGAGTTTAATGGAGCCGCCACCAATAATTTATTTTGAAGGAAAAAATATTGGAAAAACCTTTATTGAAGAAAATGGTCCTTGAGACCAGATTTGGGTTCGAGAGTCGATTATACGTAGGGAAGGTATTAGCACCCCACGACATCCTTTCGAAAAAAGGTTACCTCTAATTAATTGTGCAAAATTTATATTAACTTCTAAAAAATATTTATTTCCCTTTTATTTTAAAAAAAAGACAAGAATTTACAATGATGAAATCATAAAAAAAAGGCTAAATAAATGTTGTTTATTTTTGCGCTTGACAGGAGTGTGCTCCTGCTCCTACGTATCTCTGGGTGCAGTGGAGAAATCAAAGGCTACGTAGTTCTTGGGGTAGAAAATGATTGTGTGTTGGTTGATTTTAATTGTATATTTTTTATGAAAAAAATGTAGGTTTTATAGGGACCAAACAAGAAGCAATCAAGAGTGGTCCTCACTAACAACCTATTTTGTTTAGAAAATTAACGGTGTTCGTAATGATCAAATTAGAAGCAATCGTGAGTGATCATTACTAGTAAAAAAAACTTGATTTTATTTTTATAAAGAAGATAGATTTTCATGGGGACCAAACAAGGAGCAATCAAGAGTGGTCCTCACTAATAACCCATTTTTGTTTAGAAAATTAAGCTATTTGCGATGACTAAACGGGAAGCAATCTCGAGTAATCATTACTAAAAATTAATTTTCATGATTTTTATCATGTGATTTTCAAGAAAAATAGGATCTCAAAATTTGTATGTTAAATTTAGTTAAGTGAAATTGTACTAGTTTGACTAGTAAAAAAATGTGTTCATGTTTATTAAATAGATGATAAAAAAAATGGGCTAAAACCCAATATTTAACAAACAAAAAAGACTAACTACAAAAAAGGAGTTTGACCAAAAAAAAAGTGAGGAGGAGTTAAGTGGGCTGAAGCCCAAGGGATAAAAAAAGAGGGGGCGTAATAAAAGAAGGGGGGCGTAGAAATAGAAAAAAAAGTGTGTTGAAGCCCATCTAAATAAAAGAGTTGCATATTAAAAAAAAGTAATAAAGGAGGAGGGGCTGCGTAATTTGGGTTTCATTTTGAAACCCTAAGAAGAAAGAAGGTCATGAGAAAAAGGGGGACGCCGCGAACCGGGAGAGAGGGAAGAAGGGGTGCGCCACGAGCAAGGAAGAGGGGGACTGACTGATGGGGAATCTGACAAGACACCAGCCCTTGGTCTTGTGCAAGTATGAAAAAGGGAAGCGTGCGAGAGAGAGAGAGAGAAAGGGACTGAGGGGGAGATTGAGAAGGGGGAGGAAGGAGGAGGGAGAGGGGAGATGCGGCCATCGCGCGCCATCCTTGCCCGCGCGCGGCCGCAAACGAGAGGGAGGTGGAGAAGGTGCAAGAAAGGCAAAAAAAGGGGGGGTGTCACGCCGAAGAGGGGAGGCCGCGAGAGAGAGAGACTGAGAGGAAGAGGGAGCGGGTGCGAGAGAGATTGAGGGGAAGATCGAGAAGGGGGAGGAAGGAGGATGGAGAGGGAGGCTGAGAGGGCGAGAGAGACTACCTTCTTCTCCTCTTCTTTCTTCTTCTTCCCTCTGCTTCTTCTTTTTTGCACTGCTTCTGCGTTTTTTCTTTTTCTGTTATTGGTTTTTTTTCTCTGTTTTGGTGAATTAGGGCTTCAGTGTGGAGCCTCTAATTCTTTGATTGGTGGTAAAAAAACGCCCAGAATTTTCTTCCTCTCCCTCTTTGCTGTTATGTTGTTGCATTTATAGAGCAAAGGGGCTCTAATAGGACAATGGTTGCTGACCCTTGTATTGGGCTTTCTTTGCAGTATGGTTGGTGATGCAGGAGAGCCGTGGTTACGGGTGGTGCCTGCAAAGCTGCTTGGTTGGAGAAGAAATGGAAAAAATCAAAGGAACAAGAAGAAAGCACCTTGGACCCATTCTCAAAATGCTTCTGCCCCTGCCTCTGTTGCTGTTGGTTGTTGTTGGGTATGGCCAGGGATGCAACACTCCTGCGTTGCTTTGTTCTGTTTTTTTTTTTTTTGCTTCTTTTTTTTGTTTTTTTGCTTCATTCTGATTTTGTGATTGTTTTGGGCTTGATTTGTATTTTGGGCATGGAATGGACTGTAATGGACTGTTAGTATTTTTGCAATTTTGATATGTAATGGACTGTTGGCATCTATTTCAGTTATTGGGCCCAAGCTAGACCCAGAGGATTAAGACTAAAACATAGCAAAAGCAAGAAAAGCCCAAGCAACAATTATCCTATTATTTCAAACCAAAAGTAAAATAATAGATAAAACAAGTAAAAATGAGTGGACAAAATTGGGGTATAACAATATACTGCAAGAGCTATTACTTAGTGAACAACCAAGTTTTTATGCCAAGTTTCTGAGAACCAACACTGAACTTCAGCGTCTTATATTTTTTCTTTTAGATAGCTATTGTTTTGAGCTTAAGTTTTTTATCCTCTCTGTGAGAGTTATTTGATTGTATTCAAAACTACTTTGTGAAAGTTGTATTGCCTAGTAACAGGCTTGAATCTTCAAAGGCTCGATCGTACCAAGTCGTTTTGAGAAGTTAAGAGTATTGTCAAGTTTTTGACCGTAGAATACTCTTAAGGAATTTGTAATCAGGTTGATTATAGTAAAAATCCTTCAGGAACGAAGGGACTAGACGTAGCTACCAGTTTGGTGGTGAACTAGTATAAATCTATGTGTCTCTTGCTTTATTGCTTTACATTTACTTTTGTCTTGCAACAAAAAACAAGTTTTCATAAATTTCTATCCAACTTCCGGCTCACTTTCAGCATCCGATAACAAACAGTTTTCAAAACAAGTGTTTTTAACTTAAAGTTGACGAAAAGTTTTCAACACAATTCAACCCCCTTTATGTTCACGTTCATATGTGAGGTGAGGGAAGTGTTTGATGATGCAGAGGATTGTGGTGTGGGTAATGAAAGTGTTTTAGGTGGGGCTAGTGTTTGGGTAGGTTTGGGTGAATGGTTCCCCAAGTACCAAGAAACAGTTTCAGAGGGTGTGATGTAGGGTTTTATGGATTTGTTTTGGCAATATGGAGGAAGTGGTGGTTATTAAGTGATAAGGGTAATGGCTTGTGATTTGGATTTTGTGGTTTTCTTGGAGGATGGTGGTTCGGTGGGTGGAGGTTATGTGGGGTGGGTTTGTGGTGATGAAACAGAAAGTGGTGGTGCAATAACAGGATCATCAGAACTAAAAGCAATAACAAATTCATCAACTGTAAAGTCAAGTACCTCTGGAGTAGGCTTCTCAGAGAGCCTAAACAATCTCCTTCTTTTGCCTTAAGGGGCATCAATTGGAGGAGGAGGTGGAGGAACTTGCTTCCTAGGGCGAGACGCTGAAATAGGCTTTTCAGCTTTTGCCTTTCTCTTCTTCTTCTCCATGATGTTTCTGATGGGGACTCTATCCTCATCGTCTTCTGGTTCATCCTTCCTTCCTGGTGTAGGAGGTACCTTCTGCTTCTTGCTCCGTGTCTCCTTGGCTGGAGACTGGCCAATTCTCTTCACACTAGATACAGAGCTTCTGGTGGATTACTTCACAACTTCGCCTTCAGTAGCAACAGCTACTTCTTCTTGTTTAAGTTTCACTTGCTTGATCATTTCACCAATAGCAAGATTCATTCTCACCAAACTATTGACTCCAAAAAATCAGGAAGAACAACAACACCTAATCCAAAATATTTTTCCTTTACATTCCCTTGCTAAGCTCTAAGCTTTCTTGCTATACCTTCTCTAATCATAATCTTAGTAAGAAACACTCCGTAAGGAATGCTCTTGTAGATATGTTTCACTTTAGCAGAACCCTTTCTCGAACAAACAAGTGAATAGACCAGATTGTTGAAGATCAATCTAGGTAGATTTATCTTATGCCCAACCATGTAATTCCTCATTATGAACTTTTGCTCATAGTTCACAATGTCACTTGACCCAGCCTCCAGCATAACACTTTGGCAATTATCTTGTGAAGCACCCTGTAGCGACTCTTAAGATGCTTGGCAGATGGAGATTCCCCAGATTCCTTCAACTGTCGATAGTTCTCAAACAGAGCTTCATTAACATTCTCCATTCCATTAAAGGCTTTTTCTCAACCTGTATCGAAACTGATTCCTTCACATGGACACCTAATGATTTCGGCAATACTGTTTATAGTAAACACCATTTTATATCCTTTAACATGGCCTTCGATAACACCACCCAGAAACATACAAATATTTCCCCAGAGTTCCTTGATAGCAGTGACCAGAACTTCAATTGGTTCCCAAAAGAAGTAGTTCGACTAAACCATAGCCCTTAATCCTTCATCGAAATCAAAACCATAAAGCTTAAAATTCACTAAATCAATCCTATTTTCATTTAGGACTTTTCCTTCAGCCAAAGTGTTGCAAATAGCATTGTCTTCCCAGATTATAACATCAGACATGATTGCAGTAGAGGAAACGATGATGGAGGTTTAGGGTTTTCAGAGAGGACAAACAAAGAGAAGGAGGGAAAACAGTTTTCAGTGAAAAAAAGAGTGTACGAAGAAGTGTGAAGAGTGGTGGAGTAGTGGGAAAGTTTTAAAAGGAAATGGTGCAGTTACTTTTTGCAAAACCGCTTCACATTTCCCTTTATAAAATTAAATCAAAAAGAAAATAAAAATGAAGATTTCCTTTGCATTAAATGCAGTTGTCAAAAATAAAGTAAATCAAGAAAAAGATTTTATTGAGAACATAAATTTAGTCATGACTCAGTAGGTGTGATGAGATGCTTCAGTCCCACACGCATGCAACATGTGTGTACCCAGATGCATGCAACGAGTTCACCAGATGCTGAGTTATGCAATGTGAATGACATATTATATGCTTACATGTGTGAATGCTTATGTCATACCAGATGCTAAATGATACATTTCACAAGACGCTGAGATTATTCATTCTTCTATAAGATGAAAATTTAAATTTCTTCTTATAAAATTGAATCTATCTTCAGCAAGGGGTTTTGTGAAAATGTCAGCCCACTGATGATTAGTGTCTACAAATTTAAATTCAAGTACACCCTTCTGAACATAGTCTCTTATGAAGTGATGCTTAATCTCAATGCGCTTTGCTCTAGAATACAATATTGGATTTTTAATAAGACAGATTGCAGATGTATTATCACAAAAGATAGAAATGTTACTCTTTTTTATCACGTAGTCTTCAAGTTGATATTTCATTTATAGAAGTTGAGAACTGCAACTTGCTGCTGAGATGTATTCAGCTTCTGTTGTTAAAAGTGCAATGGTGCTATATCTTTTGCTTGACCAAGACACAAGATTTGCTCCAAGAAATTGACAGCCTCCACCTGTGCTCTTTCTTTCAATTCGTTCTCCATCAAGTGCGATTCTCTTGGATCAGATTGAAATCTAGCACACAGGCAGACGCTGAACATAATATCAGGTCTTGAAGCTGTAAGATAAAGTAGAGATCCAATCATACCTCTGTACATTTTCTGATCTACCTTCTTACCAGTTTCATCTTTGTTAAGTATACAAGTGGGATGCATAGGCGTGCACATAGGCTTGCAATCAACCATCTTGAATTTCTTGAGCAATTCTTTGATGTATTTGCTTTGATATACATAAATACCATCATTGCATTGCTTAATTTGAATTCCAAGAAAGAATTTCAATTCTCCCATCATGCTCATTTCAAATTTAGCCTGCATTAACTTAGAAAATTCTTTGCAAAGGCTTTCATTAGTAGCTCCAAAAATGATATCATCAACATAGATTTGAACAAGTATAAAATGCTTGTTTGATGTTTTTCTAAATAGAGTGGTGTCTAGTTGACCTTTGGTAAAACTATTTTCCATTAAAAAGGAACTTAGTCTATCATATCAAGCTCTAGGAGCTTGCTTAAGACCATACAGAGCCTTTTTAAGCTTAAAGACATGTTCAGGAAATTCAATATCTTCAAATCCAGGAGGTTTTTAACATGGACTTCATCAGTTATAAAACCATTCAAGAAAGCCCTTTTCACATCCATTTGATAAAGAATTATCTCATGGTGTGCAGCAAATGAAAGTAAAATGTGAATTGCTTCTAACCTTGCAACAGGTGCTAAGGTTTCAGTAAAATCTATACCTTCTTCCTGTGAGTAACCTTGGGCAACTAATCTTGCTTTGTTTATTGCTGCTTACCATTTTCATCAAGCTTGTTTCTAAATATTCATTTTGTACCAATAGCTTGTTTATCTTCTGGTAGAGTGACTAACTTCCAAACATCATTTCTTTGGAACTGATTCAACTCTTCTTGCATTGCCAAAATCAAACATTCATCTTCCAACGCTTGATCAATCGTTTTAGGTTCCATCTCAGAGAGAAGTGCAAGATTTGCATGCTCTTTGAAAGAGGATCTTGTTCTCACTCTGTCTCCAGTATCTCCTATGATTTGATCTTTGCGGTGATTAATTTTGTATCTCTAACTCTTTCTGGATTCAGCTTCTGTCTGAGTAGAATCATGTTTCTGGTAGCCACCACCGGACGCTAAAGATGCAGGTTCACTATTTGTTGTTCCACTAATATCTAATTCTGAAAATAACTCATCTAGCTCTGACATGGCAGTGTCAGGCTTCTTGTCATCAAACTTGACATGAATGGATTCTTCCACTATCAAAGTTACTTTATTGTATATTCTAAAAGTTTTAGATCTTTCAGAGTATCCCAAAAAGATACCTTTGTCAGCTTTGGAATCAAACTTACCAAGTTAGTCCTTAGTATTTAGAATATAACATATGCAACCAAAGAAATGAAAATAGGAAATGTTGGGTTTCCTACCCTTCTACAATTCATATGGAGTCTTCTTCAAAATAGGTCTAATAAAGACTCTGTTTTGAATATAGCAAATTGTGTTTACTGCTTCTGCCCAAAAATGTTTTGCAATATCAGCTTCTTTGATCATGGTCCTAGCCATTTCTTGGAGGGATCTATTTTTTCTTTCTACATCACCATTTTCTTGTGGTGTTCTAGGGAGGAGAAATTGTGGGAGATGCCATTTTCTTCACAAAATTTTTGAAAGCTTTCATTTTCAAATTCTCCCCCATGATCACTTCTAATTGAAGAAATACAAATTCCTTTTTCATTTGGAACTAATTTGCAGAAAATAGTGAACACCTTGAATGACTCATCTTTGTGGGCAAGGAATCTAACCCATGTCCATCTAGTAAAATCATCAACAATGACTAACCCATATTTCTTTCCAGTTAAAGAGGTTGTCCTTATTGGACCAAAAAGATCAAAATGCAAAAGCTCAAATGGTCTAGAGGTTGAAACAACATTTTTAGAATGAAAAGAAGTTTTAACTTGTTTTCCTCTATGACATGCTTCACAAAAAGCATCAGATTGGAATTTAAGATTTGGTAAGCCTCAAATAAGACTATGCTTGTTTAATTTTGAGATCAATCTCAAACTGGCATGACCCAATCTTTTATGTCAAGTCCATTACTCATCTTCAATAAACATAAGACACTTGACATCTTGTTTTGCAAGTTCAGAAAGATCAAATTTATAAATATTTTGTTTCCTCTTTGCAGTAAAGAAAATAGAGTCGTCTTTCTTGCTTTTTACTGAACATCTAGTTTATGTAAAAATGACATCATAACCATTGTCACATAATTGACTTATGCTCAATAGGTTATGCTTTAGTCCTTCCACATAAAGTACATTATCAATAGAGGGAAGAGAGCATTTACCAATGCGACCAATTTCAACTATTTTACCTTTATGGTTTTCTCCGAACCAACAAATCCTTCTTCTCTAGGTCTTAGCTCTTGGAACATATACTTTTCTCCCGTCATGTGACACGAGCATCCACTGTCTAAGTACCAAGATAGGTGTGTTGACCTTGTTGCTAAGCATTTCTGCAATATAGACTATTTTGTCTTTTGGTACCCATATCTTCTTAGGTCATTTCTTGTTAGTTCTTGAAGGATACTTGTCTTTCTTAATCTTAAAAGCAGTACAGGCACTTTTCAAATGACCAGGTTTATTAAAGTAAGTATAATGCAAGCATTCACTGTGATCATTGGATTTATCAGATGCTAAATTTTCATTTTGTAAAGTGGGTTCATCTGATTTGTAACCAAGACTTTGAGTTGTCATTTTACTGACACCCCAAATCATTAAAGCTTACTTGCTTCGAGTTACACTCTCTGCAAGAAACTTTTGAAAGGCATATTCATAATCATTTGATTTACACTTAGGATTGCCTTTAGCTTCAGAACTTTCAGCTTGAGAGCTCCCAGCTTCTGGTTGCTGACTTGCTACCAGACACCGATTTTCAATTTTCAGCTCCTGGTTCTCTTCATTGAGCTTTGAGTTTTCATTATTCAAAACTTGAAATTCTTGTGATAATTTTGAAAATTTCTTTTTCAAAGTCTTATACTCAATGGAGAGAGCGACGGAATCCTTAAGGAGATCATCAAATGCAATTTGAAGTTCAGAGTAAGAATCACATATTATTACCTCTTCAACTTCTTCTTCAGAGTCTGAGTCAGTGTTTGCCATGAGGGCAACATTGCCTACTTCTTCATTTTCATCATCCTCAGAGGAGGATAAATCCAGATCTTCCCATGTAGCCATGAGACTTTTCTTCTTTCCCTTGAAAGAACTCTTTGTGGACTTTTCCTTAAGGTTAGGACATTTAGACTTGAAGTGTCCTGACTTTTTGCATTCATAGCAAATGACTTAACTCTTGTCTTTGCTTTCCTTCTTACACTTAAGATTTTGCAGACTATGTCAGAAACACTGTCATAAGTCTAGGTTACAAAACTATGTATCTTTGCGGACCTAATACAGAAATCGCATGCGATCTGTTGATTAGAGATGAGGGCACTAGGACTGTCAAAATTGGATTCGGTTGGAAGGAGTTCTGCAAACTAAACAAATTCAAAAAGGGCAACAAACCGAAGTTATAGTTCATTAATGTGAATTTGAACAATGTTGTCGTTGTGAAAAGAGTTTGAGTTATGTGAGTTTTATGGTACTTGTGTTTTTTGAGATATATTGGTTTTAGGGTACTCGTGTTTTTTGTATTCTGTGTCAAAAAATGTATATGTTGGGCAACTCTGGACAATTTCATGGCACAACAATGTGATGACTTTTTTGTAACTATGCATGGGACAAAATACTATATTATATATATAAAATATAGTATATATTATTGCTATCTTATTCACTTGCTAAATTACTATAATATTCTTTGTATGATATCGTTTATACATTTTCATCATTATAACTATAACTATTAATGATTTGTGTGTATGGTATTTAATAGCTTTGTATAGTTTATACCCGTCAATTATTTATTCATAGAACAATTGCACAACATATTTTTATTAATTATAGCAGTGACACTAATGGTCATATTACAACTGTCCTCGATGGGATTAGAACCCTGTCCCTTGGAGTTACAAGGTCAAGCTCTTACTACTGAGCTGACACCTCATGGACAGAACAATTGCACAACATTTTCATTGTTTACGAATTTTTATTACAATTGTTGTTTACCAATTTTTATTACAATTTCTTGTATTAAGCAAAGCAATCGACCCGTGCAGATGCATGGGTAAGGTACTAGTTAATAGAAACCCCTAAATATGAAACTAATTTTACAACCTAACTAACAGAAGCAATATGAACAAGGCTTTCTGTGACCCAAAAAATAATAATGTTGTTAAAGGCAACATACTATTTAATAAAACAGAACCATTACAAACACCAAGCCTTTTCTTGTCAAATCCAAAGTAAGACCCACAAAGAGTACAAATTTGTGTTTTAAAGATCTGTAACGACCAAAACAACATGTAATGACTAAATATGGATAAAGGAAGCTGTCAGCACTTCAGTCTCTTTTGCTTGCCATTTTTGCCGAACATTCCACCTCGTCCAACACAGTCATAAACTGTTTGGAATAAAGGATAAAAATTAGAAGAAAAATAAAACATTCAACAAATTAAATGTAACGTCCGTACAACAATAATAATTGAAATACGACAATATACATCAAAGCACTGGAATTACTAAAAATTTGAACTTGAATTACCAAAATACAAGTCCAAACTTAAACTATGTCATAAGTCTATATTTAGAATTTACAACATCATCCAAGTCTAAAGCTTGGGAAATACAAAACAAAATACCAACTTTATCTTTATAACAAAAGAGATAAGTACAATGCCAATCTAAAATGAACTAGAAATTATTAACTGCTTGGATCATCTATTTCTCTTCCTGTGGTACCTGCTTATCTGAAATAAAAGAGGAAAGGGGTGAGATTATAAAATCTCAGTGAGTTCTTCACGGACCCCTCACTAACACTCGCCACAATCACAATAACATCTTCTTAAAAATATTAAAGTAACATGACTATCTCATACAACAAGGATTGTTCGTGACAGCCAGGACATATCGTTTGGTAATAGTGGTACACCGCTCTGATACACTGAAGTAACAGTTGGGACTTGTCGTTACCTCACAGTGGTACACTACTCGGCACTTACAACCCTAAAAGTAACAGCCGCGACATGTTGTTTGGTAACAGTGGTACACTGCTCTGCTACACTGAAGTAACAGTCAGGATATGTCGTTATCTTAAAGTGGTACACCGCTCTGCCCTCATAACTTTAAGGGTGACAGCCGAGGATTTACCGCTGGGTATAAATAAACCACTGGGCTTTACCTCGCACTGAACAACTCTTATTAGAACTATTATATATAACCATAGACCTAACACTCTTACTTTAAGCTTTCATAGCATCAATGTTAAACAAAACTATTAATTTAAGTTATGCTCCCCTTATAGGGTTGAAATCCATCACTCTTAAGAGCCCAAATGATAGCATATAATCATAAGGCAACAAGTTAAAAACATAGGATTAAAAACCTCAAAGAAATAGGAAGCACGGCCTCCAAGTAACAGGAAGCACGGTCGTGCATGGCTTAAAATTGCACTGCACGCGAGTCGCGTGCGTCTGTACGCGTATCACGCGCATTTCGTAGGATCGTCTCTATTTGTCCGCGCGTCTCGCTCAGACCTGCAGAATTATGTAGAAACGTGATTTTTTTCATATTTCCAACTTCCAACTTGTTTTTCATTCAATTCAAACCAATAAAAATCAAGATTGAGACTCTAAATCAAGCGTACAACTTATATACAAGATCAAGAACCACTTATGACATATTCAAATCACAACAAAACATGATTAAACATATCATAACCAACATCAAAATGTTCTTTTTCTCATGGATCCTAAATCCCTTATCATGCATTTCCCAAACCCACATCTTGAATCAAGCAAACACACAACAACACAAGGAAAATGAAAACCCTAAGTGGTAGGTCTTATGGTTGCCCAAACCTCTAAGTGAGAAGAACTCACCTATAAACTCAAAGAAAATGAGCCATGGAGGTTGAAAACCTTGCTTTCCTTCCTCCTCTCCTCTTTTTCAAATCAAGCTCCTCTTTTCTCAAGCCAGGGCTACTCGATTTCTTCCCCAAAAGCCAAAGAACTCAGCTCAAAACTTCTTCTTAGGGAAAGATCTTGAAGAATCACACCATTTCCACTCTTTTTCTCAAAAACCCTTACCCCTTCTTCTTCTTCCTTTTCTTCTTCTCTTTTCCTTCTTCTTTCTTCCTCTTCCTTCTTTCTTTTCTAGGAGAAAATAAAACGTGGGAAGGAGAGAAAAGGAAAGTGAGCTTCACTCATAAGGACCATTTTGCCCCTCTTTTTCCTTAAATTCACACCTTGCCATTACTAGGCACACCCCTCATATTAATAAATACTACCCGATTTAATTACTCAACTATTAATTCAAAACATAAAATGCCTAAATTAATAAAGTTAAATAAATAAATTAATTGGGGTGTTACATTACTACCCACCTTTTAAAAGTTTTTGTCCTCAAAAACTAGACAAATACATACCTATTGAAATAGATACAGATATTGGTCTTGCATCTCTGCTTCGATCTCCCAAGTAGCCACCTCAGGAGTGGATCCTTCCCATATGACTTTCACCAAGGGAACGTTCTTGCTCCTTAGTGTCTTGACACTGCGGTCCACCTCTTGCATCGGCATAGGTTAGTATGTCAAATCTGACCTCAGGTATACCGACTCATGATCCAAGGGCTGATACGGATCAGGGATGTACTTTATGAGCTGTGACACATGAAAAGCATTGTGTAGACTGACAAGGATGGAGGTAGAGCAATTTGGTAGGCAACTGAACCGACTCTTTCAAGAATTTTGAAAGGACCGATATAACAAAGACACAACTTTTTGGCTTTCAATACCCTACTAATACCTATCGTAGGAACGACTTTTAGGAACACATGCTCTCCCTTCTCAAACTCAAGAGGTTTTCTTCTCCTATTGGCATAACTTTTCTGTAGACTTTGAGTCGTTTTCAGCCTATCCCTTATCTTCTTGATCTGATCAGTGGTTTCTTGGATTAGGTCAGGTCCTATCCATCTCATTTCTCCTACCTCAAATCAACATAGAGGGGTTCTACACTTGCAACCGTAGAGTGCCTCATACTTCGCCATGTCTATGCTAGCATGGTAGTTGTTGTTATAAGCAAACTCAATGAGTGCTAGATGCTCATCCCAACTTCCACCATCGTCTAACATACATGCTCTAAGCATGTCCTTTAGGGTTTGGATAGTTCTCTCCGTCTGACCATCTGTCTGTGGATGATAAGCGGTGCTCAGTCTCAATCTGGTCCCTAAGGCCAGCTGAAACTGCTTCCAAAACCGGGAGGTAAACTTAGGATCCCTATTAGAGACAATGCTAATGGGTACACCGTGGAGTCTAACAATCTCTCTAATATAGATCTGTGCCAACCTAGCGGTATTGAAAGTGGACATAATGGGGAGAAAGTGAGAAGATTTGGTTAATCTATCCACGATGACCCAAATGGAGTCATATCCAAATTGAGTACGAGGCAAGCCTGACACAAAGTCCATGGATATGCCCTCCCATTTGTGTTCTAGAATATCTAAGGGTTGAAGGGTACCTGATGGTCTCTGGTGCTCTATCTTGGTCTTCTGACAGACCAAGCACTGTGCTACAAACTCACCTACATCATTCTTCATTCTCGGCCACCAATACCTTTGCCTATGGTCGTGGTACATCTTAGTAGAACTAGGGTGTACTGAGAATCCATTCTTGTGGGATTCTTCAAGAATTTGATTCTTAATGACTTGATCGTTAGGAACACAAATCCTTTGATCAAAGAGAATAACATCGTCATTGGCTTCGGAGAATCCGATTTGGTGTCTCCTAGCTTGTAATTCACCATCTTGGCTTTGGGCATACCTAATTTGGTTTCTAAAACCACAAGTGATTCTAATAATTCTATCTCCTTAACCATCATCGAAGAGACGTGAAGAGACTTTTGGCTTAAGGCGTTGGCGACTATATTCGCCTTGCCAAGGTGATAATTTAACTCAAAGTCATAGTCCTTGAGGAACTCTAATCTCCTTTGCCTCATATTCAGTTCCTTTTGATCAAACAAATACTTCAAACTTTTATGATCATTGAATATCTCAAATCGGACACCATATAAATAATGCCACCAGATTTTCAGGGTAAAGACTATGGCTGTTAGCTCTAAGTCGTGAGCAGGATAGTTTTCCTCATGGGGCTTTAACTGTGTAGATGCATAGGCTACTGCTCGCCCATTTTGCATGAGAACACAACCCAAACCTTTACTAGAAGCATCACTATAAACCTCAAAACCTAAGGTCGGATCGAGAATAATCAAAACCGGTGCACTAGTCAACCAGAGTTTGAGCTCCAATGAAAGTGTTTTCACAGCTCATATCTCATACAAAAGGTTGCCCTTTTCGAGTTAACCAGGTCAAAGGAAGAACTAGCTGGGAAAATCCTTCTATTAACCTGCGATAATAACTAGCCAGTCCTACGAAACTCCTAACCTCCGTAATAGTAGTCGGTCGCTCCCATTCGAGAACGGCCTCTACTTTACTGGGATCAACAGTCACTCCCTCCTAGGAAATGACTTGTCCTAAGAACTTGATTACGATGAGCCAGAACTCACACTTTTTTGGTTTTGCAAACAGATGGTTCTTCCTAAGAGTGCTCAAAACAATCCTAAGATGTTCCTCATGCTCTTGAGGATTCCTAGAATACACCAGAATATCATCTATGAATACCACGACAAACCGGCCAAAGTAAGGTCTAAAAATTATGTTCATATAATCCATAAAGATAGCTGGAGTATTTGTCAATCCAAATGGCATAACAACATACTCATAATGGCCATACCGTGTCCTGAACGCAGTTTTTGGCACATCCTTAGCCTTGACTCGAATTTGGTGGTATTCTGACCTCAGATTAATCTTAGAGAATACTGAAGCTCCCCTAAGTTGGTCCAACAGGTCATCTATCCTAGGAAGTGGATACTTGTTCTTAATTGTGACCTTATTAAGTTGTTGGTAATTTATGCACAACCGCATACTACCGTCTCTCTTCTTCACTAGGAGAACGAGGGCTCCCCATGGTGAAGCACTAGGCCTAATGAATCGCTTAGCTATTAGATCCTCTAATTGAACTTTAAGCTCCTGCAATTCTAAAGGCGACATTCGATAAGGGGCTATAGAAATTGGTCCGACTCCTGGAATCAATTCTATTGAAAACTCTACTTCCTTTTCTGGAGCTAAAAGGTAATTTTCTCTGGAAACAGATCCAAGAATTCATTAATCACCAAGATGGTGGTTAAGTCTAGTCCAACCTATGTGGTTGAAGAGAGTAGCAAGATGTATCCTAATTGTCCTCCCTCTAGGCATTGGTTTAACTGAGACACACTGGCCATCTCCTCTAGACACATCTGGTTGATCATAGACTCTACAGATGGAAACTCAATGGTTCTGGAAAAACAATTCAAGATCACTTGGTTGGCTGAAAGCCAATCCATCCCTAAGATTACATCAATTCCCTTCAAGGGTAGACAAATCAAATTGACTGAAAACATCCTTCCTTGAATTACAAGAGGACAACTCTCGCAAATCAACGATGTGGAGATACTACCTTCTGCTGGTGTTTCAACAGTCATCGGAAAGGGTAAAGAAGAAAGATACAATCCTAACCTCTGGGCACACTTACCAGAAATGAAAGAGTGTGTAGCACCAAAGTCATACAGAACAACCAAAGGGTTTTCATGTAGAAGGCATGTACCTTTAATAAGATTCTGTACACCTTTAGCCTTTTTGTTACTGAGAGTTTGAACACGCCCTTGACTTAGAACCTGCTCCCGTGTTGAGCTTGGGACAATCCTTTATATAGTGGTATGGTTTCCGGCATAAGAAACAGACGTTCTTCCTTTCTATACATTCCCCTCGGTGGTATTTTCCACATTTTGGGCAGGCACCAGGTGTTGTTGCCACATATTGTTGCACTTGCTTACCTTTACCTTGGTTTCCCTTAGTCTTCAATTGTGGAGGAGTTTTGCTCTCATCCTTCTACTTTTGCCACCTTGATTTTCTATCATCATAAAGCTTCTTCAAGCTTTCTTCGGCCACATAACTTCGGTGAACCACATTGGCAAAGCAGGGGAAGTCTGTTTTGGAGAGATTGTTTTGGATGTCCGGCCTCAGACCCCACTTAAAGTGGTTAATCTTCCATGAATCATCCTGTGCACCCCGGGTATATGAGGAATACCTGACTAACTCCTCAAACTTACTCACATACTCCTCAACTGTAGAATTTCCCTGTTGCAAATGAATGAAGTTTCTATCCATCTTCTCTTTAACAGTTTGAGGGAAATACTTTTCCATGAAAACTATCCGAAAATTCTCCCAAACTAAAGGTATATCCTGGTCCACCATATAAGCATGTGCCCCTTCCCACCAGTTCTCGGCTTCTTTTGCCAACATGTGAGTGGCGAAGTTAACTTTTTGCTCTTCAGTGCATTGAACTACCTTGAAGATCTTTTCCATGGCTTCCAACCAATGTTGGGATGCCATGGCGTCTGCTTTACCAGTGAAGGTCGGGGGTTTCATCTTGTGAAACTTGAAGAATATCTGGTTAATATCCTCTTGTGGAGCCGGTGGAGGTGGAGGTTGTTCAGGAACTTGTTGTTGTTGTTGGATGAAGTGTTGAACCAAATTATTGGTGGCTTAATTTTGGTTCCTCATAACTTCATTTTGATTTCTCATGGCTTCATTTTGGTCCCTCATCATTTGCATCATGTCCATCCAACGAGCCTCCTCCGCAGCTCGCCTACCGCGTCTTCCCCCTCGCCTTCCATGTCCATCTGCCATATTCTGCATGCACGGTATAAGATATTAAGTTGATCAGGCTTAATAATCGATACTAAGTACAAGAATACAGATAGGAATTTTCAAGCAAGAGGAAATCCACACTACTAGACCACAGTCCCTAAAGGACTAAATTGCTCTGATACCATAATGTAACGCCCGTACTCTAATAATAAATGAAATAAGACAATATACATTAAAGCATAGGAATTACTAAAAATTTAAACTTGAATTACCAAATACAAGTCCAAACTTAAACTATGTCATAAGTCTATATTTAGAATTTACAACATCATCCAAGTCCAAAGCTTGGGAAAATACAAAACACAATACCAACTTTGTCTATATAACAAAAGAGATAAGTACAATGCCAATCTAAAAAGAACTAGAAATTATAAACTGCTAGGATCATCTATTTCTCTTCCTTTGGTACCTGCTTATCTGAAATAAAAGAGGAAAGGGGTGAGATTATAAAATCTTAGTGAGTTCTTCACGGACCCCTCACTAACACTCGCCACAATCACAATAACATTTTCTTAAAAATATTAAAGTAACATGACTATCTCATACAATAAGGATTGTTCGTGACAGCCGGGACATATTGTTTGGTAACAGTGGTACACCACTCTGCTACACTGAAGTAACAGTCGGGACGTGTCGTTACCTCATAGTGATACACCGCTCTGCACTTACAACCCTAACAGAAACAGTTGGGACATATCGTTTGGTAACAGTGGTACACCGCTCTGCTACACTGAAGTAACAGCCGGGACGTGTCGTTACCTCACTGTGGTACACCGCTCTGCCCTCATAACTTTAAGTGTGACAGCCGAGGATTTACTGCTGGGTATAAATAAACCATTGGGCTTTACCCCGCACTGAACAACTCTTATTAGAACTATTATATATAACCAAAGTCCTAACACTCTTACTTTAAGCTTTTATAGCATCAATGTTAAACAAAACTATTAATTTAAGCTATGCTCCCCTATAGGGTTGAAATCCTTCACTCTTAAAAGCCTAAATGATAGCATATAATCATAAGGCAACAAGTTAAAAACATAGGATTAAAAACCTCAAAGAAATAGGAAGCACGGTCTCCAAGTAATAGGAAGCACGACCTAGCCCGTGCGAAGCACGGTCGTGCATGGCTTAAAATTGCACTGCGCGTGCGTCGCATGCATCCGTATGCGCATCACGCGCATTTCCCAAGATCGTCTCTATTTGTCCGTGCGTCGCGTGCATCCGTATGCGCATCACGCGCGGGCCTGCAGAATTATGCAGAAACAAGATTTTTTTCATGTTTCCAACTTCCAACTTGTTTTTCATTCAATCCAAACCAATAAAAATCAAGATTGAGACTCTAAATCAAGCATGCAATAACATGGTCATCTCCTGGCTTCAGCGCTCTCTTTCAGAAAACATTGCAAAATCAATTCTCTGGTGTGATCGAGCATCACTAATTTGGAAAAGTCTTGAAAAATGATTTTCTCAAGGGGACATATTCAGAATTGCTGATATACAAGAAGATTTGGCTCGATTTCACCAAGGTACACTAGATGTGTCATTCTATTTTACTCAATTAACTACTATGTGGGAAGAGATTGAGAATTTTTGCCCTATTAGAGATTGTATCTGTGCAATTCAATGCACCTGTGGTGCTGCATCTGATTGGAGAAAATATAAAGATCAAGATAAAGTGATCAAATTCTTGAAAGGTCTCAATGAACAATTTGCTGTTGTTCGTTCCCAAATCATGTTGATTGATCCTCTACCACATGTGGATAATGCTTTCTCATTAGTAATCCAACAGGAAAGGCAATTTTCAACCACTTTGAGTGATAACTGTACTGCTAATCAGTCCCTGGTTAATCAAGTGCAGCAAACCAGTAATAACAATTTTAATAGAGGATCATCAAATTATAGGGGCAGAGGAAGAGGCAATGCTACTGGTGGCAGAGGTTCCAGATTGTGTACACATTATGGGAGGACCAATCATACCATTGACACATGTTTCTTGAAGCATGGCTATTCTCCTGGTTATCAATATAGAACAAAATCTGGAAATCAAGATCAAAATTCTGCCAATTTTGGTAGTGCAAACTCTGTTGTTGCCATAACTTCTGCTCCTAATCAAATGCCTCTAAATGCCATACAAGAGCAGTACCAACAGATTCTGAAGCTTCTTCAACAATAAAATTTACAGACTCAACCAACCTTGCCTCAGCCTAATGTCAACTCAGTCTATAGTCTCACTTCAGCAGCTTTTAATTCCTCATCCACACCCTCAAATGGTAAGAATTTTGCTCACTGGGTCATAGACTCAGGAGCAACCGACCACATTACCTTTTCACTTCAAAACTTTACATCGTATCATACTATAACACCTAAGTCCATGACATTACCCAATGGCAATTCCATCATCACTACCGCAGCAGGCATTGTCCATATATCACCCTCCTTAATCCTTCACAATGTCTATTACATTCCTAATTTCCATGTCAATCTTATTTCTATGTCCACTATTTTTAATTCTCTTACATGTTATTTTGCATTCTTTCCTAACCATTGTTCTATTTTACAACTTCTCACCCAGAGGATGACTAGTGCGGCTAAAAGGATTGGAGGGCTGTATGTGATAGAAGCTACATCTCCTCCACAAGATATTAATTCTGTTTCTGGTTCTTTCTGTCACTCTGTCACAAAGAATTCTAATAACTCTGACTTAGCCAATGTGTGGCATAATAGATTAGGACATATTCCTCATCATATACAAAAATTTATCTCAAATACTTTTCCATTTGTACCACAATCAATCTGTTTCTCCTTGTGATATTTGTCATTTTTCCAAACAAAGAAAGCTTGCATTTCAAAATAGCAATAGTTGTTCAAATGCTACCTTTGATTTACTGCATGTTGACATATGGGGGGGCCTTATGCCACTCCTTCCATTTCTGGTCACAAATATTTCTTAACATTGGTAGATGATTTTAGTAGGTTCACTTGGATTATTCTTACGAAAAATAAAAGTGAAACTAGAATACATCTTACTAATTTTCTTTCCCATATTGAAACTCAATTTCATAAAAGACTTAAGTGCTTGAGAAGTGATAATGGCAATGAATTCTTGATGACTGATTATTACCTTTCTAAGGGAATAATTCATCAAAGATCTTGTGTTGAAACCCCTCAACAAAATGGCATTGTTGAGAGGAAACATCAACATATCCTCAATGTTGCTAGAGCTCTCTCTTTTCAATCCCATTTACCAAATAATTTGTGGCACTTTTCTGTTCAGCATGATGTACATCTCATTAATAGGATTCCTACTCCATTATTACAACATAAAACACCCTATGAAATGCTTCATCAACAACCTCCCACTCTATTACATCTAAAAGTGTTTGGTTGTCTTGCTTATGCTTCTACACTTTAAAACCATAAAACAAAATTCCAACCTAGAGCCAGGAAAACCATTTTTCTTGGTTATAGAGAGGGTACCAAAGGTTATGTTTTATATGATCTCTAAACTCATGAGTTCTTGGTTTCTAGGAATGTCATATTCTATGAATCTGAATTTCCTTTTTCATCCACTTCTTCACATTCCTCTTCACAGAATTCCTTTCCTCATGTTTCTCTAGACACTACTAATCTTTCTTATGATCCATTGGACCCTCCTCTTTCAACCATTCCTGCTCATTCTGGTGCTCAAACAAATTCTGCATGTTCTGCATCTGCAGAATTACCTAGTGCAGATTCTGTTTCTGCATCTGCAGCATTACCTAATGCAGATTCTGTTTCTCAGCAACAAGTCAGTTCACGGCCTCCTATGGTCACCAAACAATCTACAAGGATCAAAAGCAGACCTAAATATCTTGAAGACTATCACTGCAACCTTCTCACTTTTTCACTGCTCGATTCATCCTCAGGTAACAATCTTTATTCCTTATCTTCACTTTTATCTTAACCAAATTATAATCCTTCCTATAAGAATTTTTGCCTAGCTGTCACAACCACCCCTGAACCCAAAACCTATGCCCAAGCATCTAAACTTGATTGTTGGAAGACACCTATGGAAGCTGAACTGCATGCTTTTGCAGCCACAAATACATGGTGCACTGTTGACTTACCTCATGGCAAAATTCCCATAGGATGTAAATGGGTTTATAAAGTTAAGTATCATGCAAATGGATCTATTGAGAGATACAAAGTCGTTTAGTTACCAAAGGTTATACTCAAATGGAGGGGGTAGACTATTTTGACACTTTTTCTCCAGTGGCAAAAATGACCACTGTTCGGACTTTATTGGCCTTGGCAGCACTCAAGGGCTTGTTTTTTGAGCAATTAGATGTTAATAATGCATTTTTGCATGGTGATCTCAATGAAGAAGTGTATGCAGTTGCCTCCTGGTCTTCAAGTACTTAATTCTGTTTCTTCCACTCCAAAAGTATGTAAGTTGCACAAGTCTTTGTATGGATTGAAGTAAGCTAGTAGGCAATGGTACTCTAAACTTTCTGCAACCCTTGTATCTCTCGGTTACTGACACTCTAATGCTGATTATTCTTTGTTTACAAAGGTCTATGGCTCATTTCATTGCCCTCTTTGTATATGTAGATGACATTGTACTATCAGGGGATGATTATGCAGAAATTCAAGATGAACAATTTAAGATCAAAGACCTTGGCAAACTCAGATTTTTCCTTGGATTGGAAGTTGCTAGATCCAAGAGTGGTATTTTTTTCAATCAACGCAAGTATGCTTTAGAACTTCTTGAGGATTGTGGCCAACTTGCAGTAAAGCCATCCACAACTCCTTATGATTCCTCATTGAAAATTCATTCTTCAAATTCTGCTCCCTATGTAGATGCCTCTTCTTATAGAAGATTAATTGGCCGGCTCCTATATTTGATCACTACCCGACCATACTTGTCTTTTGCAGTCCAACAATTGAGTCAATTTGTCTCAAATCCTCAACAAGTCCATTACCAAGCAGCTTTAAAAATATTGAAGTACTTAAAAGCATCACCTGCCAAAGGTATCTTTTATTCTGCATCCTCTGAAATCAAGTTGTCTGGCTTTGCAGACTCAGATTGGGCAAGCTGCCCTGCTTCCAGAAGATCAGTTTTGGGGTACTGCGTTTTCATTGGATCATCTTTGATATGTTGGAAATCAAAAAAGCAATCTACTGTGTCTCAATCCAGCACTGAAGCAGAATATAGAGCATTAGCTCTACTAACCCGTAAACTTCAATGGTTGTGGTTCCTCTTTGATGACTTGCACATTAGTTTCTCCTAGCCTGCTTCTGTCTATTGTGACAATAAATCGGCTATTTACTTAGCTCACAACCCAGCCTTCCATGAGAGGACAAAGCATATCGAAATAGACTGTCACATCATCCGTGAGAAGATTCAATCTGGTCTGCTTCATCTTCTTCCGGTTCCATTATCTTCTCAGTTAGCTGATGTTTCAGTTCATTAATCTCCAAGCTTGGCCTTAGTGATTTGCACAGTCCAGCTTGTGGGGAGGTATCAGCAGTATTAGGCGAGTGAGTTCAATTAGCTCACTAGTTAGTTAGTTAGTTAGTTAGTTAGTTAGTTAGAACCATGGTTAGTGTGGTTAGTTATTTAACTACTCCTAGTTTTATATCATCTAATTAATGTAACTGGAGTTAGTCTTGATTAGTTGTTGATAGCTGTCATTATAACTAGTATATATTAGTCATTGTAACAGTGTATCATTTACGATTTCACATAATGAGAAAACTCCTTCTTCATCTCTTCTCTGCTTTCTCTGCTTCTCTGCACATTCTGCATTTTCTCAATAGACAGAAGCATCAACCTTTCTAGTGTCTGTATTTGTATTTGACACCTTTAGATTGCTTACACCAAAGTCCTCATTTTCAACCTAGCTCCACATCATAAAATTTGTCAACCACAACTAACATGATTAATTTATAGTGTTTTAACTCAAAGTAAAAAATATTAAATCCGACTTCAGTAACCTATTTTGTTGTTCTTTTATTAATCGAGTCTTGTGTTGAAACACCAACATTAAAGCCTTTTCTCTGATGCTTACTGCCACAACTCTTATCAACATCCTGTACTACCATAGTATACACAAATTCTGTAAATAACAACAAACATGGACAAATCAAAACACATATCAAATGATCAGTGGAAACATGCCTCATATCTATCATTTGATACCGCAACAGAATCTATGTCATGATTCATATCATGACTTATTAACACCTGCACATAAACCAAATAATTTAAAAAAATAAATTAAATAAAATAATAAAAAAAGCACAATAATCAACTTACATTTAAACTCTTTGAGTCATTATCAGATTCGCCAGGTGAAATCTCCACCTCGTCTTCCAATTGAAAATCACGTCCTGCTAGTACTGGACACTTTCGTATTGTGTGACCAGTTCTTCTATAATGCGAACACCGTTTCTTCTTCTTGAATGATTTTTTCTTACGAGGGGCACCTTTGGTCTTCACAATTAGTGGATCACCAACAACGGATGAATTGGACTTAAGCTTGCCATTGCCATTGCCGTCACGAAGCCTATTTATCTTGTCACACAAACTATAAATTCCTTCCAGAGCTTCTCTATAATCATTTGCTTGTTTACAAGAAACATCGCATAGATTATTGAATGCAGCAGAAAGTGCACCTCGACGGAACATGAACATTTTTTCATCATCATCTTCTTGGGAGGTAAATGATGAGATGCGATCAGCCTTTGCAGATTTAGTCCACCTTTTACAAATAAGCCTATCTGGAAACATATCCATATTCTCATGCTTCATGGCACAAATAATGTGGGAACATGGAAGTCCTCAACGTTCAAAGCATCTACAATCACATAAAAATTTAATCTGCAACTTGTCAAAATGAACCAAAATCACTGAATCTTTGTTTTGGAATCTAGTAATCTTCAACATGACATTGTTGCCAACCTCAGTTCGTTCAACAACTTTTAATGCAGCAACATCCTCTATCGCATTTTTTACTTCTTTAAACTTTTTACTTGTATATATCTTTGAAGCTCGGAGCTCAATCCCTTGCAATGCAGTTGCCAGCACAGGTTGATAATAGAAAGATTTGAAATCGGACATTAATTCATTATGCCTGTATTCTTTGACAGCTCTTTCAAAATTATGCAAAAAATCCACGAGGCTGTTTTTGCATTCAACATACTTCTTGATAAATGAATTCACACCTTCACAAATTGATGTGGTTCTAATTCCACAGAAAAATTACTCTCGCATGTACACACTACCCCACATTCTCTTCATTCGATAAGTTTTTTTAATCCATTTGTTGTTTGATACACCATAACTATCAATAACCCTCTTCCACCTGGATTCAAACTTCTCAGGTGTATAATGAGAATACATCAATGACTTAAACTCTTCCAAGAATTTTGGATTCTTCACATGCTCACAAGCATTTTGATGTAGATGCCATGAACAAAGACGATGCATTGAAATTGGAAACACAACTTTAATAGCTTTTCTCATTGCTTTATCCCCATCAGTAACCAATGCTTTTGAATGTTTACCATACATTGCTTTTGAAAACATACTTAACACCCACAATTATGTCTCTATTTTTTCATTGGAAACTAAAGCACATGCAAATATTGTTGTCTCTCCATGATGGTTGTACCCATAAAAAATAACAAGGGGCTTGTGATACCTGTTCTTCCTATAAGTGGTGCCAAATGCAACCATGTCTCCAAAACATTCGTAGTCAAACCTGCTTGTCAAATTGCCCAAAATAAATTTTCTAGACGTCCATCATCTGTAAAGGTAAACTCTGAAAAAAAACATTGTACCATTATCAGCTTTACCCTAGAAATAACTCAAAGCAGCAAAAGCATCCCCATCTTCTATTTTAACCCTACCTTCATGATCAATGTAGTTATATAAGTCCTTTTTGATAAATCCAAGACCTGTGTGACCACCTTTCTGATCCATCATAAAACCCAATATATGACAAGTTCTAACACATTGTGCATGCAAGCCACTAACAAGCTCTTTATCAGCTTCACTCAATTGATGATACTTCGGAATCAAATGAACAAGCCGAGTTGGAGTTAAATCATGGTTATGAGAGGGTTCAAAAACAGAAACTCTCCACTTCCTAACAAGAAAATCATAAGCTACTCGAAGCCTCGCACGACAACCCGATCGAGTAGTTGGACTCGAATATCTAGCTTCGTCCTCATTCAACTTATGTTTCTTACCACTCTTACCCTCTTTGTTACAAACTAGTTGACGTACAACGATGTTCCCATTGTAATCACGTTGAACATCATCCTTTCTTATAGCAAACACATGGAATTTTGCATACCTTTCATAAAATTCTATAGCTTCTCTCTCTGTTTCGAATTCCATCCCCCTTATATCATCATTTGACACTTCACTAATCCTTTTGTAACCATCTGATTCCTCTTTCCCTTCCTCACTACGCACACCATTACCACTATTAATTTCTACATCTTCCACACTTGTATCAACATCCACAGAAGAAGTACTGTTGGTAGCCATTTGGAATTTCTCTACAACGAAAAACAACCATATTACAAGAATATTACAGTTAACAAATGAACCAAACATACTAACTATCTCACTTACAATGATATAATCTGATAATCACAGATTGGATTACAATATATAGTTGATGTTAGCTGAATAACTATTGTTTAAATATCTAATTCAAGTCTGTTTGATTGGATTACTATCTACATTGACATATAAACAGCTTTGACATAGCTATTCAATAAAGGAACTTGTAGCACAATTCAAAAAACATAATATAGACAAACCATTAATACTGATATCAAAGTTCACATTAAACTTAAATAAAAAAAGGTGGTGTTCAGTTTAACACATAAATTTCGTGACCAAAGACATATACAGAAAGCTCTGTTCGTGCATACCAGAAAGCAAAGGCGAATAACAATGCCAACAAGGCTGTTGCGGGAAAACAGGGGAAGAAGAGGGGATACAATTACAACCTCCTTTCGAAATTAGACCGCCAATAAAAAAACAAATGCAATAGCATAAGAAGATGAACAGGCTAAACAGGCATATACATTGGTAGAGATGAAATTCAAATTTCAATTGAAGAAGAAGGCAAATTGGTTAATGGAGTGAGTGGGGAGCATTTGATTACATTGGGAACATGAAGCACATAACTTCAAGTCAGCCACTATCGTTAATGCATAAGGGGCTAATGTGAAAATAACGAAAACTAAATCACCGAATATGTAAAGAACACTCTTATGTGTGACATGGCTAGTGGGAAACACCTGGCCGCATTCCATTGAATACACATCAGTTGGGCAACCTTACCCAACTTTCATCAAAGGCAACGAAGAATTCACCTTGTCGTAAATATATTGTGGAGTATAATGATGCATGAGTGATGCACACAGCATTAATTTGGAGGTAAATTAGAATAAAATAATTAGTGTTGCATGAAAAAATAAAACAACTTATTTTGAGTCATTTTTTTTTGCTAAAACGACACTCATTTTGAGATGGAGAGGATAGTTTACAATAATTAACCCAATTAAGTTTTATGGAATCTTACTAAAAAAATCATTAATAATACATTTAAGGATCCTTTCACAGGTAAGGATTACACATCTCGATTTCGCGGTGACTTTGTAGCTTCGGATGACACATATCGATTACATATTTATTTTTAAGGTTTGGATTACACATGTTGATTAATAAAACTTTGTGATTTCTTGGTTTGATTCCTGACCACAATTATTTAGGTAAGAATCCCGATGTTAATAGTATAATAATTTCGAATTGAACTGTATAATCAATTAAAATTCAAATGAAGCCAAAAGTCTTTCATTCAATTAATGTGTCAATCATTCAAATCCTTTCCAAATTTACCTATCCAAATTCATGTCTACTTAATATGAAATATTTTTCTTGGGTTCTTTGTTCTTTTAGCATTTTTTTATGGTGTTCTTTTAGCTTGATGAGCCAAGAATGAAAGAAAAACTTTCACATGAAACAGAGTAACGAGTCTTAAAATAAAAAGCTTTGTCATGCAACAATAAACAAATAACAAACATATATAATCCATGTATCCTTTTCAGAGAATGGTTATATATTTAGTCAAATCCTTTTAAAAATATACTAAGTTACATTTGGGTATTACATTCAGTCAAATTAATGAGACACAAGAATGCAAAAGGGGAATGAATATGGAATGATCTTCTGGTTTCTAACGAGGACACAAAATTCAGGTATTTAACTTTGTTTGCTTCCAAGTATGTAAAAACAATTTTTTTAAAATTTAATTAATAAATATTCTCTCTCCCCTAATTAAAACTTGATATTTTTATATTAGATAACAAATAAAAGGATTTTTTCCATCATGATTCAAATTTGAATTTTTTAGAATTTGGTAAAAATTTAAAAATAAAAAATTATAATTTTAAGGATCAGGTATAAAAAAATGGGGAAGTTTTTTTCCCCTCTTTTCCATAATTCAAATTTGATATATACTTTTAAGATTAGGCATAAAATGTCTTGATTTTACCTTAGTTTTGATTCCTTTGTCCTTAGAATTAGGTAATGAAGTTTGAAAATTTGATTTTTAATCTTTAGGATTATAATGGTGTACTTTAAAAGAAGAATATAAATAATTCATCATCAATTTGATCTCTTTATTATTATATAAGACCTTAACCCTAATCCGACCTTAACACACAAAAAAAACATTTTCATACATAAAACACTACACGTGGGAATATAATTTTACAAGAAAGCAATAGAGGGAATTATACTTAAAAATAAATTTCGATTAATTCACGAGGATGAGCATTTTTCATGCAAGTTTGAAATTTAAAAATTGATAATTTTTATATAAATTATTGTCCCTTTTCTTTCTTATTGATAATATTTGTTAAATATAAACATTTTTTTCATATCAAATATTTATATTCTACCAACATCAATCACCACGTACACGGCACGCACATGTGATGCTTTTTCCATTTGTTACAAGAGGTAAATATATTTTATGTAGAGATAAAAAAAATTATATAAAATCGTATTAATATTTAGAGATAGTTACTTACGTCACAAATAAATGAACAACTTTACATGAAGGCACATTAAATTTCTAGACCATATAAATAAAACACAACAACAAAAGAATACAAATATACCACAGAGACATAAATATTTTATATAAAAGCATATTGATCTTTATACAAATCTATTTATGCTTAAAATATATAGTAGAAATATATTATAATATTGGACATTTACATGAAATAACATTATTATCTACGTTCATATGCATGAAATTTTAGTAGATAAAATGTGCTAATTTAATATCATACACTATGCGTAGCACGAGCCATCATGTTATAGAAATGTTATTAATATTTAATGTAATATAAATTATTGAATAATACTTTTATTCTAAATTATTTTAATTTTTATTCTTAGTTCATACAAAGGTACACTAGTGTCTATGTCATAGAAGTATAAATAGAACATGAAAACTTAAAAGTAAAAATATATCACACAGAGATGAATATTTTACCTAAAAACGTATTAATATCTCCGTACAATTCTATTGGTACTTTAATTATATAATAAAATTTTATTACATGTACCAAAAAAAAATTATTAAAAGGATATTGAACATTTTACATGAAAAAATATTATTATTTTATTTACTATAAATGAACATTTTAATAAAAATGATACATTAATATAATTTTTTTGTTAGAAAGTTTATAATTGTTTTAGATATATATTGTGCGTTGCACGATACTCTATATATATTGTAAAAAAAATTATTAATTATTTTTTAATCTAAGAAAATTTCAAATTTCTTTAGTATAATATATATCGAGAAAAACTCAAGTCCCACATCGATTAGGGATAAGGTATGAAAATAGTTTATAAGAATAGGCACCCTCACATTATAAGTCGGTTTTTTATGGTTGAGTTAGACCCAAAATCTAACATGGTATCTGATTTTAGGCTGAATCCATCAGGCCACCCATTATATTATCCAAGCACCAAGCCCAATAGTGTTAGGCGTGATGGGGTGTATCAGGAAAAACTGAAGTCTCACATTGACTAGAGATAAGGTCTAAAAATAGTTTATACGAATAGACACTCATCACCTTACAAACCGACTTTTGAGGTTGACTTAGACAAAAAATATAAAAGTATATAAAGCATAAGAAAGAGGATAGACATTTTACAATAAAACATAGAAAAATTACACTCAACACAATATTTTACACGAACAAATCATTAATATTTATATGTATATTGATTATTATAGAAATTAAAGATAAAACATTATACATGGAACAAAATTCAACATGAAAGCAATGAGAAGATTTAGACTTAAAGATAAATTTCAGTTAATTCACGAGGATGGGCATTCTTCATACAAGATTAAAATCTAAAACCTTTACTATACAAATTATTGTTCTTTTCTTTCAATTTTTGTTAGTATACAAATGTTATTATTATTTTTGCTAAATTAACTAACAAATGTTTTTTTTAAAAGAACAAACTTACTTCATTTCATTCAAAATAAGTGCTTCAATACATGTTGGAATAAAATCAAAAAAGTGGCTACAAGCATAGAATCTTGACACTCTTGCCAATGAGTGAGCGACAAAATTCGTTTGTCTCCTAATTAAACTAGCCCCATAGTTTTGAAAAGATCTCAGACTCGCTTTACAGGCGTCTATAAGGGTCCCAAACTCGGTTCTGGAGCTAGTAGTCCCCTGAATGCCATCATCACTGCCTTGCAGTCAAATTCAATTACTACTTTGTGGATTCCTAACTCCGATAACCATTTAATAGCCTCAACTAGATCCCATGCCTCTGCCTCCTGAGGTTGTGGCCTCCCTGTGAACCAGGCGTGTGAGCCTTCACAAAAGCCCCCTGATCATCCCGGAGACACATGCCCACACCAAATTTGTTTTGCTTCGTGAAAAGTGCAGCATCCACATTACACTTCAGTGCACCTCTATCCGATTTGACCCACTGAATAATGTTCTCCATGTGTTGTCTCCCTGTTCTCCCACATGTTATTATTAAAAATAATAATTTATTTTTCATATCAAATATCTGAATTCTTCTAATGTCAATTATTCCCGTACATGCCATGGTTCAATTATTCTAGTTATTGTACAAACACATGAAGTATACTATTGCCATAGCATGTTAATTACTCCAATATCGGTAAGATATGCATGAAGAGTTAAATTTACTAAACTTCGTATTCTGTAACCTAAAACTTTTATTAAAATAGGGGAAAAAAATTAAATCATCTATGGATAATCTTTACAAACCGTAGCATATTCCATGAAGATTACAATTTCCAACCATTTAATTTAAAAAGCTTTTCTTTTTGACAGAATTTGATTTAAAAGCTCATGGTTGTCGGTTTTCGTTTAGACATTACAATTTCTTCGAAAACTCCTCCCAAACAAAGGCATATATGCTAATGCTGTGTCACAACCCCATCATATATAGATCCAACAGTTTTTTTTAAGCTTAGGATCTCAACAACTGGCAAACAGAATCAAAATGAATGAACATTTCCCGAACACTGCATGTTTATTTATTTATTTATTTATTTTGGTACAAACACTGCATGTTTATTAATTATTAATTAGATTGTTTAAGAATATTGCTCATTTCAAATTAAGTATAACAAAGACATTGATCTTAAGCTTCCAAATAACTTAAATTGGTACCTAAAGCACAGGCCCGTTTTTGAGATTTTAGTGGCCCAGGGCGAATCTATAAATTGGGCCCCTAACTAGTAAGTAGTGTAAAAAAATTGAATTTTTAGCATACGAAAAAGAATTGCTTGAAGATGATACTTTTATTATGTTAACAAACAACTTAAATTCCATACAAAAAGTAAGGTATTTTTATTTAATATTCAAATACTTATACAAAACAATTTCTACGAGCATTTCTAGAAGCAAAGTCCCTAATAATAGTGTCTATATCAATATGCTCTAACATATTTTTCTCAATACATAAAATGGCTAGACCATTCAACCTTTCTTGCGACATTGACGATCTTAAATAGTTTTTCAATAATTTTAACTTCGAAAAACTTCTTTCGGCTGATGCAATAGTCACCGGCAGAGTTAAAAGGATTCGATAAGCTTAATTGAAACATTTGGATAACAATCTGCGGCTTTGACGACCTCAAGAATTTCAAATGCTGACATCAACACATTTGGCAAAGTCATCTGCAACACTTTCAATTCAGAAAAGAGATCATCTGCATCAATATCAGACAAATCATTATGAGAAAAGGCAGTCTTAAAATTTGTGCAAGATTTTCTTAATTCATCATTATCCAATGATTTCAACCTTTTTGCGTCAAATAAAAATCCAAAAATACTTTCAAACACCTCCAATTGCTCAAATCTATTTTTCAATGAAGTTATTGCCATATCAACAACCACTAAAAAATAATTGACTCTAAAAGATTCCTCGGTGATTGTATTTCTTCATCATTACTATTCTCGTCATATTGTCTTTTCCTAAAGACACGACGCTTTGTTGGAAGTGCTGGCTCTATGTCCATATCAGATGCAAGGCTTTTAGCAATATTCATGCTTGATTCAAAGCCTTCATTTCTATATTTCTCAAAGTACAATAATATACCTTCCACTTCTTTCATTGTAACTCCAATGCACATAGATTTAGATTGCAACTTCTTACTCACAATGTTAATAGCAAATAAGATCTCATACCAAATCACCATGCCAAGTAAAAATTCAAAGCTCGCAAGAGAGTTAGCCAAACTTTCAGCTTCACTTTTTGTCTTAGCATCATCGCCACTAGAATTATACAATTCTAACAAAGCTAACCTTATTTGGTGCTTGAAATCTAATAGCCTTGACACTTTTGATTCGACTCTCACGAGTATTACACAAAGATTTCCTTTGTTAAGCTCGGAACATTATCAACTAAAATCCTCCATCTTTTAGTAGAGTTAGCAAATAATGTGTATATCCGTTGCACAATTCCAAAAAGCGACTTTAACACAAGAATGAGCCATATCTGAAAGAGTGAGGTTAAGACTAATGACACACGTGGCATATATAAAGCCCTTGGATTTATTTCAAGTAATCTCTTTTGAACACCTTGGTGTTTTCCTTTCATATTAGAACCATTATCATAACCTTGACCCCTCACATCATCAACATTTAAATCAAAGGGACTTGCATACATTTAACAATTCATTAAAAGTCCCGATCACGATGTATCATCTACTTTCAAGAACTCCAAAAAAACTCCTCTATTTTTATCTTATCACTTGACACATTTACACATCGTACAATCAAAGTCATTTGTTCTTGATGACTCACATCTGGGTACAATCAAGGATTCTGAAAAATATTTTGCCTCTTTAATGATCCTTATCATTGAAGTTCTAACGCATGGGCTAAAGAGAAATCAACTCATTTTGAATTTGAGGACCTAGGTAGTGATAAGTGAATTTCTTTGCTTTTGATCGCCTAACATGATCTTGCATTATCAAATCAAATTCAGCTATCATTTCAATCAAGAGCAAAAAAATTACCATTACTATCCTCGTAAAGTTTTCCACTAGATCCACAGCTAAATTCGTTTAGCAAGACATTTAACAACGGATACTATTCTTATTAAAACTTGTCTCCAGCGTTCCTTTTCCTTTGAAATTCTATCTTGCAAATCTTTATCAATGCCTTTATTCTTTGTTAATCTCACTCGTTTCATTCCAAGTATTCATATTAGTTATATGCTCAACACTATTCTCATGCTCTTTGAGTTTGTCACTTAAATGCTTCCAATCATTCGCTCCATCATTTGCTAAAAAACTTTTGTTATTTCTAGAACCAGAACAATTTACAACAAAAACAATAGACTTTATCCACATGTTTAGAGTAAACCAACCATTTTCTATCAAAAGTCTCTCCCATTACTCAACTTTCTAGTAAAAAAACTATATGAAAAATGCCTAGAAAGACTATCTATAGGAAACTCTAGATTCAATTCCCTAATGGGACCTTTTTCAATTAAAAAGTCTCTTGTTTTAGTATCAAGAATACCCCAGTTTCTAGGATCGTAGACATCAAAAGGAGGATGAAGTTTTCATCAATGCCTACATCAACAATATTTGAAGCACCAGGGATATTATCATGTTCATTATTGATTGGCAATGAAGCTGAATAGAGTCATTAATGGGATTGTCATCATTCAAATTTTCATTATTCAAGTTTTCATTAGATTGTTCAAGATTGTCTTCTTCAACGCCCAACCCATCGCTATTGAAGGTTCTTGTACTTGTTTACAAATAAATTTATCTAATGCTCCTTTACGTGATTGATTGATTTCAACTCGTTTTCTTTTTCTTTTTCACTACCCAGGATGCATATTTTCGCGGCAACATTGCAAGAAAAAATAAATAAAACAATAGAAGAAAAAGTATAGAATGATAGCACCTGAATTGTGATCATGACAAAATCAACCTCAAATGCAATGAGTTGAGCAAGAAGAAGACCTTTCTTTAAAATACTTGATTGCTTGTGTTCTACTTCTTGTTAGTGTCTTGATAAAGATTGTCGACGGTTTCGTTACAAGCTGTGATTGCGTTTAGTTTTATTTGGCAATAAAAGTTGGAGTGGAGGCATTTCAATTTGGGGACTCAATAATAGCCTTATTTTTTGGGAACAATCAATATTAACGGTTTGGGAACAATCAATATTAACGGGTGACTATTAAAGTTTGGGTGACTATTCTTTGTTTTGTTGGCAACAAGGATGACTATTTTACAAAAATATTTGACCGTATATTTTTTTTTACTTATTTTTAGGGGCCCTAATATTTGGTATATTTTTTGGGGCCCTAGTATCGGGCTTATTTTTTGGGGCCCTGGTCGGGCGCCCCACTTGCCCTGCCCCAAATACGGCCCTGCTAAAGCACACAAAAGAAGATCCCTATTATTATGGCCGTCCTTGCTGAAAAAATCTTCTTAGTATGGGGTTTTCCTCCATTATTAATTTGTTTAGATGAATGACATGTATCATGGAACAACTAACATTTGAACCAAACCTTTTGCAGCCTAGCTGGGCATGGCTATTAAGTTATGGAAATTGTACTATTTAATTACATCAGTGTCTTTATTTTGACACCCACATAAGTCTCGAGAATGGATGCTTCTAATTAATGTCAATGTCAACACCTCTCTACATTATGTCACCATTTCCTCTCCAGAAATTCCCTTTTCTTGGCCTTTTTGTAGAAGTGCAGTTTTGAGATGTCCAGTGGCAGAGCTTGCCTCTAAAATTTTAGCAGAGCAGTAACTACTAATTAAAATATTATAATTGAAATTCATAAGATCTATATATAATTTTATCAAAGATCAAAATAACATCAACACAAAACAATAATATAATATATAAAAGGAAAGATGTACCTACATTTAAAGTGCCGCTCTTTGTTCTTTTAAAACTTGAAATCATCAATAATTGAACTAGAGCTAAAGCGTTCAGCTATTTCTTTTTCAATATAAACCATCATATTGTCAGCAAGAAATTCATTCTCCATCTTATTATGCAATCCTTTCTTGATTATTTTCATTGTTGAAAATGATCTTTCTGTAGTAGCTATAGAAATTGGAAGAGTTAAGATAAGGCGAATTATCCAATCAATCAAGTAATATGCATTCACAATTCCCTGTTTTTGCCAAAGCTTCACACAATTTAGACACAGTTGACAAGTTATTCAAATCTGGATGACTAACAGCCTCAAGAATAAAGTGCTGAAGTTGAAATATGAAATTTGTCTTCTCTTGCACACTAAAATCCATAGGATAGAATTTGTTTACAAGAGCACATATATTATCCATATCAAATGCTTGGTAAATATCCTTAGGAACCAAACTATTGCTTAGACTTAAAAGCTCCATTGTTTGCTCAGTAAACATGTGATTCAATTCCTGCAATTGCTGATCAACTATAACACAAAAAAGATTCACTCTAAAATGTTGACCAACTGTGATGTGATCCATTTGATGACGAGAGCACCATTCATGCTCTATATAAACAGCATTACAGTCAGAAGAATCAATATCATGTGTTCACAAAATAATGTCACATTTTTCAATAAATCCTCCTAACCATCATTTCTCAACTTCTGAATTAGTATTTTTGTAGTGCGGATTAAATGTATAGTATTAAGTATATATTGGGATTTATGTTGTAAAGCTTGACAAAGACAATCTCTAATTCTCATAATCTCTTTCATCATGTACAAAATCAATATGAACTCAAATGAATTCATAATCTTATAAGCATTATTAGCATCCCCACATTGAGAATAAGTTGATGATCATTTTTCCTAATTTTTTGAAGAACCACACAAGTTGCATCATGCATATTTATCATACTACAAACAGAAGAAAAATGTGAGCTCCAACGAGTATCTCCAGCTCGTTTCAAACTGCCGATCTGATTTTGTCATTTACTACTATCAAGTTCACCAATCTCTAGCAAAAGTGTTATTTCCTCTAATTTGACAGCTTGTAACCCATTATGACGCTTACTAGAGGAACATACAATATTGACAACAAAAGTCAACTTTGAAAAGAACTCATGAATAAGGAAAACTTCTCTGGAAGCAGCATCCAAAGCCAATGTATGTAATAAGCACAAGGACAATCTTTGAGAAATAATGCTTGCAATCCATTCCATTCCTCTCTCATATTACTAGCACCATCATATCCTTGCCCACAAATATTTGAAACATCAAGATCATACCGAGAAAGAACATCACAAACTCTTTTTTAAGAGTGATAGCCATAGTGTCCTTAACATGCACAAGATAAAAAAAAAAAAATTGTTCTTGTATACAACCACTTTTATCCACAAACCTCAAAATAATAGTCATTTACTCCCTTAGAGATTCATCACGTGATTCATCAACAATTATGCACAATTTAGAATCCCCAATCTCTTCTCGGATATAGCTTTTCACTTTATACATGATATACAAGATTTCCTTTTGAATTTGATGAGAAGTATACTTTGAATTATATGGAGCATTCTCTAGTACTACTTTTGCAAGTTCATCATTGTATGATGCTAAGAGTTTCATCAATTGAAGAAAATTACCTCTATTTTTTTATTCTAGTGATTTGTTATGGCCTCTAAAAGCACAAGCTTGAAACGTGAGCCAACGAATTGAATCAATAGAGCTCTTGAGACATAGTCTATGTTTTCTAATTTGATCGGAACACTGCACACTAATGACATTTCTAATGTGCATAGATTGATCGAACAAGTCTTGAGAAGCTTTTAATGCATTACTGTAAGATGAACAAGGACTCTCTCCAATATGATTAAGAAGAGCACAACTCTTCCCAGCATTGACCTTTCTCCATGCTCTAAATCCTTTTCTAGTAAAGATGTCAGCTCCAGGATGCCCATTTGGATTTTTACTGGACAAGTAACAAAGCAAACAATAAGCAGCATCATTAGTCAGAGAGTACTCTAGCCATGAAGGGAAAATCTTGAACCAAGATGCTTGAAATCACCTTGGATGCTTATCTCCATTGAGGAGATACTTTTCGATTTGACATTAATAGGGACCCCAATTGAGATAAGCTCTTCGAACTTCATCTCTTTGATTCACTAGATATTCCCAAATTTGGGCACGCTTTCTGGGGTCACGTTCTAAACAATTGACATCAAATTCATCCATGGTGACTTTTTGAATCTTGCAAGGCTACTCATCCAGTTGAACCGTTTGATCACTGGAAGGATGATTTTCAAGTGTCAATGTTGAAGCTATACAATTTTCATCTTTGTTGTAAGTTTTCCCCTTAAAAAATGAATCAATTCTCTTATGCTTAACCATTGTATCATTCCTAAAAAATGCATAAAACAATTACCAATAATCAAAATCAGTTTATCAATTTAGAAATCAGTTTAGAATCAATTAATTTTTTTAATGGCATTAGCAAACATCAATGAAGTAAACACATCAAACTCCAATGAAGTAAACAATAAAATCCCCTAATCATGAAATATAAGCATCAGAAATTAAGGTTATTAAGCTAAAAAGAAAAACAATTAAGGATGAATAGAAGCATTAACAGGACCAAAGCAGTGAAGCATAGCAACACAATTACCAATTAATATCCAACAACTAATAGCACAACACAAAAAAGGACCAAAGCAAGCAAAAAAAAGGCCAAAGCACAAAAGGACCAATACTTGAAATGTTTAGCGGAGCAAAAATGAGACGGAGCTGTGTGACAGAGCAAAGCTGTGTGAAGGTCACTGGGTCGGAGATGTGTGGTGGAGCCTGGTTCGGCCGATGAATACAGAATGTGATGGGTGAATATGCGATATGAAGGACGCAGAGGAAGAGACGGTCGAGATTGGTGTATAGGGTTTGAAATAAAACACACCCAAAACGACGTCATTTTGGGGTCTATGTAGTGTATAAAAAAATTGTCTTTCATTAACGGAAGTCGTTGCATCTCTCCGCTCCTTATAAGCTCCGCCACTGGAGATGTTGGTTGAGTCTTTGGAGAGGAGATTTATGGATATATGGTGGGGTTCGATCTTGTGAGAACACATTCTGAAACCCTAGAAATACTTCATTATTAGGTTATATAACAGTAACATAAAGTTTGGCTTTCAAAAAGACTAAACAAAAACCAAGTTAGACTTTGAGAGAAAAGAACATAACAAACACAAACCTTAACGAAAAACCCAACTAAGTCACATAACGAAGATCTCAACAAAGATACAGATGACACATTACTGTGGCTAAGAGCTTCGTAACAAAGATGCAGAAGCCATAATACAAGGGTTCATATAGAGAAATAGAGAGAAAGAAGAAGAAAAAGTGAGAGAAAATCGTAGAGCATGAGAGAATGAGAGTAATCTCTAAACTAAATAGAGTACATTAGGAACATTTAAAAATCTAACATGCCCCTTGTACTTATAACGTGTACTTTGGGAATGTATGGTCGCTTAAAACTTCAAAAAATGGACTCTTTGGAAACTCTTCATTGACGAATGCACATAAATAGTGTTTCCGTCCATTAACCGCTACAATATCACTACAACATTTTTGCTTTATAGAAACAGTTAAAAACTATAGTCATAGCAAAGAAAAATCTTGCCTAAAGTTTTAGGCAAATGTTATATGTGTTGCCTATTTGAGCATTACCTATTGTGTAAGGAAACAACTTTTTACCTTCTATCACATTTTTCGTAAAAGAGTACTGCTATTCATCGCGAAGGAAATGTATAGCGAACCACGCGAATTCACATTTTTGTCCCTTTTTTATTTTTTTGGCTAAATTATATTTTTGATCCCTTGAGTTTATTTTAGGTTTCAGTTTGGTCTCTTATGTATTAAAAGTTTCAAACTGGTCACTTATGTGTAAGATTTATATCAATGTGGTCCCTCTTTTTTTTTGTTCCAAAATAGTCTCTTATGTTACAAAAATTATACCAATGTGGTCCCTTTTTTGTTTCATATTTTGCACACAAAAAAAAGACCACGTTGGTATAATTTTTGTAACATAAGAGACCATTTTGGAACAACAAAAAAGAGGGATCACATTGATATAACTCTTACATATAAGGGACCAATTTGAAACTTTTAAAACATAAGGGACCAAACTGAAACCGAATTTAACCTTTTTTTTTGTTTAACAAACGAGTTAACCCTTAATTTTGTCAAGTTTCACTCTCGCTCCTATTTAATCCCTAAAATATATAAAAAATTAAATGGTCCTAACATTTTTTCCCCTTCCATCAAGTTAGTCCCTATATTAGTGTGAGTCATTTGAATGTTGTTAAGTGTCATGTTGGTCATTTTATGTCTCCTATGTGTATCCTAAATAGTCCTTAAAATAAATTATTTTAGTCCCTAAAATACATTACTGATGTGTTTTAGAGACTTGAAAGATTATTTAATATTTATTTTATGGATTTTAAGGACCAAATAATATTTGGTCTCTCTAACTTCAAACATGGTATGGACTGATATGACGTATTTACACGTGAGAAAGTGGAAATTGCCAACATGACATTCAAACGGGTTTAGACAAATGGAGGGACTAACTTGATGAATGTGAGAAAACATTAGGGACTACTCCCTCCGAAATGAATTATAAGGAAAAAAAATTATACTAAAAGTAGTATAAATTTTTTACTTATAATTTATTCCAGATAAAGTATTTAATATTTTTACCTACTTTTAGACCAAATCGGCAAAAGAGTGATACTTTAAAACCAAAAGTGTTAACTAAAAAAAATGGAAATAGTTTGCTCCTTTTTGCAGAAATCAGAAGTGAGTATTTGCCAATAATATAATTTCGCGATGTTTCGCAACGTAACAGTTCGCGACATAAAGCATTTCCCTTCGCAAAATTGTTGCATGTATTTTAGGAATAGGCAACAATTATCAACCATGAAGTATTGCCTAAAATATAGATTGTATCCAACAGTGTTAAATTGTTAGCTAAAGTACTTTTAGACAATACTTTACACGTATTGGATAATAAAGGGTTACCAAAAACAAACAAAAAAATGTTAGTGATTACATTAAAAGCATAGTGGTTCTGTCCTTGAACTGCTACCCAAGGTTATGCAGGACAACTAAATAGCATATGCACATGAAACGACTGCCAAAATCTTACAATTCTATAGTGGTGGTGGAATGTAACCGCTGGATCTCTATGCAGATATTTTTTCCCACAAAGTGTAGCGATTCTATGTCAAACCACTACAATACATGTAAAGAAACTTCTCATAAATACTTATTTATTTATTTGTGATTCTCAAAATCATTCACGTATTTGTTTTAAACTTCTACTAACAACTTTGGGGCAATAAAAGTAAAGATTTTGAGTAAAGTTCCAAAGCTGATAACATAAATATTTAAAACTTTACTTTATCTTTTAAAATTCTAATTACTACTAGAAAAAGTTGAAACAGCGACGGAAATAAAAGATAAAAAATGAAATTGGTCTCTAAATTAGCGATGAAAATTCAGAGACAGATGTAAAATCACTAATAAGGTATTTAAATTTAGTTTTCAATGACATTGAAAGTTTTAGATTTATGCAAAAATTTACAAGGAACAATAACAGTTTTCACCATTATTAAAAAGTTTATTTACGTCAAAATCAATTAAAATATAATACACGTTTATCTCTCAGAAGAGAATAGTAGCTTTTAAAATGAGATAGAGTAAAAGTATTGTGGAGGAGAAGTAATTTACTCATTTAAATAATCCATATGATTTGCTGCTAAGATTATAACCGCACAATACTATTTGGAACATGTTACAAGCTACTAGTGAGTTAATTTTAAAAATTAAAACCACATTATAAATATTTTTAAGTGGGTTGATTGTCAAAAAAAAAAAAAATGGGTTGATTGTCAAAATTAAATTAATTACCTCTCCTAATAAATGGATCTTCATCTTTTAAGACTGTTTAGAAAGCAACTTGATCTCAAATTTTGTGAAAGCTAAAACATACTATTATTGTATGAAAACCCAAGTAAAATTGGTGTATTTAATTTGCAATTACCAAAAGCTTACTCAACAAAACAGATTTCCGATCATTTGATTTAAAAGTTCGACAAAGGCATATATGCCGTGTTACAATCCCATCATAGAACCAATGCTACATTTTTTTAAGCTTAGGATCTCAACGACAGGCGAACAGAATCAAATTCTAAATGAATGAACATTTTCCGAGCACGGCATGTTTGTTAGGTGGTTTAAGAATACTCCTCCTTTAAAATTAATTAAATCAAAGACATTCTTAAGCTTCCAAATAACATAAATTGGTATCAAAAGCACACAAAAAAAGATCCCTAATATGGCCGTCCTTGCTGAAAAAAGTCTTCTTAGTATGGGATTTTCCTCCATTTATTTTTAATTTGTTTCTTTTTCAGATGAATGACATGTATTATGGAACACCTAACATTTGAATCAAACCTTTTGCAGCCTAGCTAGGCATGACTATTAAGTCATGGAAATTGTGTTATTTAATTAAATCAGCGTCTTTATTTTAACACCCCCATAAGTCTCGAGAATAGATGCTTCTAATTAATGTCAACATCAACACCTCTATTATGAATACTTAGTCTCATGATCAATGGATTGACGAAGACCTTGTTTTGTTTTTATTTTACAATGAATTTTATATTCCAAACTCGTACACTCATTTCTAAATACAATTAATCAAGTTTTGTTTTGGAAAGGGGGCTTATTCTTTGGTTCATGAATTTAATATAGTAACGACATGTTTAATATTGTTTAAGTTTGTTGCATTTACTGCGTCACATTCAGATATATAATGGCATTTAAAACAACGCTTCAAGGTGAAATCGTCATCTAAAAAAACACTAAGTACTCTAATATCTCAAGTCTAGGAAAGCGTCATATGAGTTAGTAACTCGGATAATGCTTACTCACGAAGCTTCATCTGAATGCTTTGTAATCGTGTGTTACCAGGTGTAATTATTCCGATAACGTTTTCTTGATCAACAAAGTTATTTTAGTGTACTTAAGATTACGCTTTTCTGAGCAAGCGTTGTCTGAAGTTTAAAACTAAATATAAACACGAGATAATGTCTCGCTTCCAAACCCTCTGCATCATAAACTCTAAACTAAACAAATTCTCTCTTCGATAACATCTATGTAAAGCTCTCACTTCTCACGAACCCTCACAAATCTTCGATAAAACTATGTTTGTCTCTTTCTCTCTCATGTCCTATGTTCTCTCTTTCTCTCTCTCTCATCGTTCTATTTTCAAACCCTGACAATGATCACGCAATCATGTTGCAAGGGTTTGTCCCTTTGGGAGGCTCTTTTCTCCGCTGCTGTCGAAGGTGGACAGTGGCGAAGCTCTTCCCTCTAGGTACAATCATTTTCCTCTATTAGGCAAAAGAATAGGGTTGCTTTTACTTGTTTACATTTTTGTAATATGAGAGTTCTCCTTTTTAGATTCCCTGGAAAATTTGTTCTTTTTTGCAATATTAAAGTTCAATCAATGATTTATTTTGTTCTGTTTGTTGGGATTACAGGGAACTCGTTTTAAAAAATAGGGTTTTTTTTTTCCTTTTGCATATTTAATATTATCTAACGGTGATAGTAATATCATGAATCTTAGTCTTAATATTAGGTGTTGTTACTATGTTTGCCTTCTTTGTTACCTTTAGTGTTGTTATAACATGATCTATTTTCTTCCTCTTTTGTGTCATTAGTGATTTTAAAGTCGCTGTTATACCAAGCAAATCTATGTGCTCTTTCCCACTTTATTTACTACTTTATAATTATTATCAATAATTGATTAGGTTTATATTCTATAGGGATAGATTAGATTCTAAGAACTATTTATGTGTTGTAGATGAGAGAGGCGAGGATTGAGAGTTAGTAATTCTCGGGATGAGACGAGTTATATCACGAAGTAATTGTTTGAGCATGACAAACCGGAGGTAGCAAATTAGTAATTTACAAAACCATCCTATCTGGACCAAAAAATCAGATCATAACCCAAGGGAAAGAGAGGGGGGGAAATAATTTAAATCCTCCAACAGTTGGACTCACCCCCTTAAATCACTTGTGGTATTATCTTTTTATTTGTCTTATTTTAAATTTTTTAAAAGAATAATAATAAAGGACAAAACTTAGAAACTATTCTAAAGATGTTGTTTATGCTATTAACCATATAATATGTCATGTAGATTAAATTTTTCCCTTAACTTTTAAATTTGAAATGATCATATTTATACTATTAGATACATAATTCATGTACTAAATTGTGATTAAACAATATTAAACAGCACATAAGGAAGTGCATCTAAGTTTTGTCCATAAAAAAATTTGAAATTAAAAACATTTATTTTGTTAAAGGAATAAGTATTACACGAGTATGGGAAATTTTCTCAAGGGTGGAGAGTTTTCTATTGTTCAACTCCTTCACTTTAGAACGAAAGAATTGTGACCAAAATCAAGCAGGGGACATTAAAATGCTATATCATTTTCCTTTTACTCTCATTTTATGTCACATCAATATATTGAGTGATTGGAAGGTCCTTTTTTATATATTTCAACCCCTAAAGGAACATGTTCTAGACTTTAGTAACCATTCCAGTTCCACTACTCCACTCAACTATCAGTATATCTATATGATAAGATATAACCGGAGGTTTTATACTATCTTTTTTTTTTATATAAATTAAATTTAGGATGAATGGATGATGTCTTAGTCCAAGACAGGGAATACTTTTCGGCTCTAAGAGAGCTTAGAGAGGAATTTATATTTGTTTGACCCCAAGGAGACTAGTGGGGATTCGAACTTACGACCTGTCAAATTCGAGACTCTGTCATGCTCCACTAGATCGATGCATAGTAATAAAATTCTAAATATTTTATTTTACTAACAATGCATCAAAAATAAATCCAATATTCGGAAACTTTTTGTCATTATGAAACTTTGATGTTATATTACACTATATTACACATTGCTGTTCAATGGATTTCATTTCTAATACTAGCTAAGAACAATCTCAGCTCCTTACCTTTCTGCTTGTGTTCAGGCGACATGTCATTTTCTGAATCACTCAAATTAATCACTTCAACATGTTGGTCAGTTGATTGATGAAATTTTGAAGTATAGGATGGCTTAAGTGGAGAAGGGCTCAGAAGATCTATGACCACATTTTTATCTATTCTGGAAACAGCCTCATTGCTTGATATGTTGCTGAAATTCTGAATCGATTCATTATGTTCTATGCCATGAGATAGCAACAAATCTGCAGTGTTCAGATCAGTTTCAGCCATAGCAGTTGTTTCCTTTAATATCCTTTCTGAAGAATCAGAGGCATTGAGGTTGGCTTGGTCTCCCAAATTATTATCCAGCAACAAATTCTGAAGTTTTAGATCAAGCTCAGCCACAGAAACCATAGTTTCCTTTTTCTTTGGTCTTCTTTTCCGAATATTTTGTTTCTTCCCTTGAGCTTTTTTCTCCTCATACTCTGAAATCTTCTCAGGACAGGCACTGTGGATGATTAATAATGAGACAATAATGATAATGTCAGAGATGATAAAATTGATGTAGCTTGCTGAAAACTATTTTCTAATGAAGATGTGGTTACATAAGTAGGAAGTATATTTCTGAGTTATTGTAGTTTAAAAATATATCATGGAAGAATAACTTCTTAACCATTATTGCTCAAGAAATTTAATAACTAATGCATTAATTTGGAGGGGTTATCAAGTATTTAGAAAATTTTAATAAACAGACACGTTTTCCTGCACAATTTGGTCAGATTAAGTCAGACTAGAACTGTCAAAGGAAGAAATAACCTTTAATAAGATTATTTCATAAGGTGAAGCGAGAGAAAATTAAAATAGTTCTCATTTGGAAAACAAGGTCAAAGGATAAGGGCAAATAAAGAAAACTAAGAATGAAGCTGTTGAGGATTTATCACAAAAGAAACAACTAAGGTTGTCTGAACTAACAAAGTCCAAGTGGCGCTGAAAGATGTATCCATATAGAAGTTGGCAAAGTCGGTGAAGTTTAAGGCTTTAAGCATTTTAAATTATTGATACAGGCTTATATTTTACATTAAAAGACAATTTGGTTAAATATTTACAAAATTTTAATAAACAGGCATGTTTTACTTTACTCCTATTAGATGACGATTTGTAGTTTTGTACTGCAAAAAACAAAATGAAAACTTCCAAGTTCCATCCTAACCTCAAAAAGGCACTCTAAGCAAAATGTTATCCAGCCACCAGTCTTATTGAATTTGAACTGCTTAAATAGAATTGGCATAGACTATACAGAGACTGCAATAAACTGTATTACAGCCTAAGTTATATGCAAAAATGAGCAAAATATACATAGACAAGAATCAGATAAATTACAGTGCCTTTCCATGGTTCAGGGAATAAAGCAAGTTCATCAATTACACAACATGCATTTACCTTTCTATGAGATCTGCAGGTACTATTGAAGTTTCAAGTCCATCCATGTCTTTCCAAGAAACTTCATAGCATTCTCTCCCTTGAACTTTTCGGCTCTTGATGATTTCTGACACAGGACACTTCACTGGGATCTGTGATTGGATATATTATACATGATATAAGAGGAGTATACATATCTTGGTACAAAATTAGGGAAATACAAATAGAATTCATGTTCACAATTATGATAATACTGAAGGTATAATAGGAAGTTTATGAATCAACCGACTTAACCCAGTTTATAAACAATAAACTGAATGTGGCAGAGGGCTATGACTACAAATCAATGATCATTTAGATTCACTGTTATACATTGTGATAGAACCATCAACTGCAGATCGAAACATGGTTCAGGATACGTCCAACAAGGAGGCCTTACGAGTTTATACCCGTAAGCCTAAGACCACTAGAACTTAAATATAATTAGGAGGGAAACATAAAGGTGGAGAGCAAAAGTTAGTTATAGAGAGGATAGATGAAACAGAATATAGATCTGAAACAGATAGAAAAAATGTCACAGAATCAGGGGTACATTCTATTCGGTTTTAGCTTGTAGCTTTGGGCCAATGGAAAATATCCCGGGCTGGGAGTGGAGCTGTCAGTTTGGCTCCAGCCCATGGGGTTAGCCCACTTGCCCCCCCATTAAGCCCCTTAAATTTAGAGCCCCATATTAAATGGGTTGGTTTCAGCCCAGCCCATAAAATAAAAATTATTAGTGGGTTAGGGCCAGGGTTTGGTAGGTCAACCCGTTATTTTTTTTTCCTCCTAATCGGCAACAAGATCTCCGGCCTCACACTCGAGCAAGCATTGAGCCTCATCGACTACCTCCAGGAAAAGCTGGGAGTCACGACTGCGTCCTTCGCCCCCGCCCCGACAGTCGCCTCTCCGACCCAGGCGCCACCGCGTTGGTGGAGGAGAAGACGGAATTTGACGTGGTGATTGAGGAAGTGTCGAGCAACGCAAAAATTGCAGCGATTAAGGCGGTGAGGGCTTTAACGAACTTAGGGTTGAAAGAGGCGAAGGAATTGATCGAAGGTTTGCCGAAGAAATTCAAAGAAGTTGTTTCTAAAGAAGAAGCTGAAGATGCTAAAAAGCAACTCGAAGGAGCATGTGCCAAAGTTACCATTGTTTAGGGTTTCATTTTCGCTTCGCTTCCTCAATTTCAATTTTAATTGTGTGTAATTTCATAGCAATGTTGTGCAGTTTCAATTTCATGATGATGACTCATGGGCTGGCCTAAGGATGGGCCAAAAGTTTTTCCAGATTTAAAAAATAATAATAATAAAAATAAGGCCCATGTGCTGGCCCTAACCCGCAGGCTTTGTGGGCTTTTTAGCCCTATGGCCCATATGGGCTAGGGTGGCCAAATTGACACCTCTGGCTGGGAGCAAGTACTAATCTTACATTCCATTGTAATTCTTTCCAAATTTCACCATCAATACAATCTCCCTTTTATGAATAGGATTAAAAGAACTGTTTCCTATCACATTGCAGAAATAAAAAATCTGTTGATACTTACATTATGAAACGGGTAGTTCAATCTTAAATAATGAACAAGTGAAAGTGAGCATCAGTTATCCATATGGTATTGGATTCTAAGCATGAGCAGTCATTTTTAAGTTTAAAATGTTCAAATTTTAGAAGTGTTAATTAATATACAATTGGACAGTAATGAAATATTAAGTAGGTATACTGAGAAGGGTTGACAGTACCTCGTGTAAAGGAAGGTTCAATCCAAGTTCGGATGAAGTTAACCGCAAATTTGCAAATCGCCGTAAATCTCTTTCGGCTATACTTGGAAGGATATACCCATCTATTTCATGAAACATCAATCAGCATCACAAAACAACTTCCAAAATTCCATCCGAAATGTAACACAGCTTAGTTTTATATTTCAAACCTCTAAGCATTACGAGTTAAATAAGGACTAAGGGGACGTTTGGGGTAAATAGCTTAATTAAGCTCTTAACCAATAAGCGCTTATTGTATAAGAGCTTATTTATAAACTGTTTGTACAATGGAAGAGAGAGTGATGAATGTATAACTTGTTTCTATAAGCTATTCTGACGAGGTTATGAAAATAAGCTGCAAACAGTTTGTGAACATATCATAACTTATTTTCATAAACTCTTCCAAACACTTACAAAAGTACTTATTTCATAAGATAAGCCCCAATAAACTCTACCAAACGCCACCCTAAGTATAAACTCTACCATTCGGTGTATGAACAATGAACAGTCTATTCTTTACTAAATACTAACAGCTGCGTACCCTGGCCACCCCGGTCACTAGAGCTAATGACTTGACTTAAGCATAAATTGTTGACCTATAAGAATGAGTATGTCAAAGTAGATGAAGTACCTGTTTTTTCTGAAGGCCACTCAAAGAATTCAGCACATATCTGTTGGAGTTTAATACGTTGAAATGGATACTGAGCAAGAGCCCTATATAAATTAGTCAAACTTCAAGTAGCCGATAAAAATGTTGCATACAATTTATGATCCAGATCTAATTCCTCAAACTACACCAAATATAAAATTCCAATTACAAATCTCAGAAGCTTTATTAAATGTTAGCTAAACGTTTGATATATATCTGCAACTGTTTCAGAAGGAATTCATATAATTTTTTACAAGTTCTGATTTGAAGTGTATATGTAATAAGTAATCAGTATTAAGAACTACAGTGGATAGATTTTTACCTTCTCAGTTTGAGAGAGCATGAGATACATATATACAATTTCAAAGCTCAATTGACACATAGCTTTCATATGCTCTGACTAGTATGTTGAATATATTCCAATCCGTATTGAGAGTCAATCTTTAGAAAACAAACTTCTCTCAAAATTTAACCGAGTATAGATGAATCGAGTCCTCCACACATACACACGCACACAAAATTTAAATAAAAGGGTTTTATACATAAATCTGAAACAAATCCCCTCATCAACATGTGTTTATGCCAATAACCCATCATCAACAGTAAGCTAACCAAGTTCTTTAGTTCTGATGGATAGTCATTATAGGCGGGGCCAAAAAAATTATCCGAATATTGTAATATAGTGTATAACAATTAACAAACATTACAATCCAATAAATTTAAGTACTGACTTCACTTTGATATTATTTTATGGTATAGATGCAGCAAAGGAACCGGAAACAATGAACTAAATAACGATAAGCCTACCTGTGCACAATATCAGAATCTGCTGAGTGGCATTTTGGCTTCATATAAGCATTAATCACTTGCAAAATGTCATCATCCCTTCTTAAATTATTCTCACCTCCTGCGTAGACAAAGTATAGACACAATGATACAAAGTTCAAGAGATGACTGACAAATTGCCGTTTGACAAAAGAAACATTAACTGCCAGTTAGACCCAATATAATATCTAATTCTAAACCAATTGATGGAATGTTAGGATTTTTATGCTTATGTATTCTAGAACGTATTGAAAAGAAAAAAAAAAAATCTTAACATAACTAACAGTAGTATAACACAAAAATAATGGAATTAACATGTAATATAGATAGAGAAGGTAATAGGTATGCCACTATACCTTTTCTTTTTTTCACCCATTCAAGTCCTTGAGAAGCCATTTTTTTAAGAATAAATTTGTCCCCAACCGATTTGATTATCTGACAAGCTGAATCCTACAACCATGGAAAAAATCATGCAAAAGCATAAGCATCCATATAACATGTAATCTTCAGCTCTACTAAACAACAAGGCGTGAAAAGTCAAAAAAGTAATATGACCATGAAGGACTGGATTTGGAACTTACCGGACCTAGACCATGAACTCCTTGATAATAGTCACTGCCAAGAAGTAAGGAGAGAGCAATCTGAAGATTGCAGGTTACTCAGTTACTGATTTTCACAAGAAAAAGAACCCAATACCCTTGAATTGACATATATAAAGGATTGTAACTTTGACTCAGTGAATGTCACTAAGTTTGGTACAAGACATGCATGCACGTTTCTATTTTCAACACAAAACATGAAAAACCATTTCCAATTCAAATGGAAGATCAATTAGACCACAATGACATGAATTGGGAAGTTAAAATTACCCTATTCTTCATGGATGTAACTTTATATTTTGGGGCATTGACATACATATACATAAACTTTAAATAACTGAATTTGCATTAAACAACACTAAACGATGAAAGATCATCTATGCAAGCATTGTGATTCTTAAGTATGCTAAAAAGTCAACCAGAAATTTACCAATGAGTCCCTTCCAAATCCAAGTTTTCTTTCGATATCCGCCATCTCATAACAGACAACATATCCACCATCTCCTAACTCATTAATAAACAACTCCTTATAAGTTATATGAAAATATAATTAGTACAAAACAAATCCGCTGATGATAAAAAAAGATGATCTACATCTACTCACCAAGACATATATCCCTGTACACCGTCCTTGCACCAAAAAGGAATATATCTGAATCTGAACTGAAACATCCATCCTACCAAATTATCAACGATGAATGATAACAATCATGATTGGTTAGCAAACAGCAATAGCACAAGTGATATTGGAAATGTACACAATGCTTACACATAATGATTCAAAGTTCAACAAAGCACACTGAGCTTCAGCTTCTTCAATCCTGAATTTTGGAAACATACAAGTCATTATTAGTTCAAATTAGTAAATAACTACTTTAATATCCAGCAATGCAACTTTTTCAATCAACTATCAAAGAGAACAAGAAGTAGATAAGTAGATAATATTTATTTCTATTTCTAAATATGGGTTTAATACCTCTACAACAAGACATCAAGAACGTTTTCAATGTATTCATACAAGCATACTGTATAATACCATACAATGTCGAGAACCTTGCATCTTTAATAATTAATTAGTGCTTATATACACACCAGTTTACCACTACAATAAGTAGTCCAATTGACAACCGTCCTGGGTTCTGCAATCAACATGGTAACAATAAAAACTTTTTTCTCAAACTACTACTACTATAATAACAATAATTATTATTATTATTATTATATCAATTTACAAACAAATTTTTTTATTAATTTAATTAAAATATTTTAATATCAATAATTGTCGGACATAATATGAGAGCATCCTTCACAGCAAAAGACAGAACCTTAACTTCTATTAAATATTACCCATTCAAACAAGAGATGCCAAGAGCCATTCCCAAGACTTTAGCCTCTTTAATCATGCATGAGAACTCAGACCCCATGTTTCTCCTTAATGATGTCACTTTCTGCAAGTTAGTTTCGTTTTGGGCTACCTGCATTGTGATTATTGACTAACTAAAGTTAGTACCAAAGAAAGTAAAAACAAGTCAAGGTAAGGAAGATGTATAAAGTATATATGAGAGATGGCAAAAGAAAACAATATGAGAGGGCTATTAACCTCCTTTCCAATGTTTAAGCGACGCCTATAAGTTGATAATTTGATGGCAGGAATTGATCCATCTATCAGAAATCAAAGATTACTCATTAGGAAGGAACATGAATGAATAATGCAAATGCAAGCACATTCAAAAGACAAATAAGCAGAATGAATGGTTATAAAAAGTTAAAAGCACCATAAACAAGAAAGAACCTAACTACCACCTGTAAATTAGATGCACTAAGTCAATAACATATACTAAAATGTCCAATTAGTAAGAATAGCAGGGGCCAACAAAGGCCATGCATTCACCCTGTTTCCAGCTAACTTGGGTGGACAGGGTGATATGAAATGTATTACTTTGATTATGTTTGTTGAATCACGTCACATATTAGGACTCAGGATCTGACAATGAAAAGGACCAAAGCCCTTGCAAATGATAACCGAATGTAATTTGTCCGAGATAGCTTATCCATAAATCTTTATTAGACTCAACTCCATAAAACCATAAATCTTTACTTCTGCTTCAAGATTAAAGGCATGTTTGGGTGGAGAAGTTTCGAAGGAAACAGAAGGGAGAACTAGTTTCCCATTTATAAAATGCTGATAAAACCGAATAAGGGATGATTGGAAAGTTACATGATAATCAGCCATTTTGTTCCTCTCATTTGAAAAATTATGTAATAAGGAAAATGTAAAATGTTGACATAAAAAGAATAGACACATATACATATGTATACATAATTACACGTATACACACACATAGATACATATACATACATAATCGCCTGATTGGTAAGTAAAAATGTTTTTTGTTTTCATTTCTCGTTTTCACTTTTAAGTTTTAACAATTGCAAAGCCACCCTTTGTTTTAATTTTGTTTCCTGTTTTCAAATAAGTGAAAATATACAAGTCTTTGAAAATCGTAAACCAAGTGAAAACAAGGGGCAGATTTGCAATCAAAATAAAAACAGGAAACGAAAACAGTTTTCACAAACCAATCCGGGCCTAAGTTTTTGTGTGTGTACATCACCATGTCTTAATATTCCTCAATTATGGCTATAACTTTACTTACCTCAATTATGTCCATAACTTTACTTACTTACATGCATACATAACATATGTATATGTATGTGTATGTGTATGTGTATGTGTATGTGTGTATATGTACTAGTATGTAACCCGTGCCATGCACGGGAACATTTTTATAAATGGGCTCCAGCTCCACTTTTGGTTTCAACAATGAAATATACTAAATAGAGAAATGCTTAGTCGTTCAAGACGAAAACTAACGAATGATGTGGCAAAGACTTGGAGCCAATTTTACACCACGATACCGCATGTGTTCCGTCAAATTCGGAAATTAAAATTCTTAAACGTATGACACATATGTGTTTCGTATGCTTCTTAAAAAATAGTTCGTACTAAATAGCACATCTCTACAAAATATTATGGTAATAATTATTAAATCTTAGTGATGTATACATAACATATGTATATGTTTATATGCATGTGTACAACTTCAACCATCAACTTAAGTCATTCACGTTGCCCATATATCTCACAATTAAACTACCCTACACTCACTGTACTTAAAACTCACTGGTAAAGAGGTGCTCAAAGAAACGTCACCCCTCTCTAAAGACCAGACACAATTCAAATCTCCCATATGCACATAAAATTTAAGCAAATACACCATTTGCTGGTTTTATTTCGTCTAAAACTTCACACACAAAAAATAAAAAAGCAAATTTTCACTTCTCCAACACCCCCCCCCCAAAAAATAAAAAATAAAAAAGCTAAACGCGAGAAGACAAACCTGCAACGAGAACGACGCTGCAATTGAGCGCAATGAGTGCTCTGAGTCGATAAAAGAGTCCTCTGAGGTGCACTTTCTTCTCCACACAGCCGCGGGACTTGCTCACATTCTGAAGCTGCACCATCCAGCACGAGAGATCCACGCACACCCTTTTGTTCCTGTTGCTCACAATCCAACACATACCCATTTCAATTCACGCAAAAGGGAACACGATTCAGCGGGAAAGAACGAATTTTTTTTTATTGGCATCAGAGAAAGTGAGGGAGGAGATGAGGAAAAAAAAAACAAAAAACAAAAAAACAAAATTGTGAGCGTAACTGGAGATGGTGAAGTGGAACCGTTTTCTTGCAAGATTCGAGGACGTCCCATAGATTCTTCACTCCCATCGCAGTGGAGAATGAGAGATTCTTCTGCCAAGAGGGAAAACTGCGAAAGGGAGAGTTTCAAAGTTTTGAAATTGGATCCAAGCTCTGTCATTTGGGAAAGCACCACCGTTTTTAGTTTTTACAGCATCTCTCCTCAAATTTTCATTTTATGCTTACGTTAAATATAAGTTTGGTCCCCGCTAATATAATAAGTTTCGGTTTTACTCCTCGTAGAGCTAGTGCCTTTGCGATACACGGGACATATATTTTGCTCTATAATATAAATATATTGTTATTATTAAAATTTCATGCCTTCTAGTGAAGTCGCGCAGTCTCTCACCTGGCTTTGTGAAGTGCAACATTGATGCATCATTCTCCTCAAGTCACAATCGTGTTGGTATTGGCTTGTGTTTCATGGATGAGTTTGGCTTCTTCATGGGCGCCAAAACGTATGATTTTCAGCCTTTACTTGATGTTAAATTGGGTGAAGCGCTGGGCTTAAGGGTGGCAATTGACTGGATGAGGGAGCTTGGTTTGGAGGATGTTGTTTTTGAGATGGACTCAAAACTAGTGGTGGATGGCTTAAAGTCCAATGCTATTGATGTTACTGAGTTTGGTTATATGGTTAATGATCGTAAGGAGTTGCTCTCATCTTTTTTTAAAAACTCTCATGTAGAATTCACTAGGAGGCGCATGCTAATATAGTTACTCATAACTTAGCTAAGGCGGGCATATACATGACTAATCCTGAAGTTTACTATTATATCCCAGCATGTATTGAGCCCCTTATTTTAAATGAAATTCTTTGCTTGGTGGGGCGTTTCCTCACACAGAAGCCCATCAGAAGTCACATGATGAAAGAGAGAATGGCAACGATATGGCAACCGGGAAGGAAAGTCTCAATAAAGGAGATAGGGCAAGGTGTATTCGTGTTTCAATTTTTTCACAAACTGGATCTTCACAGGGTTATCAATGGCGGCCCTTGGTCCTTTGATGACCATTTGTTGCTTCTCGAGCGTCTAGGGGCAGGAGATGTGCCCATGCATATTCCTCTGTTTCATGCAGTATTTTGGATCCAGATACATGACTTGCCAGTGGGATTCATGTCCCTGGAGGTTGGCACGGGCTTGGGTAACTTCATTGGTGAATTTCTAGAATATGATATGAAGAATAGCTCTAACTTCTGGCACACATATATGCGGATCAGAGTGAGCATTGATGTTCGGAGCCCACTCAAAAGAGGCAAGAAAATTAGGAAAGCTGATGATGAGGTGTGTGTGGTCAGATTCAAATATGAACAATTAACCCTTTTCTGCTATCTCTATGGTTACTTGGGACATGGTGACAACACTTGTGAGAAGTTATTCCAAATGGAGGAGGACAACGGTTTCCGTGGCTGGGGGCCAGATCTTAAGGTTTAATGACAGAGAGGTGGCGGCACGGGTAATTGCAAATGGTTGTGTGAGCGATGATAGTAGCTTGCCGGAGAACCCTAATCTGGGCGCAAATCACGCGCCATCAAATTTGAACTCGAATGGAAGGAATCATCGCAATAATGGGAGATGATATGTTCAGTTACCATATTTGCGGAACACTCATTTTGGCGGAGGATCTTCGAGTAGTGGCATGTGCGGTATTGGGCATCATTCCAGCTCAGTGCCTTGGTTGACCCACAATCACTCAGCAGAGGATTTGATTGATGATGACATAGATGAGTTGGGGGTGGAAAAGAAACAGAAGAGTGGTATAGGGCAGACCGCAGTGGAAATTCAACCAATGGTCACGGACGCGGCCCAATATGAAGCGACTACGAGCATGGTGGCACATTATTTTTTAGAGGTGGGTCCTGGCAACCAGGCCCACCAAGACCAATGATTGTTTTGAGTTGGAACTGCCGGGGATTGGGTCACCCAAGTGTAGTTCCATCCCTTCGAGACCTAGTTCGGAGTAATAAACCGGATGTGATTTTTCTTTGTGAGACTTTATACTTTGCGAATAAGGTGGAGGAGATTAAAATAATTTTGGGTTTTGAATCTTGCTTTGTAGTTGATAGACAGGGACGTAGTGAGGGTCTAGCTCTCTTGTGGCGGCATGACAAGATGTGTGAAATTCTTAACTACTCCCAGAATTCATAAATGTCTTGGTCAAGGAGGACTTGAGCAGTCAACAGTGGAGACTTACAGGCTTCTATGGAGTCCCTAGTAGGGGCGAAGGAGAGAGTCTTGGAGTATTCTCTGATCAATAGCATCTCAATCCACCCTCCCTTGGTGCATTGTGGGCGACTTTAACGATCTTCTATCTCATGAAGAGAAGAGAGGTGGAGTTGACCATCCACAATGGCTCTTGAATGGTTTTCGTGCGGCTACGAAGGATTGCGACCTAGTGGACTTGCCTTTGCAAGGTCACCCTTACACTTAGTGGAAGAGTCTTGGGACAGAGCAAGCAATTGAAGAATAACTTGATAGGGTCATGGCAACTAGTTCTTGGCTCAGTTTATTCCCCCAGTGCAACCTACGCAACTTAGTGGCAACGGTTTCGGATCACTCTCCGCTACTGCTGGCCATAGAGACTAATTGCTATGTTTTTCAGAAGAGACAATTTTGCTTCGAGAATTCGTGGTTAACTGAGCCAAAACTTGATACAGTAGTGCAGGATGGGTGGTTTAAGGGAGCGACCGATACAGTTTTGCAAAGACTAGTAAATTGCACTGAGGAGCTAGACACTTGGGGGGCGAGCACTTCGTAGGCGGTACAATGATGAAATAGAGAAGTCAAGAAGAAGATAGAGGAGTTATGCTTGTGTAGGTCTGAAGAGGTCGGGCGAGAGGTGCTCCAGCTGCGTGACCGGTTGGCCCAATTATTAGCCCTAGAGGAAGCCTTCTGGAAGCAGAGGGCGAAAGCCTTGTGGATGAGAGATGGCGACATGAACTCAAAGTTTTTTCAAGCTGCAGCAATAACTCGGCAAAAATGCAATCGAATCTTAAAACTCCATGATGAAGCCCATTCAGTGGTGGACACCCAGGAGGGACTATGTGCGCTAGCCCGAGACTATTTCACAATGTTTTTCACGGCCTCTCAAAGTAATTATGGGCCTGTGCTCCAAGCCGTGCGGCCCAAAGTGAATGCGGAGGACAATAGACTGTTGTTGGCACCTTTTAGTGATGAGGAATTTCGTGATGTAGCCTTCCAAATGCATTCTAATAAAGCCCCGGGCCCTGACGGGCTAAACCCAGCTTTTTACAAAAGATTTTGGTCTCTGTGTGGATCAAAAATTGTTCAGGCCTGTAGAAGTTGGTTGCAGGCAAGTAGTCTTCCAAATGTTATGGGAGATACAAACATAGTGCTCATTCCTAAATGTGAGTTGCCAGATTCTATGCAAGATCTGAGACCTATATCTCTTTGTAATGTGGTCTATAAGATATTAGCCAAGGTCCTTGCTAAATACCTTCAACAAGTCCTTCCTAAATGCATTTCGGAAACGCAATCCGGTTTTATTTTTGGCTGGTATATTATTGAAAATGTGTTGATTGCTTCTGAGGTTATACACCATCTAAGGTGTAAGACCCGTGGTCGTCATGGGGAGGCCGCCCTGAAGATTGATATTAGCAAAGCCTATGATAGAGTGGACTGGGGCTATCTCTTGGCTATTCTTCATAAGATGGGGTTTGCTCAGCAGTGGATTGCTTAGATGAAGATGTGTGTCACTACAATGAACTACTCTGTTCTCGTGAATGATGATCGAGTTGGGCCAATCTTTCCTGAGCGAGGATTGAGACAAGGGGATCCACTGTCCCCATATCTCTTTATTATTTGTGCGGAGGGCTTATCTGCTCTTCTCCAGCAAGCAAAAGCTCAGGGTGACCTTTATGGTGTTCAGGTTTGTCGTAGAGTCCCTATAATTAGTCACCTCTTGTTTGCGGACGATAGTTTTGTCTTTTTCAGGGCTACTGCAGAGGAGACTACCACAGTCAATAATATTCTCAATACTTATGCACGTGTCTCGGGGCAAGCCATCAACATGAACAAATAAGAAATTTTCTTTAGCAGAAATGTACAGGAGCCCTTGAAGAATACTCTGGCCACCATTTTGGAGGTGAAGGAATGTCTGGGCACAGGGAAATATCTAGGCTTACCATCTATGGTCGAAAGGAGCAAGAAGTCTATCTTCAATTACATAAAGGATCGAGTTTGGAGGCGCATTTCTAGTTGGAGTAGTGAGATGCTTTCTCAGGGAGGGCACGAGGTGCTCATCAAGTCAGCGACACATGCAATTCCCTCATACTGTATGAGGGTCTTCCTCTTGCCTACTTCTACTGAGGTGGAGATTCAACATATGATGAACTCATTTTGGTGGGGTTCGAAACAAGGGGAAAAAAAGGTATCGATTGGCTTTGTTGGTATAAGCTTACTATGCAGAAGGAGTGGGGTGGTATGGGTTTTTGTGACATCCATGGTTTCAATCTGGCAATGCTGGGGAAACAAGGTTGAAAATTAATGACCAACCCGGATGCTATGGTGACTAGAATTTTCAAAGCTAAATACTTTCCAAGAGGGGATTTCCTAGGGGCTTCAATTGGGCACAACCCCAACTGCAATTGGACACAACTCCAGTTATGTGTGGCATAGCATCTGGTCTTCCCGGATACTGTTGGATGAGGGTTATCGTTGGAAAGTCGGAAATGGTTCCCAAATAAATATTTGGCACACCCATTGGTTGAGAGATGGTAATGATCTCCGGATTCATACACCACCGCAACCCCTGCCTTCTTTACCCATTGTGCAGAGCCTTATTGACCCAACTACAGACTCTTGGAATGCATTACTTATACACTAAACTTTCCTTCCAAGAGATGCTGCAGCTATCCTCAAGATTCCTTTGCTAAACTTGTCCAAAGCAGATGAGATTATTTGGCGTATCGACCGGAAAGGCACCTACACAGTTTGCAGTGGCTACCGTGTCTGTATGGAATGATTGATCAACCGTGACACGTTGAAGGTTGATGGCGAGTGGTCGCGACTTTGGTCTCTTGTAGTGCCTCCCAAAGTCCGCACCTTCATGTGGTGGGAAGCTCACAATTGTCTCCACAATAGAGAGAACCTGAGATGTCGAGGCGTTGAGTGCTCCACCATGTGCGTTTGTTGCGAAGCTACCATTGAATCAAATTGGCACCTGTTCCTGATTTGCCTAATTACTGTGGCTGCCTGGCTGAGAGTTGGTTTGTGGCATGTTCTGAAACCATTGATGCTTGCGGTAGAGGGTTACATAGAATTTCCGTGGCAGGTTTGGAAGACCCTATCTCAAGATCAATTGGAGCGGTTCGCAATGACATCTTGGAGCCTCTGGAAGCGTCGTAATCTGCTCTACTAGGAAGGAACGCGTGAATCTGAAGCTCAGGTAATCGCTAGGAGTGATGAACTAATGCGGTTTAATTTCATATTTTTACATTGTCATATTTTATCTTTATAATTTTTTTTATTATTTATAAATAATTATTTTTGTTTAAAGTCTCAATAAGAAAATATTACATATTATTAATATAATTTAATCGTCTTTGATCATGTATCAAAATTTATAAATATCTTTATTATATATTATTTATAGATGATTATTTTACTTGTGATTCTTAACGAGGAAAAACATTACATACTATCGGTATAAATGATTTCTTTTTTGTCCAGACGGAAAAACATAAAATGTTATCCGGTATAATTTCATCGTCTTTTAGAATATATCAAATTTTATAAATATTTTATATTATTTATAGATGATTATTTTACTTTTGACTCTTAACGGGAGAAAACATTACATACTAATTTTAGACATCTTATTCGAATGACAAAATGTAAGTTGTCGGTATAATTACTTTTTATATTCTGTTTTTATGAATGCTATTATTTTTTAAAAATGATTATTTTGCTTTTGAGTCCCGATGGGAGAAAATAACATGTTGTCGCTATAATTTTGTTATCTTTGAGCACATATCAATTTTTATAAATGTTTTTATTATTTATAGATGATTATTTTACTTTTAAGTTTCGACGGGGGAAACATTACATGTTGTCGGTATAATTTTATCGTCTTTGACACAGATCAATTTTTTAAATGTTTAAGTTATTTATAAATGATTATTCTGATTTTGAATCGTAACGGGAGACATTACATGTCGGTATAATTACTTTTTATTTTTTTTATAAATGTATCTAATTTTTATAAACAAATTTTTATAAACAAACTACTAACACAAATACAATTTTAGACCTCTTATTCTAATGACAATATCAATCTAAATAAAAATAAATCAAAATAAAAATTAAATTCACATAAAATAATAATATTTGATGCACATTTAATATTTTTTTCATATTCACTATAAAATTGGTTAATTTTTAATACAACAAATCAAAAATATTATTTACTATAAACAACCACCGTCTTAAAACATTGAGCGTAACAAACAGCACACGCCCCATGCGAATACACAGGTATCGTACTAGTTCAATAAAAATTAAACACCCTAAAAATCACTTTATTTAATTATAAATTAATTAATTCCATTTTTTGAGGCCTAAAACTCTAACATATTTGAGATTATTTTGGAGGCCTAAAGTTGTTGCTTTAGCAGCTTGCCCCTGAGGCCGACCCAGTAAGCACATATACTTCTATGTGCTTTTACATGTTGGAAAAAAAAATTATCATCACCAATCCTTATTTAACTAACACAAAGAAAATCATGATTTGATTATTCTTTGATACACAATGGATTAAAAAAGTTTGAATAGCACACGTGTATAACAACCTAGCAACGCACCATGTAGACTAAGTCCATTTTTGGCACAACTTGATGAAGTAGTTAATTATGAAGTAGTGATGGTTCATGCTACACGCGGTATATAACAAATACATAAAAATTATATATCAAAAAATTTGATTTTTTAGCAAAAAATATTATAAAATATTTATACATGTATAATTCAGCGGCAACCAACACTGTTGAAGATTCTAATTCAGAGAGGATGTAAATTGATCTTAAACATATTATAGGAAATTCTTTATGAAGTAGTGATGACTCATGCTATACATGATATATAATAGATACGTAAAAATTATATATCATAATATTTAAAAGAGCAAGGGGTAAGCATATGCTAAAAATATACCATTAACCGCTACAAATTAATTCACCTTTTTTTTCCTATTATCTAGGAAATATTCACACATTACTTGATAAGTATTCCATTGACATTGGAAATGACATAGTCCAAATACCAAGCCCACTGATTTGACCCAACATTTATTATTTTAATTAAAAAACAAATAATAATTATATCTCAAAACACAACTTTTAAAGAAAAGAGTCATAAGTAATTTTAGAAATACTATGACATGTTAGATTAAATTGATTGTAACTATGTTTTCTCCTTAGCGAAGCAAACATAAAAACCAACTCCTCAGAGCTCAAATGTGGCACCAAATTTGCCTTGCCTATACAAAATTTTACACAAAAAATACATCACGAAACACAACTTTTAAAATGAATCCTAAGAAATTGCTTGTATTAGATTAAATTGATTGCAGTTATGCTATCTCCCTGTCGAAGCAAACATGAGAAGCAACTCGTGAGAACTCAAATGTAAAATCAAATAGGCCTCATCTGCACAAAACATCACACCAAAAATAAATCACAAAACATCATTTTAAAAAGAGTCCTAATAAATTTTAAAAATAAATATGGCATGTATTAAATTAAACTGATTGCAGCTATGTTACCTGCAAACAGTGTTGTCAAAAAGCGGCCATGGCACATTGCGATCGCGGATTTTAGACAAACCGCTTCTTCTGTGGCGGTAGCAGCGCGGGTTAAGGATGGCGGCTCATGGCGGAAGCATAAAAAAATCCGAAAAAACAGAGAAAACGGTGTTTGGGGTCCGTGACCCGCCCCGAACCCGCCCCAAAACTTTTAAAAAAAAACCTTGGAAATCCAATCCTATTACCTGGTTTCTCTTTTCTCTCACTCTCGTCGAGCTCTTCCTCTGCGTCTGCAATTCAAACAGGAGCTCCCCCACTGTTACGAACAACTCCTGCGACCTCTCCTTCTACTTCGTTCCTTTTTTATTTTATTTCATTTAAATTTAATTACTGAGACACTCTTAGTTTACCTGCCCTCTTTAACTCTATTTTTTTCTATTATTCACTACAGTACATGCATCCTTATCCTTAGTCATTATTATATTATTATATGATATATGATGGCACTTCCTGTAGTGGACACGTGATCATCTGTGTTTTGATCAGATATATACATTATACAGTACAACTTTGTAAAATAAAAAGCTCTTTTCTTTCTTGTTTTAACTTGTTTATTATTATAATATAATATATTTATTTTAATATTTGAATATAGTTAAAAAATAAAAAATATTCATAAATTCTTTTCTTTAATAAATTTCTAAAATAATTTATGAATAAATATTTAATCAAGCTTCTTAAGATAGTTTATAATTTTTTCAGTATTTTTCCCCAAACAGAGACCATAATTAGTTTACTACAAAAAGTATATCATAAATAATTTGTAATTGAATTATATAACTATTTTTATCCTTTTGTTGTTATTTGAAGTCTTAAACTTGATTTGTTGTTAGTTTCATGGTTTTTTTATTTATTTTTGTACTATAATTTATTTCATTGTGTGTGTATATATATATATATTATTTTATTATGTCTGCCATGCTTTCGCCATTTCCCGCAACGCCATCCGCCATATTTATATGGCGGATTTTTGGCTGTCCGCTATTGTCTGCGATCCGCGATTGATAACATTGCCTGCCAATCGAAACAAAAATAGGAAGCAACTGCTTAGAAAAGTACAGAAATTATATTAAAAACATAATTTTCTCCTAGAAAATTATTTGTTAATTAAGTTTTACATAAAATATTCATCAAAATATATTAAGTGCAATTGTTCCTTAAGTGTATATTCTCATTATTGTTTTCATGTAAAATATTCATCCGATGTGTTACAAATAAGAAAATAATCTTTCCGACCACAAAAACCCGCGACACTGTTTTCCGAGATATTGTCCACTTTGGATCCTATGTGGCATTCTCAGTTTTGTCCTTCAAATCCGCCTCGGTGGGTTGAGATAAGTGGATGTTAATAGACTACCCTTAGCCTCGACTCACCGAGGCCCAAATATGGGCCAAAGCAGACAATACCTCGGAAAACGATATTACATACTTCGAGGTCGATCGGAACATAATCTATTTGGAGCAAATCAATCTCCCTATTGATGTATTTGAAATAGTTAGCAATGCAGAAAGGTGACTGTTTTAAATGCTAGCACTTTAGCAAAACTTTTTAACACTGGAAGTAACTTCGTAAGTGGATATCTAGTAATTAAAATTGCAGTCATCGTTGGTTCAAATTTAAAAAATAATAATAATAATAATAAAGGTAGAAAACTATCCAATGAGGTTTTGGGCTACTACTTGGTTCACAAAAGGAGGAATATCAGCAAAGGAAAGTATAGTTTTTCAAGTTTTTTGAAACCGAAGTTACTAGACCCCAATACACTTTGTACCAGTTTTTGGAATTCTTCTATTGCCTTTTCAACATAAGGCATTCCTCTAAAACATCGTCTACCAAACTTCCCAGCAAGACTACCCGATGTTATCAAAATGAAGGAAAAAATCTTCAACAAAACCATGTTATCAAAATATTAGATTCCTAACCGAAGGTAGTCAAAATATGTTCTAGTTGTGCAAAAGGGATCAAACACAGCATTTTATATACAATATATAACTGAACATTCAAGAATTACTAATTTTAAACATTCACAACGATATAAATTACAGAACGGGTGAATAATGCAATGGTGTTTTTTTACTCAATGGATAAAAAAACTCAACGAAAGCCTTAAGAACACAAAGCAAGTTCTTCAAAATAGCCTCAATAACAAAGAAAATTTTTATGTAAACTACAAACAAAATTTGATAAGAATCTATGACTTGTGCGACTCAGTCCCAATCTTTGGCAGAGATTTCAACTTTTCATTCAAGACTGATTGGGAAGCATTTTTGAAGTTTACTATCTATGCAAAAGCATACTACGTAGTTCCTACTCTCGATAGTTGTAAATGCAAACTGGCTGTCGGTAACATTTTAATGAAATGCAGAGCAACACTTAAACAAAAAAAAAAAAAAAGAAGAAGAAGCAAAACCTTATTAGAAGCATTAAAGTAGAGAGCAATAAGGCTGACCTACACAAAAGTATCTATAACATGGCAAATAATATATACAAGATGAATAACAGACATAACATGTAATCATTCGAGATCAATCCATGCAAGTATCTAATAACATGGGAAATGCATTTTACTTAGGGTGTGATTGGTTCACGAGAGAAATTGTGAAGGGAGAAATTGTGAAGAGAGAGTATGATAAGAGAGAAAAATGTGAGAAATATGGTAGATTTGGGGGTATTGATTGGAATAAGAGAAAAATAAGAGAAATAGGGAAGAAAGAGATGTTGATTATTTTTGAAAAGACAAAAATATCATAAACTTAAAAAACTAATATATATATATATATATGCAGTATTTAAAAGCTAAGGACAGGAAGGTAATTGTCAAAATATGGTCCATCTCTCGCATGTTTCTTCGCACTTGGGCGAAGAAAGAAAAAGGTAATACGGCTTCACTTTTTTATTTCTCTCGCATGCATTTCTACTCAGCCCCAATCGTGAGAAATTAGTCGTCTCTTCGTTTCGCTGTCTCTATCGCTTCCTTTTCTTTCGTAGCTTTTTCCTGCATAACAATCACACCCTTAAGGAAGTCCAAGGAGAAAGTCCACACAAACACTTTACACTATCTTTTCACCATAAATCTCTATCTCTATTATATACAAATACGAATAAAATAAAAATGGAAAGAACACAAATGACATCACGATATCAAAAGTTCATAGCCACGTCAATTAAAAAAAGCTTACATGGCAAATCTGAGTCACAAATATAGGAAAACTAAAAAACGAAAATAAAAATAAAAGAAAAAAAATATAACATTTAATAATCACATTTAAAAATATAGTAGCAGGTGTTACAAATCAGGAAATAGTTTATTTCGATCAAACAGGAAAGGATCACATTTAAGATAAGACATGCTTTACGAAACATTCATTTTTTTTTTGTAAACATGAAAGATTCGTGTCTGCTTATATAGGAAAGGGAATACGAAATAGGAAAATACTAATTGATTTGGAATATTTATTAAGGAATACGTGTGATATTTATGACATTAAATTGGCAGCCATTAAATAGGTAAATTAATACATAAAATTAGAGACAAAATCATAAATTAATATTGCAAAAGTGGATTAGAGAAAATCGCACTAATATAGGCAAGTTTTATGACAAATCATTGGCAGTCCGTAAATGAGATAATTATTATGAAAAATTAAAATTATAGATCCTTTATAAATTAGAAAATTAAGCAAATAAAATAAAATAAAATAAAATAAAATTGAATCGAATTGAGCAAGTTTTATGACAAATCATTTACAGTATGTTAATAAGTTAATTATTGTTAAAAATTAAAATTTAAAAATATTTGACAAATCCGAAAATCAACAAAATCAAATCAAAGAAAATCATGTCAAATAAAATCAAATCTTTCACTTATAATTTTTCATACTACGTTATAAACTTCCTATTAATTTGAATTAAAATAAAGTGAAGTATATTAGTTTAAATACAAAATAATTAAATTAGTAATTATTAATGATATATACTTTAAATTAAATTTATATTTAGATATCTTATTATCTTAATATTATAATTGGGTAAAAATATAACCGTAAAAAATTATCATTAAAATGAAATTAATAGTTTTTTTTTACAAAAAAATGAAATTAATAGTTGATGATATATTTACGATTAAAATAATATTTGATGAATTATACAATAAGTTCTATTCATTCTTAAAAAATACGTTTTTTGACATCAAAATATTATTTTTGAAAATAAATTAAAAATAGCAACCATTATTCAACTTTGTACATTTTTAAATTAATAGTACATTGTTTTTATTTATAAACCTTAATATTATGATAAACTATTAATAATATCCAACTCTAATAGGTAATTTCAGCAACACTTAAAATTTTCCGTATTACGTTATAAACTTCCTAATTAATTGTATTTAACATGGTGAAGTATATTATTTTAGATATAAAATAAATAAATTGTTTTTTTGACAGAAAATAAATAAAGTGTTAATTCTATATAATTTAAATTATCTTTTAATCATAATTGAGTAAAAATAAAACTTATAATATTTTATCTATAAAATTAAAACAATTTTTAATGAACTGTAAAATGTAAATAATATTTTTAACAATCATGACATTTGATTGATTAACCCTTTGTGTTTTGAAAGAGAATTTAAATTTTCGGTTTTAGATTTAAGTGGGAAACCTATTTTTTGTTTGAATTTAGATGACAACAAGAAATTCAAATGCAAAAAAATATTCGGTAGACACCATGGAAGACCAAATCGGTTTGTGATATAAATTATGATTGATATATATTCTTTCCAATTGTGATGTAGATATAAATTCAGATATTAGTACATGTTGATTTTTTATAAATATTACCGTTTTTAGTATAAATGGGTTAAGGAGAGGATCACATTATGTATTCTTTCCTAGACACAAAATTAACTAAAAATAAAAACAAAGTAACTCTAAAAAGCACGCATTTGGTAAAAAATCAAGTAGTAACCTAACTTAGTTCGTAATATTTAAACAACTAACGAATTTTAAATTAAACACATGACTCATATAACAACTTAGATTAGTTTTGGACCATTAAAACTACTGTTTGTTAAAATACGAAAAACAAATTTAGGTTTGTTAATATTCGTCCAGAGAGTAGTAACTGAGATGACAAAGGAATATATCAAACACAAAGAGTAATATCGGGGATTTACAAGAGGACTAAGTTGGAAGAACAAGAAGACGAACCACTGAGAGACGTCATACACTGAGATCCGTTCATTCCCTTCTGTTCGAATGCGACGTTCAGTGAACAATCGAAATTAGGGTTTCGCATAAAGTGTCTTGACTGATACAATATCTATTTATATTTTATATTTTAGATAATAAATTTTCAATATGAATGAGCGTTTATAAGTAATATATAAGTCATATCGCCGAGGTAAAAAAAACAAAATATAACTCATATCTATTTGGTATTAATAATAAATTCACATAATCAAATCAAATCTCTTCTGTATTACTGTAACCAAAAAAAAAATCTCTTCTCTATTATAATCTAAAATTCCTCTTAATACTTATTTTAAGTTTATCCTTTTTTAAATTAAATAAATTAAGATTTATTCCTTTCTTAATTATAATATTTGTTATATATTGATTTTATTTTTGGGTTAATAAAATTTCCCATACAAACCTATATCCATGAAGTTACGTAATTTGATTTTATAGCAGAAAAAATTGAGTGTAATTTATATTTTGTTTCACATAATTTGTTTTCAAAAAATAAAAAAATTGTTTATTAAAAATTTTATAAGATACATATGTTTTGAGTAAACTTATGTAGATATGCTATTTGTTTAATGATGTTATATAAATATAGTTACTTTACAACAAATTATACTTCTTATACATTTGCTATTTATAAATTACTTATGTATTTAAATATATAAATTATTCTATATATATATATATATATATAACTTCTTATACATACATATATAATATAATTATGAACCATTTGATATATCTTTTTATTTATTTTTTCAATTTATAGTATAACATTAACTCAAAAATCACATATATTTTACTCTTTGATCGTAAACAATAAAATATATTATTATTCATCTAATTCTAATAGGTTGTTTGCAGTATCATATTTTGTTTCTGTCTCTGTCCTATGAACCGTTTCATCTATCATATCTTTTTATTTCTTTTTTGATTAAAGCATATATAAAAATGTTCTCATGCATGGCACGGGTTACATATTAGTATATAAAACAAAGAAGAAGCAAGTTTCAAAACTCTATTGAAAATTCAAAAAAAAAAAATCTCTACACATATGAAGGAAAAAATATCAACCTTCATTTAGAACCAACGAACCAAAATAAATCATACAATACAAAGTATGATTATATTTTCAGAAAATTGAAACAAAACTGAGGAACTGCAAAATAGATAACTTTTTTATACCTGTTTTCAGCAGACTTCGATGGTGGAACCTGTAACGCCCTAACTCTAATTAGGGAATTACTTACTAAACTAATCAAGAGTTACAGATGAATACGGGAAACATTTTCGCCTTACAAAATAATAAGAGATGAATCCTGTTTAAATTGCGATACTTTGGCAAAATGTACTCTTTTCAAATAACAAGAACATCTGATGAAAACACTTGACTTTGACTAAGAAAAATATTTCAAATACACCAAAGATGTCATGCAATTATCAGAGTTTCGAAAGTGAATTTAACATTAATTATTACAACCCTTTTTCAAAAGAATAATAAATTAGAACAATTATAATTATACATTATTAACTAATACTACAGAGACACAACCTAATATTTAGGACTCTAACTCGTGATCCGGTGACTCAAGGTCCCGTGTGTAGGCAAGACCGAGCACAATTCTTGCTTTGAACCTCTTTAATCAGCTTGTACCTGAAAACAACATCTTAAAATGTGATTTTATAAAACTCAGTAACATAGACTTAAAATCATAAATACTTTTACGGTTGTTTTCAGCCATACGTGGTGTGCTCCGTATAGAAAACTCCTCCCAATAAGCATATGTATATTTATTCAAAATACCTTAATAAATCCTCAAAACATGATAATGCAACTGAATTTTTCAAACATCAATCACACATCAAACACATAACATAATCATCAACGAATGTACCCACTTGGCGCCACTCAATAACCCAAAGAGAGAACTATTGTTGGTTCTACCAAGGGGTCTCCGTCAATGAAAACACCAAAAATAGTCAATTGACGGGTTTGCAATCCAAACGCAAGCATCCACTCACAAACAAGTTTCAATCAAAAGAAACATTAATCACAATACAAGCGTATATCATAATACATTCATGAATGTACCCACTTGACGAAGCTCAAGGGTCGAAATGAGCAAGGAGCGATTTGTGATCCTACCAAGGGGTCCCCGTCAACGGAAGTGTCCAAAATACACATTTGACGGGTTTGCAGTTCAAATGCAAACATTCACACACACAAATTTCAATCAAAGAAACATTAATTCACAAAGCAAACCTATAAATTAGTATTTGCCATCATATAGGGTTAAAACCCTTTCAATTAAGGACCCAAAACACAAGCCATTAACCTTCAAAGCACAGAACGAAAAAAGAAGAATTAAAACTGCACAGAATGGAACACGGCCAGGCCGTGCCACAGGGCACGGTCGTGCTGGCCTGTTCTGCAAAATTTTCTGCTTTTCTTCTTCCTTTCCAAATTCTAATCCAAATCACATCCAATCTAAATCCAATCAAAAGGACTATAATCAATAATTTAGCACATGCACTTGGGAATTAAAGCATTCATCCAACATCTCAAAATCAACAAGAGAATCAATTTACAATGAGCACCAACATCAAATCCAAAAATCATATGAACATAAAACTAATTTTAAGGAGACATAAAGCCCTCCATTAATTCAGGGAAGTCATAACAACTCCCAATTAGACTAGCTCGAACGCCAAACCACCTCAAACTGATTTCTACATATTTACTAGATTTGACTAAACTAAACTCAAACATATTCCATTTGGAGCTCAATGGAACTCCCTATGGGCAAACATTACACAATAATTAGGGGGTTGGGGGTAGCATCCAACCCTATTTCAGTCAAACTCCATATAATATTATTATAATCTATTCAACAATAATATTAAATTTGTGCATTAAAACATTAAATCCTAGCACACCCTAAAGGAGGTTTTTCTTTTTAGGGGAAATCCATGTTATCTATTGCTCCTTAGAAGCTTTAGGGTGGTAACCCCCAATTTCTGAACTGAAACCCTAGCCATCTTCCATTGAAGTTGGTTCTCAAGCTTCAATCTTCATCTCTTTTCTTCAATCTTCCATCTTTTGAGTCTTGTTCATCTTCTCCATTAAGCAAAACCCACATGCAAGCCCTAACCTCCATGGAAGCTCCTCTCCAAGCTCTTCATATCCTTCTTCTTCTTCAATCAAACACAAATTGGAGTCTGGATCTTCTCTATTCTTCCATTTCGTCTTCCTTCGAGCTCACTCTCTCCCTGTATCTCTCTTTCTGTCTCGTTCTTCTCTCTCTCTCGGCCTCCCTGTCTCTCCCTCGCGGCCGCGTCCTCCCCTTTTCTTCCTCCGACACGCCACCGAGCCGCCACGCCTCTAGGGCCGGCGCGACCTCGTCCTCCTCCCTCCTTCTCCACCGTCGTGCCCATTCCTTCCTTTCTTCTCCCTTCTTTCTTCTTTCTTCTTTCCTTTCTTTTCTTTCTTTTCTTTTTTCCCCCTTTCTTCTCTTCTGTTTGCAGATCGTGGGAGAGGGAGTAAAAGAGTGAGGGTGAGGGTGCTAAGGTGGGATGAGAGGAAGTGTGGTGTATGGTGGGACCTAGGCATAGATTTATTAAAAATAAACCAACAAAGTCATATTTTAACCTCATAATTTATTCTTTGGTACTTAAATCAACCTTAGGTAATTTAATCAATTAAAACCACTCATAAATAATTAGTCTCACATTTCCTAAACCATTGGGAAAAAATTACCATTTCACCCCTAGGTTCCAATTTCCCTTCAACTTACTAAACTAAAGGCTGTAACTTAATTTAATCCTTAGGGATTAAAGTCTTTTTTCACTTAGGATTTCTAATTATTAAGCTTAGGAAAAATTGGGATGTTACAGAACCACAATAGGAGAATCGTCAACCTTCAAGACAACGAAAATAGAAAACAACATAATAAGAATTTTACCCACCAAAAATGAACTACAGATAAGAAAAATGCATACGATTCAAGACTAAGCACATCATAAAATAGTTAACACAATGGATGGGTCCGTCTACAAAGAGGTTTAATAAATATTAATGCAACTATAGATTGTTCCGTGGACTCAAAACAGCAGTTGCTTAACAGATAAAAACAAAGAATCATAAATCACAAATTAATAGAATGAAACAACCTGCACCTCCAAAATTTTTACATGGGATTCAAAGTTCCCCAGCTGTTTAAATTTTAAAATAAAAAAATAAGAAGACCAATATCATGCAGATATTTAAAAATCATGAAAAACCAAACATTTCCAAGACTAATGGTGCTCCTCCCAACATTCAAAATAACACAATATTACTAACCGAAGTCGTTTAATTGGCGGTGAGAACACATGACAAAAAAGAACAGAGAAGGAAGATGAAACACAAAAGAAGAAAAATGAAAACAAAGAACAAAAGGACTCATAAGATGGAGTTAAGGGTTATGTTAGGATAATATACTCTAGACCACTCTAATAAGAAAGAAAATAGAGCTAAAATGTTCCAGAATTTGGCATGTGCCATATGGTGACTCAGTAACTATGGAGCTTGGTTCAGTGGTAATTTGGGGATTCGTATCAGGTTACCTCAATGACAGTGGATAAGATTTTGTTGGTTGAAGCAGAAAGAATCAACAAAGAAAGCAATGGAAGAAAAAATGAAGAGGAAGAGCAGAGGAGAAATAGAGAAGAGCATAAACAACCGATTCAGAACTTTTTTGTCTTAAAATGTGACCTTCGGGAAAGCATGCACGGGAGATGGAGAGACCAATATCAATCATCAATGTTATTAGTAAACCAATGGAGATGTCTACAATTTCCAAGAAGATGGTTCAAAATACATGAAATGGGTTAGTAGAAGATGGAAAACATGTGTGCCTACGTTTAATGCTGAAATTTGGGTGGGATTTACTCCCCCAGAATGAAATATAAGCAAAATACATGTACCTTTTTGCTTATATTTCATTCCGGAGGGAGTACATTAATGCGTACATTTAATTTTGTGGAATTGGAATTCCAATGGGCACAAACAAACGTTCAAGGATATAAGTTGGGAGTTTCTAAAGGCACCCAATAAATTGTTGGGTGCACCCAATATTTGGGCGAGTTGACTAAAATGCCCCTGGTAAATTAAAATATTTTTTTTCTTTCATTCGTCTCACTCGCAAATAGCATATTTGCGAGTATCACACATTACTCACAAATTGGGTGTGAAAACGGTTCTATTTATAGAACGCTTGATGCGATCTGAACCGTTAAAAGTGTGTCGGTCGCATCTCGTCCGTTGATATTTTTCAACATAAAGGAAAAATGTACACTTCATCCCTTAGCCCGCTCGTGAGCCATGTCACTCACTCAGTCAACCCAGTTCTCGATGGATTCGAGCCTTGCCATTGTCTATTACGATGGCAGAATCGCAACAAGTGCTGATGGCGTGGTTTTCAAATGCGACGTTCCAAAAATATTTAGGCTGAAGACATTCATCATCATTGAAGAACTCAAGCAAAAGATTCGGCGAAAGCTCGGAGCTGAATCACGTAGAGTGGCAGATCTATACTATCGATGCCTTGTTTCGGTAGGTAGTGGGTGTGTTCAGTATATGAATATGACACTTCTAAACGACGGCGACATACAAAGTATGTGGAAAGCATTCGGTGATCATTCTAGCCATGGCCCAATAGAGTTGTATGTTGTGCTTGGAAGATCGATCGACGAGATCATTGCAGCAGGCCGTGCACCAGAACAGTTGATGATATCCTTGCAGCATATCGTCAACCATAGCCAAGGATTAGCACCGGTGACTAGGTCATGTAATATTGTGTTGTGTTATTGAACGAGTAGTTGCGTTTAACAAATAGTTGGGTTTGGTTTTTTTAATGTTGTAGTTGGGTGTTGTAGTTGCATTTGGTGATCATGTAATGTTTTTTTGTTGTTATTGAATGAGTAGTTGCGTTTAATAAATAGTCACGTTTAAGTTTAGTTTTATTATTTTGTATTTCTAAACTCACTAATAATAAACAACAACAACAACAACAACAACAACAACAACAACAACAACAACAACAACAACAACAACAACAACAACAACAACAACAACAACAACAAATAACAACAACAACAACAACAACAACAATAACAACAACAACAACAACAACAAATAACAACAACAACAACAACAACAACAACAACAACAACAACAACAACAACAACAACAACAACAACAACAACAACAACAACAACAACAACAACAACAACAACAAATAACAACAACAACAACAACAACAACAACAACAACAACAACAACAACAACAACAACAACAACAACAACAACAACAACAACAACAACAACAACAACAACAACAACAACAACAACAACAACAACAACAAATAAATAAACAACAACAACAACAACAACAACCACAACAACAAATAACAACAACAACAACAACAACAACAACAACAACAACAACAACAACAACAACAACAACAACAACAACAACAACAACAACAACAACAACAACAACAACAACAACAACAACAACAACAACAACAACAACAACAACAACAACAACAACAACAACAACAACAACAACAACAACAACAACAACAACAACAACAACAACAACAACAACAACAACAACAACAACAACAACAACAACAACAACAACAACAACAACAACAACAACAACAACAACAACAACAACAACAACAACAATAATAATAATAATAATAATAATAATTACATTCATAAAAAACAAGTGTTCGCATAAAAAAAATACATAAAAACACAACTACTCAGTGACCCCCCGCTATCCAAAGCATCCCCCGAAGGTAGTCACACATCTCATCTCCCTCATGTGCGTAATCAACAACCTGATGCAACATGGCGGCAACTCTATCCAACCTGCGTATCGCATCAACACAATCTACCTACAAATGACATAAATACATTATAGCAAATAATTAGATAATGTTACGAATGGACATAATATATACAGTGCAAGGACTTATTATTCCTTACCCGATGACACACAGCATCATCATGCGGATCATGTGGAGCATGTGGAGGTATCAACAGTGGATATGAGACCCTATAGTACCACTCCATGTATCTCTCGACGCACTCAGCTGGATGAGCGGCCTGCCTCAACTGAAAGATGTATCTAATAGAGTACAGGTGAGATGACACCCAGTTAAGACTAATATCCTCAGCCGAGGGACATCGTGGTGGCTGTCGAGGAATGTCCTGCCTGTACCCGAATTGTCGTAGTACCCTCTCCGACAGGTATGGCACTATGGTGTTCCCACACCGGATGTACCCCAAAAGGAATGCCACGTCAGTGAGTGGGCAGTGCTGCCTATAGGGGGCCCACGGTGTCCAACACACATCATCAGTGGTCAGGGCATCTAGTGCTTGCCTGTATGGAAGCACCTTCCCCCGACCCCTCTTAGGTGTCCAGCGGTTAGCGCGTACCTGCTCACCGCCATAACCGTCAACAAGCTTCCGATCTACTACAGTAGTAGGAAAATACTCGTAGATCCACGCCTGTCACAAATAACAATAACAAATCAGTTACGAAATCGTGTCAGAGTTAAAACAATTGTAAATTTAATTTTCTTATTTAATAACACAGTGGTACCTAGAAGAGTGTCATGTAGCCCGCTAACCCATGGCATTCGAACCTGCTGGTATTGCCAAGACAACCGTACAACTTGCATAGGGCCTAAATCTCCCCATGACCACTATCCAACCTGGCCCAAGTGACGTACTAGCTCGAGATATCTACAGTCAATACAGGTGCTAGTCTTGTCCGTCAAAATAGTCATCTCGAGTAGCACCAATATGAACGTCCTCGCTGCCTTGTCCGTCCGACCCTCATCCCTCCGTCTATCATAAAGGTCCTGTAGCCAAGACTGACAAAAGCCCACCTGTGGCCCATAGCCTCTGCCGAGGCCTCCTCATGTGATACCCCTAACAATGACTGTAAAATAGATATAGCAATATATGTGTCCATCTGAGGGGATATGAATAGGGTGCCTCTGACTGGTATGCAAAGTATGCATGACACATTATCCAACGTGATGGTCATCTCTCCGATTGGAAGGTGGAACGAGCTAGTCTATGTGTGCCACCTCTCAGCAAACGCAGTCAGCAGCGAGCTGTCAATCATCTTGTAGCTGCAATACACCAGAGTCGAAAGACCAGCTCGATCAACATGCTCCTGTACTGTAGGTAGTAGTGGCTGACGATCCCCAAACCACTTCTGCCACTTTTTGCCGTGAGCAAAAACCCTAAGAGGTTCCTCCCGGTCCTACACACATAAAAATAAAAGCCTTGTCATGAATTACACAATTAAAAAGAAAACCCTTAAATGTTTTAAAATAGTAAATAATAATTACCTCTCCGCTCCACAATGGTAAGCGATGTGGTCCCTGAATGATCTAAGCAGGATGTATCGGAAGGTCCTCCAGGAAATGGTCCCTCATCTGCCGGTGCATCTATATGCATCTCAACTGGTTCCTCGTGAGGAACCTCAAACAGATATCCCTCGTACTGATATCCCTCGTGCTGAGGTTCCTCATGCGGAGGTACCTCATCCTGATGTTCCTCGTACTGAGGTTGCTGTCTATGTCATCTACCCTGTCTACTCGGGCCACTCTATCTACCGTCAATAAGTCTCCAACGGTGTGACGCAGTCATGGCCTCCCGATGCTCCCGATGCTCTCGCGCAGCATCTCTCGCATGCTCAACTGCCTGAGCATTAGCCTCCATCTTAGCCTCCCTACCAGCCACCCAACCTGCTCCTCTCATGCGTGGCATAACTGAAACAAAACAAAAAAATTAAAATCATAAATTAAAAAAAAAGGAAAACACACTCGCAAATAGCACTGGAGGAACTCGCAAATATGCTATTTGCGAGTGGGAATCGCAAATACCTAATTTACGAGTTCTCCTGCAACTTGCGAGTGAAGGCTTCCAATTTGCGAGTAAATAGAGAAAAAATTCAAGCCTCTGAAATTAAGAAATTGCGAGGGAAAGAATGAAGGGGAAAATTTTTTTCACTTTTGATATTTTTACCAGGGGTATAATAGTCAAGTCTCTTAAATATTGGGTGCATCCAACAATTTGCTAGGTGCCTTTAGCAATTCCAATATAAGTTCCAGGAAGGTGAAAGAGCATATGCGTGTATCGTTGGGCCATTTTGTCGAATGAAGGCCTGTAAGCAAGCAGTGATAATTTTTAGTCTTAAAAAAATATTTCAACAAGAAAAATTAAAGAGCACCTTGAGAAATGAAGCACACCCACCCTTTAGGGTATGTTTGGATATTTTAAAATGAGAGGAGCGGAGCGAGATGGAATAAATTTCCCACTCCATTGTTTGGATATTATATGATAGAATGGAATGACTCAAAAAAATTTATTCCTTTTTTACCCTCATTTTCAACACAAATAATATATGAACTTTATTTTTATGTCCAAATAAGATATGAACTTCCAACACAAATATTATATAAATTATAATTTATCAGCGTTTTATTATATTAACTTTTCATAAATTATGTTACCAAAAAAAAAACTTTTCATAAATTATATTATTTATCATTTGACAAAACTGAAAAGATTTAACATTTAACAACAATCAGTCAAAAACGCAGACGTGTACTCCTTTCTTCATAAAAAAAAACGCAGACTAAACCAGGAACCCAGAAAGAATGAGGAACCCAAAATAAATTCATAATCGAGGTATTAATTTTCATGGCCAGATTCCAGAATGAATTCACAATCGACATCGGGCATTTTATCAGGCAGATAACGATGAACGAGGAACCCAAAAACACAGACATGAAACAAATTAACAGAGACGACATAAAATGAAAAGCAAAAATAGAGAAAGAAGACATACTTGCTGCGTGAAGAACTAGAGTGAGGAGGAAGAAGCACAGAGGGAGAAGACAAGGATATAATAGTAATTTAATGATTGACAATGGTGATTCCATCTCATATCCCCCAAATTGGGGGGGGGGAAGCAAAATTGGGGGAGGTAATGGAAAACGATGGAATTGATCCGAAGTGGATCTCGGAGGTGGCCGGAGTAAGATCACGAACGGTGGAGCACGGCGGAGCACGACGGTGGGGGTGTACCTACACACACTCCGATGCCTAAGTCAGTATCAGAATAAGGTGAGGTAAGAAAATGAATAGTGCAAACCTTTATTGATTAGGTCATGGACCTTTTATAGGTGAGGTCAGGTTGCTGATGTGTGGATATTCTCAAGTAACCCTAGATCGATTATCAGCCATTGGATGTATCCGATGGTCAATGTAGACTCTAGGGTTGTATGTGGATAAGGTTGCTTTTAGGGCTAGCACTGCAATGCTTTGTACCCTAGGGTTTATTGCCCTGATGACTAAACTTCTAGGTCAGGTTGGTTGACTGAAGTGGGCCTTGGGCCTATTCGGGTCGGGTTTTTTTTTGGGGCGGATCTCCCTTGCCGGATCGGCCCAGTGTGGAGTGGGCCTTTGGCCACTCAGGATTAGGATACCACTAAGTTCCATTCCATTCCACCCTTTTTTTTCATAATCCAAACAATGGAAACTTACTCCATCCCACTCCATTCCATCACATTCCATCCTATTCCATCAATCCAAACAAACCCTTAGTCATTACTTTCCCGCCCATACCAACATGTGACCTTTAATCGCTATTCCTGTCTCTCTCTCTCTCTCACTTTGTTTCTTTTATTTTTCTTCAATAGAGTGCGACCGTTGAGTTCTCTCTCTCTCTCACACTTAACTGGTGCTCTTCTTCTCCCTTTTTCACTCTACGAAACGATCTTGTAAACGTAAAGAAGTTTTGAGTCGATATTCTACCTGTTCGCGACGGTGGTCGCACCGCAGCAGCTCATGTTGGAGAAGAGAAGATAGCTTTTTTAGAACCTATCTAAACTGTGAGATCGTCGGTTTTCTCCGGTTTTATCGATTTTTGACCGGTTTCGTTAGTTTTCTACCGGTTCCTGATGAGTCCGGTTGGCATGCTAGTTTAGACCGATGACCATGGCGGTTTTCAATTGAACTGGACGGTCTGATTATCAGAACATTGTAAAAGTCTCCCTTTTTCTCTTCTATCTTTTTGTTTCACACTCTCTCTAACACACCAACCCCTAAAGACATTGCTCTGCAACTTTGGTCCACCTTTAAGGAAGCAATAGTTGCCTACACTGGCCTTTCCCCACCCATCTTCTTCACCCTCCTCGCCATTCTCTTCGCCCTATACTACATTGTTTCAGCTCTCTTCGGCTCCTCCGATACCCACAACCGCCACGGAAGCTCACGAGACTTTGACGCTTAGATGGAGCCTCTTAAACCACCGTTTCAGATCGGTGAGTTCACCGAGGAAGAGCTCAAAGCCTACGATGACTCTAACTCCGAAAAGACTCTCTTTATGGCCACCAAGGGTCAGATCTATGATGTTTCACAAAGCAGGTATCAAAATAAAAGAACCCTTTTTTTCGATTTTTGATTTTTACCCTTTTAGATTTTCTTGATTTTGAGTTCTGGGGGTTTGCTTTTTTCTGGTCAAAAAATCTTTTTTGCTATTCTGGGTCTCATTTTTTTCATCTAAAACATTCAGTTCAAGATCTTTTTTCTCGGTTACTTTTGTGAATATTTTTTATTTTTTGGTATATTTTTTCATATAAAGAGATGCATGAGAACATATTATGTTTACTTTCATATGTTTTTTTTAAAAGAAAAAGAAAGGGGAGGGGCCTCGTTAAAACCTTCTGATACAAAACCCTCCTTAGGGAAAAAAATCAAGAAGGAAAAAGAGTACCCCACCTAAATTTTATTGATAAACAAAGAGAAAAAGAAAAACAAATAAACATGGGGGACTAGACCAAAACCAGGAGCAAAGACAACAATGAAGCCAAATTGAATGGTAAACCCGCCTAAATAAACGCTATATAGGCAAAAACAGAGTTTGACATGCATAGGCATCACAATAATGACTTTCATCCTAACTATGTTGACACCAAAGACATTAACAATCATATACAACACATAAAAAACAAACAGAAAAGAACAAACTAAACCCAGACCCATGAAAAGAAATCTCAGCTATTTGAAACGAAAGTTTGGGAGACCAAACTTATTACGGAAAAAACCAGTCCTGATAAAGCTAGGAATTGAATTCCACCAGGTGTAAGCTTTGGAAGATACTCCAAACAAGGCCAGCCTATCTGCACAGTGGTTGAGTTTCCTGAAAATATGAGAAATTTTAGAAGTCATAGAAGAAGCTATATGGATGCAATTTTTCCACCGATTCCTTAAATGCCACGGAGCTAAGTTAGGATTATGAAAAGCCTGAACTACCAGGGAAGAGTCACATTCCACCCAAAGACGAGTCCAACCTCTGTGCCTAGCCTCCTCAATGGCCAACATGGCGGCCATGAGCTCCGCTTCAAGAGAGGAGGCAATACCAAATAATTGGCGAACCAGCTAAGAACAGCACCACTCTTATCTCTGAAAATACCCCCACCACCAGAGTGGCCAGGAGAGCCCCTAGCAGACCCGTCCTTGTTGACTTTAATCCAGCCACAAGGAGGAGGGGTCCAATCAACCTGGAGGATAACAGGAGCCTTTGGAGCGTGGGTTTGAATACCAAAGTATTTAAGAATCGAAAACTCCTGCAGAGAAGAAGACATACAACATTTAGTTAAATTACCAGACAGAGAAGTCAAGCTGACAACTAAGTTCATAGCTGTCCGAATGGGAATTTGCTTGCTATCAAACTTCCGCTTATTTCTGCAGAACCAAATCACCCAACAATGTTGATGATAGCAGCAGAAATCATAATTTTTGCTTGCGGGCTCCAATTAAGATTGCAGACCTGTAAAACATCTCTAATGGAGGAGATGTCAATGTTATAGTTAAGCAAAGAGGATATGTTTACTTTGATATTTTTTATTTTTTTCATATTTTTTGGTACTTTCATATTTTTTCGTTTACTTTCATACAATCAAATTGAAAATTATGCAGGATAGCATGTTAAACAAGGCATAAGTAAAAGAAGAGGCAAAGGCGCATTGAAAATTCAAGCAATGAGAATGAGATGACCATTTAACGAATAGTTAATTAGAAACAAAAGTTCATTTTCCATGGACATTTGAAAGTGCAAACAGTAATGTAAGCATTCGATAATTGATCAAAAGCAAAAATAGTGATGAAATTCAACATGAAAACACCAACGTTTCTACTCTCTAGCAGAATAGAAGACACATTCAACAACTGATGGTGGTCTGTGATATTCTAAAATCAAAAGTAAAAAATTCAACATGAAAACATTCAATCCCTCTACTCTTAAGCGGAATAATAGACATACTTTAGTGCATCTCTTGCCTCGTCGATGGCTTTCAACCCCTCTTTCACCTTATTTATCTCTTATTCTTTATCCTCCATCTTTTTCTTCAAGAATTTATACAAAAAAATTATATTAAGAAGAGATTAAAAACTAAAAAAATTCTATTATTATTATTATTATTATTATTATTATTATTATTATTAAGACGTGTGTGGGTTCATTCTACTCACGTTCACGCAATATTTCAGACGAAATGACCACCCCACCATTCTGCCCCCAACTTACCATCCCCAATTCCACTGTGACTGATACCGACAATCACAATGGCAACTGCAGATCGTCCTTGCCCAAACGTAGCCGTACCGAGGGCATTCCCATTCCCAATGTTCCTCGGCTTTTCGAGATGGAGGGATTCCTCTGTCACAAAACAAAGCGCGTAGCTTCAAAAACTTTTTGAAGAAAAACCTAACCAAATCACTCATCCTTCTTTTCCTTCGGATAATGTTAGTTCATTTTTGTTTTTTGTTTTTTATCTCCAACCCCTAGTCAGCTCGATGAAGAACGGTGAGTCTTTAGATTTGATTGACAACAAACCTAACTCCTTAAAAGCTATACAAACTGCGAGTAGTCACTTTTTCGATGAACTGTGGATCGACAGACTTGAAAATGTGATTTCTGACAACCTGATATACAATACTAATCAGAAGGAAATTGTGGCAGAAGAGCTAGATGAGTTGAACACTAACCTTAAATTGCTGAAAAAATTGTTTAAGGTCGTGGAGAAGACAGTGATGAAAAGCAAAAATAGTTCATCGAAAAAAATTTCACCACGACCGTAGACAATTTTTTCAACAATTTAAGGTCGGTGTTCAGCTCATCTAGCTCTTCTGCCATAATTTCCTTCTGATTAGTACTGTACATTAGCTTGTCAGAAATCACATTTTCAAGTCTGTCGATCCACAGTCCATCGAAAAAGTGACTCCTCGCAGTCTGTATAGCTTTCAGCACAGAGTTAGGTTTGTTGTCAATCATATTTAAAAACTCATGGTTCTTCACGCTGACTAGGGGTTGGAGATAAAACAAAAATGAACCAGCATTATCCGAAGGATGGGTGATTGGTTGGGTTTTTCTTCAAAAAAAATTTGTAGCCTAGGCGCTTTTTTTTTGTGACAAAGGAATCCCTCCATCTCAAAAAGCCGAGGAACATTGGGAATGCCCTCGGTACAACTACGTTTGGGCGGGGACGGTCTGTAGTTGGTGATTGTCAGTATTAGTCACAATAGCCATAGTGGAATTGGAGTGGTAACTTGGGGTCACGACGGTGGGGGTGGTCATTTCGTCTGACATATTGCGTGAGCGTGACTAGAATGAATCCACACACCTCTTATTTATAATAATAATAATAATGGAAGTTTTTTAAGTTTTAATCTCTTCTTTGAATGTGACAAAAACACAACAAAGAGGGTTTGAATTGGGTTTTAGAAATCTTTTCTTAAAACTTGTGTATTTTTGAAAACCTTTTCAAAACAACTTTAACAAAATAGTAATGAAAACAAGTAAAGAGAAGAGAAGTGAATGACACAGTGATTATACTAGTTTACTATCACCTGATAGCTACGTTTAGTCCCTTCGCACACTTGAAGGATTTTCCACTATAATCAACCTGATTACACTTGAGAGTATACTACTGCCAAACTGGCTATACTCACAACTTCTTAGAACGACTTAGTACAGTCAAGCCTTTAAGGAATGCAGTCGCTACTGGACTAAATACAGTGTTCAAAAGTAGTTTGAAACAATATCAAATAACTCTCAGCTGAGAGGATATACAATGAAAAACTTAAGCACAAAGAATAAGTTTCAAACTGAAAGAGTAAGATGTTTAAGTGCTTGTTCAATGTGATCTCAGATACTTGGAATAATTTCTTGGTTGCTCACTTTGATTCACAGTGTTTTTGTTTTGTTAACCTACTTTAGTGGGAGAAATAAGGTATATATAGCTAGGGTTGTGAATAGTGCCGTTGTGACCTAACAGCTCTTTTCACTAAAGGAAAAAACTTCAGATCCCCTTTGTGTGGCTTTTAGCAAGTCACGTCGCTTTCCACTCTGCTTTTGCATACTGACACAACAGACTTTTGCAGGATCTTGTCCCTTATGATCTTTTTGAAAAATAAGAAACTTCTTGAGCAAGTTTTCTGATGATTATAAACGTTGACATTCCCTTTGGCCTTTGATTCCTCTTACATTAAAATACTCATCAATGAGGTCTCTTTAATTCATGAAGTAGCCTTTAATGAACACTCAGTTTGATTTCCAATCAGAGCATCTGTCAAACAGACAATGCTTGTTACTGAGATACTCTGTTCACCAGAGTGACCTTGAAAGAGAGGCAAGTTATTCAGTACAGAATTTGTTGGCCTTTCAAATAACAGAGTCTTGTAGAAACAGACGAAGGCTTCTGCTGAGTAGTCTATTCAATGGTCTGTTGAGCGTTGACCAAAAAACAGAGTGTTGACTAAGACAGAGCATGGTCTCACCAGAGCATGGTCTATCAGAGCGTTGACTGAAATCAGAGCGTTGACCAAGACAGAGTGAGGCTATCAGATGATGACGTCAGCAATTTTCAGAGGATCAATGCCAGACTCAGATTCATGAAACTGGGAGTGAAATGCACACTTTCACTTAGTCTTATGAGATAATTTCTTCTGATGAGTAGTGACTTCTGCACACTAATAAAACATCAGAGGATAAATTGTTCTATTAACTATTTGTTATCATCAAAACAATTAAGGGTCATTGTTTCTGAATCCACTTGATTCCAACATTCTTAATATACTTTTTTTTGTCTAAGTTCATGGAGATGGAGGAGAAAGAAGAAGAGATAAATAGGGTAGGGGTTGAAAGCCATCGACGAGGCAAGAGATGCACTAAAGCCATATTATTATTCCTCTTAAGAGTAGAGGTATTGAATGTTTTCATGTTGAATTTTGATGGCTGTTTTTACTTTTGATTTTAGAATATTATAGACCACCATCAGCTGTTGAATGCGTCTTCTATTCTGCCAGAGAGTAGAGGCGTTGGATGTTTTCATGTTGAATTTCACCACTATTTTTGCTTTTGATCAGTTATCGAACGCTTACATTACTGTTTGCACTCTTGAATGTCCATGGAGGATGAACTTTTGTTTCTAATTAACTATTCGTTAAATTGTCATCTCATTCTCATTGTGTGCTTGAATTTTTCAATGTCTTTGCCTCTTCTTCTACCTATGCCCTGTTTAACATTCCATCATGCATAAATTTCAATTTGATTGAATGACTGATACACTAGCAAACATATAATCTTAATTATTTTGATAATATGAAAGTAAACATAATATGTTCTCAGTAATGTGTACCTCTTCATTTTTCATTTTTTTTATTTTTTTATTGAAATTTGTGTTATATATATGAGCTTCATAAGAGATCTCTGATAAATTGAGCTATTAAAGTGTTTAATTCATTAAAATTTTATTTTCAATATCTTTCTTTTAACGCTTGGTCAAATGTGGAAGGTTGCGTTGGCAAGCCCTTTTGAGAGCCTGGAGAGAAAGGGTAAGTGGGTGTTCCCGTAGCCATAGGAGAAATCCCAGGAACAGTGGTTCCGATAAAAGAGAGGGATTGAGAAGGTAAAGTTTAGTGATTTAGAACTAGAGATAGCCCAATTTCTCATAACCTTGAGTCTGTTAGGATCCAGAAGAGAGAATAGGACATTAATTCCCTCTACTTCATTATCTCCATAAGAATTAGAAGCTAGAAGAGATCAAGATAATTATCAAAATAGAGAATTACAAATAGTAGAAATAGAAAATAAGTTGCAAAGTTGGAAAATACTGACATTAGATATAAATAAATATATAAGATTAGTACTTTTGATAGATGTAGAAATCAGGGTATTATACATACTATATAATCATCTAGATCAATTAAACAAAATCAAGAGACTATTACTTTATTAAATGCAGGCATGATAGAAAATCATATTAAAAGTGGATTTCATTTTATTCACGTAGGATTAATAGAAGTAGTAGTTAAACCATTGAATAAGTTAGGATTAAATACACCTTTATGATTAATATTAAGAGATAGTAGAATTAAAAGATTTCCTGAGTCTATTATAGCTATATTAGAATCTAATCTAAATGATGGACCAGTATATTTTAATTGTTATCCTAATTTTTCTATGAATTTAGAGGACAATTATACAAAAAGTTCTTTAGTTATAAATATTCAGTGTATGGATGATTTGTTTTATGAAGGAGTTTCTAATATAGATATTATATATAGAATTAAATATAAAGTATGTACTATTAATTATTACTTTAAAGCATTAAGAAGTACACCTAGAAATGAGACTGTTATTATAGAAGCTGATTTGAGTAGATCTAACATTACTACCCCTAAGAAATTAAAGGCATCAGAAATAATAGCTAAGTTACCAGAAGAGTGGATATTAAAAGAAGTAATGGAAGTACCAAAAGTAGAATATAGAAAGCCTAGAGAATCCTTATCTCTATCTCTATTATATACAATTGTAAATAAATTAAAAAAGGAAATTATACAAATGTCAACACCAGACAAAACTACAAAGCCACGTCAATTAAAAAATACCAACATGGACGTGTTGAGTCATTAATCTAGGTTATTAAAAAATCAAAAATGTAAATTAAAAATAAAAATAAACCGGTAAAACATTAAAATTTGCAATGAAGAACATATCACGAGAATGGTTAACCGATAGCACAATTATGATATTAATAATGACATTAATATCTCAATTCATAGCAAAATTGATTCAGTAATTATTACATAAATATTTAAAAGTCCAATTGCTATTAATCACGTGTTGTAGTCAAACATATGCACCTAATATTTTCTAACATATCCCTAATCAAATCAATTAGCATAACAATCAATCTATTTTCGTCCACCATTTAGCCTTTACAGGCCCGTTTTCCGAATAATTGGATGCAACCCTTTTTCATTGAAAGTTGACACAGTAAATCATATAGTTGATATATTACCAAGTTTTAAATGTAGCAAACATCATTGTTACTGTGTATTTTGATTATTTGATTTTTATTTTAAAAAATAATAATAAACAATATTTCTATTATTTATTAATTTTAAACTTTTTATAATAATCTAAAAAAAACTGATAGAAAAATCGGGTGACTTAGTATTTTGTTTTATGAATATTTGATAGTTGAACAAATAAAAAAAATATAAATTGTGTAATTATTTCTTAATTTCTTATTATTACTTTTGTTAGATAAATCTAACCCTGAACTGACAGCAAAAACGGCCCAGTTAGCCGTCCAACACAACAGAGCGGCACATAATTTTCTGCTATTTTAAAAACACACATAATCAATTATCAGTAATTGACGTTGTTCCATCAAACAAAATATTCAATTGCATATTCCGATTAAAATAACAAGTTTCTATTGCAGATTTAAACTGATTTAAATCAATTACTTCTTAATTCTGGAGCAATCAGTGTTTGACAATAAATTATGGATTTAAGGACTTGGTGCTCTTTCATCACGAATACAACCCTATAAATGGAGATGACTTTCTATGTTTATTCTACACTTCCACATCTCATACGTACCTCTTCAAATTTATACCCGAGTCTGGCTATTTCCTTGCAATCTCATGGCTGCTCAAATCTCCAACTTTAACCATCGATTTAGTATCTACAATCACCGATGACCATGAAAATTGGAGCCTTGCAGGATGTCAACCATGTTTTCCTATATTCAAGTTCTGGAATGGTTGCTTTGGGTGCTGAATTGGCTGCCATTGTTGCTTAGGTATTACCTTGTAATCTTTGTTATATGTTATAGATGACAGTTTTCCAAACGAATTGATCAAATGGAGAACAATATTTAATAAATTTTCTAAATGACTTGCACAGGACATCCTGATCAAGTTTTCTAAAACTTCTAAAAAAAGGGAAGGAAGTTGACGCTGACAATCAAGTCATTGACTCGTGCGAGGATTCTCGAGACAGTCCTTTGGTTAAAAGAGCCTACCCATTTGGTAAAGATGGTGGTCCATCATCTATCATGCCAAAGGAAATAAAGAAGGAAAAAGAGTGGCATATCAAGTTTCACTTCTAAGAAATTAGAAGCAATTAATGAATGAAATTAAGACGGCAATATCTCTAATTATTAGTGTCATCTCCTTAAATTCTAAATTATATATTAGTAGTAATAAACTATGATATTTTATAGAAAGAAATATGTTTCTGATTTGGTTACTGCGTTTATCAATGACGTTGAGACAAATATTTCGATAAAGTTCGTTTGTGGTTTATCTTTGCCTAGGGATTTTTTTTTGGGTACTAATCTTTGGCTAAGGATTTACCCTTTCATGTATTTGTTTTAGCGAAATAATTTATGAATAACCTGCATACATTTTGGTTTAAAACAATACTAATTCAATATAATATGAATCATTAGTGAATTTAATTGTGGCATTTATTAGTAATAAAATGCAACATTTTGTATTTAATGAAATTGCTATTTCTGTGGAATCATCTTTGAGTAACAGTCGGACATCCCGTTTTTTCATCCAATTAATGATATCATAATATATATTAACCAAATTATTATTTTAGCAATAGGTATAAATGTCTATTAATTAATATTTGATTTATTTTTAACCCGTGCAAAAACAAATATGGCTAGAATGAAACATGTATTATGCTTATGAACCAAAATAAGTAACAATTATGGTGGCATTAATATCTAAATTACAAGAAAAAGCATTAATATCTAAATTACGAATGATTATCTTAATACTCCCATGTCCATACAAAAAACATTAATATAATTTGTTAATATAAATCTCTATCTCTATTATATACAATTGTAAATAAATTAAATAAGGAAGTTTCACAAATGTCAACACAAGAAGAAAACTAGAAGGCCGCGTCAATTAAAAAATGCCTACATGGTCTGTTGAGTCATAAATTTAAATTAAAAAAATTCAAAATCTTCTGATCAACACAACCATTAAAACATCTAATTAAATTCGAATCAAGTATAAGACGAAACAATGAATGTAGAAATCTCATCAAATAAAAAAAGATCTGCAAATAAAGGAGACAATTAACCTAAAGTGATCTGAAAAATGTGTGGTTGGCGATCTGTAATGGAAATGGTACAAGATGGCGATTATGGATCTTAACAGCAAAGAACCAAACTTGGAGATCCCATCATCGTGTATTTTTTTACTGTAAGACATTGCAACCTTTCACTATTTATTTTAGTTTTGATCAATTTGCTTCCAATTCGATATAGAGCCCGCTCTGCCTTTATTTTTCTTGACCCAGAGCAGGGGTTTGCCTTCATTTTTCAAGTTTTTTTTTTCTTTCTAAATTTCTTCCTTAGATACTAATAAAATTGTTTCTTTGGTCCGGCCAATGGGATATACACGTACCAGGGCATTAATATCTTGACGATATCGACCATAATCCCAAATAGGAAACAATTAGGTAAACAAAAAATAAAGGATTTACAATACAATAAAATATAAATCAGATCAAAAAATATATTGGTCAACAAATAACTAATATGTCAATTTTCAGTCAAAAAAAAAACTAATCTGTCAATTTTAAGAGAGAATAATATTATACGGTTGAACAAATCTGATTTGCATATAATATCATATTTTAACTCGACAAATAGGGATTGCATATCATGTCATAATTATTTTTCAGAATATCGTGTGGAAAAAAATAATAACTAAAAATGTGAATAAATATACACATGGTTAATGCTAATTTAGTGCACTTATATTTATTAGTACCATATAATGCATTTAGTAACCCGGTCAAAACAAACAAAATTATATAAAAACATTTATTGCCACATAATAACCATAATATTGTTGACACTAAACGATTTCAATGGTCATAATATCAATTTCTCAATTTGGAAACAATTCATATGACATATAAATACCAAAACTCTCTTAATATACGTTACCATATGCTCCTCAATCAACATTAAAACCCAAAATTAATCAACAAATTAAATTAAAACATGGTGCAATATGTACAAGACTAAAAAATTTTGAATACCAAAAAGGGGAAATTGGGCTAAACGAATTAAATGTTAATTGCATAATAATAGAAGCAACATTAATGTTGTTTTAATTAGAAACATGTGCAGTCCATCTATAAATACTATCAAACCATTTGGTTTTGAAATAAATGCTCGATATTTTCTAGCCAAGTATTCTGTTCTTTGTGTTTTTATTTTTCCATAGGTTTTTATTTTATTTTGTTGGTTTCTTTTTAATACTATCAAACTAGGGTTGGCCACAATTAGATTTATGGCCGATCAAGTCATCTGTCCTTGGGGTTTCTTGGCCCCGGATCCCGGCAACCATCAGCAACAACCCGATCATTCTTCACGAGCTCTACCGAATCAGCAACCTAAATCTTTCATTGATGCCGTTCGAAGCACCTGCGATATTCCACTCAGTCAACTACCTCAGCCTTGCGTGAAAGGAGATCAGGTCGCCATCGTGATTCCTGAAGAGGAATATGAAGCGGGCTTGCAAAGCTGTAAAACCCATCTCCACGGCCGATTGGTTCTTCAAAAAGGAGATTCCCCAATCAAAATTGAAGCTTTGCGATCTAAACTCACGAACCTGTGGAAGCTTAGTGGGCGCTGGGGAATCATCTCATTGGGGAAGGGTTTCTATGAATTCATCTTCTCGTCCATAGAAGACCTCAACTCTGTTCGCTCTGTATCATCCTGGAACCTGAAACCAGGTGTCTTACGACTGTTCTCTTGGTCCCCTGATTTCGTTCCACAGAACCAGAAGCAAACATCAGCCCAATGCTGGATTCGCATAACTGGCCTATCTCAGGAGTATTGGAGACCAAAGATATTGTTTGCCATTGCAAACAGTATAGGTACGCTTATTTGTCTTGATGCTGCTACGAGTAAGCAGGCTGCAGATAGAGTTTATGGTCACTTTGCCAGGATTTTGGTTGATATTGATCTGACAAATCAGTTACGTAATCAAATTCTTGTTGTGAGGAAAGGCCATAATTTTCTTGTTGGAGTAGAGTATGAAAAGTTGCCTGATTTTTGCAATTCCTGTCGCACAATTGGGCATTCAATTGCGAATTGTAGAAGGAACAATGTGGTGAATGAACCTGTTAAGGTCAGCAGGTCTACCAAAGTGGTTCCCAAAGTTACTCGTGATGTCACTACAATACATGTATCAAAGGATCCTCCTGGCAACCCTACTAAGGCTCTTGACACAGGGAAGGGTGCATTACATGATCCTGACACTAGCAAGATGAATCATAACAACCAAGCCACTATTCTTTGTGAAGCTGCCTTCAATCCAAATCATGACCATGATGCTGGTGGAACTAGCAAAAATCATGACTCTTTAACAAATCCTGCTGTCATTAAGGACAACAATGAAACAGTTGAGATACAAAGGATCTACAACCCAAATGCTTTCAAAGGGGTCAACAATATTACAGTTGATGAATCCATTTTGAGGCAAAACGATACCATCAATCCTTTGTTTGGATTTGTGCAACATGAGCCCGAGTCTGCAGAGAATGCTGCAGCAATAGGAACTGATATGCATACTCGTGCTGCAGACCTGGTGATACACAACTTGGAGACACCTGCAACCATTCAAGAACAACTCATTACCCCTGAAGCCTCTAATAATTCTTTTGTTCCTGATTCTGTTGACTCTTCTGCAGGTAATGTGGCAGTCTTTCATGATGCAGCACCTAATACTCACATTAATGAGAGCATGTTACATTCCCCAATCCACTCATCCACAAATCCTAATATTGTTGTTAGAAATGATTTGATGGTTGTGGGAAAACTTTGGGGTGATGAGACAGATGCTGAATCTGAAGTTGACTCAGATGAAGTAATTGATGAAATTGAGTCTAGTACAACATCAAAGTACTTACTCAAGAACCAAGACAATGCCTCGGGACAAGATGAAGGATTCACAAAGGTTTTAACCAAGTCTCAAAAGAGAAAGATTAGAAACAAAGCTAAGGCTGCTGCCAAGGTGGACTACAATACCCGTTCTCGGGCTGCTAATAAAAACATCTCTCAATGAGAGCTATCTTTTGGAATGCCAGAGGGGTAGCCAATCATGACACCAGATTGGTTATCAAGCAACTTGTCAACGATAATAAGCCTCATCTTTTGTTCATTTCCGAACCTTGGATTCCTTTAGATCAATTCCCTAAACGTTTTTGGTCTAAATTGAATTATAAGGTGTTTGAGGTGAATAATAGACAGCCTCAGATTCCCAATCTCTGGTGCATCTGTCAGGTTCAATTAAATCCCACTGTCATTTCAGTTACTAATCAGTTTGTTGCCTTCTCTTTGGAGTGGCAGAATCATCCTTTTTTCATGGCTGCTGTGTATGCTTCCACCTCTTATTTGTCTCGCAGGCAACTTTGGCAAGATTTAATGATATTCAAGTCTCCAATCTTGGTGCTTGGTGCTTCATTGGTGACTTCAACCTTTGGGGAGCCCATGAGTATAGAGGGAAGGGCGGTGCCGACCCAAACCGCACCGCTTCGGATTTTAGAGATTGGACGGACTCTTCTAGTTTGGTTCATCTTGATACTAGAGGATCTCTTTTCACTTGGTCCAATGGTAGAAAAGGTAGGGATCTAACTGAAAAGCGGTTAGACAGAGCTGTTTGCAACCAGAATTGGCTCTCTCTTTGGAGTACCATATCTTGCTGCACCTTAATCAAATCCAAATCGGATCATCACCCGATTCTCCTTGACTTTCACATGCAGGAAGGGGCTTTTCCTTCCTCTTTTAAATTCCTCAAAATGTGGGCTGATCATGATGATTGTTATGATATTATTAATGATGCATGGAGTAGCGATGTTACAGGTTGTCCGATGGTTGTTCTCTCGCAAAAGCTGAAATTAGTTAAAGAGAAATTAAAGCACTGGAACAAAGCTTGCTTTGGAGACATTAATCTGAAAGTCCAGGCTGCCTTGCAATCGGTTTCTAAATGCCAGGAGCAGCTTGACTTGCATGGTTATTCGGATGAGCTGGTTGCCCAGGAGAAAATGGCTCAAATTAGTCTCAACCAAGCTTTGCATTTTCAAGAAACTTTCTGGAAGGAGAAATCTAGACTGGATTGGCATAATTATGGTGACAGGTGCACTTCTTTCTTTCATACTTGTAGCGACCGAAAAATCCGGAGGGATTTGTTCGAGTTTAATGGAGCCGCCACCAATAATTTATTTTCGAAGGAAAAATATTGGAAAAACCTTTTTTGAAGAAAAGTGGTCCTTAAGACCGGATTTGGGTTCAGGAGTCGATTATGCGTATGGAAGGTATTAGCACCCCACGACATCCTTTCGAAAAAGGTTACCTCTAACTAATTGTGCAAAATTTATTAACTTAAAAACATATTTATTTCCCTTTTATTTTAAAAAAAAAATAACCAAGATAAAAAAAAGAGGACTTAATAAAAGTCGTTTATTTTTGCGCTTGACAGGAGTGGGCTCCTGCTCCTACGTATCTCCGGGTGCAGTGGAGAAATCAAAGGCTACGTAGTTCTTGGCTAGAAAATGGTTGTGTGTTGGTTGATTTTAATTGTATATTTTTTGATGGAAAAAAGGTAGGTGTAGGGACCAAACAAGAAGCAATCAAGAGTGGCCCTTGCTAACAATCTTTTTTATTTATAAAATTAACGGTGTTCGTAATGATCAAACGGGAAGCAATCTCTAGTGATCATTACTAGTAAAAAACTTAATTTTATTTTTATGAAGAAGATAGGTTTTCATGGGGACCAAACAAGAAGCAATCAAGAGTGGTCCTCACTAATAACCCATTTTTATTTAGAAAATTAAGATATTTGTAATGACTAAACGGGAAGCAATCTCGAGTAGTCATTACTAGTAAATTAATTTTCATGATTTTTATCATGCGATTTTCAAGAAAAATAGGGTCTCAAAAGTTGTATGTGAAATTTAGTTGAGTGAAATTGTACTAGTTTGACTACTAAAAAATAAATAAATAAATAAATAAATAAATAAATAAAAAGGTAAAAGGGTTCAATGGATAGGAAAAAAAAAACTAAACACGCGTAAGTGTAACTAACTGGGAAGGGGGAGAATTAAAAACAATATACAATTATTATTCTTTATTAAATAAAGAAAACCAAAGAAATGAAATAAAAAAAAAAGAAAGCTGGAGTGCCACGCTTGCTTGCTTGACCTACAGATTAAAACACAAAAGCGCACACACACATACATAAACAACAAAAGAAAGAAAGAAAAGCAGCGCCGCAGGAGTAAAGAAAAGAAGATGAGAGGGAGGGAGAGAGAGAGGGAGAGAGAGAGGGATGGCGAGAGGAAGAAGGGGAAGGGTGAGGCGGCCATGCTCTTCCATGGTGTCAGCAACGAAAAAATCAAGGGAGAAAGGAAGAGTCTTGAATGCTGCAGCTTCCTTCCATGGCGGCCGCGAAAGACAGATCGAGGGTGGCAGACAAATCGATGGACAGATCTGGTGGATAGATGGAGGACAAATCTGGTGGAGAGATTAGAGGGAGACCGAGGGGGTGAGAGAGATTTTACCTCCTTCTTCTCTTCTTTCCTCTTCTTCTGTTTCTTCTTCCTCTGTTCTGCTTCCACGTTTCTTCTTTTTTTTCTGCGTTTTTTGACTCTGTTTCAGTGAATTAGGGCTTCAGTGTGGAGCCTCTAATTCTTTGATTTGTGGTGAAAATGCTCAGGATCCTCTCCCAAAAAAAATTCTCCTATCTTCTCTGTTATTCTTGCGTTTTTATAGAGCTAATGAGCCCTAATAGGACAATGTTGGTTTGCTGGTTGCAGGGTTGTGGGAGGGCTGAAGGATGCAGGAGGTGCAGAGTAGTGCCTGCAAAGCTGCTTGGTTGGAGCAAGAATGGAAAAAAAACAAAGGAACATGAAGAAAACACCTTGGAATTATTGCTAGAATTGCTACTGCTGTTGGTTGTTGTTGGGGTGGCAGGCAAGGACGCAACAACCTTGCTCTGCCTTGTTTGTTTTAACTCTTTTTTGTTCTGTTCTATTTTATTTTGCTTTTTGTTGTTTTGTGTTTTGTTTTTTTTTATTTTGATTTTGTAATCCTTTTTTGGGCTTGGCTTGTATTTTGGACTTATGCTAGAATTTCTTTTGTATGGACTATTGGTTTATATTTCAGCCATTGGGCCTAAACTAGTCCCAAAGGACCAAGACCAAAACTTAGCAAAAAAAAATGGCCCAAGCAACAATTTATTTTATCATTTCAATCTAACAGTAAAATAATAAACAAATCAAGATGTGTGGACAGAATTGGGGTATAACAGCTGCCCCTCTTTAGTTATATTTTATTAGAAAATATGAACAACAAAGGTTTTCATATTTTCGTCGTAAAATAGAAGTAAAGATAAAGACACTAATTTTGTCCCAAACCAGGATAGACAAAGGATGGGGTGAGGAATGACAGGGAAGGATTAACGCTTGGTGCGTTTATCAGAAAGCAATAAAGAAGGGCCACCGCCAGGTCGGGTACTGACGCGGTGGTAGGAAAAGCAAAAATGAGGGATTAACGCTTGACATGTTTATTGGAAAGCAATAAAGAAGGGTCACCGCCAGGTCGGGTACTGACGCGGTGATCGAAAAAGCAGTAATGAGTGATTAACGCTTGGCGCGTTTATCAGAAAACTATAAAGAAGGGTCACCGCCAGGTCAGGTACTGACGCGGTGATTGGAAAGCAATAATGAGGGTTTGACGCCAAATAAGGTATTTGACGCGTCGATGAGAAGCAATAAAGAAGGATCACCGCCAGGTCAGGTACTGATACGGTGATCGGAAGGTTCGACGCCAAGTAGGGTATTGACGCGTCGATGGAAAGCAATAAAGAAGGATCAACATCAGGTCCGGAACTGATATGTTGGTCAAAAAGCAATAATGAGGGACTACCGCCAGGTCGGGTACTGACGCGGTAATCTTAAAGCAATAAAAAAGGGTGATGCTCGGCGCGTTTATCAGAAAATTATAAAGATGGATCTCCGCCAGGTCGGGTACTGACGCGGTGATCGGAAAGCAATAAAGAGTGAGCGATACTTGGCGTGTCGCTCGGAAAGCAAAAATAAGAGACCAATGCTCGGCACATTGTTTTGAAAACAATACTGAAGGATCGATACTTGATGCATGGACCAAGCGTAACAAAGCGGCTGAAAAGGTTGTGATATGAAGATGATGCATGAATAGATGATATGTGGTGCATGTATGCAATGTGATTATTATTTTTACTGATTCCTCGTCCCGTATGATCTCTAGTGCTTAAAGATATGGGATGGACTGAGATTCATCGGATTTAGTCATGCTATGCTTCGATTGGGAGAGAGCACGAGTTATCAATGCGGCGCTAGTTACTTTTTAAAGGTAATCCCTTTGCCCTTTTTGAAACTTATTTGTTGAGATTTGGCGTTTTCTCGTGATTCTTAAGATGTATATAATAAGCGTAATGCTTTCCCATATCATCATATGCTTCACAATTCAGTGCCTATTATCATAAAACAACATTTTAAAATACAAGAACGGAGGTGTTTGGTATTCAAAAGAAGAGTTATGTGTACAAGGACTGAAGTTACACAGACTTGAAAATACATCAAGAAAAATGCAGGAAGAAGAAAAAACAAAGAAAGACAATAACTAAGCAGATATTTTATAGCTTGTGTCTTCGTAGGAACAAATGCCAGCTTCCCATATCCATAACTTTGATTACTCATTACTCTACTACAGAATTGCCCCAATTGGGTAAGCGCCCCTTGATGCACCAGCCTTCTTCAATATCCGATTTTAGACCCTAACTTCTGCTTGGATTGCTCTTTCAAGTTTTCAATCCAACGGGTCGCTCTAATTTTTGCCTAGGTCGCCCTTTCAGGTTTTCAACCTAGCGAGCCCACTTTTGCTTGGTTTTTATATGATTTTCTTTTTTAGGCATGATATTTTTTTATTGCATCAGAGTTTACTGGGAGCGGGAGATCTTCACCGTCCATCCTTGTGAGGATTAAGGCTCCTCCAGAAAAAGCTTTTTTCACAACATACGGGCCTTCATAATTCGGAGTCCATTTTCCACGAGAATCCTTTTGGATGGGCAAAATCTTCTTGAGCACTAGGTCTCCTTCTTGAAATTCCCGAGGGCGAACTTTCTTTTCGTAAGCCCTCTTCATCCTGTGCTGATATAGCTGTCCATGACATAAGGCCATCACTCTCTTTTCTTCAATGAGATTCAATTGATCCATCCGAGCCTGAACCCATTCTGCCTCTTCTAGTTTTGTCTCCATCAATACCCTTAACGAGGGGATCTCGACTTCAATGGGAAGCACTGCTTCCATTTCGTACACCAGCGAGAAAGGGGTTGCCCCTGTTGAGGTGCGAACCGAAGTTCGATAACCGTGCAAGGCAAAAGGGAGCATTTCGTGCCAGTCTCTAAATGTTACCACCATCTTTTGGACAATCTTCTTGATGTTCTTATTCGCAGCTTCAACTGCCCCATTCATCTTTGGGCGGTACGGTGAGGAATTATGATGTTGGATCTTGAAGTCATTACACAGCTCCTTCATCATCTTGTTGTTCAAATTAGTCCCATTATCAGTGATGATCTTATTTGGCAAACCATAGCGGCAGATCAAATCTCTCTTGATGAATTTGACAACCACATTTTTTGTCACACTCACGTATGAAGCCGCTTCAACCCATTTAGTGAAATAGTCGATTGCGACGAGAATGAAGCGATGTCCATTTGATGCCTTAGGTTCAATGGGTCCAATGACATCCAATCCCCACATTGAGAAAGGCCATGGTGCTGTTAAGATGTTCAAAGAGACTGGTGGCACATGGATGTTATCGGCGTAGATCTGACATTTGTGGCATTTCTTCACATAACTAAAACAATCAGTCTCCATAGACAACCAATAGTAGCCAGCCCTCAAGATTTTTCTTGCCATTGCATGCCCATTTGTGTGAGTCCCAAAGGAACCTTTATGAACCTCTCGCATAATCTTTTCCGCCTCAGTCTTATCAACACACCTGAGAAGTACCATGTAATGGTTTCTCTTATAAAGCACTTCGCCGTTTAGAAAGAATCCCATTGCCAACCGCCTTAATGCCCTTTTATCATTCTCTGAGACATTAGGAGGATATTCTCTACTTGTGATGTACCGTTTGATGTCGTAATACCAGGGTTTGCCATCAAGCTCTCCTTCTATTGCTAGGCAGTGTGCCGACTGGTCATGATTCTGTATCTTTATGAGCGGTAAGTTCTCCCTGTTACTGATTTTGAACATTGATGATAGAGTAGCTAAGGCATCAGCTAGCTGATTATCTTCACGGGGAATGTGATGGAAGGTGACTTCATCAAACTGCTTCATCAATTCTTTGATGTGAGCATGGTAAGGAACTAATTTGGAATCCCTCGTTTCCCATTCACCTTTTAACTGATGGATGACCAAAGCCGAGTCTCCTTATACTTCAAGAATTTTGACCTTCGATTCAATGGCCGCCTGAATGCCCATGGCACATGCCTCGTACTCTGCCATATTGTTTGTACAATCGAAACACAATCTCGCAGTAAATGGAATGAAATGACCTTCTGGGGAAATCAGCACAGCTCCAATCCCATGTCCTAATGCATTAGAAGCACCATCAAACAACAAGATCCATTTTTCATCGTCAGGGGTTTCTTTTCCTTCAAATAGAGCCATTATGTCTTCGTCTGGGAAATCAAACTGGATTGACTGATAGTCTTCCACAGGTTGATGAGCCAAGTATTCAGCTAAGGTACTGCCTTTAATTGCCTTTTGGGTGACATACACAATATCATACTCAGATAACAACATTTGCCAACGAGCAATTCATCCTGTGAGAGCAGGCTTCTCAAAAATATACTTGATCGGATCCATTTTGGACACCAAACAAGTTGTATGGGATATCATATATTGTCTTAAGCGATGTGCGACCCAGGCTAACGCGCAACATGTTCGTTCTAACAATGAATACCTTGTCTCGCAGCTGGTGAATTTCTTGCTCAAATAGTAAATGGCATGTTCCTTCTTACCAGATTCATCATGTTGTCCTAGCACACAGCCCATTGATTCGTCCAATACTGTTAAGTACATGATGAGGGGTCTCCCTGGCACAGGGGGCACCAAAACCGGTGGATCTTGTAAGTACTGTTTGATTTTCTCAAAAGCTTTCTGACAATTGTCGTTCCATTTGGTTTCCTGATTCTTACACAGCAGCTTGAAAATTGGCTCACAAGTAGCAGTTAGCTGAGATATAAACCTAGCGATGTAGTTCAATCTTCCCAGGAATCCACGAACTTCTTTTTTGGTGCGAGGAGTCGGCATTTCCAGGATTGCTTTTACTTTGGCCGGATCAACTTCTATTCCTTTCTGGCTGACTATAAACCCCAGGAGCTTGCCTGACCTTACACCAAAGCTACACTTAGCCAGGTTTAACCGGAGTTTATACTTCCTTAGTTGCTCAAAAAGCTTTTGTAGGTTAATAACATGATCTTCCTCTGTTTTGGCCTTTACAATCATGTCATCCACATAGACTTCTATCTCTTTGTGCATCATGTCATGGAACAAAGCCACCATTGCTCTTTGGTATGTTGCCCTAGCATTTCTTAATCCAAACGGCATTACTTTGTAACAGAAAGTTCCCCATAAAGTGATAAACGTTGTTTTCTCCATATCCTTGGGAGCCATCTTGATTTGATTATAGCCAGAATATCCGTCCATGAAAGAGAAGACAGAGTGTTGAGCAGTGCTATCTACCAAGACATCAATATGTGGCAAAGGGAAGTCATCCTTAGGGCTGGCCCGGTTTAGATCTCTATAGTCAACACACATTCGGACCTTTCCATCTTTCTTTGGGACTGGGACAATATTAGCCACTCATTGAGGGTATTTTGCTACAGTCAGAAAACCGGCATCAAACTGTTTTTTTACCTCATCTCTAATCTTGAGTGACATCTCCGGTTTCATTCTTCTCAACTTCTGCTTGACCGGTGGGCACTCGGGTTTTAATGCAATTTGTGCTCGACTATGCTATTATCTAATCCAGGCATATCTCGGTATGTCCACGCGAAAACATCCGCATATTCAAATAGGAGTTTAACCAACTTTTCTCGCTCGCTGCTTTTCATTGTGGTGCCAATCTTAACTTCTTTCTTGTCGTTTTCAGTGCCCAGATTGATTGTTTCAGTTTCTTCCTCGTGGGGTTGAATCACTTTAGCTTCTTGCTCCACCAACCTCATTAATTCAGGAGGGGTATCCCAATTATCCTCATTATCTACCTCAGTATGATTAATGGGGTATTCAAAATTATAGTATGAGTTACTGGCATCGTTATTTTCAAAGACAATTTTTTGGATCTGCATTAGTTAAAAAAATGACGAAATGAAAAGCGGAAAAAGATGAAGAGAGATGGAAAAGATGGAAAAGGAAAGAAAAGAGAAATGATTGGAAAATTCAAAGTGCATTTATTGATAATGGTACTGAAATAAAACATGTGCACCCTTTTGACAATAAATTATTCTAAAGCCTTGGGCAGAGCAATAGAATTTGCATTACATAATTACTTTGAATCAAAGATCACGGGAAACTCAACGATCTCCCAATTTCCAAGTTCCTCATTCGGCGAGCAAGGGTGGACAAGGTTGACATTGTCGTTTTCTGCACTGCGATCGTCCTTGATAGCTGCTATCTGATCCGGATTCAACATTCCTGCGCTCCGAAAGCTTTGCCTGATGTCACAGATGGGGATACTTTCATCTTTTGGCTCCCTGCCTTCCAATCTAGCTATCCCCTTTTCTTTTCTTTCTTTGGCAATTCTCTTTTTGTCAAACCTGTTAGGTTCGTATCCCAACCCATATCTGTTTCTGTTATCTGGAAGTTCTACCAGCATCACGATCCCTTGTTCATATCTTCCCAATCCACATCTGGCCTGATACCCTCCTTTCATCATAACTTTAGCAATCATCATGGAGGTTTCAGACAGCTTTGGTTTCTTCACTAGGACTCCTTCTCCCGCGAAGGTGGCATTCGCAATCTCCAACGTTTGAAAAGACGTCTCAAGAGCATCTTCCGTAGCCTCGATATAGCGCGTGGAGGATGGCTTGCTTACTAGCATTTCCTCTTCACCAGAGACAGTCACCAACTTATTATCCATTGAAAATTTCAGCTTTTGGTGTAAGGTTGAAGGTACAACTCCAGCTGAATGGATCCATGGTCTTCCAAGGAGGCAGCTATATGCTGGTTCAATTTCCATCACCTGAAAGACTACCTCGAATGTGCGAGGGTCGACTTGTATAGGTAGCTCGATTTCTCCAATAACTTCTCTTCTAGACCCATCGAAGGCTCTTACCACCATGGTACTGGGCTTCATATATGATCCATCAACAGACAACTTTGCCAAGGTAGATTTCGGCATAACATTTAGAGATGACCCATTATCGACGAGTACCCTAGCAAGGATATAGTCTCCACACTTCACAGAGATGTGCAATGCTTTGTTATGCCCATTCCTTCAACTGGAATTTCTTCATCAGTGAAGGTAAGGTAATTACTAGCAACAATATTACCCACAATCCCATCAAATTGGTTCACCGTGATGTCATGGGTGACATGAGCTTCATTTAGCACTTTCATCAATGATTCCCTATGGCGCTCCAAATTCAGCAACAGTGATAACACAGATATTTTTGCAGGAGTATGATTCAATTGATCCACCACCTTGTATTCACTCTGCTTCATAAATTTCAGGAATTCACAAACCTCTTCTTCAGACACTACTTTCTTGTTTCCTTCCTCTTTCTTTGCCTTATTACCCATATCTTTATCAATGGATTCTTCTTTTTTATCTTTTCCCTTGCGAGCTTTGTCCATGGGTCCGATAGGGGTATAAATTCGCCCACTTCGGGTCATCCCGCCAATTCCCGAGATGTTAGTGATAGCAGGATTGCCAGATCCAGACGCCGCTTTTAACTGGTCATCCCCTGAATTATCCACGAAGACCTTCATATTGTAATCCCATGGCACTACATTAATGTTCTTGAAAGGGAAAGGAGTTGGTACATGGATAGTTATCGGTTTAGGCACGCCTCGAACTGGCTTGTTGTAACAAATTTCCAATGGTTTTGGGAAGGTCGTGTTTTTATCTTCATTTGACTGAAGGGTCAATATGCTTTCATCTTTTTTCACACAACCTACCTGTATCAAATGTCTGTCCAACAATTCTTGGAGAATTTGCCTGAATTCCTCGCATTCCTCTATGCAATGATTGTCATCAGGATGCAAGCTGCACAAGTCCCTCTCATCGTATTTCATCTCAATTATACCGAACTTACAGAGTTTGGCATAAATGATCCTTAAGGGAGTACGAACATCTTCCACTTTCATTATCAGGGGCTGATTCCTAAATTCTTCAATAATGGCGTTGACTGCTGAACCTCCAAGACCTGGAAGGGGATTATTACCCACATTAGGGCCATCCTCCTTAAAACTCAACCATTTGGCATTGATCAGATCTTGAACCACTTACTTCAAAGCCTTGCAATTTTCAGTTGTGTGACCTACTGCCCCTGCATGAAACTCGCACTTGGCATTTGGGTTATACCCTCTTGGGAAGGGGGGTTGAAGTGGTTTCATTGAGCGTGGAGAGACCAAGGAGTTGCTAATGAGATGCTGGAATAAATCCGTATAAGTCATGGGAATAGGATCAAATTGGACCGCTTTCTTTTCTTGGTCATTTTTCTGGTTTTGGTTCGGTTGGGTGGGAGCAACTGGCTGTGCTTGTGTTTGGATGGGGGAAGGTGGTCGAAAGGGCATCGTTGGTTGGTTTGGCCGGGGGGTTGGATTATGAGAAGCGGCGGCAATGTATGGAGGTGGAAAGTAGGGGTATGGAAAAGGATGTGGGAAATTGGTAAAGAATTGTGGTGGTTTTCCTTATGTTTGTCCTCCCGGGCTCGCTATCACAGCATTGGTTTCCCCTTCTTTCTTCTCTACGAAGTTAGTCGGGGGTCTCTTGATATTATTAGTTCCAGCAAAACTTTGGGCAATCTTTCCATTCCTCATTCCTCCTTCAACTCTTTCCCCTATGATGACCATATCTGAAAAGTTTGACGATACACTTCCGATCATTTTGTCATAAAAGGGTGATTGAAGAGTATCCATGAACATGGCCACCATTTCTTTTTCAATCAGAGGCGGTTCCACTTGGGCTGCCAATCCTCTCCATCGTTGGGCATATTCCTTGAAAGTCTCATTGTCTCTTTTTGCCATGTTTTGCAACTGCATTCTATCAGGAGCCATATCGATGTTATACTTATACTGCTTCAAAAAGGCATCCGCCAAATCTTTCCAACAGCGAATATGAGATCGCTCAAGGTGTGTATACCAACTCGACGCTGCCCCTGTTAAACTATCCTGGAAGAAGTGAATCAGAAGTTTGTCATCATGTGCATAGGACGCCATCTTCCTACAGTACATGGTCAAGTGGCTTTTCGGGCAAGTTGTCCCTTTATACTTGTCAAAGTCTGGCACCTTGAACTTCGGTGGTACAACCACATCCGGTACGAGACAAAGATCTGAAGCGATACTTGAACTGAGATAACTTACTCCTTCTACAACTCTTAGCCTATCTTCGAGGATTTGCAACTTCGTATCAGACCACTGATTCCCAACTGGGATGCTCAGATTGGGTCCCCCCATAGCCGAAGACCAGGCAATGCGGTTAGTCTGGGGATTTAGCGGGTTTCCTTGAATATAATAGGGGTAACCAAATGGTCGGGGATTCACTACGGGGGCCACTACGGACGTACTGACTCCTTGAGTATTCCCGAGATGGAATGGTGCATAACCAGGTGGAAAGGTGTATGCCATGAAGCCAGGAGTTGAGCTTTGAACTGGTATGGTTTCAGTACCTGAGCCGGATCCTTGGACTACATCTTGCACAACAAGTGCTTGGGAATCAGTTTCTGCAGAGTTATTGTTAGCACCTGGCGGTGTGTAACCGGGCGGGAGACCAAATAATGGGAACTGTGGTACTTGATTCTGAGGGCCTTGAGGATTATGGTTCGCCGTATCATCATTGGCCATAGGTGGCGTGTAACCAGGTGGGAGTCCGTAAAGTGGGAACTGTGGTACTTGATTCTGAGGGTTGCTAACTGGTGGATGTGTAGGACCATGCGGGTAAATTGCAAAAGGTACCATCATCCCTTGAGTATTGAGACCATATTGCAACTGCATAGGACCAAAGCCAGGTGGGTGGGAAGGTGTAGCTTGACTTTCATCATTCACTGCTGGAGATACCCCATCTGCAGCCTTGTCTTTGTTTAAGGATTACAGAAGCTCCAAAACTTTGCTCATCTGTTCCTTCAGTTGGTTGACGTCCTCTTTCATCTCTTGGTCATCCATGATCTTTGATTGAGAGCGAGTTCGATAAGGGTGTCGAGGAACCAGTTTGTTTGATTATTTTCTGGTGATTTAAAAAAAATGATATGAGTATGTAAGAAAAGGAAAATGAATGAATGTGGATGCATGAATCTATTTATTTGTGCCAAGGAACCGTAGGCCTCATTGTTTTGACATGTATGAGCTCCTTTGTAACTGTTTCACAATTTGATCCCATATTATTTCACAAAATACTTGCAGCCAAGCTTTGAGTTCCTATGCTTCCCTGGCAACCTAAAATGAAATGAGAATGAATGACGTTTTTTTTAAAAAAAGAAAAGTTCAACATGTGTTTGTTTTGTTTTTTATTTGAAGTATGAATGCATGAAGATATAATGTTGGATGACGATGATTATCATGTAGCATGCACAAAGATATGGGATTTAGCAGACTCTTTTTGTGCATGGACGTGACATAACAGATTTTTGGTGGAAGAATTAAAATGGTATGATGCCCCTTGTGTCTTAAATGGGTTAAACCTAAAATTAGAGATTTTCTAACCTAAGGGGTCTATAGTCTTGTATTGAGTGATAGATCTCATGGTGGCTCTAATCACATTCTCACCAAAGGCCTCTAGAGCTAAAGTCTCCTCCTGAATATTAACCACAACGATAGATAACTATCCGGTGCGGAATACTCAGAGAGAGCACACTCTAGATGAAGTTCTCGCAATAGCCAGAAGGAAAGCAAATTCCATTTGACTATCACTGAACCTCCACTCAACCTAAGCTTTGCTCTGACCCGGGTATAGGGCCTTACTCACATGTGTGTGCGAACGTGTAGGTGCGGTGTGTGAGAGGGGCAACACCCTAACACTACCCAAGCTGCAAAACCAACAAAGCATACAAATATAGTCGTCTATCCTAATGTTTGACTTGTACATAATATTCACAACAAATTAAAATTAAACAAATAAATAATAAATAATTATTTACAAAAGAAAAAAAAATAAAAGTAAAAAGAAGGAGAATTAAAAAAAAATAACAAAAAAAAAATGAAGTTAATTATTTGGCACAATTATTCATGTTAGGCTTGACTCTCTAAAGATCCCCAGTGGAGTCGCCAGCTGTAGCGACCGAAAAATCCGGAGAGATTTGTTCGAGTTTAATGGAGCCGCCACCAATAATTTATTTTCGAAGGAAAAATATTGGAAAAACCTTTTTTTGAAGAAAAGTGGTCCTTAAGACCGGATTTGGGTTCAGGAGTTGATTATGCGTAGGGAAAGTATTAGCACCCCACGACATCCTTTCGAAAAAGGTTACCTCTAACTAATTGTGCAAAATTTATTAACTTAAAAAAATATTTATTTCCCTTTTATTTTAAAAAAAAATTAACCAAGATAAAAAAAAAGAGGACTTAATAAAAGTCGTTTATTTTTGCGCTTGACAGGAGTGGGCTCCTGCTCCTACGTATCTCCGGGTGCAGTGGAGAAATCAAAAGCTACGTAGTTCTTGGCTAGAAAATGATTGTGTGTTGGTTGATTTTAATTGTATATTTTTTGATGGAAAAAAGGTAGGTGTAGGGACCAAACAAGAAGCAATCAAGAGTGGCCCTTGCTAACAATCTTTTTTATTTATAAAATTAACGGTGTTCGTAATGATCAAACGGGAAGCAATCTCGAGTGATCATTACTAGTAAAAAAACTTAATTTTATTTTTATGAAGAAGATAGGTTTTCATGGGGACCAAACAAGAAGCAATCAAGAGTGGTCCTCACTAATAACCCATTTTTATTTAGAAAATTAAGATATTTGTAATGACTAAACGGGAAGCAATCTCGAGTAGTCATTACTAGTAAATTAATTTTCATGATTTTTATCATGCGATTTTCAAGAAAAATACGGTCTCAAAAATTGTTTGTAAAATTTAGTTGAGTGAAATTGTACTAGTTTGACTACTAAAAAAAAATAAATAAATAAATAAATAAATAAATAAAAAGGTAAAAGGGTTCAATGGATAGAAAAAAAAAACTAAACACGCGTAAGTGTAACTAACTGGGAAGGGGGAGAATTAAAAAAAATATACAATTATTATTCTTTATTAAATAAAGAAAACCAAAGAAATGAAATAAAAAAAAAAGAAAGCTGGAGTGCCATGCTTGCTTGCTTGACCTACAGATTAAAACACAAAAGCGCACACACACATACATAAACAACAAAAGAAAGACAGAAAGAAAAGCAGCGCCGCAGGAGAAAAGAAAAGAAGATGAGAGGGAGGGAGAGAGAGAGGGAGAGAGAGAGGGATGGCGAGAGGAAGAAGGGGAAGGGTGAGGCGGCCATGCTCTTCCATGGTGTCAGCAACGGAAAAATCAAGGGAGAAAGGAAGAGTCTTGAATGCTGCAGCTTCCTTCCATGGCGGCGGCGAAAGACAGATCGAGGGTGGCAGACAAATCGATGGACAGATCTGGTGGATGGATGGAGGACAAATCTGGTGGAGAGATTAGAGGGAGACCGAGGGTGTGAGAGAGATTTTACCTCCTTCTTCTCTTCTTTCCTCTTCTTCTGTTTCTTCTTCCTCTGTTCTGCTTCCACGTTTCTTCTTTTTTTTTCTGCATTTTTTGACTCTGTTTCAGTGAATTAGGGCTTCAGTGTGGAGCCTCTAATTCTTTGATTTGTGGTGAAAATGCTCAGGATCCTCTCCCAAAAAAAATTCTCCTATCTTCTCTGTTATTCTTGCGTTTTTATAGAGCTAATGAGCCCTAATAACACAATGTTGGTTTGCTGGTTGCAGGGTTGTGGGAGGGCTGAAGGATGCAGGAGGTGCAGAGTAGTGCCTGCAAAGCTGCTTGGTTGGAGCAAGAATGGAAAAAAAAACAAAGGAACATGAAGAAAACACCTTGGAATTATTACTAGAATTGCTACTGCTGTTGGTTGTTGTTGGGGTGGCAGGCAAGGACGCAACAACCTTGCTCTGCCTTGTTTGTTTTAACTCTTTTTTGTTCTGTTCTATTTTATTTTGCTTTTTGTTGTTTTGTGTTTTGTTTTTTTTTATTTTGATTTTGTAATCCTTTTTTGGGCTTGGCTTGTATTTTGGACTTATGCTAGAATTTCTTTTGTATGGACTATTGGTTTATATTTCAGCCATTGGGCCTAAACTAGTCCCAAAGGACTAAGACCAAAACTTAGCAAAAAAAAAATGGCCCAAGCAACAATTTATTTTATCATTTCAATCTAACAGTAAAATAATAAACAAATCAAGATGTGTGGACAGAATTGGGGTATAACAATACTATTACCAAAATTAGAAATTCCACAAAGAGGATGTCTATGCTGAAATCAGGTGATGCTATCCTAACGGATCCTAATGATATCGACAACCATGTCCTTGACTTCTACACTTCTCTTTTTGCTGCTGATAATAATTGTGTTGATAATGGTTTGATTGAATCTGTCATTACCCCTGAGGTCTCACAGGAGGATAATTTAATTCTGACTAATTTACCTTCTTTGGAGGAGGTAAAGAATGTTGTTTTTTCGATGAATGCAAACGGTGCCCCTAGTCCTGATGATTTTGGTGGTTTCTTCTACCAAAAATATTGGGATTTAATAGGTACAGATGTTTTTAATGCAGTGCTGCAATTCTTTAAACAGGGTTGGATCCTTCCTAACTACAATTCTAGCATGGTAGTTCTAATTCCAAAGACTCCAGAAGCAGATTCTATTGGTAACTATCTTCCTATTGCCTTAGCCAACTTTAAATTCAAGATTATCACTAAAGTTCTGGCAGACAGGCTAGCTAAGGTGGCTACTAAAATCATCTCTCCGAATCAAAGAGGTTTCATCCAAGGACGTCAAATCTTTGATTGTATTGAGGTGGCTTCTGAAGCGGTTAACTTGCTCCATAAGAAGTGTTTTGGGGTTAACATTGCTCTTAAAATTGATATTCGCAAAGCTTTTGATACCATTGATTGGACCTTCCTCCTCAAGACGCTTAAACAATTTGGCTTTGACTCTACTTTCTGTAATTGGGTGGACATCATTCTCAAATCTGCAAAGCTCTCAATCTCAGTCAATGGGAAAGCTGCTGGCTATTTTGCTTGTAAAAAAGGAGTCAGGAAGGGTGACCCCCTATCCCCCTTTCTCTTCTGCCTTGCCGAAGAGGTTCTCAGTAGGGAAATTTTGAACCTTGTTCAACAAGGGAAGTTTCTGCAGATGGCTAGCCCCAGAGGTTACAGAGTTCCCAGTCATGTGCTTTACGCAGATGATATCCTAATCTTTGGCAAAGGTACCAAAAAGAACATTGGTCACATAATGCATCTTTTCCAGCTTTACAGTCAGACTTCTGGTCAACATATTAATCAGGGGAAATCTAAATATTATACTGGTGGCATTCCTTATGCTCGGATCCAGTCTATTTCTGATACCTTGGGCTTTGGTAGAGATAAGATTATCCTTAAGCTTGCAAATTGGAAAGGCTCCATGCTTTCCTTAATGGGACGAGTCCAATTAGTGAAGTCGGTGATTTTTGGTATGCTCACTTATTCTTTTCAAGTTTATGCTTGGCCTGTTTCGCTGCTCAACTTGCTTGATAAATGTATCAGAAATTTTATTTGGTCGGGTGACATTAACAAGTCAAAGGTAGTCACAGTAGCCTGGCATAAGGTGTGCACTTCTCATCATGCAGGGGGTCTGGGGATCCGTTCTTTAAAAGCCACTAACAAGGCAGCTATGTTAAAACGATGCTGGGAGCTTAAATCCTCCGATGCTCAGTGGGCTCTTCTGCTCAGAGCAAGAGTTCTGAACAATAAAGCTTCTATTAGCTATCATATTAATTCTTCCATTTGGGCTGGTCTAAAGCATTTTACTAATACCGTCGATTTTCACACCACGTGGCAACTGGGAGATGACTCTACCATCAATTTACGGTTGATCACTGGCTCTCTCAACCAATTGTTGATTTGATCAATATCCGGAGACTATGCATGACTCTTTAAAGGCTAAGGTTAGTGACTTCATTTTCAATCGGGAATGGCATATTCCTAATGTTTTGTCTTGGCGTTTTCCCATCCTTGTGACTGAGATCCAGAAAATCAGTATCCCTAAGTTTCCTATTCCTGACTCTCGAATTTGGAAAGATAGCGACTCCGGAAGCCTTTCACTTAAGGAAGCTTATTTGGTTGAATCCCCTACTATGCAGCATCTATCTTGGTCAAAGTTGATCTGGAAAAATTCCATCCCTCCATCAAAATCTTTTCTCTTGTGGCGGCTTATTCACAATAGGTACCCAATTGATGATCAATTATGGAAGCGGAGTTGCACCATGGTTTCTATGTGTAGTCTCTGTGGTTCTCATTATGAAACTACTGAGCATTTGTTCTTTACTTGCCCTTTTGCTTCTTACATTTGGCGCTGGCTGGGTCACTGTGCGGGTCTGGTTTTAGATACCTCCTCTATCTGTGATCGCGACTGGAGCTCCCAGGCCACAGACGTCCTCATTGCAGCCATTGCTAATTCTGTCTGGGCTATTTGGTACTGCAGGAATCAACTTCGTTTTGAGAATAAAGGTATTCCTCTTTCTGCCGTTTTAAACATGATTGTTGCTAATGTCAAGCTCTCCGGTGATCTTTCTTCGGGCTCTATGACTGGGAACATTCAAGATTTTATCTTTCTGAAAAACTTCCTTATTAATGGGAAGCTTAGTAAAGCGCCAAAAATTATAGAAGTCATCTGGCATCCTCCTAATTGCTCCTGGATCAAGGTTAATACCGATGGCTCTGCTAGGGGCTCGCCTGGCCTTGCTGCTTGTGGTGGTATTTTTAGGGATAGTAGGGTGGCAACTCTAGGCTGTTTTACTTTTCATATTGGTATTGCCAACGCCTTATATGCTGAGTTAATGGGAGCTATTATAGCTATTGAGTTGGCCAACCGTAATGGTTGGCATAAACTCTGGCTGGAGTGTGACTCTAGGTGGGTGATCTTAGCCTTTTCTAATCCTCAGATTGTTCCTTGGAGGCTGCGTAATCGTTGGCTTAACTGCCTCCAAATTACTAAAAGGATGACTTTCTCCTGCTCTGACATCTATAGAGAAGGTAACGCCTGTGCGGACAAGCTAGCAAATAATGGTATTTACTCTCCTGGTCTTACCTGGTGGAACACTATCCCTGTCTTTGTTGTTGAAGAGTTTATTCGTAACAGAGTCGGCCTTCCATGTTATCGATTCAGATAATTGCTTTTGGTTACTTGTTTTTTTTTTATTGTTATTTATCTATTTTGGTGTGCTGCAAATGATGGTTAATGTATTTGGTGCCAACCTCGTTGGGACGAAAGACATTATAGTGATGCATCTGCATACCACTTTGGCTTGGCCTAGGCATTTTTCCTTTTCCTTGGATGTTTTTCACCCTTTGAGTATGTATTATGTTCTTGTTTATGGGTATTGGCCTAGTCCCCCCATTCTTCCTTGTTCTTTTTCTATTTTTATTAATAAAATTTAGGGGGGAGTACTCTTTTTCCTTCTAGATGTTTTTTCCCTAAGGAGGGTTTTGCATCAGAAGGTTTTAACGAGGCTCCCTTCATTTATTTTAATTTTTTTTTTAATACTATCAAACTATTTTGAGTTCTATAATTTTTTTATTGTCCCTCACATTATTAGGAGTCCATTCTATTTTATTTTATTGTCTTTCAACCAATTCTCAAACTCATATAATCTTTTTCTTTTTAAAATTTTGGCGAATATATAAATGTGCAGTATATAATTTAACATATACGTATAATTCCAGTGATATTTATAAATAATATCTTTGAAGAAAATAGTAGCTGACATTCATAAACATGGCTTGATATATGCACACACACACTATATATATATATATATATATATATATATATATATATATATATATATATATATATATATATATATATATATATATATATATATAAACACACACATAGAAAATAGTAGGTGACATTCATAAACATGACTTGATATATGCACTATATATATATATACACACACACACACACTCACACACACACACATATATCTGTGTGTGTGTATATATATATACACACAAACACACACACACACACACACACACACACACAAATATATATATATATGTTACATATGTAAATATATATAGATGTATATATACACACATATATATACGTGTGTGTATATATATATATATATATATGCACACTATATATGTGTGTGTATATATATATATATATATATATATATATATATATATATATATATATATGTACACACACACATATATATGTATATGTGTATATATACAATTATGATTCTACAGTTATTTTGAAAAAAAAATTATGATTCTATGATCCAAATCTATTCTCAAAGCGAAACTTAGATATTGTAATGAATATCATAAATAATTCCTATATAAACTACTATATTTAATACAACAAATCAAATCAAGTCAAATCAAAACTAATAATTAATTTCTAATAAAAACCAATGATATCATTACTTAATTTAGACAAATTTCACATAAAGAATATCCTACAGTGTAATAATGTAAATAATTGATATTTCATTAGAAATATCCATTGGGCTGAAATTCGAAAACAAAATGAATAGATACAAATCAAATCATCTGACCATAACCAATTATAATAATAAATAAAATATGTAACTGTAACACCCCGACTCTAATTAGGGAATTACTTACAATTAAACCCTAAATAAATAGAATTAGACTCGAAAAATTTTTCACATACCGATTGATAATAAAGAAGAATCCTGTATTACAATCCTATACCAGACTTTCTTCAATAAAATCCCTGAATACTTAGGCGTTATACAAAATATGCCATGAAAATATTTAACATAACTCAGAGTTTCGAAAGCGGAATTAACTTTAATTGTTACAACTTCTTTTTCAATATAATAATAAAGTAAAATAATTACAATTACATATAATACTAGGACAAAACCTAAGACTTAGAACATGACTGGTGCTCCGGTGACTCGGGTCTCATAGATAAGCGAGACCGAGCACAATCCAATGCCCTGAACCTCTTCACAGTCGTACCTGAAAACAACGCCCCAAAGGTGAGTTTATAAAACTCAATAACATAGACTTGAAATCATAAATATATTTACCGTTGTTTCTAGCCATACGTGGTGTGCGATGTATGGAAAAATCCTCCCCTTAAATATATACATATTTATTTGTTCACTATGCTTAATCAAACCTCAAACATGATAGTGCAACTAAGTTTCCAACTCCCAAACACAAATCAACACATAACCTAAATATAACACGATCACTTTTCACCAACCTCAATTCATAATCATTGCACACACGTGTTCAATAATGTTTACAAGCCAATTACAATTCATAGTAATGCAGTTGACATCTTAAAGAGAGAAGCAATTGCAAACAAATGTCCAAAGGACCACAATGAATGTCCCCACTTGACCCAGCCCAATTGCAAAATGAGTAAAATCCCGTATACAAGGATAAAGCCAAAGGCCCAGCTCAAACGCAGAATGGGTAAAATCCTATATATAGAAAGATAAAGTCAAGGGGCCCCCAACGGCAAAGGTGGTAGCTAATCACTTACGATGGGGTTGCAGAGCAAATTGCAAACATTCCAAACAATTCCTATCAGAGGAATACAAGCGCCTTATATTGTAACATCCCAAGTATACTCCCCCAGCCTCCGCCTATATGGGGTGACTGGCTCGGATTAATCAAGGATATGTTACTCACATGACTTCACATACAATTCAATCAAGGAGCACCAATTAATAATGCATATCATATCACTAGCGTAGATCGATAATATTTGCAGTTCAAGTGCGAACATTCCGAACATATATAAGTTTCGATCAATGAGAAATAAGCTCAATACAAATACATGTCACAAACATTAATGACTGCACCCACTTGGCAAAGCCCAAGGATCAAAATGAGCAAGGACCTATTTGTGGTCCTACCAAAGGGTCCCCGTCAACGAAAGTGACCGAAGTACACATATGACGGGTTTGCATTTCAAACGCAAACATCCACACACATAAACAATTTTCAATCCAATCTAAGATGATTTCAACAAGGATTTCAAAGCCACATACACATGTATTACTAGGAACCCAAAACATATTAAGAAACCAAGATCATTAGGAAACTTAAAAGGTGTAAAGAGGATTAGTACCCTTATCAAAGTATCCTCTACACTAAGCGAATACATATATCTTAGTGCATGCAATTCAATCTCAAATAACTTATTGCCCCAAAATCATACAAATGGGCTAGCTCGAATGTCGAGCCACATCAAAATTGAATCTAATCATAGTAGCAAACATAGCAATCCCATAAATAATCCGAGTGAAGTTTGATGGAACTCACAACAGAATAAACATCAACATCAAACATTGGTTTAGGGGGGTTGGGGACAGAATCCAACCCTATTTCAGTCAAAACCCCATACAAGACCATTTCAGAATAATTAATAGACTAATTATTGAACTAAAGAATCTATATAACAATTCCTAGCACACCCTAAGGGAGGTTTTAGGGGAAGTCTATGTTACCTGAATAATCCTAAGTTAGGGATTTTAAGCTCCAACTTCTTCTTTCTTCGATTTGTCACCATTTTGTGTCCCATTCTTCTCCTTCTTCTTCAAGAAGTCCACATGCAAGTCCTAACCTCCATGGGAGGGGGTTCAAAGCTTTCATCTTCTTCCTTCAAGCTTCAATGGAGATGGAATCCCTTGCTTCTTCTTCTAATTTGATCTCAGCCCCTTTCAATCTCTCAGTCTCGATCTCTCTCTCACTCCCGGCCAAACCCTCTCTCTCTCTCTCGGCGTTTCTCTCTCTCCCGAAGCAAGGTAGTGCACCACCACCACCATGGCGGTCACGCGGCCGCACCGGAGCTGCGGCGGCCTGCCCTTCTTCCTTTTCTTCCACGCACGCCCTTCCCTTCTTCTCTCCCTCCTTCTTTCTTTCTTTTGTTTTTTCTGTTTTTTCCTTTCTTTTTTTGCTTCTGCAGATCGAAATAAGGGGAAGGAATAAGGAGAATGAGAGAGTACTAGGGTGCAAGTAAGTGGAATAGGGAGCATGGTGGGGTGACGGTCAATGGTTTAGTAAAAAAAACTAACTTATAGGCCCTTATTCAATTTCACAATTTAACCTTTGGTTCTTAAAAAAATCTTGAGTAATTTAATCAATTAAAACTACTCCTAAATAATTAGTCCCACATTTCCTAATTTATTGGGTAAAATTACTATTTTACCCTTTAGTTCCAAATTGGTTTTAAATTACTAAATTAAGGCTATGAACTATATTTAATCCTTAGGATTAAATCCATTTTCACTTAGGATCTCTAATAATTAGGCTTAGGGAATTTGGGATGTTACAGTACTCCCCACATTTTAGGAATTTTGTCCCTAAAATTCGCCTTACCTTCTAACCTTATCCTTACACAGGTTCTGCTCTCTGAGCTTCCGCTGAGAACTCTAATCCTACTCTTCTTCGAATGAGTAAGTTCCTTTCTAGCTCGTCCTAAATTATCGGAATTTCGAAAAGAATTAATAGCTACCCTATGTCAATTATCCGGAGGATTTGTGATTTAGCTAACCAGTTACAAACTAAGTCTTATCTCCAATAAGATGCTTATTAAGTCAAGACAAAGTTTGTAATTGGTCAAACAACGTCACTTCATACCTCGGCTATTGAATCTAGCGTAGACATTAATTTCTCTGAATTCCTGCTGATTTAGCTATACTAAGACCCTTGTAGTCCCAAGACTATGGTCTAACACTCTTCCTCAGGCTAGTTATTCCACCAAAGTAACTACGCCTAGAAAGCTTAGGGCTTGAATACCATTCCAAGTTCCCTAATTACGACTTAGGTATTAGGAAGTCTAGCTCATCACTACCCCTTTTTGATTTTAGAAAACACTAAGGTATTTCTAATCAAGGTCCAATAGGTGCCTTAGAGGACTTCGTGGTTATCAATCAACTTGGGATCCATTCACAATGGTTAGATCAAACAAGCTTCACTAGTTAACAAGTGTTGAGAGCCTAATCGATTATGAATGCCCATCCTAAATTGATCAAGACCGCACCGCTAGAAACCCTTATTTACCAATTCTAATGGTCGTAGAATCAAGTGGTCACGACAAAAGGATTAACACAGTGTTAAACCACTCTAGGTACAATATATCCAAAGTGACCTTCTCAAAATTAATAGTTGAAAATTGGTCATGTTTACTAAAACCGTTAACAGTAAGGTCACCATTAGGAGCACTTACCTATTGAGGAATAACTATGGAATCAATTGATCACAAATAAGCATATAACATAATCCTCAATCGTAAGTAATGCAACAATGTTCAACATTGTTACATAATCAATCATAGGTTACATACTTCAAGCCAGAGTTAATGCAAACAAATAATCAACAGTGTTCACATAGCAATTCACATGTCACATACCTCCTATCATATCAATGCCAACAATTATTCAATATTGTTTACACAACATTCACAATTCATAAAGGATGGACCCTCTTGGTGCCACTCAATAACCCAAAAAAAAGAGTGAGAATCTTAATTGGCTCCACCAAGGAGTCCCCGTCAGTGGAAAACCCAAAATAACCAAGGACGGGTTTGCAATATTTATGCAAACATCCTCAATCTCAATCACATTCAATGCCTTTTGTTATAACACCCCGGCTCGGTCCTCAGGTAGCCGATATTGGGTCCCTCCGGTTGCCAAAGCCCACATCAAGTGTTACTCACAGGACTTGACACATAAATTCAATCAAGAACATAATCAAATCAATCACAAGGCATTGAACAATAATATAATACTAAATAATCATATAAATCCTCACTTAGGGTTGAAACCCCATTTAGATAAGGGCACTACATATAGATCATTGATCCACAACACTCCAAAGTAACTACTTCATAGTCCTCAAACACAAACAATTTCAATCAAATGCATCACTCATATCAATGCCAAAGTATCAGGTTATGCATGCATATAACCTTAATTTTAAGCCCTACTACTCAAGGTTACTAGTCCAATTAACCATCAACATATTAGGATTAAAAAGGGTCTTAAAGGTCATGCCCTCTCAGCCTCTAAGCCATTGAAACAGTCAAAAATTAAATAAAAGAGATAGGGAGTGCGCTCAAGAGCACCTGGGGCGCAGCTCAAGAGCACTCCTACAGCTGCTTCTGTTTTAAAAAGGACAAGAAGTGCGCTCAAGAGCACCTGAAGAGCAACTCAAGAGCACTCCTACAGCTGCTTCTGTTTTCCAAACGACAGGGAGTGCACTCAAGAGCATCCGAAGAGCAACTCAAGAGCACTCCTGCAGAATTCAGCAGAAAAATGGGTTTTTAGAGTCCCTAACTTCCCAAAACTTGATTCAAGCCATTCAAGATCAAATCCAACCAAATTCGTTTTCTTGCTCCTCAATAAATCACCTTTAAGCTAATTACATGATCAAGTGTAACTTATGACATATTCGAATCACCACAAAGCAGCATTACACTAGATTGAAAGTAGGGGGGCGTTATTAAAAACAGACAGATAAACAATATTTTCTTAGAGCTTAGGATACCCAGGACATAAATGAAAATATTCATAATAATTCAGTCATAGTCCATAAGCATCAGTATTCAACCATAAGCACAAGCTCATACAAGAAAAATAGCTATATGAACACATAAACCAAGTACGTTCAATAAATTTAAACGATTTACCATAAAGATTATTTTCCAGCATCAACACATTTTCTTTAAGAGTTTCGTTGGGGTATCAAATGACATTGGAATCAAGTGAATGACCAGTCATTGGAAAGCTTAAAGCATATAGTTACTGAAAATGATTTTTATTTTATTTTACATTTCCCTAATTGGTACAGTTTTGCCCTTGAAGTTACTGTTAGGAGAAAATGGGACAGCTTCTGTCCCTTAAGTTGTGGCTCAGTTTTCTCCATGAAAACTTAATGAAATTTGGATCTTCCAGAGCCTATTTAATAGCATTTTCTGTCTAGTTTCCATAGGCTTAAGAATAATTTCAATCCAACATATACACAAGTAATTATACTCAAAATACCACAGAAAGGTCTATACGAGTTTGAGGTAAAATCAACACAATCATCACATACTCATCTTAAAAAGGCAATTTAGCATCATATGGACCAAAAACATATATCATCACGAACCACACAGACAAGACAGCCTATGAATGACTAAATCAAATCCTAAGCATGGGTCTTATGGTGCCTCATGGATCTAAAACAAAAGAAGAAGGGAACTCACTTACACTTAAGCTTAACCTCAAGAAGTCACACACCATAAAAATTAAGTATTGTATCAAACATCAAGCAGATGCTTCTAAATTTTCCAGTTCCCAAGCAAACCTATGATTAATTCCTACAAGGAATTGAAATCGACCAAATGAAAAATCAAAGTGAATAAAATTCGTTCATGTTACTAAATTATATCTTTCAAATTTTCAAACTTTGTGTTTCCAAAACTTACACATATATATCATGTAAAAAAAGATTTTCCGATATGCAAAAATCAAGAGCTAGATGGATACTTGAAGGGGACGCAAACACTAGATACTTCCATGCTTGTTTGAATTTCAAGAGGAAGAGAAATCAATTGGTATTACTTAAAGAGGGGGAGGATTGGATAGAAGATGTGGACGAGATTAAGGCTGAAGTTAAAAGATATTTTGAGCAACACTTTTCCTGTTCAGATTTTTGTAAACCTGTGATGGACGGGATCAGTTTTCAGCAGCTTTCTGCTGAGGATAATATGTCCCTTATTGAACCTTTTACAACTGAAGAGGTCAAGAAACCGGTGTGGATCTACAAAGGGAACAAAAGCCCCGGGCCTAACAGATTTAACTTTAATTTCATTAAATCTTGCTGGGAATTGGTGAAGTCTGATGTGCTTGATTTCGTCCAGGAATTTTATCTCAATGCTCGCCTATCAAAGGCTATAACCGCTTCCTTCTTGGCGTTAATCCCCAAGAAGGATCATCCACAGTGTCTTTCTGACTACCGACCTATTTCCCTTATAGGGAGCTTATACAAGATAGTTGCAATCCTACTCGCTTCGAGGTTAAAAAAGGTATTAGGGAGAATTATTTCAGTTTGCCAGTCTGCTTTTATTCCAAACAGGCAGATATTTGATGGCATACTAGTGGTAAAACGAGATAGTTGATTTGGCCAAAAGAAGGAAAGACAAATGCCTCTTGTTGAAAGTGGATTTCGAAAAGACCTACGATTCGGTAAGCTGGAGTAAGGTGGATGAAGGCTTGTATTTTCTCTAATTCAGTGTAGGTATTGGTCAATGGAAGCCGAACAAAATATTTTGAAGTTAAAAAGGGCCTACGACAAGGAGATTCATTGGCTCCGTTCTTGTTTTTAATAGCCGCCACTAGTGCAGAAGGATAATTTTACACCGGTTAAAATTGACATTTTACACCAGTTTTGGTACTAGTGTAGATGCTCCAAGTGTTGTATCTTGGGGTTTTTACCCCGGTTATTTAACCGGTGTAAAATGTTAATTTTTACACCGGTTATATATCCGGTGTAAAATGTCCATTTCGGGATCTATTTTAGTTTTTGAAGGAAATTTTACACCGGTTATTATAATAACCCGTGTAAAAAACCCCCATTTTACACCGGTTATGCACAACAATCAGTGTTAAAAGTCTATCTTTTACACCGGTTTCATATATAACCCACGTAAAAGGTTATATTTTTTTTTAGTTTCTCTTTTTGTTTTTGTCCATTCATACCCAGAGGCTATCTAAATTGATAATAAACAGGCAATCATTTGCCAAGAATTGGCACCAAATGTGCCCAAAATCCAAACCATTAGATATCAAATTTAATCTATAAACATATCAAATATACACATAAACAAAGTTAAGCTATATATATATATATATATATTTATATATATATATATATATATATATAAACAATGTACAAAGAATCAAGTGCTATATATACAAAGTCATTTTGATGATCTTCTAGGTCTTTTTGAATGTGTTCCTCGGGCTTCTTCTAAATGTTCATTCTCGGCCTTCATCTTCCTTTTTTTCTCCTCAATCATTTGCAAAAGGAATTCTGCCCAAGTTTGTCTAACATCATCAATTTCATCTTGACCATATTCAGTTGGGTCATTGAATATCTGCAAGTTTCAAACATATATATAATAAATTAAACCGGCCTAAAAGTAATAACATGTTTTTTATATTACAAATATAATAACAAGAGGTTAAAATTTTTATTACTTTTTCCCATCCGTCAACAATATCCGCCAAGACAATTGTTAACATACTTTTCATCACATAGTACCCACATGCCTAGCCGTTCTTTTGTCGAGGCCCCTACAAATGAATACCGTAGTAACATAATAATGAGTAAAAATTATACACATTAACTAGTACTACAAATGAATTAAGTAAATGAATTTCAGGAAGATAAACTATTTACCTTAGGCATCACCCATTTAGGTTTCTTATTATATATCCTGATAAAAGAACATATTCATCAAAATTAAGCTGCAAATCAGGAGACAAAGAATCAATGTATATATGATAAATATAAGTTTACCTTTCAATCATGCCCTTAATTACATCGTTTGGTTGATAGTGCACCGAACACAACCAAACAACAACATTATCACTAGGCTTAAGGATAAACAACTGCCAGTGATCGCTGCAAATAATGAACAACAATAATGTTTTATCTGAAGCAGAAGCAAACAAAAGCAAACTAAGCTACTAATTTGACAACGGCTAGTAACATATGTACTTACCTATGCAAATACACTCCTAAGTAACACATTTTTGGCTCACTGTGTATCTTATTTTCCATGTAAGCTTAAACTATTTCTGCAGGAAGGCAAAATTTGGAGGAAATAATCTTGACTGGGTCAAAGAATCCAAACAAATTGCTATTGCCCTTTGCGATACAGTGGCAATGCAGATACATAAGATTTTTAATCAAATGTTAATTACAATTAGCAAATAGATTTTGAAATAGTTAATTACAATTGATACAAAGTGAATAAGATATTTACGTGCACCATGAAAGCAACACCTCGGCGGAAAGCCAGTGAGTACCATTCATAATCTCATTCACGTCATGCCTTTCAACACTGAACCATAGAGGGACAGAGGAATCATGCTTAAAGTATACTAGGAAGCTATCACCTTTGAGATTCTTTAACCTTTTAAGAAAATTTTCTCTAGGCGGCTGGTCCTCAATGTCAGGTACACAATTACTACCCTTAGTGCGGACATGCATGGTAGCTCTAGGAGAAAAATCAGGTGGAGCATTATAATTGCTCACACCCATGGATTGCAACGTGTGTATCAAATTAAATAAACATTACTAACAATATTGATAAAGTGAGTATTTTTTACACATTTCATTAATTGTGTCAAGTTACACATACCTCAAAAACCTTTTGTTGGATCTCGTCCTTCATACTTACGCTTATCTCCTCCTGGATCTCCTTTGAGAGCTTATCCCGGAGCTCCTATTGCATCTTCTCCTGGAACTCCTGATGCATCTCTCTCCGGACCTCCTGCTGGATCTTGTGCCGGATGGCCTGAAGTACCTCACCAGAGATCATTCCTGAGGTGGGGCGTGCAGGTCCTCCATAGTAGTACTTTAGGCCCATACCCCAACCAACAGTGCGGACACGACCAGGGTGCTCTTGTGTTCCAATGGCAGTTGTCAGGATATCCTAACGTCCATGTGGAACAAAAGATTCTTGTGTGCTCTGTTCGACCAACTCTTCCTACAACATATATATAAATTTGTCAATTAATACATGGGGTGAAAGAATGCATAAGTTGTAAAACAATTACATTGATGAATCGAAAGATTTACTTACAATCCTAGCAGTCATTGAGGTTGTGGCCTCAGATGTATAATCTGCCGATGGCTTTTGTTGGGCCATTAGCCATAGCTCATGATGTCCTGGTTCGGGAAGAGGCTCATTTAAAACTGAGCCTGCTTCATCTCCCAAGTCTTCAGTCATTTTTTTGAACCTGTCTTCCGCGATTGTCTCCTTAAGCTTGACATAACTCCTATGAGACATTCTATGGGGGTATAGATTCTTTGTTGCATTTTGCTTGCCCTTTTTCCTTTTCGCCTGTTACAAATAACACATAACAAATAAAAAATCAGTAAAAAATTTAAGTTAGCTAGGCCGCCAATTAAAAAACAACCACTAACCTGAAACTCTTTATCACGTCGGCTCTGGATAAACAACTACCATGATTTCACGGAGATAAAACTATATTTACCTAATGGCGTTGTGTTGCCATCTTTATCTCCCCCACCAAATACATAAGTCTTGGAGAGCATTGTCTTAAATTGCTTTCAACGCTCCCCCGCATATACAAGCCATTTCTTCTTAAGCCGCTCATCATCAAGAGCAGTGAATTGTTGCTACAACAATTACACAACAAAATGGTGGCATTAGTAAATGAAGATAAACATAGTCTTTATGTTAACATATAAGCAACAACAATAATTATGTTAATATTAAATACCGTGACATCTTGCCAAATCATGTTCTTGACATCCTTGTGTATGCCTTTCCAATTACTTTCATTGATACTACGCCTTGCTACGGGCTAGAAAACCAACATAACTCTTGAACTTTGTAGCATACTGACCACTGGGTTGGAAGGTAACAGGATCAAACTCAACATGGTACCTCTCACCAGGGGCACATTTGGCAGTAAAACCAGTCAAAGTCGTGGCACGTCTAGTCCTAGACCTTTTAGGAGAGGAGGCTGAAGAATCATCCATGATGCCTGTATAGAAAAACACCAAGTGCACACATAGTATAAGAATCTTACACAATGCCAAAGTACTACTAGAAATAATTTCAATATGAAACAAGAGCACCAGAATTGGTGACAATTGTAACACATAAAGCCCCTAATTGTAATTACCCTATTTACAATATGTCTAACAATTGTAACACATAAATCCCGAGCAAAATTCACAAAAATAATCTCACTACCACAGCAACCCACAACATTTGCACACACTGTTTCAAAAACTAACAGACTTCAAAGAATATGCCACTCTAGGAACCAACATTGAATAATCAAAACCAAAGTCAACAACATCAACATCACTTCACAACAAACCAAACAAACCAATCCACATTTCACAACAAACCAAACAAACCAATCCAAGCTCTAATAATCAAGTAATGCCATAAACCATTCACATATAGCAAGATTCATAAGCACTTACTTTAGAATGTTAATGCAGAGTAGTGGTGACAGCAACACAGGGCAACTAGGTATAAATATCTTGTGTTTATCATTGTTAAAATGAGTTCTATCTCAAAACCCAATACCATCATATATGCAGAGAATAATAAGTTATTTTATTTGGAGTTGGAACAAATATGCAGAGCCACAAAGCTTTTACATCTTTGAAGCATGGAGCATAACCACATAAACTGAGGCTATATTTGAATGTCACACACTCTTATTCAACTTCAAGGTCTCAAATGTCATGCCTCATATGTGTTTATTATATACAATGATGAATCAAACACCCAACAGAAGAACATTCATCGAAAGAAGAAGCAGGAAAACTTATGTGTCGATGAACTCACCTGAGAAACTTACGAGCACTGACGATCGCGAAAGGAAAATCGAAACAGAGAATAAGACAAGCACTGATGAACAGTTGCGTCGAACACGAGCTTTGGCGAACGGTGCTAGGGGGAAGACGAAACAGAGGCTAACGGGGCGGACAACAAGGATTAGAACGGCGGCCAGACAGAATGACGCGAGAGAGAATGAGAAGCTTGGAGATGGTGGAATGCATGCAGCAGCGACAGAGAAACATTAGGGTAATCTGTATGAGAAGAAGAAGAGCCCGGGTAAATGAGAATGAGAAGAAGAAAGTAATAAAATCAAAAGAAAAGATATTTAACATGTTCTGGAAACACCCGGAGTAATAAGTGCTCAGTTTAAAAATTTTACATCGATCGGGATTATAACCGGTGTAATATGTTAGATTTTTAACACCGATTATATAGAACACCGGTGTAAAATGTGTTTAGTTTATAAAAGCCAAGTCTTTTACACCGGTTGTTTGTATACCCGATGTAAAAAGTGACGTGATAATTTCAAAATTGCCACCGCGTCACTTTTTACACCGGTTAAACGTAAAACCGGTGTAAAAACCCTAATTCTTTTCCGTTTCGTATACTAGTGTGCCGAGGGGCTGTCCAGTTTGGTTATGAAGGCAGTCGACTCTAGATGTCTAAGAGGTTATATGGTGAGCCAAAATATTTTTTTTCCCCTTGCTTCAATTTGCAGACGATACCATAATGATGTGTGAAGGTACTTGGGACAATCTGTGGCGCATTAAAGCAATTTTGAGGAGCTTTGAACTAATTTCTGGTTTGAGGGTGAACTTCTCCAAAAGTAATCTCTTTTGTATAAATCTTGATGATTATTTTTTGAATGTGGCATCTAACTTTCTATCTTGTAGCATTGGAGTGTTCCCTTTCAAATTTTTAGGAATTTCGGTTGGAGCTAATCCAAGAAGGTGTTCCACATGGCTCTCGGTGGTGGAATCTATGAAGAAACGTCTTTCATTATGGAAGGGACGTTACCTATTAATGGGAGGTAGAGTTACTTTAATTAATTCTATTTTAACAAGCTTGCCTCTGTACCTCTTTTCTTTCTACAAAGCTTCAAAAAAGATTTTGAAGTCACTTACAAAGGTTCAACGACAGTTTCTGTGGGGAAGAGGAATAGAAAATGATAAGGTAAGTTGGGTGAGTTGGGAAAAAGTATGTCTACCAAAGAAGCTTGGGGGATTAGGTGCGAAAAATCTTGAATTGTACAATATTTCTTTGTTGTCCAAGTGGAAATGGCGCTTTTTAACGGACCAAAATGCTATTTGGTACGATTTGATGAATTACAAACATGGTACTCTGTCTTTCAGTTTGCTGCAGGTCAATGAGACACCACCTAGCAGAAACACTTCTATTTGTTGGAGAGATTTGTTATCTTTAGATGCAAGCAATGGCTGTTTTTCGTCATGGTTCACAGGGGCGATTAAACGCAAACTCGGGACTGATGCAAAAATCAGTTTCTGGAAGGAAAAATGGGCAGGTTCAGTTTCTTTTAAGGACAGTTTTCATAGATTGTTCTCGATGGCTAAAAACGATAACGCTGTAATAGCTGAAATGGGTTATTGGTTGGGTGATAGTTGGGTTTAGTGTTGGCGCTGGAGGCGGCTGTTGTTCACTTGGGAGGAGGAATTATTGAAAGATCTTGAAAATTTGCTGGCAGTTCCGCAAAAAGAGGTACATGATTCATGGGTTTGGATTCCCGACAGTTTGAAAGGATATTCGTTAAAATCCGGTTATATGCATCTACTGAATATCCAACAATCATTGAGTTGTTGTCCAGCGCTGCAGAAGGTGTATAATCAGCTATGGAATTGCGCCATTCCATCCAAAATCATCTTATTTGCTTGGAGACTTTTGCAAGATAGGCTACCAACAAGGGAAGCATTGTCATAGGATTATCATCTCTCACCATGAAGACTCATGTGTTTTTTGTTTTTCTCATGTTGAGAGTTGCAAACATTTATTCTTCACTTGCTTTTTCTCCTACACAGTTTGGTCTTTAATTTATGGTTGGTTGGGCTTTCATGGTGCTTATTATAATGAGAGTGTTAACCACTTTATGCACCATGGGGTTGTTCTTAGAGGGGAACAGGGAACAAGCAAAAAAGTAAGACAGGTTGGAAGTCACATGGTCGCTGTGGTTGTTGAGGAACAAAATTATTTTTCAGAAAGGCCACGGTTGATTGTAATGTTATCTTAACTCAAATTAAAATTACGTCTTGCGGGTGGTTTATTTATAGAGAGGGGAGGAACTCAGTGTTGGTGTAAGCCCTAGAGGCCAATGTTTTTCCTTTGGACTTATATTTTGTATCATGTCATTTATTTATTATATGAGGCATTTTCAGTTATTATGTTTGTTTCAACGTAATAAAGTCCTTGAGTAAAAGTTTGTTTTCAATAGAACATCGAGTAGACGACTCGGTTGTGAGATACTAAAGAACTTACTCTAAATATCCGTAGTCGAGTATTATTATTATTAAGGACAATAATAATGCATCAAGACTATTATGTGGGTGGACTGATAACCTCATCTCACAGGTTATAGATATGAGATATCAAGTCACCACATAGGTACACGTTAGGGTAATTGTGTACTGGATTGACCCGCCATGAGAATACTACATAGTGTGTTATGTAAGTGTCATGAGTTATTCTCATAGTGATAGTGGTGTATGCCACCCTCAGACCTGAAACCACTATGGTCCCTATATGAGGAGTTGGGTGTTTTATTGCCGTCAAACATTATGCATGTAGGACAATTATAAAGTCGATTAACTGGGCACTCAACGAGTCATGCAAAGAGACATGAGTGACCTAGATGGGATTTGCCCCTCCTACATAACAGAGTAATATTTGTGGGCCCCTTGATAGAGTATGGTGTAAAATGCATGGGCATGCCTAAATAAGTCAATATGAGACCTTGATCTTATTTGTTGTTACTAAGTCTACTCGGGCATCAAGGAATATAATATTGAACTATACAAGGGTGACACATACTATGCCTTGTGTTCAATATAGATATAAGGGCAAAAGGGTAATTATACACATGATCATTATCACGGAAAGGTTACGCCACAACACCGACATTCTCGTTACTTGGGTAGCATTGATGTGTTGCTAGACACCGCCATCGCTTATAATATTAAATAGTGATTTAATATTATTGCCAACGTTACATGAACCCACTGTGGTCACACACATGAGAACAAAGCTAATGGGAGATTAAATAAATGAGTGAGACTCATTTTATTCGGTGGTGCATTCTTACGATGCACCAACGCGAAGTCAAGAAAGACGCAGAACACGATAAGTTACGGTATACCGAGAGCACACGGTAGCTACGATGCGCTAGGTCAGTCTTAAGTGAAGTCTATAAATAGACTCGTTAAGATCAAGTCAAAACAATGAATTAAAACCCTAGCCGTTTCAAAGATCGTGACTTGCATCGTGGATCGGTTTCGTGACGTCGCCTAGCACGCGTGACGAGACCGCTCCCATTCGGTCGTCGTGTGGACTACGAGAGGCGTTGTTTTCGCGGCGACGCCGTGCTCGATTCCAATTTTCGTCTGCAAACGATCTGCGCTACAAGAGGTAATTCATATAACCCTGAGTCATGACCATTCGCAAGGATCCATGGAAGGGAAAGTTTAAATTTCCGCTGCGTTTTTAATCTCTGTTATTGCGCTATTTCCCTACACTCAGGTCCCTCGTTTTCAGACTGGTGCTCTAATCCACTGGAATGTCTTAAGTCTTGTTAATTGTGCTTTTTGATGTAACGGGTTGAAGTACCCTTTATACTCCGGAATAATAATTTTTATCCATCCATCTCTCTCTCTCTCTCTCTCTATCGTCATACCGTTACAACTTACGTAAATCCCTATATAATATATATAGTATAAAACGCAAATCATTATATAATATATAATAATGGGGTTTTTCTAACGTGTGCAACATTGCATACGATAAGAATCATTAATTGTTCATACTTTTCTTTATTAATTACCTAGTTTTCTATTTTATGAGTAACGAAAAATTGCATAAACGTGAATGTATAAAATAAATAGGAAAGTGAATAATTAATAAGAAAAAAATGGGTAATTAATAATTCTTATCGTGTGCAAGGTTGCACAGGTTAGAAAAACTTAAATATACATATATCCAATAAAAATTTAGATACGCATTATATATACATATATGCAATGATATAATTAGTATATAATATTATATTTTATTGTATATATATTATACAGTATAATGTTTTATCTATATCAGATAAATAATAATTATATAATATAATATTATGAATTATATATCTAATTTTTTAATGATTTATACAACACTTATATAGATTAGATAATAAATTAAAATTTCTATTTTATATATATATATATATGTAATATTGTTACAAATTGCAAAGGGTATTATAGTAAATTTAATATTATTTTGTTTGTACTGACCATTGTATACCAAACAACATATTGAACGAAAAGATGTCCTATAATTCAAGGGTTTGTCTTGTACTCTAATACGAATCATACGCACCATTAGTGTCCTTTTTTTTATATATATTTGCATGTCATTTACAAACATAAGTTTCATTTTACTATTATTTTATTTTAAATAAATTTCGGGTTTGTGAGCTGGCTTAACCCATCACAGGCAAGCTCATATCATGCCAACAAATTTTTGGGCCTGAACGGGTTGGGCCAAAGTTAATTTGGACTTGAAGGCTACTTTTGTCCCCCTTATTGCTACAAAACCCCCTATGTTTCTTTTTTTCCTTCTAATTGTAACCCTGTCCAGAAGGACGCCTTCGGACGGGATTTCTCCGGAAGAACCAATCCGGACGGGATTTGTCTATAAGAGCGCATCCGGATAAAGTTCAAATCAGAATTTAAACAAAAACTTGTCCCTCTTCTTCTCTCTTATTTCTCCCTCAACTCTCTCATTTCTCTTTCACTTAAATCGTCATTTCTCGCTCTCAAATACTCATTTCATATCACTTCTCACCAAAATCACAAGGTAATTTATCCTCTTCACTCTTTTTTTTTCCATTTCGTTTTCGTTTACAACTTTTTTTTCTTGTTTTTAGTGGTCTGGTATTGTCTGGATTGGTGCATCTAGACAACGTGGATGCCTACGTCTGGATGCATACGTCTGAACTATACCAAAATATTGTAAAACCAACGTCTAGATGCAGGCGTCTGGATTATTCCAGAAACCATGTTCTGATGCACGCTTCCAGATTATGCCAATATTCCTATTTTTGGCTTATAAAATCTCAATTTGTGTTTTGCAGCTATGGAGCACGATGAAGGTGCTGGTCACGAAGGCGGGGGAAGGCATAGGCGGCCTACTACATCGGCCCGCAAGTAGAAGGCAACATGTGCACGGGTAGAGGAGACCAATAACTTCCACCTTCCTATAGGTGAGATGATAGTCACGTTGGACGACATGTCTTGTCTACTGCATCTGCCCATCACTGGCAGCCTGTTGGGGCATGTTCCTCTCCGCAGACCTAAGGGGGTCCAGATGTTAGAGCAGCTCATTGGCAACAGCCATGATGATGCCAGATTGGAGTGTGAGGCTACAAGAGGCACATATGTGTGGTTCAGCTGGCTTGAGGGAGAGGCTACCACGATCTGGTAGCCACAACGAATGCCTTGGAGGTTGGCGACCCAAAGAGGGAAGTCTATCAGGAGTATGCTATCAGGGCATACCTCTTGTTATTGGTGGGCACCACCATATTTACTGACATGAGTGTGACCCACGTCAACGTGGTTTACTTGTGGTACTTCCGCGACATTGGGGCTATCAGCCAGTATGCTTGGGATACTGCTACCCTTACATTCTTGTACGCTCAATTGTTCGACGCCAGGTTCATGAAGACGAGACAGATGGCATGATACATGTCCCTCCTACAGATAACCTTTGAAATACTTTCTTAGTCGTGGAATTCATATTGTTATTAGTTATTATTACAACTGATACTTTGATTTTTTTTGTTACAGACATGGATTCTGGAGCACTTTATTGACATCACATCTTACTATGTGGATGTTGTTTACGAGAAGCAGCAGCCTCCGGCCACCAAATTCTTGTCAGGCAGTGGTCATGAATTGGTCATGCCGTACCGGGGGTGTCTGGATCGTTTGACAATGGCTGACGTGATGTTTTCCCCGTATGGTGCCCACCACAAGCACCTTTTAGGAGATTTGCTGGTACTCTGGTTGGATCAGGTACGATAGTAGGGCTAGACAGCCACACCTACCCGAGTGGGTCCTACGTTAGTTTGGGTTCGTGCAGACCATCCCGCGGGATCCTGACGTATTGGCCTCACTGCATATGCCCCGACCGGAGATAAATGTTGCATACCTCATATACCATCAGCATTTGGTTCCCGAGGAGCTCCGAAGTGTTCACGTGACCTACTCGTGGGATTGTGCTCTGGACTACATGACATGGTTTAGGCGGATGTCGAATCTGTACTTGATACCTCCGGTTGAGGGAGACCCACTCATGCCGGCTACTGCAGGGGCACCCACGGTTGAGGCCAGCGACTGCCAACGACATGCCGGAGGCCAGCTCCGACACATATCATCCTACGATGGTAAAACATTAACACATACCATTTTAAGCAGTAAATGACATTATTTATAGTTTTTACGTTGATCTTTGCTGGCGAAATTGGCGAGTGTTAGGACACCATGCAAAGCATCATAGCCAGAGGGGAGATACAGGAGAGGACCCCACTCTGGCAGAGTATACAACACGCGCTCGAGGTGATCAACCGACCTTTGACCGAGTTGCATTTTTTTTTTGTGTGTGTGTGTAGAAATATATTTATTTTGTAACTATTTTGAATGATTATGTAATTATGTACACATTATAATTAATTTAGCTCGATAATTTAGTTAGTCATTTTCAATTGAAAGTTGTGAAAATTTTAAAAAAACTAAGTAATTAAAAAAAAAGTAACTCTAATGAGGTGAATTTAAAAAAAAAGTAACTTTAATGATCAGGCGAAAATTAAAAAAATAAGTAATTTGAAAAAATAATAATTTTAATAAGGTGAAAATTTAAAAAAAAACTAAATAAGCAGCATCAGAATGTGTACATCCGGATCACACCACTTACAATCGGATGTACACATTCAGACGCTACTAAACCCTTATTACATCTTACTAACGTTCGAAAGTATACATCTGGTCAGGGGTATTTATGGGAAAAAAATTGCATGGGGGGTGGGGGTTGTCACAATTAGGGGTGGAAAGTAAGGCCCTTTGGACTTAGATTTTTAGTCTGGTTCATGTATTTTAGAACACTACTTTTGCCCCCCAATTGCTACAAAACCCCCACACTTTTTTTTTCTTCCAATTTTAACTCTATCCGGAAGGACGTATCCATAAAAGAGATATATGAGGGGACCCCAGTCTGATAGAGTATACAACACGTGTTCGAGGTGATCAACCGACCTTGGACCTACTAGAAAAAGAGGTCACAGTAGACGCAGTAACGTCTATTGACCGTGTTGCTATTTTTAGATATATATTTATTTTTATTTATCTTGTAACTATTTTGAATGATTTTATAATTATATACACATTATAATTTACTTAGCATTATAATTTATTTAGCGTGATAATTTAATTAGTTATTTTCAAATGAAAGGTGTGAGAATTTTTTTTTAAAAAAAGTAAGTAATTAAAAAAACCATGTAATTCTAATGAGGTGAAAATTAAAAAAAAAAGCAATTATAATGAGGTAACAAATTAAAAAAAACTAAATAAACAACATCTAGATGCGTCCATTGAACCACACCACTCACAACCGGATACCCCCACATTTGGACGCTACTAAACCCCCGTATTCCGCTTTACTAACGTCCGAAAGTATACATGCGATGAGAACTATTTATAAAAAAAAAAAATGGGTGGTAGGTTTTATAGCAATAAATATATATATAAGAGTGAAAAGTAACGTTGTTAATTCTATTGGGCTAAACGGGTCAATCCACATCTGCAAGTTCTCTACTACAACATGTAGTTCCAACTTCCAACCTAGTCAAAAGACCAAACCATAGTAAAACTAGAAGCAAAAAGAGTAATATAAAAATGTAACCCTTTTCTCTTCTTCTGTTTCCTCTCTCACTCTCGTTTCTCTCTCTAACACACCAACCCCAAAGAAGACATGGCTCTGCAACTTTGGTCCACCTTTAAGGAAGCCATAGTTGCCTACACTGGCCTTTCCCCACCCACCTTCTTCACCGTCCTCGCCATTCTCTTCGCCCTATACTACATCGTTTCGACTCTCTTCGGCTCCTCCGATACCCACAACCGCCATGGAAGTTCGCGAGACTTCGACGCTCAGATGGAGCCTCTTAAACCACCGGTTCAGATCGGTGAGGTCACCGAGGAAGAGCTCAAAGGTTACGATGGTTCTAACCCCGAAAAGCCTCTCCTTATGGCCATCAAGGGTCAGATCTATGATGTTTCACAAAGCAGGTATCAAAATAAAAGAACCCTTTTTTTTTCGCTTTTTGATTTTTACCCTTTTTGTTTTTCTTGATTTTGGATTCTGGGTTTGCTTTTGTTTAGTTAATAGAACCTTTTTGCTATTCTGGGTATCTTATTTTTTTTTTCAGCTGAAATATGCAGTTTAAGATATTTTCTGGGTTACTTGCGTTAAAAAATTATCTTTGTTTTTTAAAAAGGTTTGGTATACTTTTTATTTGTTTTGTGTTTGTGCTCTTTTGTTGGTTGATTGAATGTTAAAAATTTATCTGATTTAGAGTTTTTTCCCTTCATATTTAGAGGCATTAGCTTTGTTTTTGTTTTTCTGTTGGGACAACTTGTAGTTCTTTTGCTGCATATGTGTTTAATAGAATGTGTATTTGTTCTTAAGTTTTGAAATCCTCCTATGTTATTAGCTAGTGTTTGGTTGTGCTTGGTAGGAGTGGGAAATTGGAGGATTGAAAATGCTGGGTGTGTGTATAGTTATGTTATGTTATGTAACCTATTGTCAATTTTTTTTTGATCCTTCATTTTTCAAAGTTTGGTCCACACTTCTGCTGTGCCTAGCCTCAGGGTCTGCTTGGTTGAGTAGGTACAAAGTGGTTAGGTGGAAAATGATTTTCAACACTGATTGAAAACGACTTCATTTTATTTTTTTCTACCTATTAATTTTGTTAATATTGTTATTCAAAGCACGCCAAGTGTTAAGTGACTTTCACTTCAAATTTTCTACCTTCCAACTTTATGATATTCAACCAACTTGACCCTCATAGCATGTTTGGATAATAGATTGAAAACATTGAATTGATCCAATTGGAATACAACTTTTTCTTCTTTTTACTCAAACCATGGTTTGAGACTCATACTCAGATTTGTCATATGTCAACCTAACACAAAGTTATTTTTTTTAATCAATTTTGAATCAAAATATCCAACACCAAATTTGTTCATGACATCATGTTTAGAACAAAATAAAAGTGATTATGAGCTTCTGAACACGTACCCAACCATACCAAAGATTATGTCAAAAAATAAGGCAACGCCATTTTGCCAAACATCATTATGTATGAAAGAAACTCGGTTTACGCATCTCAAACTGGGAGGTGCAGATATCAAAAATTGTTTTTACTTTGTTGAAAAGGGTGTCCTTGCTTTCACGCTTCACTCATTTTTATCTGTATACTTCCAATGATTTTAACTAAGGTTTTGATGCATCTCAAAAAGTGTTTGATGAAATATAGTATTGGTATTTGCCATTAGTTTCAAATGGGCCAAAGTTTGATTGAGGTGGCTAGTAGTCCTGGGGTATCCATCATTATCTCTCTTTTGTAACTGTAATGTTTGTTCTATTTCTGGATATGATGGATTTTGTAGTTTCAACTGCAAATTATGTTTTTCGGCTCACTCATTCTAAAATTAGGGCTGTTGGAAAGATTATGGACTTGAAAATTTCCATATACAATTTTTATATAGTGCTATGAACCATATACATCTCTTATATAAGGAGTAGATGTGTATGGCAAGGAAAGGAGAACAAGTACATCTTAATTTTTTTTTTTTTAAAAATTTAGATTGGTAAGACGTAATGTGCAGGTGTGAGTTGTTTGCTAATGTAGTGTTTCGTTTAATTTTCTGATTACATAATAAGCTTGTTTTGTTTTGCTGCTCTTCTTAGTTTATTCTAGTTACATTAGAAGAGTCTCAAGTCTTTGATATGAAAATTGAATCGACATAGGCAATGAACCTTGGCCAACTTTAAGAAAGTATTGACCTCGATCTCCCTAATTTAATCATTATTGTCAAATCTTGAATAAAATTGCAATTAGGACATCAATTTTTTTGACTCACGCATGATGCAAAGTGAAAGTTTGCTTGAAATGCATTTTCTACAAAATAAAACACGATTCAATCATACAAAGAGTGACAAATATATTAACTAATGTGCAATATATTTAACAGTGTACGCTTTGAATCTATCTATGATCTATTTACAAAACTTAACTACACTAAGTATACGTGGTAAAAGCTCATTCATCCGTTTTCCTGTGAAAAACTATTTTTTCACCAAAAACTTAACTATACTCCAAAAACTTAACTACGCAAGGTTCTGTTTTCCTTTGTCACCTGTGTTGAACATGTGTTTTCTCAGCTAATGTAAATTTAATAATGTGTTAGAAATACGTCAGAAGTTAGAAAAAAATATTATATTGATTTTTCTTTTGATAGTATTTTTGCAGAAGGAAATTGATATATGGTTTTCTTTTTTGTTTTTCAATGTTTCTGCAATGTGTCTTATCAGGATGTTTTATGGACCCGGTGGACCGTATGCTTTATTTGCTGGCAAGGACGCTAGCAGAGCTTTGGCAAAGATGTCTTTTGAAAAGAAAGATCTAACTGGGGATATCTCTGGTCTTGGCCCCTTCGAGCTCGAGGCCTTGCAAGACTGGGAATACAAGTTTATGGGCAAGTATGTGAAGGTTGGTACCATCAAAACGACCGTTCCGGTAACTGAACCAGAATCCACTGGCGAACCATCAGAATCTACTCCCCATGATGCCGATGCTTCCAAACCTCATGAAAACCATGATGCTGATGCTTCTAAACCTCGTGAAAATACGCCTTCAGAAACTGCAGATGTCAAAGGTGATGAAACCCCTTCAAATGTTGATGCAGATAAAGAGTAATAATAAGGGTTGGATAATTCTCCTGCTAATAATGGAAACAAATACATAGGAGATTCTGATAGAGACTGATCCTTTGTGAGTGGATTCAGCATATGCCGGATAAGTTTTCAATTATTAGTAGTGTTTACTTTCAGTCATCCTGTGTTTGAAATTCCTCTTGTATTCCATAAGATATATATAAGATATATTTTACTTAGGCTACAATGAAGGGTCCATCTAATATGGACCCGGTCCAATCGTGGACACCTTTACATGACCGACTACAACCGGTTTTGGTCCTTTTCAAAAATAAGACACCACGTGCTGCAAGAGAGAGAGAGAGAGAGAGAGAGAGAGAGAGCGCGCGCCATGAGTGACGAGAAAAAGAGAACCCGCATCATCATATGGAACCTCAATATTTTGTCGTTCCACAAAGGCTTCTTAGACAAATGGTTTGATAACAAACACAGTACCTGTCCTTTATGTCATTCAATTGAACAAAATCAGAGATAATGTTGCCTTTTGCTTATTTGTATGTCCATTCGTGTAAAGGGGGTTTCGAATTCCTTTTCTCCACGGCATGATTCTGCGTCTTTTTAATTTAGTTGCTTGTTTAGATGTGTTTTGGTGCCTCAGAAGTACGATTGGTATGAGAAAGGGTAAATTTTTTTATTTCGGTGTTATGAAAAAAATTTGGTCTAAAAAGAGTTGCGGTAGCTTGGGTGGATACGGTGCTCGCAGACCGCAGCGACTCTGGGGAGTCCCGTGACGGCCGGAGATGGCTGCAGTGGCTCTCCTCTCTATTGTCCCGCTTTTTTTGTTGATTCATTTCCTTCTTCCCTTGCTTATTTTCTCTCTTCTCTCGTAAATTTTTTTATTTCGGTGTTATGAAAAAAATTTGGTCTAAAAAGAGTTGCGGTAGCTGGGGTGGATACGGTGCTCGCAGACCGCAGCGACTCTGGGGAGTCCCGTGACGGCCGGAGATGGCTGCAGTGGCTCTCCTCTCTATTGTCCCTCTTTTTTTGTTGATTCATTTCCTTCTTCCCTTGCTTATTTCCTCTTTTTTGTTTGCTTGATGCTTCTACCGCAATCCAAGAGATCAAAGAAATCAGATGAAGTTTAGCGAATCCATAGCAACGAAGAGCTTCAAACAACAGAAGACAAACTGAGGGAAGCGTGTCACGTGACTTCTAAAATCTAAAATGATATAATAACAAAAATTACCGGACAACCTGCTATAGCAGGTAAAAAAGGAGAGGGTCCACCTTTGGGCTCTTTTTAAAGGGACCATATTAGAAGCACCCTACAATGAAATGGATATTTGTGATCATATACCAAGCCAAGTATTGAATGCATTTGGTCTATATATAGTCTTTTATAATCACTTAGGGCCTGTTTGGATTGGTTTATTAACAACTTATTTGAACTTAGCTAGTGGTATAAATACTTGTCAAAGTGTTTGAGAGAACTTATGAAAACAACTTATAAAATGCTTATAAGGTGTTTTCAGCTTATTTCTATGAGCTTTTCAGGATAACTTACGAAAACAACTTATAACTTATATGAAAATTAATTGACAATATTTTCTTTTTTATTATAAAAATTATAAAAATAGCTTATACATTAGCGTTCATATGATAAATGTTTATCTTATAAGCGCTTAATTAAGTTGTTTAGTCAATTTGATTGGTTTCACAATTTAATCCCATGAACGAATTTTGGCATGCAACTGATATGATTTGATAACTGACATTGTAGACATTATCAAGTTTTGAGTTACAAGCTTGTCAACACCTCATGTTCAGTTTGTAAGAGAAATGAAAATGGGAAAGTGGCCCATGGATCTCATGTGAGAAGTTTTTTCTTAAACTTCGTAAGGGAAAATCAGTTTGGTTATCAAAATGTATATATTTTTCTTCCATTTCAACATGTATCACTTAATAGTTTGGGATTTTTTGTTATTTTAAATTATTTTTATTCAATCAAATAAAAGGAGAGAAACTTTTAACTTGTCTCTTCTTTTTCGTTCCAATCAAAAACAAATACAATTTCTTCATTCATTTACTCTTGTATTCATTTCTTTTCCATCTTATTTTCTTCTTACCCAAAACAGAGTCTAAATAAACATTAGAAAGAGAAACACCCTCAACAAATGATGTGGCATTCATATAATGTCATGTTGAAGCAATAGTGAGAAACTCAATTGTTAAAATGATACTATATATAACGGTTTCTTGACAGTGACATAGGTATAGTTTCAATTCCAATTAGTAGCATTTCAATAATCCATTTAGAAAGTTTGGTAAAAAAAAATAAAAAATAAAAAAAATCCATTTAGAAAGTTCAATTCCACTGGTGTGAATCACGTGGATTTTTGTCACGTCGATTATCTATTGTCTACCATTTAGAAAGGGTGTGCCTTTGTCACGTCCATTATCTATTGTCTACCATTTCAAGAGTATCTTGAGCAAGAGCTGGAATGTATTCCTTGTCTTCATCACATGGATAGAAACAACATTTTCTTGTATATGTAATCTAATCTAATACTACCCCGGTCCAAATTATAAAAGAATTTTTAGAAGACTTTTTTGTCATAATTATAAGAAAAATGTACTTATTTCTATATGTATTAATTGATAAAATACTTTTTATAGAAGTGTATATTTAATAATATTAAATATGAGTATATTTAATAGGGGTATATTTGAAATGAGACTCAAATTTTATAACATTAAATACGTCTCTTTAGTATTTGTGTTTTTTGTAATTTTTTCTTATAATTTGGACAAGAGATAGTACATAACTAGATTATGATCCGCATGTTAATGGAGAATATTATAATAATTTAAAAAATAATAATTTAATGTATGAAATAGAAAAAAATAATAATTTAATGTATGAAATAGAAGGGAAACATTAGTTTGTATTATTGTCAGCAGTATGATACTATAACTAATAATAGTATGTGATTTGATTGAAGTAGATATCATATATTTATTGATGTTGTTTTAAAATTGGTGGAAAAAAAACTAAAAGTTAAAAAATATTTTTTGGTGCAAAATAATGAACAGTGACGGTATATTGGCATGTGATATAGGTTTTAAAGGCAAATTCATAAATATCGTAGTTGACTAAGATTCACTACTTGCGATTGCTGATGAATGGCTGCACAATGCTTCACCCATGCCATTGTTTGGTAGTGAAAATCCACAACATTTATAGAGGTAGACCAGCTCTTTGTTGGGTCCATATCTCGAGGGAGGCTGCATATGCTTTCACTATATTGGAGAATACCCTTGATTTTTCCTGTAAACAATTTTATTTTGTTTCTGACTTTCTTAAGACCCTCTTGTTGGAAGATGCTGCTTGTACGTTTTTTTCCTCGTGGTTTTTGGTTGATCTCTAGGCAGAGGCGGAGCTAGAAATTTTTCGTGAGGGGAACTATGATTAAAACGCCAATTATGTACAGCTTAATAATTTTAACATTTTAAAACAAACAAAGACAAAAACAAATAATGTTAAAGTAAATGTAACAAAGATGCATATTCCCATGGGATTCATCATGTTATCGTGAATAAGATACTTATGGGGAGGACAAAATTTTGTGACCCTTTTCTAGAAAGCATCACATTAAAATTTTACAAAACTTAATAAAGCTCAACACTGAACATCAACACCGAAATTTCTTAAATAATAATAAAAGCTCAAATCAATTTTCTTTCAGAAATAAGAATACCGAACAACATACACGGGAACTCAAACAATTAATAAAATCTGCATATCATGATAGTTCAGAAACTAATAATAGTAGCTCATCTGAGAAGGTTTCCTTTATCCTCTCTTCAACTGGTGGTCTGACTGTGAGATCTATCCTTGAGAGATGATTAGCTATGACATTCTCCGCACCCTATTGTCTCAGATTTCCACGTCAAACTCTTGTAGTAACAACACCCATCTAATTAACTGCGGCTTTGCACCCTGTTTGAAAAGCAAGTGTCTAATAGCAGAATGATCAGTATAAACAATAACTTTAGACATAACCAAATAAAGACGAAACTTATCAAACGCAAAAATTACTGCCAACAACTTTTTTCTGTAGTGGTATAATTCCTTTGTGCCTTATCAAGAGTTCTACTGGCTAAATAAATTGTACGGAAAACTTTGTCCCTTTTTTGGCCTAAAACAACGCCAACTGCCAAGTCACTAGCATCACACATTAGTTCAAATGGTAAAGACCAATCAAGAGCAATAACAACAGGTGCAACAATTAATTTAGCTTTTAGAATTTACAAAGCATCGAAACAAGCATCAGAAAATTCAAAAGACACATCTTTAGAAAGAGGTTTTGCAATTTTTGAAAAATCTTGAATAAACCTCATATAAAAACCAACATGTCTCAAAAAGCTTCTAATAGCCTTAACAGAATTAGGAGGGGGTATTTCTTTTGCCTTTCATTGGTTCCACGTTTTTATTTATAAATTTTGGTATGCTGCAAATGATTGTTAATGTCTTTGGTGCCAACCTCGTTGGGATGAAAGACATTATTGTGATGCCTCTGCATACCACTATTGCTTTCTTTATTTTTTGTAGTTGCATAGGCCTCTTTGGCGTGCCTATTGTTCTTGTTTTGTTTCTGTTTAATGGGTCTTGGCCTAGTCCCCCCATTTTCTCTGTTACTTTTTTCAATTTTTTATTAATAAATTTTAGGCGGGGGTACTCTTTTTCCTTCTGGATGTTTTTTCCCTAAGGAGGGTTTTGCATCAGAAGGTTTTAACGAGGCCCCTCTCCTTTCTTTTGCCTAAAAAAAAAGAATTAGGAGGGGGTAATTTAGCAATAACCTCTATTTTTTGCAGGATTAACTTCAATGCCCTTGTTAGAAATTTTATGCCCCACAACAATGCACTCACTTATCATGAATTATTAGAGCTTAAAGCTCAAAGAGATTGCAAAAGAGAAAGCCTCAGAGAGAAGAGAAAATGATCAAAGAAAACTGAGTTTCATTGAATGAATAATTGTGAAAATACACTGCAGTAGCCAGCTTATATAGCTGCTAAACAAATTGACTAACCTAGCTAAACAGAACTGATAACAGTAAAACAGAATCAGTAACAAACTTAACAAACTAATAAACAGAAAACAGAACATTAATTAACTAACTAACTAAATATAATACAAGGCTAAAAAATACTTGCGCAACATGCCTACACAAATAACATCTTAGTTAGTTAGTGGTTAACAAATATTAACCAAAATCTAATCCTAATTCCTAATATCCCTCCTCAAGATGGAGAATATATATTAAGTATTCCCATCTTGCGCATTAAGTGAGAGAAGGCAGCATTAGGTAGTGCTTTAGTAAAAAGATTAGCTAGTTGATGTTGCCCTTTGATATGAACCAACTTTATTTTGTTGGCTTGAACCAATTCTCGGATAAAGTGGTAATCAGTATCTATGTGTTTGAACCTTTTATGGTGTGTTGGATTGGAAGCCAAATGAATGGCCGATTGGTTATCACAAAACACCATACAAGAAGGGATCTTTATCTCAAAATGAAGCAGTAAACGGGACAGCCATACCACTTCACTAGCAACATATGACAGAGCCTTATATTTAGCCTCAGCTGAGGACTTGGACACGGTTGGTTTCTTCGTAGACTTCCAAGATAGAAGAGCATTGTCAAGGAACACACATGAGCCTGTAGTGGACCTTCGGGTATCAAGGCAGGCTCCCCAATTTGCATCTGCATATACTGTGAGATGCAGATTATTAGCAGCAGGAAAAAGTAAACCTTGACTAGGTGTAGATTTTAAGTATTGCAGCAAATGATGAATGACATGTAAATGGGAAGTGCGCGGTTCCTACATGTATTGGCTCAGTTTACAAACAGAAAAAGAAATGTCAGGTCTTGATATAGTAAGATAAATAAGCCTACCAATCAGTCTCTTATATATAGTGGGATCGGGTAAAAGATCCCCCTCGGATTTAGTAAGCTTTAAGTTAGGATCCATAGGTAAAGCAAGTGGTTTGCAGCCTAGGAAACCAGTATCTTCTAGTAATTACAATGTATATTTTCTTTGGGATAGAGAAATACCTTGAATAGAACGAGCAATCTCTAATCCTAAGAAATATTACAAGTTACCAATGATTTTAAGTTTGAAAAGCTTCTGCAGTAAGTGCTGCACCTCCAAAACCTTTTGGTGATTGGGTCCAGCAAGCAAAATGTCATCTACATAAACCAAAATAACTACAAGGGAATCACCAGTACCAATGGTGAATAAGGAATAATCATTTTTAGATTGAACAAAACCATTAAAAATAAGAGTTGTAGAAAACTTACAAAACCATTGTCTTGAAGCTTGTTTCAAACCATAAATAGATTTTTTGAGCTTGTAAACAAGATTAGATTGAGGTGTAGTATAACCTTTTGGCAATTCCATATAAACCTCCTCAAAGAGGCCACCATTCAAAAAAGCATTATCAATGTCAAATTGAAATAAGGTCCAATTTTTAGCTGCAGAAACAGCCAGCAAGACCCGGCCAGAGGTCAACTTAGCTACAGGGAAAATGTGTCAGAAAAGTCAATGTCTGCGTGCTGAGTATAGCCCTTGGCAACCAACCGGGCTTTATATCTACTAACAGTCCCATCAGAATTGAATTTAACCTTATAAATCCACCTACATCCTATGCATTTCTTATTAGGGGGAAGAGGAACAAGTGTCCAAGTATTATTGGACTCTAATGCCCTAATTTCAGAGGTCATAGCCTGCTGCCAATGTGGGTATTTGACAGCTTGGTGGAAAAAAGAGGGCTTATAGGTGGAAGAAACTTGAGTCACAAAGGAATGATATGTAGGGCCAAGATTGTTTAGAGTATGAAAATGTTGTATATGGTAAGTGGAGGATGTGGAATTGAGAACATAATCCCTTCAGTAAGCAGGTGGGTTAGAGGGTCTAGTAGAATGTCTTATAATCGGTTCTGCAGTAGGCTGCTCTAAAGGTTGCTGATCACAAGGATCCTGATCATCAGGGTCAAATGGAGGAGGATCATTAGGTGGAGGATTAGGGGCAATAGTAGTTAAGTCATCAGGAAGAGGATTGGGTATAACAACATTAGGAAATAATTATGTTATGTGCTTACTGTCAACAGGGACAGAAATGTGAGTAAAGGGAAAAGTAGTTTCATGAAATAACACATCCCTAGAAACAAAAAATTTCCTAGTAGGTAGGGAATACAAAAGATAACCTTTATAACCTTGAGGATATCCAAGAAAGGCAGATGGAGTAGCCCTTTCAGAAAATTTATTTCTTGAAGAAGGTAAAGTAGAAGCATAAGCCAAACAACCAAAAGTCTTGAAAAATTTATAATCAGGAACATAATTATATAAAATATGATAAGGAGATTTGTTCTTTAAGAGAGAGGCGGGAGTCCTGTTAATCAAGAAAGCAGCAGTGGCAACACAATGACCCCAAAAAGAAATAGGAACTTTAGATTGAAAAAATAGGGATCTAGCCACATTTAGAAGATGTTGATGCTTTCTTTCAACAACATAATTTTGTTGTGGCCTTTCAACACAAGAGAAGGCCTTTCAACACAAGAGAATTAAGGTAAAGTACCTTGAGTTTTTAGAAAGTCATTTAAATTCAATTCTCTTGCATTGTCAGATCTAAGGCATTTAATCTTCTTATTGAACTGTGTGTGAATCATAGCAAAAAACTGAACAATAATAGAAGCAGCCTTAGATTTATGTTTAAGAAGATATAGCCAAGTAAAACGAGAACAATCATCCACAGTAGTTAAAAAAAATCGGTTTCCATCATAAGTAGAATGTTTATAAGGTCCCCAAATGTCACAATGTATTAAGTCAAAAGGAAAATAAGACATGTGATTATTAGAAGAAAAAGCTAATCTTCTAAACTTAGCTACAGGGCATATGTCACAAGAACTAGCAGGAAATGCAGCAGGCATACTAAAAGGAATATTATCACTAATAATTTTAAGTATCTTGTCAGAGATGTGACCAAATCTAGCGTGCCAAATAGAAGCATTGTCATTTTTATTACAAGTGGCAGCAGTAATACAAGTATTAACAGAATGAATAATTGAAGGTTTAATAGAAACTAGATTAGCAGAATGACTAATATCAGAAATTACAGAATGGCAAGCAGCAGTAGAATGACTGATATGGTCATTGTTACAAGATAGAATGTATAGTCCTTCAATGAGATGACCCTTGCTAATCCTATTGGAGTGATTGAGGTCCTGTATCACAAATTTAGGGTGAGTAAAAAGAATGGTAGCATTGTAATGTGCCAAAAGAGAACTTACAGAGATGAGATTAAAGGAAAATTGAGGAATGAACAATACATTATGCAAGGTCAATAATGGAATTAATTGAACAGTGCCTATAGTAGTGATAGAAATTATGTTTTTATTAGGCAAAGTAACAAAATTATTAGAAACATATTCAAAAGAGGTAAAAGATTTAAGGGAACAAGAAACATGAGCACTTGCAGCCGAATCCAAGATCCAAGAATCTTTTGCTATAGTGGTTTGGATAGGATTAAAAGAGAAAAGCATACCATTAGCAGGCTCATTTTGAGGCACAGTAACCGGATTGTTGGAATTTTGAAGAAGTGACATAAGAGTGCTGTATTGTTGAGCAGTCAATTGAAACTTGGAATCTTCTTCAGCAGCAGAACACTGGTTAATTGCAGCAGTAGAGGGTGTCTTCTTCTTGTAATTTGGTGGATATCCATGAAGTTTCCAACACTTATCTTTGGTGTGTCCTATAAAACCACAATGGCTGCATAGAGGCCGATCTTTCCTAACTCCTTTATTGTTAGGATCAGAGAAGTTTTTGATAGCAAAAGCATGGGAATTATCATGATTTGGACTAGTGTTAGTGCCGACCTCTTTCTGTTTTTCATTTTGGATGATTAAAGAAAAAACTTTGGTGATTGGTGGGATTGGATCCATGGAAAGAATTTGGCCTCTAATGGAGGAGAAAGAATCATTCAATCCCATCAAAAAATGCATGACATATTCAGTTTGAGCAAAGTGAACCCATGGTTCTATGCCATTGCAATTGCAAGTATGAGCAGGTTTAAGATCAAGAAGAGACTCCCATAAAGTTTTGACCATAGTATAATAGGTACTTACCGATAGGGTTCCTTGTTGTAAGGTTGCAAGATCGCGTTTCAGCTGGAAGATCAAAGGACCGTTCTGTTGGTCAAATCGTTCTTTTAGGTCATCCCAAATAGCTTGAGCTGTGGTACAATGCAGGACATTGGACTGCATGTCCTTGGAGATAGAATTCAGCAACCAAGAAGCAACAATAATGTTGTTGCGTTGATAGGCGGCGAAGTTGGGATCATCTACAGCAGGCTCAAGGATCATGCCGTCAACATACCCAAATGTATTTTTACCAAGAAGTGCCGTCCGCGTCGCCTTTCTCCAGGAGCTGTAATTGTCACTGGTTAAAGGTTGAGAGACCAAGATGATTCCAGGATTATCCGATGGATGAAGAAAGAAGTGATTGGCGTATTGATCAATTGCAGCCATGGCGAAAAGAAGGGAAAACCAGAAGAAAGAGGAAAAACAAGAACACAGTAACGAATGGAGATCGTGAAGAAGAACAAAGGGAATCAGAGTGAGCAGGGAAAGACTCATACTGATGCCATATTAGAGCTTAAATGTAACAACTGGGATTTAGTCTTCGCTTAGCTCTTTGCCATCTCGCACCATTACTCATAAGACTTCTCCCTCCTCTAAGGGAGTTTTTGCCTTCCGCGCGGCTCGAACTCGGGACCAGAGGGCTTAAGTACCACGAGAGCATAGTTGGTAGTAGCAAGGTGCTCCCGTGGTACTTAAGCCCTCTGGTCCCGGGTTCGAACCGCGCGAAAGGAAAAAACTCCCTTAGAGGGGGGAAAAGTCCTATGAGTAATGGTGCGGGATGGCAAAGAGCTAAGCCAAGGCCAAATCCCGGCTGTTACATTAAAGCTCAAAGAGATTGTAAAAGAGAAAGCCTCAGAGAGAAGAGAAAATGATCAAAGAAAACTGAGTTTTTTTGAATGAATAATTGTGAAAATACACTGCAGTAGCCAGCTTATATAGCTGTTAAACAAATTGACTAACCTAGCTAAACAGAACTGATAATAGTAAAACAGAATCAGTAACAAACTTAATAAACTGAACACTAACTAAGTAACTAACTAAATATAATACAAGGCTGAAAAATACTTGTGCAACATGCCTAGACAAATGACATCTTAGTTAGTTAGTGGTTAACAAATATTAACCAAAATCTAATCCTAATTCCTAATATGAATTGACATTATTCCCAATTTAAAACCAAATTTGTTTCTTTGCATCTTTTCATAACACATTTTAAATTATGTAAACAGTTACCAAAAGAAGAGCCATACACAAAAAAGTCATCCATAAATATTTCTACACAGTCCTCTAAAATATCAGAAAAAAATTGCCATCATGCATCTCTGAAAAGTGGCGGATGCATTACATAAACAAAACAACATTCTTCTATATGCAAAAGTACCATAGGGGCAAGTAAACATATAGTTTTCTCCTGATCCTTAAAAGCCACTGGTATTTGCATATAGCCAGAATAACCATCCAAACAACAGTAAAATTCATGGCCAGATAATTTTTCAAGCATTGGATCAATTAAGGGAAAAGAAAAATGGTCTTTCCTAGTGGGATCATTTAATTTTCTATAATTAATACACATACGCCAACCTGTTACCTTCCTTAATGCAATTAGTTATTTTTGCTCGTCTTCCATAACAACAGTTTCCTCCTTTTTTGGAACAACCTGCACAGGACTCACCCAAGGACAATCAGAGATATGATAATTAATCAGGATCAAGTAATTTAATTACCTCTTGTTTTACCACTTCCTTCAAGTTTGGGTTGAGTCTCCTTTGAGGTTGCATTTTTGGTTTGTGGTCCGCTTACATGTGAATCCTATGGGTGCAAATTGAGGGAATAATGCCCTTTATGTCATGAATGCTCCAACCAAAGGCTTCTTTGTTTTCCCTCAAAACTCACAAGAGCTTCTCTTCCATAGGTCCTGTCAAAGAAGATGAAATTATTCTAGGTAAAGAAGAAGAGGGATATAAGAATTCATATTTAAGATTAGAAGTGAGAGGTTTAAGATCAAGCTCCAGGGGCTCTTCAATGGAGGGCTTGGCTTTCTGAGATTACTCACTTCAAGAGTCTTAAATTGTCCTATCTTTTTCCATCTTCTTAGCATCATTCCTGCATCCAATGCCATCATCTCATCCTTAACTTCCTCAAAATCTAGAAATTCATCCTCATTAAAAGTAGGTTGATGAATTCTTTTTCTTTTTTCATCGGAGGACTTGTTGTACGTTTTCCACTCCTAAGGGTGATTGGCTTGCTCCTTTGGATTTGATTCTGGTTGGCTAGTTAGAGCTCCTTTTTCCCTTTTAGTCATTAATTACATCAAAGTAGATACTTGATTCTCTAAAGATTGTTTACCCTCTAAAGAACCAGTGACAGTCTTCTCCAAAGATTTGAACCTCTCATCAACTTGTCCTATAAATTGACTCATAGTTTCTGCCAGGGATGGTCTTATTTCTTCTTGTCTTTGGCCTTGATTCTACATATATGGAAATCTATAGGCATTCTGAGTGTTTTGTTGACCTTAACAAGAGAGATTAGGATGATTCTGCTAGCCCGTATTGTAGGTGTTTGAGAAAGGGTCATTCTTGTTTTTGTTGGGATTTCCCACAAAATTAGCTTCCTCAACTTGGGTGCAGTCTTTGATCTCATGCCTAACTATGACAAAGAAATTGCAAGAAAGTGCAGGTGCTCAGTGTTCAATGGACTTTAACCTTTCATTCGTCCTCTCCATATAATTGGCCAAAACACCCATACAAGGATTCCCAACTTTTTGCATGTATTATAGCAATGTGTCTTCTAGAGAAGGATTCGTATTTGAGTTTTTCCAACTTAACAAGTTGGCTTCCTCCAGTTGACCAGGCCATCATTAGTAGAAGAAGCAACAGAATTAGGCTGGGATTTTTCCACTACCAGAGACTCTAATTTCTTGCTTGTAGAGAGCCCATTATAAAGAGTTTGCACAAGCTGCCATTTAACAAAATCATGAAGTGGACAACTTAGTAAATATTGAAATCTCTCCCAGGCTTGATACATAGATTCATTCTCAAACTGGACGAAATTTGCAATATCCGCCTGGAGTTTAGCAGATTTCGTAGGAGAAAAATATTTGTTCAAAAACTTGGCTGTCAGTTCATCCCATGCAGTAATGGGGCCAGCTGGTAAAGAGTCCAACCATAATTGAGATTTTCCCTATAAAGAAAACGAAAACAACATCAATCTAATAGCATCAGTAGAAACATTATTATATTTAATGGTATTAGTGATTTTCATAAACCTCCTTTAATGAAAGAGCCTTAATTAAGGAACCTCCAATGGACTAGAGGATTGAATTAGGTGCTAAGACCATAAGTAATTAGTAATTTGAAATGGATTTAGGAATGCCGATCATGGATTAGAATTAAAAATAGAGAAGGGACAAGACTTGGTTGTTTTGTATGAGAATTCAACATAAATGTTTAAAAGTAAGATTTGAATCTAAAATTAGTGGTTAGAGACCCTAGGGACAATTTAGTAATTGCCTATGACTTTGGATTGGACGTGGGACCACTTAGAAGGAGACATGAATCAATTCACACCTGCAGTGTTCAAAATTTTGTGAACTGAAGTTGTGAATCGATTCACAGTTGTGTAATTCGATTTGCAGAATATCATTTTGACCCTTAATCGATTCATGGGGCTCATGCCCATGTTTAATGATAAAATATTATTTTAAATGACTTGTAAGAGTTGGTTAAGGGTAGTAACCACCTAGGCTTGATGTATGTTGAATGGTTAACTTATTTGAGGGGTTACCGATTAGTAACCCCATGATTGAAGTTGGTCCGAGTTGCGACCAATGATTGTGTGTGACTAGTATTGTGTTGTGGATTATTGTTTATTGGTTATGAGTTCATGACCAATTGGTGGAATGGTATCCAATGGGTTTATTGGATATCGTGCATTTGGAAGTCGCGTCTCCGATTCTCATACGTAGAAGATTTCACTATTCGTAGTTGTTCGAGTGTAGACTTCGGGTTTCTATGTCGGCACTCGTTGATATTGCATTGAAGGGGGGACCCTGTGGCTCATTGGTATTGATCGAAGGATGATGAGTTACTATGATGGCACTCAGCAAATTTTCACTGCTTGGGGGGACCGCATTGGGACACTATTGTAAAAGAGTTACTATGGTGGCACTCGTTGCTGTTGCACTGACGGGGTGATCCCATGGCTCGATGGCGTCGTTTACGGATGTTAAGGAAGCTCACATTCGCTCACCCAAAAAAGGTAAAGGATTATGAAGTTGCATTGAAGTAGTAGTAGGCTCGAGTTAGCTAGCTGCCGACGTATGACTTTCGGTTGATTGATGACCACACGATGATTTATCGTCGAGACTTGTTTGTCGATAATGAAACATTGTTTGGCTATTGACACATCATGTTATTTTGCCTATGCTGTTGTCTTTTCATTTGAGTATAATTCTTCACTCTCTGTGTTTTGTGGCTACTTGTACACCCCGTGTACGAGTAGGTGATGAGGTTGCAGGTGATGATGTGGACGTGGATGCTGAGGAGTAGACTATGATCTGCTGCTCAACTTAGGATTATTTAGATGTTATTGTTATCCGATTTAAAACTAAGGGTTAAGCTCTAAGACATGTGACATCGGGGTTATGGTTTTATTTCCACATTTTGTCTCATTAATTATTCCGCAGTTGAATTTTATGATGTGTATTACTACTTCGTTAGAATAGAATCGATTTGATGCAGGTTTGCCGAAGTAGGATGCCTTTATCTATACTAGTAAGACTTGATAGGGTAATTGTAATATCCAATTGTCAACCACTGGATCTCACTTAACTAGATTAATTTCAATAGGATTGAAAAACTTAGAGGCATAGGGTTGTCTCACGTAGTAATACAAGTCTCCCTCTTATGCTTTATTCTTCAAATAACTATAACTAAAATAACAGAGCAAATATTGTTTGAACTCCTATAACCCATATTTTTAGAGAACTTAGTCAAATTGTTATGATTTTATGTGAGCTATAAAAAAGTTGGCCCAACATGCTTCGTTGGTGGTTAAGTCAGGTTGGTCCATATGTTAGCCCATTTTGATTGCTTATTGTACATTATTTTAAGGCTTTTAAAAAAATTGTGGCATTTTTATAATTATATGGAAATTTAGTTCCCCTTTTGATATTTTGTTTCTTCTAGGTTTTGCGACCGTATATATAGTCGATATCGTTTCTTCTTTTCTTCCTTCTTCTATGTTCGTCCGCCGTCATCAAGATTCTTCATTTTGAAAGATTTGGTAGTAAGTTTTGTATCCTCTTGATCCTCTTCATTTTCTTACTTGTTTCTCAACATTAACATTATGAAAGTCTTAAATTTACTTTCATTTGAAGATCAGACGAGGTTCGATTTGTGAGGGGTGATACCATTATTCTTCACTTCATTAAATTGTGAAATTTCATTTAGATCAAGGTAAGAGATTTCATATTGACACTTTACTTTAAACTTTGGTTGTGCTACTAAGATTTGTTGATTGCTTGATTAATTTTGTAGGATGGTTTTTCATAAGGGATTCTTATACTATGTGCTAATTAATGTTTTTTTCTCTACAGAGGGTGATGATTAATGTTGGAAATAACTTGTTTCTGACTTTACAAGCCTATTTAATTAAACATTCAAATCATAAGATTTGGATTGAGAAAATATTTCGCTGGCCTTGAAAAGTCATCTTGTGACTTATTGCAATCAACTAGTTTCAAAGCTTGTCAATGGGCTAGCTTGGGATATTGTTTTTTCTACTCGACCTTGACTTACAATTGACATCTTAGTTTCCCTTACTCACAAAGCAAGTCTTAGATAAGAGACTCTAAACCTAATTTTTCAAAATATTTGAAACCTATTACTTGTTAGCCTCATCTTGTTTTTATGAAAATTTTTGAAGTTCAATACCATTTGAATAATCAAATTATGATATAAAAGATATACATGATTTATATATATTGTTGCTAGATACAAACATATTTTTACCACTTGTGTCTTGAATTTAGCCAAGTTTATAAAGGAACAATAACAAAATTAACTCAAGTATTTTTTTGAATTAGGTATAAGGTGGGGAAGAAAGATTGCCCTAAAACTTCACCTAACCCTTGTTGTAGGGATAAAACAACCATAGTTCCAAATGCCTTACGATGTTGGGTGGCTTGGGCACCCACAATATGAGCTCAAACACTTGTTAATTTCAAAAATTTTATACTAGTTAGTATTAAATTCACTTACTTGTTTTAAAGCATTGCGATACCAAGAGTTTTATCTTAGAACAAATTCTCACATGGAAGACATTTGAAACAGAGAAAGACGTATTCCATCAAATGGATACATAGATATATTCCTTATTTTGAATATTTTATAACTATAAATGTGTCTAATTGTGAATGAATAGTGAAAAGTATTATTGTGTGTAAAAGAACTCATATGTGTATTTGATATAATTTTACATTATTTACGAATTTGGCTACTCTAATTTTCTCAAATAACAAAGGATCTGGTTAGAGGGAGAAAATTCAATTTTCATATTTTTAGCGAACCTCATAACCTATAATGATGGATATTTGCATAATAAAATGTGTAGCTGTTTCTCTTTGTTAGGATGTTTTACAAGAGATGATGCAAACTCATTATGTAATCGATCGAATTCCCAAGTGATACATAACAAATTTATCATGTTGTGATAAGGACATTCATAGATATTCTTTGTGTCCTATATGCTTCCAATTAGTATAGTTAGGATTCAATCTTGTGACTTGTTCCAAACTATATGTCCCGTGCTTATTAACGTAAAGACAATTCGTTAGGGTTTTAAAGAGTAATGATTTTATCGGTCAAATGATCCCTCTCAAGTCAGGTTTTTCAGGGACTATATTTACTAAAGAAATAAATATTAATCATGAGTAATTTGATATATTTAAGACGTCGTTGATAGACCTTTAGTATATAATTTTCATTTTTCAAGATTTATATCCTTTTAAGCTAAATTGAATATTTATACAACATTTATATTTTTAGAGCCTCCAACATATATATGACAACAGTTTCACTTTCTCATCTATTTTCTCCCTTGTTTCCTTACATCAAAACAAATAAAGGAATCAAAGTATTTAATAAGACTTACAATGAAGTTTAAAGATAGACTTAGGTAATGTACGAATAAGTATTGGAACTACACCCCAATTCTTGTTGGTATATATCGTATCAATTTTTGTAATCAAAGGCATATATATTCAAGTACTTTTGGTTTTAGTTTCTTAATGTTTTGTTTACTAACCATGAATCTACTTTGTGTATATTTGATTTCTTTCTTTAATAACGACCCGATTAATATGTATTGGTAAAAAAAATTGTAATAAACTCAGCAAATTGTAGAACAAAATGCAATGATAACCATTGTAGAAGTAGGGGACAACAATATTGCTTTGTTTTCGTGATTTATAAAGATTATATTTTAAAAACATGATTTTTTTTGTTAGCATAAATCAATTTATTTATTAACTTAGCATATATACTAGTTTATCTTGATCAGATGTCGTTGCAAGAGGAGTTGGAGCCAAAGATGAAGAGAGCAATGCATAGCAATGAAAGGGAAGAAGAAGATGTGGATAGAATTAGTAACTTGCCCGATTCTATTCTATTGTACATCTTGAAATTCATTACCACCAAAGAAGCTGTTCAGACTTGTATCTTATCCAAGAGATGGAAGGACATTTGGAAATATCTCCCAACTTTGACAGCCAGAAGTGCACACTTTCAAAACACCGAACTTTGCAAGAAGTTTGTGTACAAGGTTTTAAAACACCGTGATGAATCTAGTGCCTTGCATACTATTTCTATTAAGCATGACGGGTATGTTAACTCTCATATTTGGACCAAGCTCATTGATTATGCGGTATCACATGAGGTCGAGAAATTCAAAGTCCACACATTCCTTTTTGATGATGATATTAATATGATGCTTTTGCACTCCATGTTTTCCCTTCATTCTCTAAAATGTCTTGACCTATCACTTCCAAAATCTGGATGGATAAATCTTTCAGAAACACTAGACCTTCCACAGTTAGAAAAATGTTGTTTGAGACATGTTGCATTTACTTCAAGTGATGACAATGATTGTGCTTACCCCTTCGTAGGTTGCAAGAAGCTTAGTACTTTGGTCATTGAGAATTGCAAACTAAGAAATGCAAAAATGCTTTGTGTGTCTAGTGATAAACTTGCTAATCTGACCATTAAGTTTAGCATGTTTATTTTTAACCCTTTCAAAGTTCGAATATCTGCTCCCACTATGAGATCATTCACTTTTGAGGGTCATCTTACTTCTAGTAATAATTATCAAATTTTTGAGCACAACTTGGATTCTATTGAAGAAGCAAGCATTGAAGTTTATTGCAATCCGTCTTATCCTGAGGTTGTAGAAACCTTGAAGAATTGGTTTAAAAGGATCAGAAATGTACACTCATTGAGGCTTTGTTTGCAAACTCTTCAGGTACAATTGATATGCTTTATCAAATCAATCATTTTAACGTTTATTATTTACTTCAAATATTTGCTATGGAAAATGTTTGTTGGACATTCAAAATTTCCTAATCGTGGTTAATTCAGTTTAGTAGGTGGTTAATAGGGTGAGTAACTCATTAACCATCAACTGAACTGAATTAACCACAAATTTGAACGTTATTAACCACGATTTTCAGGTGTTCAACTACATTGTAGATTTGAACACCTGAAAATCGTAGTTAATTACGTTTAAATTCGTGGTTAATTCAGTTCAGTTGATGGTTAATGAGTTATCCAGCTATTAACTACCTCCTAAACTGAAGTAACCACGATTTTGAATTGCGTTAACCAAGTGTCGCGAGTGTCGGAAATTTTAGGTGTCCAAAAACCAGAACCCATTTGCTATTGAATGTGTCTCTTAACCCTTAATGTGCAGGGTATTTCTTCAATTCCCAATTTTCCGAAGATAGAATCAATTGGATTTGGTAACTTGAAGTCATTGATCGTGAAACGTGGTCCTGAAATACCTTTGCAGGATGGTGGTGTATTGAACTACCTACTTCAAGACTCTCCACTTGCAGAAGTTATAATCATTCGAGGTAATATATATATATATATATATATATATATATATATATATATATATATATATATATATATATATGATTTGGCTATAGTTTTTTTCCCTTTATTATCTCTAGTTTTTTTTTGGGTATTCAACTGGGGGATTAAACCCCCAAAAAAGAAGCAAATACACTAAAAATTTCTTGGTAAAAAGGTTCCCGCACAATCCGTTTTAATAGCGTCCAAAATAAAATTACTCTAGTTTTATTTCTCTTAATACAACAAATTACATGCAAACAAATCATGAAATTTTTTATTCTAATATATTTGTGATAATTTTGGTTTAATAGGCTTGACTATTTAAATAATTGCAAATGTAAGAAATAAGCCTATTAAAAACAAAAATTGCAAGAAATAGAGTATTCAATTTTTCAATGGAACAAATATTTTTTAAAATAAATAAATATCTAATTTAGAACTGGTAGCCCAAGTGGTGGGCTAAGGACATTGAAGGAGTTAACTAACAAGGAGATTGGGGGTTCAAACTCTACTTCCCCCACTAACAAAGAGATATACTAACTTACTAACATTTGTCATTCAAAAAAAAAACCAATTAATTAGTTTTATTGATACAAGTAGAAGCACTTCTTTTATCCATAAAAAATACTACAAGGAGGCAGTTAGTGTATTCTTTGGGGGCCTTTAACCCCTTTTATCCATAAGAAAAGCACTACTACTTGAATATCTTTATTTACTTCAAAATAAAATTATTGTGTACCAAAAACAAATCTTATTATTTATTTTTTAAGTTACCATTTGACAATCAAGAAAAATACAGAGATAATATTTTTTTTACGAGAATAAATTCATTGCATTTTTAATTCAATAATATCGCCAATACAAAAAGGTACCGTCTCAAAAATACGGGGACTGACCCAACATATGTGGCTGTCTTAGCAAGCGTATGAGCTGCCACATTCACTTGTCTCTTAATAAACTCTACTTTAAAGTTTGGATTTAAAGATTAAAGGTGTCGACACATTTTGACCATACACCCAAATTCAGATAAGTCATCTTTAATGGAAGTAACGCTAGCCACTGCTAACTTAGAGTCTAACTGAAAAATAACATGGGAGAGTTCCAGTTCACGTGCCCACTGTAGAGCCTTAAGAAGACCCCAAGCTTCACCTTCTTTAACGTCTAATTCTTGTGGCTACCATTATGTTCTTGTAAGTAGAAAATCACCAGCCTCACCTCTTAAACACATTCCAATATTGGTCGCCACCATGTTATTAGGGAACCACTACAAGAAACTTGCTCATTACCAACGACCAAAAGCCGTCGGTAATAAACGAAAACCGCTGAAAACCACTATTTATCGACGGCCTACCGACGACGTCAGGGCCATGGGAGTTTGGCTCGCTGGTAACATTACTGACGGCCGCCTGACAGCCGTCGGTAATTACCGACGGCCAAACCGTTAGTAAATGTTAAAACGGACGTAAGTAACAAGTCGAAACCAATAACGTTCTGGTGGAAATTAACCATGGCTAAGCCGTCGGTAAATTATCGATGGATTATCGATGGCTATAACTGTTTTTTACTGACGGATTACCGACGACTATACCGTTGGTTATGAAATGTATTTAAATTAATTAATTTCCATTTACTGACGGAGAAGCCGTCGGTAAATACAGTTGGCTATGCTGACGACCTAGCCGTCGATAACGTTATCGACGATGTAGCGACGGAAATAACTGTGGGTTTTACCGACGGAGACTCCGTTAATATTGAATTATTTTTTTGTATTTACCGACGGCTAAGCCATCCGTAATGTTTAAATTGTTAATTTTTTTTTTGTTTTTCAGACTGCCCAACTTGCATTTTTAACAATCAAAATACAAATAACCAACAACCAACAAGGGCTCAATGGCCCACCAGAACAATCATAAATAAGTAAAATAAATAAAAAACACAAAAATATGTAAATACAAGTGTTATAAATATTAAGACAAAAATAAACATGTCTGTGAAGTTAAGTCAACATACAACACAAATAAAAACCTAATCTAATCCTCCTCCTCCTCCTGCTCGTAGTCCGGATGGCGACGGGCGGACTGGATGTTGGCAATGCTGCTTACCAACTCTCTCAGCTGTCTCTGGAAGCCCACAGCTTGCTTCTGTTGGTGCTCCTATGTCGCCCGTACTGCATCCAGAACTGCCTGACGCGCCTAACAAGCCTCCTCCTCGGCCGCCCGTGCTCGCTCCTCAAAGGCCGCCAACTGTGCAGCCATCCCGACAGAGTACTGACTGGGGACATGGGTAGTACCGGCAGACGCACGAGACTCCTGAGTCAGAAAGGAGACACCTGACCTACAACGCGATGACATATCTCCGGCACCGTAGAGATGTCCACGAGTCTTCCCCCCAGCAGATTTGACCCAACAGTCTAATCTAGTCGAAGGGTCAACCTCCTGAGGGCCACTACCAGATGCCTCCCATGGCTGAGAGGCTTCCTGCAATGCCTCCTGAAACGACTCCTGCTCAATAGAAAATGGCGTTAAACTAGGATACATTACTTTTTTTTTTACAACAAAATCAAATATCAAATAATAAACAATAAATACAATGTTAAATCTTACATATGTCTCCCTGGCTCTCTCGTCCACCCAGGCTTTGTCCTTCTTCCTCTGGTGAGTCCTCATGAAGACCTCATCCACCGACACTTCCCTACCCAACTCTCTCGCCTTAAACAAAACAAATAATACCAAACAGACAATATTTAATAATGAAGATATGTGTTGCATTTATCAAGTGTTTAACTGAACAACATACCATCCGTATGGCATGCTCCGTGATGGAAATGGATCCAGCTGCATGGACAAATCTACCCTTAGTAGAGGCGCGATTTGCCTTTGCCCGTACTGATTTCTCCTTGTAGGAAGGAGAATCCCATTTCTGTTGGAGGGTTTCCCATGCACTCTCACCTATCCATCCTGGGCATTGGCGCTTATTCCTCACCTCCATCAGCATTTCAGAAAGACGCTTCAAGCCCTTACTATCAAAAATTTTCCTGAGCTGATACTCATGCTCAAGCTGCCAGGCAACTCTTGTCTGCAATGTTATAATACAAATAGGTTAGATTACATTCACTAATAGAAACACAATAATTGAATTAGCTTTTGAGAAAAGTAACACAAACTTACCCCAAATTTCTTGAACTAATGATCGGCCACCTTCTCCGGAATCTCTCCCCATGTAGGGCACGAATCCCGAAACTGTGACTGGATTGTGGCTGTGAGGGCCTTTGAGGCCACCTTACATAGTAACCATCTATAAACAAGTTACAAACAAAATATTAGATACATTATACAATCATGAACATATATATATATATATATATATATATATATAAAACAGAGTTAAACATATAGTAGTGATAAATTACGTACCCTCGCCCCAGTGGATAAATGTATGGCCTCCCATTTGGTGCCATCTCAGGGTCATGATGGGAGTGACGTGATCCCTGTGCCGTCGGACCTTAGGTGCAGGCTGTGAATATCCTGTCTCATCTTGAGTATGCCTCGATGTAATGGACGTCGAGGGTCATGATGCTATAGGAGTAGTCGAAGATGGCAAACCCTCCTCCTGCCTAGGAGGAGGAGGGACTATACCCATCGCACTGAAACCCGAAGTCGGGATCATGTGTATAGGTGCCTCAGGCGGAGGAACCTGAGCCTGCTGGGCCGAAGGCCCCACATCCTGACGGGTGGGCGGTGTGGATGCGTCGTCGTCCAATGGTGACTGAACCTGAGCCGCATGCTAAATATGCTGTGCATGCGGCAAAATCATCTGATTCCTCCTCGCTTTACCTTTGTCTTTTGGAGGCATCTATCAACATTAAAATATACAAACAACATAAGACGTTAGAAATAATAAATTAACAATAAGTTAAAATATGAACTATGAAATCATCAATATCCAACACAAACTCTAAAATAATAAACTATAAAATACACTAAATTATTTGTCATTGTAGTATTCTCTTACCTCTCATTTCAAACATCATCAATATCATCCTCATCATCCACACCCATATCCGCATTAGTCTCAAACTCTATCTGATAACTACCCTCACTATATTCTTCCTCTACTTCACAATCCATGTCAACATCTAAAACAAACGAAATATCGACCTCTTCGTTCTCACCATGTACTTCATCATGCAAACCGAACATCTCTTCAATTTCGGTTATTTGTTCAATGTGGGCCATCTCTTCATCTTGATAGGGTGTGTCTTCCTCAATGCCATCCACCTCTACACGACCCATGGGCTTTGTCTTTATTACTGCACACCATCCACGTTTAGTCGTTCGTATTTCTGGATAGGGTACATAATACACTTGTCTGGCCTTTTGTGCAATTATGAATGGATCATAGCAATCATATTGCCTGCCCATCTTGATATCTACAATATCATACTGTGGATGAACTTTTGTTCCTCTATTCCGTCTGGGATCAAACCATTGACAATAAAACAAGGCTACCTTGTGAGGCAATCTATGATACTCCAACTCAAATATATGTTGGATTACTCCGTAGAAATCATCTTCTCCTCCTCCTGTAACCCCTTTCACATAGACTCCACTGTTTATGGTTTTTTTACCCACAGACCAAGCGTGTGTGTGAAATTTGTACCCATTGATGAAATACTTGTGCCAACTTATGACCCTTGACTCTGGACCCCAAGCTAATAATATCAAGTTGGGATCACTCACGCCATTTTTCAGATTAGTAACCTATTCAAATAATAAATTCACAATAAGGTTAATGTGTAATGTAATTTTTTACGACAAAGTGTTAGCCAAACACTTCGTGGAGTCACTTACATAGGCCCGAAACCATTCTGGAAATTCTCCATATATACGAGTTTGAGCTGATGGATCTTCCTCATTAATGGAGTGATATTGCAAAAAACCACTGTCAATAAAAGATTAGAATCCATGAAAGATATATTTGGTAAATACAGAGTATGTGTTTATTTTCGTATTACTTACTCAATATACGGCTTAATCTCATTGCAATTGATGAGGATGTGTACATGAGCAGACCTGCATTCAGCATCACTCAACCAATGTATTTCATGTTGCCTACTAGGACGTGCAAGTTGGTTGCCAATCGATAGTGTTGATGTCACGCCATCATCCAACCTTATAGCTTCATTACGTTGACTTGTGGCGTACAATGATACTGTTTTGAAATAGTGGGAACAAAAATATGTTGTCTCCCTGTGTAAGTAGGCCATGCATATTGAGCTTTCCACTCTAGCCTTGTTTTTTACTGACCGCTTAAAATCACTCATCATTCTAAAAAAAACAATATCGTACATTGGAGTACCAATATTGAAAAATTTTAAGTAGGAGAAGGAAACAAAAGAGAATGGTAATGTACATTTCAAATAGATACATCCATCGATATTGAACTGGACCACCAACCCTTGCCTCATGTGGGAGATGGACTGTAGATGTTCCGTCGAATCAAATACTGTTGGTGGGTAGATTCTTTCAAGTTTGCATATGATCAATGGAGTGTTTTCATTCAATTTGATCAATTCATCAAGTCTCAAGGTATTACTGCATAGGGCCTTAAAGAATTGGCTTAATTCTGTAAGTGGTTTCCACACAAGGTCAGGCAACAAACTAAATGCAAATGGGAGTAAACACTCCATAAAGACGTGACAGTCATGACTTTTCATCTCATGCATTCTGCCGGTGTTAACATTCGCACACTAGCCAAGTTTGAAGCATACTCATCTGGCATCTTAAGTTCCTTAATCCATTTACATACTTTCTTTGCCTCATCAAAAGATAGGCAGTAAGTTGCCTTGGGTTTTGTCAGTTTTATGTTGTATTTGAGACCAATTCCAAGTCACTACGCGCACAAATGAGGGGCAAGTCCAGTCTCACTTTTTCATTCCTTTGTTTGTCTTTATCATTCATGACTGTGTTGAACACATTATTGAAGACATTTTTCTCTATATGCATCACATCTAGGTTGTGCTTTAACAAATTATCTTTTCAGTATGGAAGGTCCCAAAAGATACTCCGTTTCACCCAATTGTGTGTAACTCCATAGCCAAGTATCTTAGGAACTCCATCCACTAGCACATATGGCAATCCATGCACCGAATTCCGTATTTCATCCCCTGTCAATACATTAGGCGGCCCATCCTTTTCAACCCTCTTTTTTGTGAACCCCTTTCTACTTCTTCTGAAGATGTGATCAGGTGGTAAGAACCGACAGTGGCAGTCGAACCATGAGTTTTTCCCTCCATATTTCAGCCTAAAAGATTTTGTGTCGTTAATACATATGGGACATGCCAATTTACCTTGAGTGCCCCACCCAGACAACATACCATAGACTGGAAAATCATTAATTGTCCACATCAAGGTTGCCATCATTACAAAGTTTTACTTCGTGGAGATATCACAAGTCAAAGCACAATCACTCCACAATTGCTGAAGCTCATCTATTAAAGGTTGTAAGAACACATCTATTTTTGCTTTAGGATTCTGTGGTCCAGGTATGAGGCACGTCAAAAACATAAACGGTTTAGTCATGCACATTTCAGGAGGGAGATTATACGGGGTCACAACAACAGGCCAACATGAATATGCGGTTGAAGAAGCTTGCACGTAAGGTGTGAAGCCGTCAGAGCATAAACCAAGCCTTACATTTCGTGGTTCATTTGCAAAGTCCGGATACATCAAATCAAAATGCTTCCAAGCTTCCCCATCAGATGGATGACGTAAAACGCCAGAACTACATCTATTTTAATGATGCCATCTCATTTGGGTTGCAGTCCCCGTTGACGCATACGGTCTTTTCAACCGAGGAGTGATTGGGAAGTAGAACATTCTCTTTACTGGAACGTCTTTATGATCCCGATCTTACGAGGAAGATATCGTGGTTCATTACAAAACTTACACTCTCGATCATTCTCATTGTCTTTCCAGTACAATATGCACCCATTTCGACAACAATCAATTTGCTCAGACTTCAAACCTAGCATGCTCACCAATCTTTGTGCTCGGTAATAATTTTTCAGCAATGCATCTTTTGAAGGACACACAGCTACAAGCATGCTTACAAAGAAATCAATACACTTTTGAGGAACATTCCAATTTGATTTGCATGCCAAAAGTTTGACACAAATTTGGTATTAATTTGTGAATGTCTTAAAGATATCACAATAGCAGACAATAATAAAACAAGAGCTAGTAGCAGGCCCCAATAACGCCTTTAAGGGAATGGCAATAGGAGAACATTATCATTTCCCCTATCACTTCCTCAAGGCATTACTTTGAAAACAAATCCTTTCATATGTGAACCCCTAGGAGCTGATTTTGATGGAGACTATGACCACACACTTAGTTATCCACAGTCGCCTATGCCAAGACCTGAGGTAGTAGAGTTATTCTCTGTGGAGAAACAACTTATGTTCTCACGAGAGGTAATCTGAGAGCCTATAAGTTGTTTTTCCACTGAGAATAACTCTACTACCTCAGGTCTTGCCGTAGGCGACTGTGGATAACTAAGTATGTGGTCACACTCCCCATCAAAATCAGCTGCCAGGGATCCTTACATAAACAGATTTGTTTTCAAAACGTGGTCAAAACAAACCAACTATATTTTTTGTACAAAAATCAATTAACTTATAAATTCTAAAATACACTAAATGATCCACCAAGTTTGTGCATAATGATCATTATGTGTAACAAGGTTACTGTAAATTGCCTATACATCGGGCAATAACACTTTCGCTAATAAAAACTATAGTGTTCTTGCCAGATATAATGACCACCGACAATAACCTCACTACACACAACAATCAAATACAACACCAAACAATAATTAAACAGTATACTATATAGCTTCATATTCAACACTAATTCAACATTCATTTTCATTCTAAAATTTTATCCTCTGTATAAGCTTAGTAAACAACCTACTCATTCATTGATTTAACCATTCATTAAACAGGTTTTTGCCTCTATTACTCAATCATTGGCAACATTGAATCATAAAAATAACAAATTTAGCAAATACACAAACAACATTCCCCACAACCACCAACTAACCAAACAATTATGTGGCTAAAGCAATAAATTTCTGCAAAATTAACAAATAAAACACCTTTGATCTCTAAATTAACATGCATTGAAACCCTAAGCTTTCAAAACATGTACATTCACTTATACATATAATCAAGACCATTACAAATTCATAGGAAACTTATCATCACATTTGAGGTATAGTCCCTCATGAACCAAAAACTCAATCCCATTGGAGCTCTATGGAGCAAACAATAGTTCAAACATTTGTGGGGAGTTAGGGGCAGCCATCCAACCTCTTTTAACCAAACTTACTCAAATATCACTATTTCTACTTAATAAACATTCAAACTCAAATTAAAACAATGAAAAGGGTAAGGAGAAAAATAAGAAACTGACCTTTTAAGAGAGAATGGAAACAAAACCGGTCAGAAATTCTGGATCATCAACAACACAAACACAAAAAAATTGAAACAGGTCAGAAATTCTGGATCATCAACAACAACAAAAAAAATTGAAGCCGCATTAGTGCTGCAACCAATTGCTCACAATTTATAGAAAAGGAAAACATGTACCTGAGACACCAAAAGCTTCAATAAAGCCCGGGAAAACCTTCAGAAAATCTCTCAAAAAATGGATGTTCACGTTTACTGTGCAGTAAAGGAAAAAACCAGGGAACAAGAATAATGTAAATAGCCACTCACAAAAAAAAATCTGAAGAAAGAAAGAAAGAGAGAGATACTGTTCACAAAAGGAGGGGCCGGGAAGGGAAGCACGACGAAGAAGGGAAGGGAAGCACGCGGAGGCGCGGTTGTCATTCGCACGTGGAGAAGGAAAGCATGGCGGGGACGGAGAAGGGCACGACTAGTGCTGCGACCGGAGAAGGGAAGCACGGCGGTGACGACGGAGAAGGGGGCGGTTTGCGACAGAGAAGAGGGGAGATCTCACGGGAGAGAGAAAGAACAAATGGAAACTGAGGGGCACGACGGGGACGGAGAAGGGCACGGCTAGTGCTGCGACCGAAGAAGGGAAGCACGGCGGTGACGGCGGAGAAGGGGGCGGTTCACGACAGAGAGAGAGGGGAGGTCTCATGGGAGAGAGAAATAACAAAGAGGAAGTGAAGGAGAGGGAAAGAGGAAGGGAAACTTAGTGTATCAGGTTCATATTTACCGACGGCTAACTTTTATCGAAAATTAAAAAAATTAACTGCACTTCACCATTTCCCCGTGCACTGGCCAGCTTACCGTTCAGTTTATCGACGGTCAAACCGTCGGTAATCCTACAATATTTAAAAAAAATTAATTGTTCGAAAAAAACTTGCATCGTCCAACTGACCGTTCAGGTTATCGACGGCTTAGCCGTCGGAAATATCCTTGCCAATTTAAAATTTAATTATAAACTAAATTCTGAACGTTTCGACGGTGAGGCCGTCGGTAATTATCGACGGTCAACGAAGCCGTCAGTAATTACCGATGGCTTAGCCGTCGGTAAAGTGCACGACATTAGAATTTTTTCCTGTCCTTTTAGTGACGGCCTAGCGACAGCCTGGCCGTCGGTAACAAATTCATTACCGACAGCCACGGGGCCGTCTGTAACATTCCGTGGGTAATTTGTATCCTTCTTGTAGTGAACGCCCCGTCTACAGCGCATACCAAGTTGTCCAAAGGCGGCTTGTTCCATTTTACATTGTGACCTGTAGTTGTAGTGGCTGTAGAGTTAGCAGACTGTTATTTGCTAGCTTCCATTACTCCCATGTCATCCGCGCTCGATTGATTACTGCAAAAGAGTTCTCCTCCTTTCCTTCCCAGATGAGTGCATTCCTATACATTGAAATGCTCCACATTACCATTACCATATTCAGGACTTGTGGCTCGCTCTGGACAGAAATCAATTGAAAGAAAAGGTCTTTAAAATCTGCAGAACCATTAAGATGGGATGACAGTGTATGCCACAATCCATCAGGTTCCCAGCAAGTTTTGCTAAAAGAGCAATGGAAAAAGAGGTGCATTAGTGATTCCATACCAGAATGGCACCGAGCACAGGTCGCTGGGCACTGCATCCCCTTCTCAGCCAGCTTATCGCATGTTGGAATGATACTCCTACAGTATCTCCAAAGAAAGTTCTTAATTTTGGGGGGGATTTCCAAACTCCAAAGACCTTGCCAATTACCAGGAATTGGCCTATGGTTCTCATGTGGGAACAAATCAGGACAGAGCAGATATGCGGACTTCACAGAATAGACCCCTGAGCTTGTTAATTTCCATATCAATTGATCCTGGGAGATGGCTTCAAAGAGCGAGACCTGCAGGATAGCTGTTGCTACGTTACTCTAAAAAATATTGGAAATTAATTGTGAGTTCCAACACTTTGGATCTGGTAGCAGTAGATCATTGACACAAACACTTCCTAGATTCCAATTAGCAGGCTCGGTTATGCGATGAATATCACCTCTGCGAAGCCACGAGGTGCGAAAGATTGGGATGTCTCTGTTGTCGCCAGTCTTCCATCTGTTGCCTTCATCAAAGAGTGGTCGTGTATGCCATAGGCTTCTCCAAACGAAGCTCGGATTACTCCCCAATGCCGCTGGAACGAAAGAGCCATTAGCGAAGTATTTTGGCTTCATGATCTTTGAAATGAGAGAGTCAGGATTTGTGATAAGCTTACAGGCCTGTTTTCCATGCATTGCTAAATTAAAGGCCTCCAGCTGTCTGAAACCCATCCCTCCGTTTGATTTACTAACTGTCAACTGATCCCAAGACATCCAATGAATACCCCCAGCAGTGGGAGCAAATGGATACTCATAACATATAAGGAGATGACCTGTAAAACGGATTTGATGACACCTTCTTTCCGGCTCGCGATAAGGCTTTTCCACCCCAAGAAGAGATCCGCTCCACACACTATCCTTAATATAAGAAAATGTGCTTCTTTTGCTTTCCCTACCATAGATGGTAGGCCAAGATATTTACATGTACCCAATGTAGATCTGACACCAAGGACATTGGCCAATCGGTTCTGGTCCTTGATCTTGACATTCCTGTTGAATAAGGCTTCGGACTTTGTAAGGTTGATGGATTGGCCTGATGCAGCATCATAAATCGCAAGGATTTGCTTCATATTAACAGCTTCAGCATCCGTAACCCCAAAAAAAAGAAAACAATCATCCGCAAAAAGCAGATGGGTTAGTATAGATGCCTGCCTACAAATCTTCACTCCATGAATCTCCCCTGTTCCCTCCACTAGTCTTATCAAGGCCGACAAACCTTCTGCAACCAATATGAATAGGTATGGGGAAAGAGGGTCACCCTGACGGAGCACTCTTCCTGGTTGATTGGACCCAACACAGTCATGATTCATGAGCACTGAGTAGTTCACTAAATTTACGCACATAAGTATCCAATTCACCCATGTAGCATCAATTCCCATCTTCAACATCACTTTCGCAAGAAAGCCCCAATCCACCCTGTCATAAGCTTTACTTATATCTATTTTTAAGGCTACTTCCCCCTCGTTACGCTGAGTTTTACATCTCATAAAATGTATAACCTCCTTGGCCATAATATCCAGAATGGATCTCCTTTCCACAAAAGCTGATTGAACCTCGGACACACATTTAGCTAGGACTGTCTTCAGCCTGTTTGCTAAAACTTTTAAGACAACTTATATAAAATATTGCACAATGAAATCAGTCTAAGATCAAGCATAGAGTATGGATTATTATTCTTAGGAATAAGAGCAATATGGGTATCATTTAGGGACATAGGAAAATACCCTTTCTCTAACCATGAACAACATGCATGAAAATTTTTATCACATTTTGACTCCTAGTACCTGCGAAAAAAACCTGAGCTTAACCCATCAAGCCCAGGGGCCTTATTCAGATGAATTTCTTAAAGAGTCGCGTCAAATTCATCCTTTGAGAATGGCCCCAGCAAATGGCCATTATCCACCATATCAATCCTCGGCTCCAACATTTTAATGACAGGTTCATAGACACCCTCACCTGCTTGGAATAAATTCACAAAATAGTCCTTGGTCACTTCACATAATTCGGCCTGTGAGTCCACTAACACGCCATCTCGGTTTCACAATTTAAGAATTTTGTTCTTCTTACGACGAACTATGGCAGTTGCGTGAAAAAAATTTAGTATTAAGATCCCTTTCACTGAGCCAATGCGCTTTAGCTCATTGCTGCCAAAATTGCTCTTCTTTAATTAAGAGCTGGGACATCTTTCTCATCTCCATGTTAAAATTATGGGTGGTGTTGTGTAAAATAATAACACAATTGTGCAAGTATACACAATCGCAACAAGTAGTAAAGATTAAATCAAGATCGTTCCCACGAGGATTGATTAATTGAATTCACAAGTTTTTCCATTAGTAAATGAGTTAGTGAGTAAGTAATAAAAACAGAAAATAAACATCAAATTTTTGTGATTTTAATGAGTGAATAAGACAGAATTAAACAAGTGATTTGAGAATAATATGGATAAGCGATTAGGATTGATTCATTCATATTTCCACTAGGTTGGTTTCGATTGCCATAAGTCAGTTCCATATGGCACCTGGGCGCAGGGCACTAATGTGTGTGCCTTTCAGCACTTTCACCAGGGTTAAGTAAATGTTTCCTTATGTCTAAGCCCCCTTTATGTTCCCCCTTGCCTAATTAATATGGCCAAGAACACCCTATAAGTCAGATTGCCTATGTCTAGTTTAATCTAAATCAATTAAAGTGTCCTTTAAATTGATAATCCTTATAGTGCCTCATGAAATCAGTATGTCACCACCTTTCAGCACCTAACATACATGCACCTAACTAAAGTTGATCAGGCTCAAGTCAAGCATATTGTAAATAAATGCGCATGAGACACAGATGCATAGGCAAGGACATATAGACATTCACCAACCAAGTTTTAATACAAAATCACTTCATCCTAACCTAAGAAAATTAGCTCATAATGAGCCTAAAAACAAAACAACATAAACTGGTGCCGCAAACAAAGTCCATGGCACTAGAGTAGAGTATAGAGACTATTACAGCTATGAATGAAACAGAAAAAACAGAGTTGATCCCAGCCTTGTGAGCTCGAAAACCACTTTTTAAGCAGCAATGCCTTGCTGTCTCTGCTTCAATCTGCACTGAGCAAGTGACTTCTCTCCATGGACAAGGTTGATAGCTTGAATCAATGGTGTTTTGAAAGAAGGAAGGTAAGATGCGGCTGCTTCTATTTTCAGGGGGAGACAGATGCTGCCCTAGCAGAAAGAAAGTATCAGAACCAGCCTCCCTTTCATTAGGTCATTATCCTTTTTATACTCTCTCCTCAAAATGGGCTGACCAATACTAATCCCCAAAAAGATACTTCCTTTTAAGCCCAAAAGTGAGAGCCTTTTGTCTTGTAGTGAGCTGAGAGAAAAGTGCAGTAGGACAAGGAGGGGACCACAATAAAAACACAAGCTGCAGCAGCACACAAGAGGACAGAGTCCTTTGTTTAGCTTCACTGAATGATCACACGCTGCTGCTTCAAAGTCCAGAGCTGTTATTAACACAGTGCCGTGGCATGGCACCAGACTTGGCATTGAGCACTTCTCATACAAATTCTGCACAATGTCACAAAAACATCAAAATGCTCACAAAAGCACCAAGGTGCTTTAAACAGCTCCAAAACAGGGAAACCACATTATTTACATGAATCTAATAACTAAAGGATCTAAATTACTCTTAAACTCACATGATTCATAGTCATAAAAGCATAAATAACCCTTATTTCTAAGGGTTATCAGGTGGGCTCTCTATCATGAAGCTCTCGAAGCCGAGCCAACTTCCTCTTGCTTCTAGCGATTTCCTCACGGAAATTTGCATTTAATTTTCTACTCCAGTGGCTCAACTCCACAGCACAACAAGCCAAGCGATCAGTTACGTCCCTATTTTGTTCCCTACCCCAACCTCTCTCCACTACCTCATCAATGTCAGGCTCCAATAACCACCCATTTTCAAATTTGAAGCTTCGACGAACACAGTTTCCCCTTTGGGCTAGGCACGCCAACAAGATTGGATTATGGTTTGATTCCGGAGCCAAAAGATTTTGAAGACGGGCTTTCGGAAATAAGGACAACCAATTAGGTGCCGCCATGGCCCTATCTAGTCATTCCTCAACTTCTCTATCCACCCCTACTTCGACACCAAGTAAACGGATATCCTTCTAATATGAGGTACGTGATGTTACATGAGTTTACCGCTTCTCTGAAACCCTTCATCAACCAAGGTGGGTAATCGAATCGACCATGCTTGTCATCAGGGGATAAGAGATCATTGAAGTTCTCTATAATGCACCACGACAATGAAGATATATTACTTAGTCCCTTTAGTAACTCCCAAGACTCCCTGATCCTTCTACGGTTAGGGATTCCATAGAAACCAATAAGGCGTCATTCACCTTTGTCTGGATCCGTGATCATCATATTAATAAAGTTTCTGGAATAATTCATCACCGCGCAGTTCACCGTGTTCCTCCACAACATAGCTAGCCCTCCACTGCGCCCCACATAATCCACAACAATACAACATTAAACCTAACCTTCTCCTAAGATCCTCTATCCTCCTCGCATGCATTAAAGTTTTAGAAAGAAAAATAATGTCTGGGTGATTTTCCCGGATTAGGTCTCTTAACATAGGAACTGCACTCAGGGAACCCAGGCCTCGGCCGTTCCAACTGAGAATGATCTTGAGTCCTGGCAGGCCTGGGAGCCAAGACCTGCCAATAAAAAATGATCGTAGATAATTGTGCAATCATCATCTGGGTTTGAGGTGGATTTGGAATTAGAGAATCCAACTGAGCTTCAACACCATCATCTTCTATTCCCTTTTCTGTCTTTTCTTTCCACTATTGATAGCAGCTTCGTTCGTTGCCATTAATTATTGTAACGTATCGATACCTTGATTCAGTTGAAGATTTGAATATTTGTTACACAGACTCGGCTGATTAGGAAAGGATTTCCCATCAGCGATTATTATGCCTTTGCCCCGGTTCAAAAGATTTGTGTTATCCGAATCATGATTAGTGGATAACTAAGATCCTACCTTTCCTCCAGTACTAGAATCCCGCGGTCCCTTTTCTCTCACCTCCTTAATTCCCACCAGGTCTGCATGGCCAGATTTACATGTAGGGTCAGGTGCATTAAACATAAATATTGGATTAGATTTCAAATTTGAATTTGAATTCCTACCAGCATTTGCGCTAGGGTTTGCACCACCGTTAGGGTTTACACGACCATCTCCATCAGCCTTCAACCACCTGTTTCCACCACCGCCGACCTGCCGCCTTTGCTCCACCCTCAGCTCTACTCCCCTCTACTGCCATCATCTGATTCCAAAGCAAAACAGACTTCACAGCGTTGCTCTGTATGTCCTAGTAACCCACAAACAAAGCAAAAGTTTGGAGCCGCTCGTACTTGAATTTGAACTCACCTCCTGCTTTTTGTATTTTCCTATCCTTCTTGAGAGGTTGTCTAACATCCACTCGAACCCTAATACGCATATATGGGTGCCATATGCTTGAATTATTAGCTGGGTCATACTCCAGAAACTTTTCCACATATTTGTCCAGATACTTCCTGACCGTCTCGTTCATGAGTCCCACCGGGATGTGGTGTGCTTGGACCCAGAAGTTGATGTGATTAAGGGGAATGTCTTCAAACGGGGCGCCCACACTCAACCTTCCAAGGATCAACAAGTGATTATCAAAGTTCCAGGGCCCTCTCTTAAGGACTTGTTCCATATCAAGCTCATGATAGAATTGAAACAAGAAGCGCCCAGGGGATGCCTCCGTGATACTAATTAACACCTTTCACTGGACACCAAATGTTAGCCATGCGATCCTTCATTATATGCGTTCTAATCGGTCCATTCGCAAGAAAACGTCCAATGAGGCTAAGCTTCAGATCACTTGTTTCTGCTGTTGCTTCATCTACGTGAAACGAGAGACCTTCTTCGTCTTCTTCTACTAATGACAGGTCATCCATGGACAGATCGGCCGCAGTAGACATAGTAGTAACCTTCAATAAGGCACCCAAGAGAAAGTACTCAGAAAAACTATTTAAACGGAACTACATGTCAACAAAAAGTAGTTATTTAATTGAGAAGCATTTCAAACTATATGAGGGTGTTCATGCAATTGAGTTGATCATAACACAAAAAACTTAGCCAAATCAATTCATATGAAGTTAATATTCAAATTAAGAGGGTATTGATTTTCTATAAAAAAACCATTTATCTTGAAGATCGAACAGTTCAACTACAATTGAGTAAGATGTAGCATTGTATTAAGGGAACTTATATGATGTGACTGTGAGTCATATATAAAGACATATGGACAAATTATATGACTCACATCATATATGACAAATTATATGACTCACATCATATAAGATGTAGCGTTGTATTAAGGGAACTTATATGATATGTAGTCCAGGACAACTTATGTCGTGCCAAATTATCATAAAGACATATGCTTACACAGTAAAAAGGATACCGTAAAAGTTTAATTTTTAATTTTATATTAATATTAAAGTTAGTATGATTCAATGTCAAAGTTTACACAGGTGATTTTGCTTTATTCCTTGGGTATTGGCTATATTCTCTCCATGTTTTTTGTTTTCATATTCTTTTTTTAATATATTTTTGACATGGTGTAGATGATCGTTAGGGTCGGGACATAGATGAGATTCTTTTCTCTATTGTGATGCATGAGCATGTCAATAATCTTTTATTTTATAAAAAAATATGATTCGAATTGAAACTTTCTCAATTTCAAGCCCAAAGGCATGACTATTGCGTATATTTTTCCCAATTATAGAATGTATATGTTGATTTGATTTTAGTAGTTGTAATTAATCCTGCATGATAACTGTTTTAGATTTTTATAACTTTTTAAATAATTCTTGTTCTTACTTAATATCAAAATACGAATTTTGTAAAGATAAACCTATGAATTAATAGTTCCTCATTGCTATTCATGAGATGACTTAGATGATACTAATTCTAATAAGTAGTATTTTTATTTCAGGAATATCGTTTATAGACAGAGGCATGATGATGTTGATGTAAGAATGTTCGATATGGATTAATATCTTGGATGTCTTAAAGTGGTTAACTACATCCTGAATTTTATACACATACAATTATCTTTTTGGGTATGTTTGAATCGGTGGAATGAGATGAAATGGAATGCAATGTGTTTATGTTCCATTGTTTGAATTATTGAAAAAAAAAGATGGAATAAAATGGAACTCAACGGCGTCCATTCAATCCTCTAACACCATTTTTCTTCCCTCCCAATTTGAGGGTATGGGATAGGAGCGCATACTCATTTCTTTTTATAATTATAAAATTACTGTTTAAACCTTATAATTATCTTTTATTATCTTTTTTCGAATTCCTCACGACAACAATATTCTTCATTCGAAACGATCAACAGGAATTTTTTTCTTTGGTATTCCTCTATGTATGGTGTTTTTTTTCCGCTCATTCAGGTAGGAAGTCAAGTCTTAACCAAATGTAATTTGAAAATATTGTATATGAAAGAAATAATTTTTTAGTCCAACTAGAAGATACAATATGAAAGGATTTTTTTTTTTTTTACCGAAAATACCTCATTAATCATTAACATAAAAAATATCATGTACAACATACTGAGCAACCATAGTGCCTCTTCAATTGAAACATTATCTGGATTATCCAAACCAAATTTAGCAAGGAAATAAGCTGCTTGGTTTCCTAATCTATTGACATGCAAAAAAGAGACAAAATGAAATAGGGCCACCAAGTGTGTGTTTGGGTGTGAAGAGAAGATGTGAAGAGAGAAATATGTGAGAGAGTGTGTGAGAAGTGAGAAATATGGTAGATTTAATGTATTGTTTGGTATAAGAAAAAAAGAAGAGAGAAGTTGAATAATTTTATGATTTGACAAAAATGTCCCTATCTAAAAAACTAGGACAAAAATTAGGTAAAGTTCTCTAGGTGTGGTTGGTGCTGTTTCTCACACAAAATAGATAAATTTTTCTCTTTCTATCTATTCCTACTATTTCTAACCTCTCATAACTACCACTATCAAAGCAGTTTTTATCTTATTAAGTGAGAGGAACAACACCAACCACACCTAGATAACTTTACCTAAGTTTTTTTTTCAAAAAACTATCTAATCATTACCAAGTAAAAAAGTTAGTTATTTAATATAATTTTTATTTTATTAATTACATCACATTATTAATTTACTTAATTTGATTTTTTATTAATCCAAATAATTAGATTAATTTAATTAATTATTAAATTTTTAGATGAATTAGTTATTATTATTATTAAAAAGCCCGACCCACATATGCGTAATCAGTAACGCCAAATTTTTAAAACCAAGGGTAAATGTGTCAGTGCACCTTATTATCTGTTCATCTCTCTGGTATTTCTTCGCTGCAACGAAGAGAAACAAAAGTAGTTGGACCCACGGTATTTTAGTCTTTCACTGATATTTCTTCCATGGTCGATTATTATTATTTTTTTTAAGCAAAAAAAAAAGAAATTGGTCTCGTTAAAGCCTTCTGATGCAAAACCCTCATTAGGAAAAAAATCTAAAAGGAAAAAGAGTACTCCCTCCTAAATTTTATTAATAAAAATGAAAAAAGAACAACAAAGAAACATGGGGGATTAGGCCAAAACCCATGAACGAAAACAATAGTCAGACCAATAGGAAGGAAGACTAAACCTATAAAGAAGAAACTAGATCTAAGAAAAGCAATAATGGCATGCAAAAGCATCACTATAATGACTTTCATCCAAACTATGTTGGCACCAAAGACATTATCAATTATTTGCAGTACACAAAAATCAGAAAATAAAAGTAAACAGAAAAATTCCTTAGCAATGAACCAAAACGAACTAGGACACATAGGGGAACAAAAACCCAACCCAAGAAAAACTATCTGAAACGATAACATGGCAGATCAGATCTATTACGAATAAAATCTTCAGCAACGAAGGAAGGGATAGTAGTCCACCAGTTAAGACCAGGAGAGTAGATACCATTAGCAGCCAACTTGTCTGCGCAGGAATTGCCTTCCCTATGAATATGAGAGTATGTGAAAGTCATATTCTTAGTGAGTTGGATGCAATTCAACCAACGATTATGCAACTTCCAATGAACAATAGTCTGATTAGAGAAAGCAAGAACCACCAAAATAGAGTCGCATTCAAGTCAAAGCTTGTGCCACCCATTTCTGTAGGCCAACTCAATAGCTATGATAGCACCCATTAATTCAGTGTAAAAAGCGTTGGCTATACCAATATGAAATGTAGAACAACCAAGAGTGGCTGCCCTACTATCTTTAAAAATACCTCCATAGGCAGCAAGACCAGGGGAACCCTTAGCAGAGCCATCTGTGTTAACCTTGATCCAAGTGCAATTAGGCGGATACAAATTGACTTCAATGATTTAAGGCGCTTTACTCATCTTCCCATTAATCAAGAATTTCTTAAGAAGAACAAATTCTTGAATATTTCCAGATATAGAGCCAGAAGAAAGATTACCTGTGAGACTGACATTTGCAATGATCATGTTTAAAGTTGCAGTAAGAGGGATATGTCTATTCTCAAAATGAAGCTGATTTATGCAGTACCAAATAGCCCAGACAGAATTAGCAATAGCAGCAATCAGAACATCTTTGGTCTGGGAACTCCAGTTACGATCACAAATCCTGAGGATAGATAAAATAGAGGAAGCATCCAAGACTAACCCAACACAGTGACCCAACCAAGTCCAAATGTGAGATGAAAAAGAGCAATGGAGAAACAAATGATCAGAGGTTTCATAGTGAGAACCACAAAGGCTACACATCAAAACAAAGGTACAACCCCTCTTCTAAAATTGATCATCAGTTGGGTATCTGTTATGGATTAAACGCCATATGAAAAACGATTTGGAAGGAGGGATAGAATTTTTCCAAATCAGCTTGGACCAAGATAGAAGCTGCGTAGGAGGAGTTTGAACTATATAAGCTTCTTTGAGGGATAGATCACCCGAGTCATTGTCTTTCCAAAGCCGAGTATCAGAGCTAGGAAATCTAGAAATACTGATCTTCTGAAGCTCGGAAATAAGCATGGGATACCGCTGCAACAAAACTTGACAAATGTGCCATTCATAATTGACAATGAAGTCACTGACCTTAGCTTTTAAGGAATTATGCATGAACTCCGGAATATTGATTAAATTAACAATCGGCTAAGAAAGCCAGCAATCCAACCAGAAATTGATACTAGTACCATCTCCAAGTTGCCAAGAAGTGTGAGAATCTACAGTATTAACAAAGTGCTTCAAACCAGCCCAGATCGAAGAGTTAATATGATACCTAATAGAGGCCTTATTATTGAAAACTCTTGCTCTCAGCAACTGAGCCCATTGAGCATTGGAGGATTTAAGCTCCCAACATCTTTTTAACATAGTAGCTTTGTTAGTGGCTTTTAAAGACCTAAGGCCCAGGCCACCAGCACCGTAAGGAGTGCACACCTTATGCCAAGCTACCGTGACTACCTTTGCATTATGAATGTCAGCAGACCAAATAAAATTCCTGATACATCTATTAAGCATATTGAGAAGAGAGACAGGCTAAGCATAAACTTGAAAAGAGTATATAAGCATACCAAAAATCACCGATTTCACTAATTAGACTCTTCCCATAATAGAAAGCATAGAGCCTTTCCAAGTTGCAAGCTTAAGAATAATCTTATCTGTAATTGGTTAGAGATGACCCTTCCTAGGCTTACCTTTGAACAGAGGCACACCAAGGCAGGTGAAGGGAAGATGCCCCCTGCCAAAACCCAAGATATCCGAAATAGATTGAAGCCGAGCATGAGGAATGCAATCAACATAAAATTTAGATTTCTCCTGATTAATATGTTGGCCAGGAGCCTGACTGTATAGCTGGAAAAGCTGCATGATGTGCTCAATATTCTTCCTGGTTCCTTTGCAAAAAATGAGAACGTCATCTGCATAAAGCGCATAACTAGGGACTTTATAACCTCTGGGACTAGCCATTTGCAATAACTTAACTTGCTGAGTTAATTTCAAAATACCTCTGCTGAGAATCTCGTCGGCAAAGCATAAAAGAAGGGGTGAAAGAGGTTCACCCTGTCTGACTCCCCTTTTGCAAGCAAAATAACCAGCAGCTTTTCCATTGATGGATATAGATAGCTTAGTAGACTTAAGGATGATTTTCACCCAGTTGCAAAAGGTAGAATCAAAACAAACTGCTTAAGCATCTTAAGAAGAAAGGTCCAGTCAACTGTATCAAAAGCCTTACGAATATCAATTTTAAGAGCAATGTTGCCACCAAAGCTCTTCTTATGGAGCAAGTTAACCGCCTCAGAGGCTACACCAATACAATCAAAGATTTTCTGCCCTTGAATGAAACCTCTCTGATTCTAAGAAATGATTTTGGAAGCCACTTTAGCTAATTATCAGCTAGAACTTTAGTGACGATCTTGAATTTGAAGTTAGCTAAGGCAATAGGTCTATATTGACCAATAGAATCTGCTTCCGGAGTCTTAGGAATAAGGACCACAATGCTAGAATTAAAGTTAGGAAGAATCCAACCATTTTTAAAGAATTGAAGCACTGCATTAAAGACACCCATACTTATTAAATCCCAGTACTTTTGGTAGAAGAATCCACCAAAACCATCTGGACCAGGAGCACCATTGGCATTCATAGAGAAAACTGCATTCTTCACCTCATCCATAGATGGTAAATTAGTCAACATTAAATTGTCATCAACATTGACCTCAGGAGAAATCATAGATTCAATCAAACCGTTATCAACACAATTGTTATCAGAAGCAAAAAGAGATGTGTAAAAGTCAAGAAATGGTCCTCAATAGCAGTTGGAACCGAAAGGATAACATCTCCTGATTTAAGTATAGACATCCTTTTTGTGGTATTTCGGATTTTGGTAACTGTATGAAAGAAAGAAGTGCACCTGTCCCCATAATTATGCCAACCCAATCTAGACTTCTCTTTCCAAAAAGTCTCTTGGAAATGCAAAGCCTGATTTAAATTGACTTGAGCCATAATCTCTTGATCAATCAAATCATTCGAAGAGCCTTGCAAATCAATTTGCTCCTGAATGTTAGAAAGTGATTTCATAGTCGCTTGGACTTTAAGATTTATATCCCCAAAGCAATCTTTGTTCCACTGCTTGAGCTTTTCCTTAACTAATTTTAGCTTTTGAGTCAACACAACCATCTGGCAACCTGTGAAAGAATGACTCCAAGCATCTCTAGTAATGCCAAAATAATCATCATGGTCAGCCCACATCCTAAGGAACTTAAAAGAAGAAGGCAAAGATCCCTCCTGATTGTGAAAATCTAATAGAATAAGATGGTGATCTGATTTAGATTTGATTAAAGTACAATAAGAGACTGTGCTCCAAAAAGAAAGCCAATTCTGGTTACAAATAGCTCTATCCAATCTTTTTTCAGTGAGATCAGTGAGATCTCTACCTTTTCTACCATCAGACCAAGTGTAGAATGATCCTCTAGTAGTAAATGAACCAAGCTGGAAGCATCTGACCAATCTCTAAACTCTGCACAAGCAATCCGAGCCAACACACCCTTACCTCTATACTCATGAGAACCCAAAACAGTGTTAAAGTCTCCACGAAAACACCAACCACCTTGATGAGAAATTTGAATATTAGATAAATCTTGCCAAAGCTGTCTGCGAGATAAATAGGAAGTGGAAGCATAAACTGCAGCCATATAAAACAATTGATTCTGCCAGACCAAAGAAAAAGCCACAAACTGATTTGTAACAGAAACAATGGAAGGATTCAGAGAAACATGACAAATACACCAGAGATTGGAGATGAGAGGCTGTCTATTATTCACCTCAAAGACCTTATAATTCAAATTAGACCAAAAACGCTTAGGGAATTGATCCAACTGAATCCAAGGCTCAGAAATGAAAAAAAAGATCTGGTCTATTATCAGTGACTAGTTGCTTGATAACCAACCTAGTATCGGGATTGACTACCCCTCTAGCATTCCAAAAGATGGCTTTCATTGAGAGTTATGTTTAGAGGCTGCCCAGGAACGGGTATTATAATCCATCTTAGCAATAGATTTAGCCTTCTTCCTTATCCTTTTCTTCTGAGTTTTGGTTAGCACCTTGATAAGTTCTGAATGATGATTAAGAGAAGCATCTTGATTGCTTATTAAATACTTGAAAGTTGTACTGGATTGAGCCTCATCAGCCTCCGGAATAGAACCTGTCTCATCCTCTTCCTCTGGCTCATCACCCCATAATCTGCCCATGATCTTCAAATCATTCCTAACATTGTCATTTGGAGTTGCTGATGAATGAATAAGCGTATTCAACATGTTCTCATGGATGTCTTTGTTAGGAGCATCATCATGGAAGACTTTCACAGGTCCTGCAGAAGAATCAACAGAATCGGGCACAAAAGAATTATTAGAGAGAAGGGAATTATGAACCTGTTCTTGAGTGGCTAAAGGAGTGCTTTGCTCTCCTATAGTGACCTGTAAATTCTGGTTCTGTCTCACTGGAGTAGGTTCTCGGACTTGGACCTCAGCTTCAATTTCTTCCTTAGTATATGATGAATCAGATACCTGATGAACAAATCCAATCAATGGATTGGCCTTGTTAATTTGCATCAAATTAGATTCAGTGATAGTGATATTGTTGACACCTTTGAATGCATTAGGATTGTGGATCTTCTGCACCTCCACAATGACAACCTTTCCTTTGTCAATTGCCAAAGCATCTCCATCCAAGGCACTACGATTCTTACTAGTACCTTCACCAAGAGGCACCATTTCATTGGTTTTAATCTGATTCTTTTCTACAACCGGTTCTTTATCCATATCAACTTTCTGCTTAGGGATATAAGTCTTGCGAATAATCTTTAGGCCCTGATCTTGGGCAATTGTTCCTTTGCCTTATGTAAATCGTTAGATCTTTTTCTGCAGTTTGAAGCTGTGTGTCCAATCTGTTTGCAAGAAGAGCAAAAAAGAGGTAAATTCTCATATTCAAGTCCCACAAAGAACGCATCACCCGATCTTTCCACAAGAGTTGGCTTCTGAGAACAGAGGTTAAATCTATATCAATAAGGACCCGGGAAAAATGACCAAAAAGACGTTTATTGGTCGCATCATCAAGGCATATAGGAATGCCAATGCTGCCTGCGTAGCAAATATGATCCGAGGATCCTAATATTCCTGTGCCAATCCTATGATCCGAACCCAACATCGGGTATTAGTCTATCATTGGGACTTTGGATCAAAGTCAGGAGTCCAAGTTTCAGCTGCCAAGAAGTAATGGATCGAATAGTACGCAAATCCTCCACTGAAGAGAATTCAAATCATAATAACCCCTACCGAGAGGAATCATGTGCTATTGTCCCAGAGGTTTCCAAAGTGCTTCTAGCTTGGCTCGCAGGCAGCCGCTTTGATGGGAGCATCTCCTTTAGAGAGGAATAGCCGACCATGTAAGTGATTTTTGCATCTTTCTAAGCCTGTAAGATAGGCTTCTTCTGGTATTTGAATCGATAATTCCTTCCCTTTGAAACAAGGCATAGGTAGTTGACTATAAGGTACATCACACGCATTATTAAGAGCTTGCACAAATGTTCTCCTTTGTGGAGAAAGAGACTTAGGGTCATGTAAATCCTTGCCATCACATTGAGAAGCAACCGTAGGTGATGATCCATGAATGGCCAAGGGCAGACAGACTTCTTGCCATCAACCATGGCGTCATGCAAAATTACGTATTTGGAGTAAGTCAATTTTTATTTATGTGTCTAGTGTAAGTTGTGACTATGAGTCACGATTTATTTTTTAATTTTTTTTTATAAGTCGTGGTTGGTAACCACGATTTATGTTTTTTTTTAAATACAAGTCGTGAATGCCATTCACGATACCCATTTTTTATTTTTATTTTTTAATTTTTTGGTAAGTGTGAATGGAAATCACGACCTTGCTTTTTATTTTTTTTTTAAAAAAATTATATTTTAATTAAGAAAAACATTATTTTCATGACTTCGATTTTTTTTTAAATTAGGAAAAAGTCATGGTCTACCAAAGGATCCAAAATATAAATTTTGAGAATTTTTTGATAAACTTTGGGTTTAAAAGACAATACAATTAGTACTATCGGGTGCAGAACGCTGTCCGGAATTCGGTGAAATTTTAAATCCAAATTTTAATCATAACCTATTATAATATATTAGGTTTGATCTATTAATTTACTTTTGTGAAATTCACTCACTTGATCATAGATTAAAAATAGTTGATTGAATTTCACATGGGTAATTTACTTTTGTGAAATTCAATCAACCATTTTTTATCTATGATCAAGTGAGTGAATTTCATAAAAGTAAATTAATAGATCAAATCTATTATATCATAATAGGCTACGGTTAAAATTTAAATTTAAAGTTTCACCGGATTTCGGACAATGTTATGCACCCAGTAGTACAATCTCGATCATCTTTTGAATCCAATGGTAATCAAAAAATTCTCAAAATTCATATTTTAGATCATATGATCATTTAGGACTTTGTCCTAATTTTTTTTTAAAAAAAACCTTAGTCATGAAAATAAGATTTTATTAATTAAAACCAAAAATTAAAAAAATTAAAATAAATAATGCATGTCGTGACTGTGAGTCACCACTTATAAAAAAATATGGATAATTTACTTTTGTGAAATTCAATTAACCATTTTTAAACTATGATCAAGTGAGTGAACTTCGCAAAAATAAATTAATAGATCAAACCTACTATATCATAATAGGTTATGATTAAAATTTAGATTTCAAATTTCACTGAATTCCAGACAGCGTTCTGCACCCGACAGTACTAATTGGACTGTCTTTTGGAGCCAAAGTTTATCAAAAAATTCTCAAAATTTATATTTTGGATCTTTTTGTCGTCCATGACTTTGTCCTAATTTTTTTAAAAAATAAAAAAAACGTAAGTCATGAAAATAAGGTTTTTCTTAAATAAAATATAATTTTAAAAAAAATAAAAATAAAAGGCAAGGTCATGATTTCCATTCACGGCTTGCCAAAAAAAATTTTTTAAAAAATTAGAAAATAGGTATTGTGAATGGCATTCACGACTTATATTTAAAACAGACACAAATCATGGTTACCAACCACAACTTATAAAAAAAAAATTTAAAAGTAAATCGTGACTGGTTGTATTAAAAAAAATTAAAAAATAAATAAATTGTGACTACAGTCACGACTTATACCAGACACGTAAATAAAAACTGACTTAGCCCAAATATGTAATTTTGCGGTCAAAATACCCCAGTGAGGTAAATTAATCTCCATGGTCCAAACGAGAGAGTTGCAACATTTTTCCTCTATCACTCTCACACGTGTTTCTCTCTCGCCAATTTCTTTAAATTTTGCTCCCCTCCAATGTTTTTTTGGAGGGGAGGGGAGATTAATCATTTAAAATAAATGGACTTAAATAATTTTATATAAAATGTAAAATAAATTATTATAAGGATTTATAAGTAAATTAATCTCTCTCCTTTATTAATATCCACTAGTGCAAAAGAGGGATTTTAAATCGGTTAAAAGGAACCTTTTAAATCGGTTATGCAACCGATTTCTATATCGCTGTGATAGTATGTAGACTGTTTTTACATCGGATATGAACCGATTTAAAAAATTCTCTTTTAAATCGGTTTTTCTAAATAAACGATTTAAAAGACTACTTTTTAAATCGGTTTTGGTAATAACCGACTTAAAAAGTTCTATTTTAACTTCTTTTTTTTTGCTTTTTTGTTTTGCTGTCTTATTCAACAGGTTCCAAGGAGAGATATATTTTAGATTAACACTTAAGAAATATTAGATCGTCTCCCATTTCTTCCTTCTGCAGTTTTTTTAGTGGAATCCTAGCCACATATTTCGTAAGAGAGAGAGTAGGTAAGATCCGCGAAGAAGATGAAGCCATGAGAGATCCGCGACACCAAACCAGTGGAGAAGAAGATGAAGCCATGACAGATTCGCGAAGCACATACTGCGACGATTGCAAACAACAAATAGAAGGTTCAAGTTTTTTCACAAAAAAAAAGAAGGTTCAAGTCAGAAGCAGGAACGCACCATAGGGTCGCCGTACCTCGCACAGATCCGCGAAGAAGATGAAGCCATGACAGATCCGCGACACCAAACCACTGTTTTCTTTTCTTCTTTCTCTCTCTCTGTTCAACCTCCGTTTTTTCTTCTAATGAATGCGGCGCTCCCTCTTTCTTTTTTTTTTCTTTTAGCCGGTTGTGTCTTATGGTATGTTTTTAGGTCAATCTACCCTTTTGTATTGTTTAGGTCGAGGAAAGATAAATATGAGATTTCACTTTTTAAATCGGTTGCCTTCTTAACCGATTTTAAACATATTTTGGTGAACATTTTAAATCATTTGTAATCAAGAACCGATTTAAAATGTATTCTCCTAGATATTTTATTTACAAAATTGCCACCACATTTACTTTTTAAATCGGTTTTTGTTGTAACCGATTTTAAATCCCTGATTTTTTTTTTCCAATTTCTGCACTAGTGATCTCTCCCCTTTCCTCCTCAACTAAACTAACAAAACTCTCCTCTTCTCCCCTCCTTTGAACCAAACACAATATAAAATTAAATTCCTCTCAATCCCCTCTTCTCCCCTCCGTTCATTTGAACCAAACATACTCTAAGATAAAACAAAACACATCTCCTTTGCAAAACACAACCCTAACCTAATAATGCCCATGGCCTCCGCCACCCCTAAGTCATTGTAACAGGGAACGATACCGGTTGCCAGTGGCGGATCCAGGATCTTGAGACAATGGGGGCAAAAAAGATGTTGGTCGAACAATTGGACGATGGCGGTCTAATGTCGAAGGCTAGTAGTGGTAACTAGGGATGGTGAGAGAGATGAGAGGCTCCCATTTAATCGGGAAAAAAAAAAGCAATGGAATATAATCCCTCAATATCAAAGGAATTGGTCGCCCCAATTAGCACTTCACAAGGAAGATATAATAAATTATAAATTATACTATAAAGAAAAAAATGAAGGCTTACGCATAAGCTCACAAGATCAAAGGCCAACACATACGTGTAGGTGCAGCGCTCAATGGGAGACAACAAAAAGAAACACCAAACATAAAGTCTTACATCATGGACTAAAGAACTAGCACAAATTTAATAAAAAAAAAAGAACTAGCACAAAAAAAGAATCAATTATAAATCATTTTTTTAACAAGCTAAAACTAACAGCTACACAAAGAGTTACCTATCCATCCATATTTCATTTATCTTATATTTTTTTTTCATTAATTCAACAAAACTTACCCGACTACAAATAAAATGGTTATAAGCCACGTGTTTTAATTTACTTTTATTTGGATAATACAATTAAAACTTTGAAACATGTTAGTAAGAGAGAGAAAGAGATTTTTATTGGCTGTGTGTGTCTCTGTTTCCTTCTTGTGTCGGTACTTTCTAGTTGTTACCATAAATAACTCACGTATCTCTCTAAGAGCATCTCCAATGGTGAACCTATTTTGGGTTGTTTAAGTGGGCTCCACAGTGCCACATTACTTTTAAGCAATTCACTCATTTTTTGCTCCAATGGTGAATCCTCAAGAACCCAAAATGGGTCACACTACTTATCCCACTTTTATACTTTTTTACATGTATTTTATTTTTTTAAGTAAAATTATTAATTCATTTATTTTAAATATAATGCCTAATTTATTAGTTCATTTGTTTTAAATAATACCTAACTTTATTTTAATTAATACATAAAAAATAAAATATAATAAAAAATAAACCAAATTTATTTTAATTATTTTTTATCACAAGTAATTGTTTTTCTCAACGGAATTGCTTTTCTCAAAAAATATGACCAACGGTGGAAAAATGGAGAACATTCTAGATACTCCCTTTGTTATCCCATTTTTAATTTTTCATCAAAAAGCTTCTTCCAGAGTTCGTTCTCATCTCTATTTGCATTTTTTTTTTTTTTACAAAACAAGCATGTCCTTCCGCAGAGTTCGTAGTACTCTCCTCCACATTTCCTGACTTTTCTTTTTCTTCCAAAATCTGCTGCCTCTCCCCGTTCTTCCTCTTCCAGATCTGTCATACATGGTTGTTGTGTTGATTTTATGTTTATTTTTTGGGTCGTTTGTGTTAGAATTATTTCTGATAATCCTTGTCGGCTACAATCAATTATGTCTTTTGGCTTTTACAAAACGGACTAATGTTGTGATCCAATTGATGATGCTCAAGGCCGCAAATATGTGATTGATTGTATTGGGCCTTTGGACACCTGATTTAGATTTATGTGGAAGACAGTGTAGACCCAACCACTAAGCCCATGATGGGTGGTCCTAGGGTTGTGAAATAAATAGGCTAGGTCCCCTTTGCCGTCATACGACAGATTGTGCTTGTCTACGGTTTGCCCCATTGAAAACCTAGAATTGGAGTGTGTGACTAGGCAAAGGAAGATTTGGCCGTTCGTGCTGCGGTGCTCTACGAGACAACGACAACTTCAATCATGTCTTCAACAAGTAAGTAATCAAAATACTCGGTGTTCTAAATTCATGTAATCGATCTTGATAATATTACATGTGGTATCAAAGCTAGTCATTACGTGATTTAGAACCCATATTTTCAATTACTTTTCCTAATTTTTTCAACTTCCGATCGGTTTATACCATTTAAATCAAAAACAAAAGTTTCACCTTTTGATTCTTGAAGTTTTAGAACTCCAAACCATAGGATTGTTGTAGATTACGTTAATACGAATCCAATGGCATAATTTTTGTAAATTTTCGAACACTGAAAACGTTGAATTCGAGCCAAAACCGATTGGATTTTTTTTTCCAAGGTTTATAGATTCTGATTTTCGCCTTGTTAAACTCCGACTTGTTGCGTTAAAATGATCAAGAATTAATTACTGAATCAAAAACCCACCAACAATCGCGTGGAATCCGAGCCGTGCGGTGCTCTATTTGATGAACAAATCGCGACCCACAGAGGGAAGTTTTCTCACGAACAACTCTCTATTTAGGCACTGATAATTCAAGATTTTAAGTTCAAATGATTGGAAATTTGATTCTGAACAAAGCCCAACAAAATTCGCGTGAAATGGATAAGAAACGAGCGAGAAAAGCCTTCCGACCCGAACGCCCGCGTCGTGACCCGGTTCGCGACCCGCGTGACCCGCCAGAAGGTAGGGGACGATGAACACGATCTGTTTAGCGAAGCCCGATCGCGGCTTCAGCGTGTTAGCGCGTGTAGGGCCTTTAGGGACCCGTTGACGGTTTTTGTGTTGCGCTCTAAATTTAATACTTGTATTTGTTATATTTTTTGAGAATTTTTCCATTGTGTTAGATATTTTTATAAAATATAATGCATTAAATTATTTTTGATTATTTTTCCGATGAAATTAAACTGAAATGTTTGTTAGGAAAATAATGTGATGTATTTTGGATTTAATTGTGATAATCACTCTCCCTATAAATTTGTGCATAATTGCGTGCTATTATTTTGATATACATGCTCTCGTTAGGCTAGTCTATCACGCTGTATATTGCAAAACAGTTTGGAATGCTACTGACTTTGTTACATGACCAGTAAAGGTGCTCATTTAAATGATGTACTTGCCTGTTGACTGTGTCGTATGTGTATAGACAAGAGAAAATTGATTCCTATGCAAGAGTTTCATGCGTTGTTATGAGCCGTTACCACCAAAGTGGGACCGTTTGTATTAATTCATGAGAATTTCTTTGTAGTTTGAGGGATGCTTTTGGTAATTGCATGTGATTGCCTGCCCAAAGGGGGTAGTTATGTGTTGTGATTGAAAGTTGATTGAAGATGGAGTTATTGGAGAATGCATTGGGCTAAAGGACTTGTCTACCCAAAGGGGACAATTTTCTGAACTCAGTGTATGCTCATGGATTAACCCATCTGAGGTTTTGACTGAGGTTGTGACCTTGGTATGTGCATTCTGCCCAAAGGGGAATGTGCTATTATACTGGCCTCACGATGATAGCTTATTTCGTTATTGAGCTATATCTTGTCTTGTGATATGATCTGATGCATTCATGTTTTGTTTTAACAGTGACTTTCTCTATGAATAATTCTTCTGCTTCCATTGAGATCTTGACCGGATCGAACTTTAAGAAATGGAAGCAAGACTTGGAGTTTTCTCTAGGAATTACTGATCTAGATTCAGCCTTGCGCAAGAATAAGCATGTGATCACTGCGGAGAGCACACCTGAACAGAAAGAACTTTTGGCTAAGTGGGAGAGGTCTGATAGATTGGGTCTGATTGCTATCAAGAGAGCTGTCTCTGAACACCTTCTCAGTAGTCTGCCTGACAAAGGGACAACAAAGGAGTTCCTCACTGCTCTAGAACAGAGGTACAAGGTATCTGACAATGCTGAGTCTGGATGTCTAATGAAAGAGTTAATGGACATGAAGTATGACAATATTGGGGGTGTAAGGGAATTTATTCTGAAGATAGTTCACATCCAAACCAAGCTGAAATCCCACAAAATTGAGCTGAATGAAAAATTTATTGTCGGTCATGCCTTGAATTGCTTGCCTGCTAATTTCACACAAATTAAAACTGCCCACAATACCATTGGTGAGAATTGGAGTGTGAATGATCTTATTACCAAGTGTGTTGCCGAGGAAGAGAAACTCAAGAATGAAAAGAGTGATGTAGCTTTACTGTCTGTCCATACCAAACCCCATTTTGGGAAGGGCAATTGGAAACACAGGAATACTCCTAATGCTTCTCACAAGAATCAGGAATTAAGGAAACCAGGTAAGGGTCAACGTCATCCTGTAGGAGGTCCTAGGCCAGATGCTTTTAAGAGAACTATTTGGTGTTTCTGGTGTAAGGAAAAGGGGCATAAGAAACCTGATTGTGCAAAGTTCAAAGCTTGGCTAGAGAACAAGCAGAAATCTGGAGGTAATAACTTAGCTTTTGTTTGTTTTGAGTCTAATCTAGTTGATGTCCCAATTGATTCTTGGTGGCTTGATAGTGGTTCCACAACCCATATTGCTGTGTCCTTACAGGGGTTCAGAAATCTGAGGGATCCCAGTCTGAGGGAAAGCAAGCTAAGGGTAGGAAATGATCTTGAAGTAGCTGTGGAGTCAGTGGGAGACGTCAGCATAATTTTAGGATCTGGTTTTGAACTTATTTTGAAGAATACTTTTTATGTACCTTCTTTTAGGAGGAATTTAATTTCGATTTCTTTATTGGATAAACTTGGTTTCAGTTTTACTTTTGGTAATGGTGAAATGAGTCTGATGTTGAACTCCCGAATTGTTGGTTATGGATCTTTGGTTGATGGTTTATATAAATTGTCTTTAGCTTCCGATGATGTTGCTTCATCCTTAGTTGTTGAGGATTACATTTGCTAAGAGATCCAAAGTTGAAGAAAAATCTTTTATGCTATGGCACAAGCGCTTAGGTCACATTTCTAGGGAAAGGGTTGAGAGATTGACAAAGGCAAATATTCTACCTTCCTTGAATTTTAATGATCTGGGTACTTGTGTGGACTGCATCAGGGGAAAATTCACGAAGACCAAAAGGAAAGGTGCAACTAGAAGTTCTGATCTTTTAGAGATTATTCACACAGATATCAGTGGGCCTCTTACTTCTACAATCTGCGGTAACAGGTTTTTCATTACTTTCATTGATGACTTTTCACGATTTGGGTATCTTTATTTGATTAAAGAAAAATCTGAAGCACTTGAAAAATTTAAAGTGTTTAAAACTGAAGTTGAGAAGCAGTTGGCAAAAGTGGTCAAGGTTGTGAGGTCCGACCATGGTGGAGAGTATTATGGTAAATATGGTGCCACAGGACAACATATGGGACCATTTGCTTTATACTTGCAGGATTGCAGAATAGTTCCGCAATACACCATGCCTGGGACTCCTGAACAAAATGGTGTAGCCGAAAGACGTAATAGGACTCTTAAGGATATGATGAGTAGATGTAACTTGCCAGAATATCTGTGGGGTGAAGCCTTGAAAACAGCTCTATACATTCTTAACAGAGTTCCTAGTAAATCTGTTCCCAAAACTCCTTTTGAACTCTGGACAGGAAGAAAACCCAGCCTGAACCATCTTCGAGTCTGGGGTTGCCTACCAAGTAAAAATTTATAATCCCTTGCAGAAGAAAGCACCCCAAGACTAGTCGTTGTTTTTCATTGGATATCGAGCGTGCATAAAGGATCTGAGTTCTTACGTCTGGAAAAGGGAAAGGATAGTAGAGTCCATAAATGCCAAATTCTTGGAACTTGATGTAGCAGACCCCATTGCTCCATCCGATGAGACCGACATGCTTTCACCTGAGACTGTTGCTTTACCTTTACCTGTTTCCATTGTCAGTTTTCGGTCAGTTGCTCCAGTTGGGATGGTTGTTCCGACTGAGGATGTAGTCGTTCCTCAGACCGACGATGTTGTTGATCCTCCGGCTGTGGTTGAGGTTGCACAACCTACAGAGCCTGAGGCACAGATTCCTTTGAGAAGATCATCTAGAGAAAAGAAATCTGCCATTGGTGATGATTTCATCGTCTATCTTAGTGAGGATGCATATGACATTGGAGACATTGTTGATCCAAAGAGCTATCAGGAAGCTATCACTTGCTCTCAGTCTGATAAGTGGAGGCATGCGATGGATGAAGAGATGCAATCTATGTCAGTTAATGGTGTATGGGAGCTTGTTGAGTTGCCTGTCAATTGTAAGGCAATTGGTTGTAAATGGGTCTTTAAGACAAAGAGGGATGCCAAGGGCAACATTGAGAGGTTCAAGGCTAGACTAGTGGCAAAAAGTTTTACACAAAAGGAGGGTATTGACTTTAATGAGACTTTTTCGCCAGTATCAACAAAGGACTCCTTTAGGATCATTATGGCTCTAGTGGCTCACTTTGATTTGGAGCTGCATCAAATGGATGTGAAGACAGCTTTTCTAAATGGTGATTTGAGTGAGGAAGTATACATGCATCAACCTGAAGGTTTCCATGTTGGTGATAGTAAGAACTTGTTTTGTAGGCTGAAGAGATCGATTTATGGCCTGAAACAAGCTTCTAGACAGTGGTATTTGAAATTTGATGAAGTGGTGACTTATATGGTGTTCGAGGAAAATAAAGTTGACCAATGTATATACCTCAAGGTCAGTGGGAGCAAATTTATCTTCCTTGTGTTGTACGTTGATGACATATTATTAGCTTCTAATGACCTTGGTGTGCTGCATGAGACGAAAAGGATGCTGACTAGATTCTTTGACATGAAAGATCTTGGTGAGGCTTCTTTTGTGTTGGGAATCGAGATTCATAGAGACAGATCACGTCACATACTCGGATTATCTCAGAAGGCTTACATTGATAGAGTCTTGGAGAGATTTAATATGCAGAATTGTAAATCCGGTGATGTTCCAGTTGTTAAAGGTGACAAATTCAACAAAGATCAATGTCCTAAGAATGAGGTTGAGCGAGAGATGAATGATAAACCATTTGCAAGTGCCTTGGGTAGTCTCATGTATGCCCAAGTATGCACTAGGCGACATCGCTTTCGTGGTTGGCGTTCTAGGTAGATACCACCAAACCACTGGAATGATGCTTGGATGGGCGCCAAGAAGAAGGTGATGAGGTACTTGAAAAGGACTAAAGAGTATATGCTTGCATTAAGAAGGGTGGACAACTTGGAGATCGTGGGGTACATAGATTCAGATCTTGGCGGGTGCCCTGATGACAGGAAGTCGACTTCTGGATACATTTTTATGTTGGCTGGAGGTGCGATATCTTGGAAGAGTAAGAAACAAACTCTTGTTGCCTCTTCTACCATGCAGGCAGAGTTCATTGCCTGTTTTGCTGCTGCCACTCATGCTGTTTGGTTGACGAATCTGGTGACAGGACTTCGCATTGTGGACTCCATTGCCAGGCCACTGCGAATTTTCTGTGATAATAGTGCAGTAGTATTTTATACGAAAAATAATAAGACTTCTAGTGGATCCAAACATTTGGAGTTGAAGTACCTAACCGTTAGAGACCTTGTGAAAGAGGGTGCTATAATGGTAGAACATATTGGCACAGATTCCATGTTAGCTGATCCCTTAACCAAAGGACTCAGGCCCGTTGTTTTCAATAGACATGTTGAGAACATGGGCATTGTGGGTTCTTTTGATGTGTTTGGTTAGTGGGAGCTCAAGGTTTTATGTTGGTTTATGTCATTGAACATTTTATTTCAAATTATTTACTTTTAGCATATTGATGTAAACTTTGCATTTGATTTTATGATTAATGATGAGATGAATTTTATTATAAATTAATTTTGTATGTGTATATCAAATGCGAAAGTATTGGAGCTCGGTATCTTTAGGACCACTATGCCGGTGGTCGATGCCATATTGGAGCTGAGGCATAAGTGCTAAAATATTAGAGCTCGGGGTCAATGGGATCACTATGCCGGTGATCGACGCCATATTGGAGCTGAGGCATAATGGTTTCACATAAACCATACAATTTCTCTGGCTTTAATGCATTTGAGAGAAATTGAGGACTGACAAAGAAAATGACAGTATGGCTATTAGATCACATTGGCATGTCATTTTCTTGCTACACTCCACATAAATGACTAGTCGACGGAGTTGGTGGTATTTGTAACCATGGAAGGTGTTATGTCGACATAAGATATGACTACCGCCATGATTCGGTATCACTTAGCTTTTGTTGGATGGAGTCTTAATTAGGTGTTGCATCTTGGGATCATGTGTTTAGTGGCCACGTTAGGAAATAGTTTATTAGCCCGAGAGTTGTTTTCAAAATGTTTTCTACAAATTAAAATTACATAATTGATTTTGCCCAAGTGGGAGAATGTTAGAATTATTTCTGATAATCCTTGTGGGCTACAATCAATTATGTCTTTTGGCTTTTACAAAACGGGCTAATGTTGTGATCCAATTGATGATGCTCAAGGCCGCAAATATGTGATTGATTGTATTGGGCCTTTGGACACCTGATTTAGATTTATGTGGAAGACAGTGTAGGCCCAACCACTAGGCCCATGATGGGTGGTCCTAGGGTTGTGAAATAAATAGGCTAGGTCCCCTTTGCCGTCATACGACATATTGTGCTCGTCTACGGTTTGCCCCATTGAAAACCTAGAATTGGAGTGTGTGACCAGACAAAAGAAGATTTGGCCGTTCGTGCTGCGGTGCTCTACGAGACAACGACAACTTCAATCATGTCTTCAACAAGTAAGTAATCAAAATACTCGGTGTTCTAAATTCATGTAATCGATCCTGATAATATTACAGTTTGAGCTTGATTTTTCCGTTGATTGCTATTGGAAATTTTCAGTTAAGGGTTGATCCATCCACAGAGTGAATATTTTTATTTTAAATATCATTGCGAACGGGTGCTTCCTAACGAACGCGATCGACATGCTGTACTCCACCTGGTGAACTCCAGCCGTGAACCATTGAAAAGTGGGTTACGAACGATCGACACGCTGGCAAACGTGGGTTGCGAACTCCCGTTGGAGTTGCTCCAACGTCTAACCAGCCGTGTACTTTTCTCATCATTCCCCAAAGCACACACCTATTGTGATTGTGACACGGCGTGAGAGTCAGATTCTCCATATTCCCACATACCCCTCTCAGAATATGCTTCACCAATGTTCAGCTTGTGCGCTCCATGAGTTGGGGGACGCGAATTACAGTGTCTACGGGTGTTGCGATTGCTACTAGGTTGCAGATTAATGGCTTCTGTACGCTGGTATTCACAAGGATTGAACAAGCTTTGGTCACACGTAGACCCCATAACAGGTATACTCTTTTCCATCAAAATTACCTTTATCCGTTGCCCACCATCATCGGCGGATTCAAAAAGTATCTGTGGTGGGTTAAGATTTGGTCGCTTATAATTTTTTACTCATTTTTTAAAAAAAGAGTAAAGACTTAAATTAATAAAAAAATATATAGATCTATTTGTTCTCTGAGATATGAAAAGCACCAATTTAGTGTTCAAAAATCTTAAATATAGGACAAATTAGTCCTTTTAAAAAAATTAGAGATATTTTAGTTTTCACCAAGGACTCATTTAACTAATATTTCAGATTTTTAAGGATAAAATTGATAATTTTCAGTTTTAAGAGACCAAATAAGTCTTTGTATTTTTTGTTAAAGATTATTTTAGGCCTTTACTTTACAAAAATTTGACCTATGAGACAACTTTTATTTTTTTTATGGGGTTAAAAATTAAAATTAATAGATATTTTCAAATTAAAAAAAATTAATTATGGGGACCCCAACTAAATGCACATGTATCCACCACTGCCCACCATATGTTGTAGATAACATATGAAAGCTTTGGTCACAGGCTTCAATAGGCGCTTGATTTATAAAATTTTCCATCAACTGAATAAAATTTTCAAAACTTGTACCCAAAAATAAAAAAAAATTCAAAACTGTTGGTGAAACGAAATGACCAAAAGATAAAATTTTATATCTGAAAGAAATAAAAAAAAATGACTAGAAGAACATTATTTTTTTCAGTTTATGGGATGTACTGTGGGTGTAAAATATTTTACTACTAACATCTAATGAGAGTTTTTCATATTACCACATCACCCTACTTTGTAACTGTATTTTAAAAATAATTGTACAACGGTGAGTTCTCATTGGACGTCAGTGTAAAATTGGTTTACATTGACAGTGCATGTCTCATTTTCTCTATTTTTTTGGTTCATATGCTAGGTAGGAGGTCCGAGAGAAATTGTAATTATGTATTTCCATTGAGTGTAAGTCCGAGATACGTGCCGGTTCACGGTCACCATTCCACGAGTGCAGCCTCAAGGCACCTATCAGATAGCACACTTTCGGCCAATGGTTTATGCCATACCACGAGAGTGGGACAAATCGGAGAGCCTCCCTTCCTGCTTTACAGGAGTGAGAGTTCTTTGCCTCTATTAAATGCTCTGATACCAACTCTGGGGGGACCTTCTTCAAATCAGCTATTTCTTGTTTTAGATTATCAATTTCTTCCTCTAATTTCTTTTTCTTCATTTTTAATTCCTCTTGTCGGAGTCTCAAGATTAATTGGTCCATAAATTCTAAAAAACTTTTTTCATCCTTCTCTAACTCGATAGTATCTTCCCACATAAATGTGAATAATTGAATCAAATCATTGTAACTCCATCTTCTTTTATTCTTTTCAACAAAATTGTTACTATTATTATAAACTACATATTCGGGTTCATCATTAAAATTCTCATTTTGAAGATATTGTTCAAATTCAATTGCATTATATCCATCGAAACTTGGTGAGCTATATCCTAAATCGTCAGATCCGATTGAACTCATAATGAAGATAAAAATTTCTTACTTTCCTATTAATAAAAATTTTCCGTATACAGAGGTTTCTTACTCTGATCAACAGTAAGAGAGTGTAATGAGTTTCTAGGCCTACCTCGCTTCCTTAATAGTTCTGGATGCAAGCTTACCGACGGTAATGAGACCTCAAAACGCCTTCCCGACAACAAATAGTCTCTAGCAACGTCATCGGGCTTCCCGTCACAGATCTATTTAGAAACTAATAGACTCAAACTTACGTAGTTCTCTCAAACTCTTATCAGACTAAATAAACATGAGGGAAAATCTTTACTTCATAGGATTTCAGAAACTTGAACTTTATTTAGAACATGATAGTTATTACACAAGTCATAAGATAGTAGGAGGCTCGATGCCCTTTACACAATATATTATGGGTTTATATAGAGACCCTTACTATGATTACATAACCTTACTATAGTTACATAAGGATAAAAGGTAAGTAGAGTTAATTTACTCGGGTAACTTTTTATCACTTCAGAATCTTGTTTTTATCTGCTTCACTTTTCCTTGTCGGCCATAAAACTTGGACTCTTTTGCTTTCTGTCACATTTCACTTTCCTTAGCAGTAATGATACATATGTTCTCCATTACTCTTCATAATCTGACAAAATTGATTATGACTTTCCTTCTGTCCTTGAAAATTATTTCTCTCAATTCGTTGTATGAATAATTGGAGTGTCCTGAGTATTCCTAGCTGTTGATCTTTCTCTTTCTTACATATGACAATAGCTTTCTCTGTCATTGCATAGCTCCAGAATCTTCCTTGGTCATATATGTCTTTCATAATCATGAGTAATACATGAAATCCTAGGGCTCTCCTTCGGCATATCCATTCTTCATTGATTACTGGGACCTCTTTATCTTTATTCGTGTATTCTTGTGCACTAATTTCTTCTCCATTTAATGCTCCGATCTTGACAAAATAGCTTGCATCTCCTTCATAGTCTGGATTGGCTGTATAAATTTTAACAAATATTGTCATTTGAGGATTGACTCCTTTAATATATCCTTAAACTCCATTGATTATTGGCTCCGGAAAGTTCTTTAACTTGGGTAAACTATTAACAATATTACTTGGATCGATATATATTGAATCAATAAAACCAAATCTTAGAAGATCATTAAGAAGAATAATATCTTCCCAATCATCTAAGATTATCATAATTCTTGGATAAATACCTTTATACTCAATAAAATAATTATTGAGATCTCTTGGATTTTCTTTGTACATAAAATTTACCAGGGACTGATAGATCTCCTTGAATTTATCAATTGACTCTCTTATTGGAGAATTAACTAATCTATCCTTAAAAGATATATCTCTTGTAAATCTTAATTTAGAACTCTTTATAACTTCTTTTTCTTTTTCCAAAAAACTAGTTTTTGATGAACTTGGATATTCAGAAATATTAAAAACTTTAATAACCTCCTTTATTTCTTGGTCAAAATACTCAGAGAATGCTTCCATCTGTTTATCAATTTCAGAAAACTTTTCATCAATTCTTCTTGCCATTTTGAAAAACTGTTTATGAACTTCTTCAAACTTGTTGATAATAACCTTGGCTTTATCTTCTTGTGTTTGATCACCCATCTGGTCTGGATAATTGATCTGCAAAACAATTATTAGATCCTTTAATATATACTACTTTGAAAGTAAAAAGACTTACTCTCATTGTCATCTTATTCTTCTTCGATTAACAATATTATCTTTAATCTTATTCTCTAAAAATGCTTTTACTTGAGTATTATCAGTTTTAATAATAAATTCTTTTTTAGCTAACCAAATTTTAAAAGATTCAATAGCTCTGATAACAGCTAGGACTTCTTTTTCATTTATATCATAATTTAATTCAGCTTTTCTAAACGTTCCTAAAGTGTATCTTAATATTAAATTATCTCATTGTCGTCTTAATACTGCTCCCCAATACTTATCTGACGCATTGGTTTCAATATAAAGATCATCTTCTTCTCTTGGTAATGGTAATCTATCTAGATTCTTAACTTTCTGTTTTATATTTTGCACCCATTGAGTATTCTCTTCAGTCCATTCAAACTTTTATCTTTTCTTATTTTTTCTTGTAATTTACTTTTGAGCTTAGCGCAATCTTTAATAAATTGTGAGGCATAATTAATATGTCCTAAAAAAGATTGAACCTGGTTCAGACTTTCTAATTTATCTGGGAATTCCAATATTTTTTCTGATATATAAGGTTGAAGTTCTATTATTCCTTCATCAATAATTAATCCTAAATAATCAATTCTCTTTTTGGCAATTTTAGCTTTCTTTTTACTTAATACTAAACCATTCTCATAGGCCTTTATAGCAAATATAAATAAATGTTTATTATGATCTCTAATATTCTGACTATAAATTAAAATGTCATCTATATAAATGATAATAAAATTATAACAATCCTTATAAATCTTATCTAATCTTTCTTGAAAGATATCGGGACTGGTTTTTAATCCCATAGGTAAAACATTCCATTCATAGCGACCTTGCGGAGTACTAAAAGCTGTGCAAGCTTTGCTTTCTTCTTCTAAAAGAATCTGATAAAATCCTGATTTTAAATCAAATTTAGAAAATATCTTCTCATCTTTAATTTTTTCATAAATCATATCTTTTCTTGGAAGGGGATAAGGATAATCTTTAACAATTTTATTTAAAGGTTTATAATTAATAACCATTCTTGGTTCTCCTCTTTTGATTTCATTATGATTTCTAACCAAGAAACTAGCAGAATTAAATGCACTTATAGTTTCTCTAATTAGATTAAAATTCAAATGTTTTTTAATTATATTAATATAGTCCTTTTCGTCTTCCTTTGTATAAATCATAGGCTTTTCACAAATCGGCTTGTTGGTTAATAATTCTATCTTAGCAAAATATTTCTTCCTTTTTGAAAAAGCTTGAGGGTCTTCTTCATAACATTTTTCTAAGAGATTTAAAATTCTGTCTTTTATATCGACGCTTTTTTCTTGATTCAAATAGAGTGGTATAGATTCACCACGCTGGCTGTACTGATAATTATGTCTATATGGCTGATTTATTAAAATAGTTGAAAACTGAGTTCCATATGGAATAGTAAAATATACTTTTGTATTATCAATAGTAAATGGTAAATTTTTATTAATAAAATATTGTCCAATAAGAAAATAATATAAAACATTAGGATAATAATATATCTTATCAAATCTGACTTGTAACTTTCCAATAATAATCCAGAAGTTTTCATAACCTTGGTCAAAAATAGTTTCTCTATTATGAATATCTCTTCCTCTAATTTTATCAATCTTTTTTATATTAGAAAAATAATGACTTGTAATACTAAAACCAGATCCTGAATCAATTAATGCATGATATATCTTTCTTTCATAAATAACTTCAATAATAATAGCATTTTATCATTTATTAATCTTTTTACATTCTACTAACTTCAATCCTTTTTCCATTAAAGTAAAATTCTATATATTTATCTTTAATAGAATAATCATCAAAACAACGTAAAAAATCCATTCCTAGGAGAAATTCTGTACTTACACTATCTTCTACTTCTATAGAAATAGGAATTTCATATTCTTTTATTAAAATTACTAGATCAGCTTTATGAGTACTATGATGTTTATTATTATAATAATCTAGATAAAAATATTTATTATCTAATTCTTTAATAGGTATACATTGTAATAAATCTATAGTTATATGACTAGTTCCTGCTCCTGTATCTATTAGGCATTTAATAGGATTTCTTCCTAATTTAATTCCAACTTCGATAAAATATTGAGTACTACCTTGACCTTTTTTCTCTGTCAAATCTAAACTCTTTCTAAAAGTATTTTCAAATTTTAAATTACTACTAGGATACTTACTCATAGAACTGGATCTTCGTATAATAGCTTTTGAACTGTCTCATGTGATCTCAGGAAAATTATCAGTAAATCTTGGAATCTCATTTGTTCTAATTTCATCAATATAAGTCAATTGTTTAGGATTTAATCTCTTTGGAGGTATCCACTCAATTAATCCATCAAATATATTTCTAAAATTAATTTTTTGTGGCTTAAATTTCATATATGTATACTATACATATATGTATATGTATATACATAATACAAATATGTATATGCATATACATATATGCATATACATATATGTATATGTTCATAATTGAGTGGACTGGCTGTATAAATTTTAACAAATATTGTCTTCTGAGGATTGACTCCTTTAATATATCCTTGAACCCCATTGATAATTGGCTCCGGAAAGTTCTTTAACTTGGGTAAACTATTAACAATATTACTTGGATCGATATATATTGAATCAATAAAACCAAATCTTAGAAGATCATTAAGAAGAGTAATATCTTCCCAATCATCTAAGATTAACATAATTCTTGGATAAATACCTTTATACTCAATAATATAATTATTGAGATCTCTTAGATTTCCTTTGTACATAAAATTTACCAGGGACTGATAGATCTCCTTGAATTTATCAATTGACTCTCTTATTGGAGACTTAACTAATCTATTCTTAAAAGTTATATCTCTTGTAAATCTTAATTTAGAACTCTTTATAACTTCTTTTTCTTTTTCCAAAAAACTAGTTTTTGATGAACTTGGATATTCAGAAATATTAAAAACTTTAATAACCTCCTTTATTTCTTGGTCAAAATACTCAGAGAATGCTTCTATCTGTTTATCAATTTCAGAAAACTTTTCATCAATTCTACTTGCCATTTTGAAAAACTGTTTATGAACTTCTTCAAACTTGTTGATAAATCCTAAACAAGTATATACATATACAGATATGTATACATATACATATATGTATGTGCATATATGTATTATGTATATACATATACATATATGTATAGTATACATATATGAAATTTAAGCCAGAAAAAATTAATTTTAGAAATATATTTGATGGATTAATTGAGTGGATACCTCCAAAGAGATTAAATCCTAAACAATTGACTTATATTGATGAAATTAGAACAAATGAGATTCCAAGATTTACTGATAATTTTCCTGAGATCACAGGAGACAGTTCAAAAGCTATTATACGAAGATCCAGTTCTATGAGTAAGTATCCTAGTAGTAATTTAAAATTTGAAAATACTTTTAGAAAGAGTTTAGATTTGACAGAGAAAAAAGGTCAAGGTAGTACTCAATATTTTATCGAAGTTGGAATTAAATTAGGAAGAAATCCTATTAAATGCCTGATAGATACAGGAGCAGGAACTAGTCATATAACTATAGATTTATTACAAGGCATACCTATTAAAGAATTAGATAATAAATATTTTTATCTAGATTATTATAATAATAAACATCATATTACTCATAAAGCTGATCTAGTAATTTTAATAAAAGAATATGAAATTCCTATTTCTATAGAAGTAGAAGATAGTGTAAGTACAGAATTTCTCATAGGAATGGATTTTTTACATTGTTTTGATGATTATTCTATTAAAGATAAGTATATAGAATTTAACTTTAATGGAAAAAGGATTGAAGTTAGTAGAATGTAAAAAGATTAATAAACGAGAAAATGCTATTATTATTGAAGTTATTTATGAAAGAAAGATATATCATGCATTAATTGATTCAGGATCTGGTTTTAGTATTACAAGTCATTATTTTTCTAATATAAAAAAGATTGATAAAATTATAGGAAGAGATATTCATAATAGAGAAACTATTTTTGACCAAGGTTATGAAAACTTCTGGATTATTATTGGAAAGTTACAAGTCAGATTTGATAAGATATATTATTATCCTAATGTTTTATATGATTTTCTTATTGGACAAGATTTTATTAATAAAAATTTACCATTTACTATTGACAATAGAAAAGTATATTTTACTAGTCCATGTGGAACTCAGTTTTCAACTATTTTAATAAATCAGCCATATAGACATAATTATCAGCACAACCAGCGTGATGAATCTATACGACTCTATTTGAATCAAACATGTATATGTGTACATATACATCTATACATATATATATACATCTATACATATGTTTACATATATATAAATGTATACATATATGTATATATATATATGTATACTATACATATATGCATATACATATACATCTATATAGATGTATATGTGTATATAGATGTATATGTACACATATACATGTATACATATATGTATATGCATATACGCATATACATCTATATAGATGTATATGTACACAATTACATGTATACATATATGTATATGCATATATGTATATACATGTATGTTGTATGTATATATATATATACATACAACATACATGTATATACATATATGCATATACATATATGTATACATGTACATGTGTACATATACATCTATACATATGTATAGATGTATATGTGCACATAGATGTATATGTACACATATACATGTATACATATATGTATATACATCTATGTGCACATATACATCTATACATATGTATAGATGTATATGTGCACATAGATGTATATGTACACATATACATGTATACGTATATGTATATACATATATGTATACATCTATATATATGTATAGATGTATATGTATACATTAATGTATATGTATATGTATATGTATATACGTATATGTATACATCTATACATATGTATAGATGTATATGCATACATATATGTATATGTATATGTATTTGTATATAAAATGTATATGTATATGTATTTGTGTACATATGTATACATATATATACATACATATGTATAGATGTGTATGTATACATTTATATGTATACATATATGTATATGTAAATGCATATATGTATAATATACATCTATACATATGTATACATGTATATGGATACATATATGTATAGTATACATATATGTATATACATATACATATATGTATGCATATACATCTATACATATGTATACATGTATATGGATACATATATGTATATGTATATGCATATATGTATGCATATACCTGTATATGTATATGCATATATGTATAGTATACATATATGTATATACATATACATATATATATGCATATACCTCTATACATACATATATGTATACATATACATGTATACATATACATCTATACATATGTATATATATGTATACATATGTATACAAATACATATACATATACATATACATTTCATATACATATACATATATGTATACATATACATCTATACATATGTATGTATATATATGTATACATATGTATACAAATACATATACATATACATTTCATATACATATACATATACTTATATGTATATACATATATATATACATCTATACATATGTATATACATTTCATATACATATACAAATACATATACATATATACATATACATTTCATATACATATACATATATGTATACAAGAACCCTGACAGAAGCATTCTCTATTCTCACACAAAATGTGTATTTCATTCAAAGTTGTAAAATGAAATTCATAAAGTTTCTTAAATACCTAGGGTTGTGCCCAAGCTACACATCATGGTTACATACATACATATAATTTCGTCCAATATATATATATATATATATATATATATATATATATATATATATATATATATATATATATATATATATATATATCGAGAAATGAAACATCAAAATCATTATATATATATATAAACCAGCACTTGTATGCATTAATTATCATTTAAAATACATTCATATTTTTGGAATGATTTTGATGTATATATATAAACCAGCACTTCTATGCATTAATTATCATATATAATATTATACATAATATAAATTTAAACATTAGTTTGTTATTATTTATTCATTTAAAAGATTTATTTTCGATAAATTTCATTTAAAAGATTTTGTGTTGATAATTGATTTCATATATAAATATCACGGGAGGTAAATTTCATTTAAAAGATTTTGTGTTGATAATTGCAGATATAAATATCACGGGATAATTAATTTTTTGATATTTTGAATCTTATATGTTGATATTAGAAGATAATGGATTTGATTTTAAATTAAATATGCTAATATTATGGGATAATTAAGAGATTTTTTATGGTGGTATAATTAAGAGATGAAAACCAGATAAGTGTACATTGAATTTTGTCAAAACATTTTCTTAATTTATATTCTATTTTTTCTTTTACCTTTATTTCTACGGTGTTTTTTCTCGCATTGTTGCAATTAATTTTTATTCTCATAATTTACAATTTAAAAATTTAAAAATAAAAATAAAAAGATAAATATTTAAAAGAGAAAATTCTAAAATGATGGTCCGGCAAATAAAAGTATTGATGGTTTAACCCAACTGTTATGTAGCCCTAGCTACAACAAAACCAATCAAAACATCATTGCAAATGAAAGTGCAAGACGCTCATGTGCATTTGACACCTTAAACTTTGATGAGGGTATAATAGTCTATTTGACACCTTAAATTTTGATTAGAAAAACAAATCCCGCCTAAATGTCTGCATTTAATGTACTTCTTATGTTATTATATCGGCCATTATTATACCACCTCAATTAAAAATAAAAAACATATCATAAATATATTTTCTTTCAATATAACTTGCCTATTTTATATGCGTATAAATTTTAACATTATATAAATATCACATCAAATCTTGATATTTATCAAATAATTAGTATCTCAGTCTAAAAAAAAAATCAAATCATTATTATCTTAACTATAAAAGTTGTTAAATTATGGGGAGGTTTTTCCTCTAATTATCTCGCCTAAGCATCATTTGTCAACAAAAAACCCAAGGTTATTTTTTACCAAACGTTTATTATGTTCATTGTATCAAAATCATGTTAATTGACCAAATCTTACTTTTTTGTCTAAACTCAGTGTGCGCTTCAACTCTTAATGTCAATGATATATAACTATAGATTGAATGCATGTGTTGGTTTTGTCGACTCTTGCTTTCATATGGATATGTTGAACTTGGCATACATATTTAAAAATAATATTTATAATAGTTAAGTAAATAAAAACAAAAAAACACTTTTTATTAAATATACTTTTAATTTTTAATTTAAAAAATTTTAGTATATTTTTATTTAATTATTATTTACCACTCATTTAATTATCATTGTTGGTTCTTTACCTATTATATCTTTAATAAACTCATATTGCTTCTCATATTCTAATAAAATATTTATTATTTCTAATCGTTTCTTTATAATCTCTAATTGCTCATTTATAGAATCTATCTTTTCATTATTTATGAAAGAAAGATATATCATGCATTGATTGATTCATGATCCGGTTTTAGTATTACAAGTCATTATTTTCCTAATATAAAAAAGATTGACAAAATCATAGGAAAAGATATTCATAATAAAGAAACTATTTTTGACCAAGGTTGTGAAATTTTTTGGATAATTATTGAAAATTTACAGGTTAGATATGATAAGCTTGATAAGATTCTAATTTGGTTCATCCAAGAATCCTAGAGAAGCATTCTCTATTCTTACACCAAATGTGTATTTCATTTAAAGTTGTAAAATGAAGCTCATAAAGTTTCTTAAATACCTAGGGTTGTGCCCAAGCTACATACCATGGTGTCTAAGCCATAGGTGCATACACACAAACACAAACATACTCTAATGCCAAACATAGCTAAAACATAATCCTAATTAAAAAGCATACTCCTAATACAATTCTACTAAGGAATTTAATTCCTTATTACAATTCAAACTAAAAACAAAATACAACCAAATTTAAACTAATATATAAACCAAAATATTATTCTAAAGTCATAACTTGAGTTTTCCCTTGCTTTTCTCCTTATTAGCTCATTTTAGATTCACATCATCCCCTCCTTCTTGGAAGAAATTTGACCTCGAATTCAGCTCCATCATAACATACATGAAGAAAAGCGCAAGTCAATGACATGAAGAACAATGTTAACCCTTCTACCGGGGTCAAATGGAAATTAAGAAAAACCACTATATGTAGCAAGTGGGCGAAACACATTAATATCTTGTGAAAGCAACATCCCAACACCTTCATAACCAAGGTAAGGAAATTTAAAGGTAAGTACAAAGTAATACCTCTTGGAGTTGACATTAATGATCAAATTTACCTTTCTTGGATTGGACTTGGTGAAAGAGGAGAAAGCACTCTTTCTTTGCAAAGGCTCAAAAATACGTTGAGTCTCATGGATATTCTTCTTACCACACACAAATGATGGATCCTTTGGAAGCAAATCAACTTCTATTATTGTGTGTTTTATTCGTATATTACTCAATATAAAAAAGGATGGTTAATCAATGAAGATAAACTAAATGATCCTGGATTCAATTCTTGCTTGTATTTTGGTTAGTATCATTGTGTTGTGATTATACTGGTGTATATTTCATTTTGGGGTGTCGATATTTCAGGGGAGGTTATGCCGAAATTCCGGTAGAAATATCTTTGAAATATAGGCTATTAGAAGTTAATATCATGGTTGTTCTTTATCTCATGTGTAGTTAAGGCTTGCTAGACTAGTGTAGTAGTCTATGTGTAGTTGAGCGTTTTAGTTTTGATAACAAGAAGTTATGTTTTTCGTTATTTTCAGTATTTGTATATTGTATTAAAGCTTTGTGTACCTAATTACATGTTTGTCAATTTATATATAGGAAGAACTAGATGAGAAAATGGATGACCCATCTTTTGGAAAGGATGTCTATGTTGAGGTGTTTGGAAAAGAGCACCCGGGACGTGTGCGGGGCATAGGGTTTAGCATCACCCCCGCTCAAGTCTTTAGACCACTTATCGTTATGGGAGCTCGAGTTCCTCATCATCTGCAGGTCCTACGTCATCTGAATTTGAAAAGATGAAATTAGAACTGTAAGCAAGTAATGAAACAATTGTAGCTTTAAAGCAAGAGGTAACAAAAGTTCCCACTTTAGAAGTACAAGTGGCTTATCTTATGCAACAGTTTGGTGGCCAATTTCCACCTACACTTAATCAGGTAAGAATATTAAAATACCACAAAGTGTTGTCAAGGAAACCTTTTTCTTGTCATACTATTATAACATACATAACTACATGTTAGTTTATAACATGCATAACTATTTGTCATTTAAAAGAGTGTTTAATATTTATTTTTATTTTATGTTTTCAGGATTCAGATATAGGCTCACAAGCTGAAGTTTCAAATGCAAGTCACGATCTTCTAAGTGATGGACATGGATTTTCTCCTTAGTTTTTAAGGATTAATTAATCAATAACTGATACTTTAAGGAATGTATTAAACTTATATTTTGTATAATTGTACTTGACTATCGATTTCTATTTTTAAGAATTCTTGTGTTACTGTATTTTGCACTTGACTATCGTTTGTTATAGTAGTTTTTTTGTTAAATGTGATGGTAGTTAGATATTTAATTAATAGAAAGAATTATGATAAATAGTTTGTTAATAAAAATATTTCATTTTATTGAGCCATTTTATTGAACCATTTTATTGCGATGGTGGTTGGATATTCATTTTATTGTGGTGGCTTTATAAAAAATATAAATTGTAATAATTAAACAATTTTAATTTGCACGTTTTGGGGGAAAAAAAATTGGACCATTCGCGGCGGTTCAGAACAGCCTCTAAAGTATTCAAGCACTTCGCGGCGGTTCATAACCGCCGCCATATCCCAGTCAAAAAAAAAATTTCTGACCCTGATACCGCCGGTTTCCAACCGTCACAAGAACTGCCGCAAATTACGAATCGCCGCAGGTTACTCTGCCGGTGGTTATACCAACAGTTGGTCAGAACCGCCGCGAATTGACGTCCCAGCACCAATAATTACGACGATTTCCGAACTGCCGGCAGGTGTATTTCGCTGTGGTTTGAACCACCGTAGTTTGCCCGAATCGTTGTAGTGTCTTAGCGGACACGATGAGCGATATATATGGATGGAAGACTAGCTTACTACCCTGCTGCAGTAGAGGGTGAACATCCTGTTGCGGTAGAAGACACTACAAGAAAACATGACGTTTTCGATGGCCAAAAGTCGTTGGAAACGCAAAAAGGTCGTTGGTAATGTTGCCTTATCGACAAATTAACGACGGCCACGAGTCCATCTGTAAAATGGGCGTCACAAAGAGTTATCGACGACTTTTTTTGGCCCATCGGTATCAACAAATGTTTTTATTTAAATTTTGTTTATTTATTTATTAAATAAATAAATTTTTTTTTACTAAATAAATATTTTATAATTTTAATAATATTATATATATATATATATTATTTATTTATTTATTTATTTATTTATTTAAAATGTTTTAAAAAGTATTAATAAACACAATAATCGAGAGAACGTTAACATGACAAACGTAAAAAAATCTTCATAAAATGTGCTCATAAAAAAGTCAATAAAACATAATATCAAAATATAAAAGACAAATAAAGTCAAAATGCAAAAAGCCTAAACACAATCAACTTATCTATTAATCCTTATATGATCGATCGTATGCAGGGTTATCTAGATGATATGTGTCGTCCTTATCGTCGCCTTATGCTACCTGAGGAGCTTGCGGCGGCTGAGATTGCATCTGCAGCATTGCCATCAATTGGCTCTGCTGCTATAACACATGTTGCAACGTCTGGTTAGTTCGACGATGCTCATCCTCGCTGGTGGCCAATCCGGATGAGGCTTAGATGGGCCAAGAATATTAGTTAGTATGTGACCTTAAAAAACGACAAGTGAGCTTGTGAGAGAAGGATAGATAGTTATGCGGGACATCCGGATGTAGATGATAGGCCCTAGAGTAGTTGCACTTGTATGGTGTGTGTGCCATTTGTATATGCTTTCTACCTTCTTTCCCAACTTTTATGGTGTTGTATGTGTTTTCTTATCTCTTTCTTTTTCCTTTGTGGCGTGTTCCTCATTGCTGGGAACAGAGTAAGAACAAATATTTGCAAGGTCATCTGGCTAAGAAGCTGAAGGAAGTATCGCCGACAGTTTGGACCTTATTTGAGGGTGCTCTTCCAGGAGTGACCTATCTTTCTCTCTCATTGGACGTCTGTTGTGCATTATATAGCCAGTGAGTCAAAGTCTATACTATGAAATAATTGTATTTGTATTATATTGTTATTGTTTATGGCACTTATTACACTTATAGACTATGGACCCTACGGACAGGATCCTTTAGATGCACTTGTTCACTTCCGTATGCGATGTATTTTACTCTGACGATTTTAATGTACTCATATTTTCAATATACCATTGCGATTTAAATTACATGCTTAAGGAATAATCACTTGGGTTTTAGAGATAATGGGACGAGGTCATCTTGATACCCTCCTAAATAATCTCTTAATCACATCTAAAGATTCAATCATTATCCTAAAAACATTGATTTTCAATCAAATCATGCGAATCACGACAAGAATCATACATAACATCAATAGGGAATATTCTCATGTATTCAAACCATCAAAAATCATCATGTTCGTCATTAGTATTCATTATTCCCACAATGAATATGGCATGGAAGATTCATGCAAACCACAAAACAACACAATCATACTGATTGCTCTTACAAGGATTCATCACACAATCAAAATAAGCACAAAAGTACAAGAAAGGGATCATGGGAAATCCCACTATCTCCCATCCTCTTCGAAATCCCACATATTACTGATCACTCTTTCCCCATATATGGAATATGGAAATCGCAGCAATCACAACGAAGCATAGGGCTATTTTGTTGTTGTCCAATTTCCTCTACATGAAAGATGATGAATGGAAAAGAAAGATCACTTAATAAGTTCGAAGATGGATGAAAAACAAGAGATTAAACGAAGGGATTCAAGGTACAAGAATTTTCCTTGATTCAAATATGATTTCAATTACTGACATGAAAAGAATAATGAAAGAGGAAACTTGGCAACCAAAATTATGCTCTTAGGAGAGAAAACGACAAATAAGGATGGGTCTCTTTAAAATTCTCAAAGATGTGAATGAAAGCCCTAAGAGCTGTATTTATAGGTTTCTATGAAGATTTAATATTGATCAATTTGAGTAAGACTCAGAGTGGCTACTACGGTGAACAACCATGACATGTGGTTCACCGAAAATATGACTAGACCATGATTTAGAATCGTTAGATCGATCAGTGTACCAGATCTTATCATGGAATAGCCACACTAAATCATACATTAAACGATACAGACACACTTTGACACGCAGTGAGTACATATCATAGGACCAAGGTTCTAAAAAACGGACCGCGACACAAAAAACGGGCGTTACAAAACGGTATCGGCAGTGGCCGAAACCGTGATTGACCGAAATCACGGTGTGGATGAAAATCACATGAAACGGCCGCGACGTAACGCCGATACGGCCGCAACGCCGTTACAACTGTGAGAAAACGCCGTTATTTAAAAAAAAATGGAGAAATGGGAGATGGAAGATGAACCGTAGAACAACAAAACCATTTTCGAAGCTTTCCGGCGTTGATGCGCATTCTCCGGCGTTGCATCTCTCTGCTGCATCTCACAATATCTCGCGTCGCGTTTGTCTCTGTTTCGCTCATCACACACACACTGAAACAGGGGATTGAGATTTGAGAGGGGTAACCGGAGGGTGATGGACTGGGTGAGAGTTTGGACTTGAGAGGGATGAAGAATGATGGGAGCGGTGGTCACTTTCCTTACTGTTAGGGTAGGGAGAATGGAAGAGAGCAATGAAGGAGGAACCAAGGAAGAGAGAAAAGAGAAAGAAAGGGAAGTGGGGTGCTGCGGCTGTGGGATGATTTTGGTTTCTTAAGATTAGGGTTTTTTAATACTACACTGACTTCTAAGAAGAAAGTAATTGGGCCTGACAGGCCTTGTGCCTCCAATAAAAAAATGGAACAAAGACGCTTTTATGAGCTCATAAGCGTGAAATAAAAATAAATAAGATAAAACAATTCCTTTTGTCAAAAAAAAAAAGATAAAACAATTCCTCTTAGGCTAATTTTTTTTTCTTTGCAAAATAACTGTTAAACATAAGATATATATTAAAATAGTACATATAAATTAACTATAAATTAAACATAAGATATATATTAAAACATTACTATTTGTATTTATGTAGAATTTGTCAAACATATATGGCTTTTGTTAAATATATTAGTAGCTACTAAATTACTCATATTTTAGTTTTAGGTATATTATAATAATAAAAACATTAATTAAGTTTATATGATAATACAAATAGTTTTAATATAATTTATGCAATATTGTGATTAATTCACACCGCGACGACCGTAACTCGCAACGCAGCATCCGCAACAGCCGAAATCGCGAAATCCTTAACGCGACCGCGATCGCGACCGTTTTTTAGAACCTTGCATAGGAGTATCGAAGATTAATATTTAAAAAAAAATTGTTTGGATGCGTCGTGGGTACGCCTTCGATACGTCGTCGATATGTCGGACCATGACTTCGCCTATTCTGTAAACATGTAACCAGAAGACAGAGGAAAAAGGAGAGGTGGGAGAGGAAAGGGAGAAAAGGAAACAAAGTGGGTGAGGAGAAAAGCTCTGCTTTGAGCGTCCCTTTTCTGCCATTTTGAAACTCGGTCTTTTACTAAGATCAATTTCGTTTCACCTGTATCGTTCCTACCCCTTCTATTTTCTAGAGAGCTCGTTGTTGTTCCAGAGCCTTCTATTTTTATTTTATTTTAATGTTTGTTGATTTTTGATGTCTTTTTTTTTTGACAGGTGATTACTGATGTCTTGTTATGCCTCTTTCCCATTTTTGCTTTGATAGGTTGTCACAGTACTGAGCCCAATAAAAACAAGTTTGTTTTTTGGTACCATAATAAAAGTATTGAGCAGGCTTAATAAAGGGATCGAATGATATCCACACACCTTCATTCCAATAATCACATCACCCTCCTTTGTTTCCCATTCTTTTTCTCTAACAGGTGCATTGTTGTTGTGGTTTTTCGATAGATCAAGTGTGAATTTTGTGATTGGTTTGGGTTTCCTTTTGGTTATAGATCGAAGAGAAAATCTTCGGCAGCTCAAATAACACTAGGGAAGATTTTGACTTTTCTAGGCTGCTTGGCAGAGAACCGGGAGAGAGAGATCTACGCAGAGGGAAAGTGGAAAGAGAGGAAGAAGAAAAAAATAATCCAGTGGAAAGGATACATCATAAAATTTGGTAAATTTTTTTGATCCAACGACTGTTAGTTATGGTTCATTCATGAACCACCTATTTGTTTATCAACCCTAGATGCCACCAAGACTCAGAAGCTATTTGAATTTAAAAAGATTTGGATCGAAATGGCTGAAATGATTAGCTAGTCATGTTGCTGTAGTTTGATGCGATTTAAGCACTTAACCTGTGCAGTTTTACGCATGAATGAATTATGTACCGTTTAAGCGCTTAAGTTGTACCTTTAAGGTATTAAATACTCAGTTTTCATTAGATTTGCAAAATTCCAAGAATAATACTACCCTAAACGCATACCCAATGATCTAAGATGAATATAAACACGTAAAAACACACAAAAATACTCCCAAACACATCACTGCACTTGCTACCCAAAAAGTGTGGGTGTTAAGGTTCGCAAATGTGTCTTCCTGAAACTACTGTGAGCACAATCCACTCACTCATCTTCACTCATCTTCCCATAGTGCAGTAGAAAAAGATAAAAAAATATCAATGGGACCAATAGCTATCCATCCTACACAGAATACTAGATAACAATCGGTAAAAAAAAGAGAAAATGGATCAGCTCCCCATTTGGGCCTCTCAGCCCACTAATTCTTATACCTAACTATCACTTTTTATGACTTCACGACATGAAGCATACAAGTGGGTCCCTAGGCTCTACTAGGGTTTGGCCCCAGGTGGTTGGGTTAGGTATACTATGAGGTGTATTTTTTCTTGTGCCGTCACCACTTAAGGGCGTGGTATTTCATAGTGAATACCTCAGCTGGTTTTTTTTGTTCTGTTTGCTCTGTTTCTTCAGTGTTTTTAAGTGTCCAAAACAGTGAGGCTGCTTACTCGTATTCTTGTGAGGATGTCCAATATCCAAATGAGTGTTACCCCAGAAGATGAAAGGGATGAAGTAGGGGACCTTCCTCTACCTAATGACCTGTAGATTAGAAGAAAGATGTTAGTGGGGAAAATTATGACTGCTAAAGTTCTAAATAAGGCAACTATTAAACAGATTTTCCTAAAAACTTGGAGCAACCATAAGGATGTTCACATCTCTAACCTAAGTTCCAACATGTTTCTTTTCAGCATCCTTCACCAAAATGAAGCTGAGGAGGTGTTGAACCGTGCACCTTGGTTTGTCATGAACCATCTAGTCAGTCTCCAAGTCTGGGAGGCTAATATGTCTTGTGAAGAAATTGTTTTTGACTTGGTACCATTTTGGATACAGATTCATGGACTACCTCTTGCAAACCTCAATTCGACTCATGCTTCCATGATTTTATCTAGAATGGGCCAAGTGATTGAGGTTGAGAACCCCACACATTTGAGCACCATATCCTGCGACACTATATTCGGGCAAGGGTGTTGGTTAATGTGAGTAAGCCCTTATGGTCTGGAAGTTGGGTGAATATGGGCTCTCTCCCTAGAAAATGGGTGAGCTTTAAGTTTGAACGATTACAAGACCTGTGTTTCAACTATGGTCTTGTTGGTCATGAACAAAAAATGTGCAGGAACACTAGGGTTATGGCACCCTACAATAAAGACATCCCTAAGTATGGCCCTTTTGTAAGTACATGGACTCCAAAATCTCTAGAAACACTACTCCGAGAGAAAAATTATCACCACCATTCAGCAAGTAGGGGCTTTTCTCATGGTGCGGATGTTAACAGCCAACAACAAACCACCAGTGAACCTCCAGTGGAGAGAGATGAGACTGAACAGGCTACTGAGCAAACAACCCAACAAATTTATACAGCCTCACAACTTTACATGAGGTATAAGAGACAGTTATGGCATCAAGATGTTCCTCGGATCTCGGCTGCAGCAGCTCAGAAGATAATGCACTCGGTTGGTGAATCATTAGGGGTGAATGAAGCTCAAAGTGGGGTGGATGAGGATGTAACAGTACCTGCACAACAACAGAAACCAGCTGAAAACCAACAGGAAGGATCGATATTTAACAGTAACAATGTCCCTATTTTCACGTTTGGCAGCCTACCAAATCAGCCTCAATGTAAAGATAGGGAAGTGGGTGCAGTGAAAAGTATGAATAAAGTTTCTAGTAAAATGGGAACATCTAACAGTAGCTCTTTGAAACCTCCAGCTCCTACTATGATAGACCTGAATAGTGGTGTAGTCCAACCAGGATTTGGGGCCTAGCACGTTGGAAACACTGGGTTTGTTGAAGGAGGATGTTGGTCTAAGCGAACCTATAACCTTACTAGACTATCCTAGCCCTGATAGTGCTAAGCTAAGGTATGGGGGTGCTAACCTATCAAGTGCAGCAATTCAGAAGGTCCGAATGGCTCTCTCTCCAAAATGTTGAGAAAAAGGTTCAAGGTAATACAGGTAGCACTTCTTATGCTAATGCTCCTCATGATGAGGAGAGTACAGAGCCCCAATATTTTGTGGAATTTCCTGAGGACATGGAGAGCAACCCAGGGAATGAGAAAAAGAATATAGGAGATAAAGCAGAGAGATCTTTGATTGGTCTTAATTAGAGGCTATCACTAAAAGACCTAGACCTGATGAAGAAGAGAGGTACCTAGACAACCCAACAACAACTATGGAAAGGCAATTGAAGGTGAAAATAACTCGAGTTGAGAAGTGGTATGACAATGATGGCAACTATCTGACTTCAACCTTAGAAGTTGTTGATGATTTCCAAGACTATTTGGCTGAGGAGGCAGGTCTGACCATGCCCCCAAAGGCTCCATGACTTGCATAAGTTAGAATTATTGAGGTTTGGCGGCGGCCTCGACAAATAGGGAGCTCAAATCTCTTGTTCAAAAGTGCAAGCCGACCATTGTCTTCTTTATGGAGACTAAGACTAATATTGTTAGACTTGACAACGTTCGTAGAAAACTGAGGTTTCAACATTGCTTTTGTGTGGCAGCTAGAGGCCTCTCTGGAGGCTTGGGTCTTTTGCGGAATGACCACTACTTTGTACAAATCCTAGATGCTTGTGAGAATTTTATTCATACCTCTGTTGTGGAGCATTGTATATGGGCAAACTTTGATGTCACTTGCATTTATGGCAATCCTGTTTTTGCTCAGAGAAGATTCTTATGGGATAAGATAAAGAATCTACAACTTGATGCTACTCATCCATGGTGTTGTTTAGGAGACTTCAATGAAATGTGCTCCCAACAGGAGAAACAAGGAGCCACACCAGTTGAAAACCGGAGGATTTCTCTCTTCAGACAATTCTTAACTGATTCGGGTTTGATGGATTTGGATCTTAAGGGCTGTAAGTTCAATTGGCTAAGCAATCCAAGAGATAGGAGGATCACGAAGGAGAAGTTAGATAGAGTTCTGGTCAACTGGAGCTGGAGGCATATTTGTTCCCCAATGTCACGACTGTGGCACTTCCCATGGTGAATTCAGATCACTCCCCTGTGGTGTTTTACCTTATACCTCGTGACCGGAGTGGTAGAAGGTTTAGATATAAGGCCATGTGGGAAGAACATGAAGAGTGTGAGGACATAATAAAACAGTGTTGGGTGACATATGGTAGTAATTCGGATTGTTGTGGTGACTTCATTAAAAAAATTGGTGGTTGTAAAACTAAACTTCACAAATGGCACAAGGCAAAGTTCAGAAATGCAAGGAGAGAAGTGCAACGTTTACAAGACTGCTTGAATAATCTGTTGAAATAGAACTCTAACCAGACTGATTGGAGAGCTGTTTCAGATATTAGAACTGAGATTAATAGATATTGGAAGCAGGAAGAAATGTATTGGGGGCAGAGATCACGTATTAAATGGCTGAATTATGGAGACCGTAATACTCGCTTCTTCCATACCACTACGATACTGAGGAGAGACCGAAATAGATTACTCAGAATTAAAGATGGAGATGGTGTTTGGCATGAAGGTACTGATGACATTAGACAAGCTATTTTTCAGCTTACCAGAGAGTATACACTGTTGAATCCACTCCCTCTATCCATGAATGCATTTAGCACATTCCTTGCCTTGTGTTTGATGTTATGAACACTGAGTTGAATGCAGAAGTTTATGAGACTGAGATAAAAAAAGCCATAGATTCTCTGGGTGGCCTTAAAGCTCCAGGTCCGGATGGTATTTGTGGTCTCTTTTATCAGAAGAACGGGGAAACTATTAAAGCTGAGGTTTACGGGGCTATAAAAAGTTTCTTCTCAGATGGCTGCCTTCCTAATGAGGTAAATGAGACTATTGTTGCACTCACTCCAAAAGTTAATCTGCCTGAAGCCATAAGCCAACTTAGACCTATTAGCTGTCGTAATTTTATCTACAAAATTATTTCAAGAATTGTGGTTCAAAGACTGAAGAAATATATGGATGGACTGATCTTCCAACACCAAAGTGCCTTTGTGGGTGGGAGATTGATTCAAGATAATATTGTTGTGGCTCATGATGCTTTCCATGCTCTTAAAAAAGATGGAGTTGCGGTCAGGGTGGTGTGGCCATTAAATTGGACATGAACAAAGCTTACGACAAAGTGGAATGGTCCTTTCAAAGGGAAACGTTGTTAGCTTTTGGTTTTCGTCCGGATTGGGTTAGTAAAATTATGTTGTTGGTCAACTCTATATCTTACACCTATCAAGTGAATGGATTTACTACAGATAGGCTCCACCCCCAGAAGGGCCTAAGACAAGGAGATCCTTTATCCCCCTACTTGTTCATCCTAGTTTTTGATGTGCTCTCAAGAATGCTTTCCAAAGCTCATGATCAAGATCTCATCCATGGGATTACCTTGGGCCATTCGGTCCCCTTACTAACCCATTTAGTTTTTGCAGATGATGCCCTACTGTTCTCTAAGGCTACTCCAGCAGACATGTATCCGATTATGGTTGTGCTAAACAAATTCTCTCATGCTTCAGGTCAACGAATCAATTTAGCAAAATCTGGTATTGTTTGTGGCAGGTACACTCATATGCAAGAGAGGGCTCAACTTGCTCAAATCCTTCAAATCCCTCTGTGGGACAACCCTGGAAGGTACCTTGGTTTACCTGCTGAATGGGGACGCTCTAAGCTTCAGGCTCTAACTTGGATCAAGGACAAGGTGATTTCTAAATTGGAGGGCTGGAAGGAAAGATTGCATAATCAAGCAGGCAAGGAAACGCTTATCAAAGCGCCGGTACAAGCAATACCTTCCTATGTTATGTCTATTATCAGATTACCAAAAACGTTTTGTAAGTCTCTTTGTTCTATGGTGGCGGGGTTTTGGTGGGGTTCTAATGGCCAAAAGCGAGGCATTCATTGGAAAAATTGGAATCTCCTCACCTCCCATAAATTTCAGGGAGGTATGGGTTTCAAGGATTTGTATGATATAAACCTTGCCCTCCTTGCTAAACAAGCATGGAGATTCGTTAAAAACCCGAACAGTCTATGGGTAAAAATCCTTACTGGTGTCTACTGCAAAAACAATGACTTCTGGACTGTTAAAAGGAAGAATGGGGATTCATGGATTTGGGGAAGTCTGCTACAAGGTAGAGATTTAATCAAGTCGGAAGGGAGATGGTTGATTGGTCATGGAGAAGGCATTGATGTTAGAGAAGATAATTGGTTGGCCTCTGGAAATAAGGCTCAACTTAAATAGGACTCCAATATCACTCAAGTGGAAGAATTGCTGGATGAAGAGAAGAAGAATTGGGACGGATCAAAACTGAGACAGCATTTGGAGCCTCAATCTGTAATCAAAGCCCTTCAGACTAGTAGGAGTTGGCTGACCCCTTCAAATCAGCTATGGTGGCCTCACTCTAAGGATGGTGAGTTCTCAGTGAAATCCAGCTACCATACTATTAGACACCTTATAAATGCCCCTCCTCAAGGTCCATCCGACTCTCAAGTTACCTCTGAATCCCTCTGGAAAGGGATCTGGGGGGCTGCTGTTCCCCAGAAACTCATAGTCTTCTTGTGGAAAGTTTGCCATAATGCCCTCCCTCTCAAAGATAAACTTAATCGCAGGAAAATTTCACGATCTAATCTGTGTTCTATCTGTAACAAGGAGGCAGAAACCCCTAAACATACTTTCTTGTTGTGTAAGTGGACTAGACCAATCTGGTTTGGTATACAAGTTGTGCAAGTCCTTGATTGTAGTGGCCTTCAATCTATGGTCCATTGGTTAGAAGTGTGCCTCCAGAACGTTGGTCAGCACCCAGAAGGCCAGGACTTTGCTTTTGCTGGGGTCATGTACACTTTGTGGGGCATCTGGAAGGGGAGGAATAAGGTTGTGCATGAAGGTGGTAAGCCTAACCCCATGGAAGTTTTCTAGTCTACCAGATCTATGTGGTTAGAATATCAAGCTCATATCCGCTCTGAGAAGAACCCTAAGAGTCCAATCAACCCTGCTATTCGCACCCCTAACCTGTGGATAGAGCCATTATTGGGGACCACTAAGTTTAATGTTGATGCTAGCTTTAACATTCGCTCATGAAAGGGTTCAGGTGGTATCATTGCGAGGAATAACTGGGGGGATATCATTAGTGGTCATACTTGCTCCTTCTTTGCCACTAGTGCTCTATTGGCTGAAGCTTTGGTTCTGAGGGAAGCGTTGTCTCTTGCTCGAAATCTTAACCTCCAGAAAGTTGTCCTGGAATCGGATTGCTTGACACTCATCAGAGCGTGCAAGGGAGAGATAAAAAAGGGGAAATTAGCCACATAATCCAGGATATTATTAACATGCAACACGACTTTGAGACTTGTGGATTTACTTGGATTGGTCGATCGGGAAATTCAACTGCTCATATTCTTGCAGATCTATCGAGCAAGGGCGATCTTTGGGTTGATTGGCTCTGGAATCCACCTCAGGTATTGAGGAATTGCTTGATAAAGGACAAAGTTGGTGCTCAATCGAGGGTAGTCTGATGATCTCGTTGGTTCGATCTGGGTGGTTGTGTGCGGCTTTGGTGGATTGCTGCTGCTCGAGACTCGATATATGGCTTACCAACATCTTGTGCTGGGTTATCATGCTTCCAGGGTGGTCTCGACTATTCTATGCGGCTAGGTTACCGCTTTTGGGGGTGTTGTCCCTCTGCTTTTAGTTTTGGTTCGTGTAAAGGGTCGTCTAATTTTGCCCTATTGGCAGCTTTGCTTCCTTATTTTTCTTAGCCATTAGATTTGGTGCCAGTACTTGTTTGACTCTAGTTTCGGGTTGGCTGTGCGGTCGGGTCCTTGTTGGGCCGGTTTGTATTACTTTGGTTTAATTGGTTTGGGCCTTTGCCCAGTTTAATGAAACCTCTAACACTTTGACCAAAAAAAAAGATAATTAAATAAATGAACATATCCCATAAAAGTTATTATTAAAATTTTCTAATCTTTTTTAGTGTTGTTATTAGTATTGTTATTTTGATTGTAATCAACATTATTTCAAAACAATATTTTACAATCTTGATGATTAATATTGTCATTATCATTATGAACAATTGAACATCCACTTTATCTAAAAGGTATTCTCTTTATATAAAAGATGTATAGAAAAATTAGGCAATAATAAAAAAAACAACCCAACGCACAAATATTTTTCACAAAAACTATGTTGACTTTGAATTCCCTATTGCATCAAGAGACACGTAAGAGCAAGGCATGTCCTTTGTCAAGCTAAATAATAAAAATAATATTTTTCTTCCTTTATTTAAATTAAATGATTTAAGTGAATAAATAATAATTTGACTTTATTATTCTTTTAGGGGTAAAATAAATATCACAAAAACTATGTTGACTTTGAATTCCCTATTGCATCAAGAGACACGTAAGAGCAAGGCATATCCTCTGTCAAGCTAAATAATAAAAATAATATTTTTCTTCCTTTATTTAAATTAAATAATTTAAGTGAATAAATAATATTTTGACTTTATTATTCTTTTACGGGTAAAATAAATATTTTTAAAGTTAATATAAATTTTGTACATCAAATTATTTTTTAAAAACAGATATCGTAGGGTGCTATAAATTTCCTACGCATAATCGACTCTTGAACTCAAAAATAGCTTCAAAAGTCAAATCTTCTTAGAAGAGTTTTTTCAATGTTCTCCTAATAAAATAAATTTTGGTGGCGACTCCCTATGTTTTAAACATTAAGTTTTGTTCGTTTTAATGTGGTTGAGACATATAACGACTCCATTGGGGACATTTTTAGAGAGTCTTGATATAATTATATGTGCAAGTTTATTGTTAATTTTTATTTATTTTAACCCTTTTTTAATTTTTGCTTATTTATGCATATTATGAATATTCTTTATTGTATATATGATGCTTGGATTCAACCTTAGGTTAGCAAACCTTTGCATTTTTTGTTATTTTGCTTTGCATCTTGGGTAGTCTTAATTATTTTGCTCCTTTCACACACTACACTTACACCTTTGCAGACACTTATGAGTGAGACTTTGTATCCAGATCTGTGTGAAACCTAGGACGAGAGGAGATTGTTAGTAGTAGCCATTTTGGATCTAATTCTTGCCTGGCTATCACAAGAATCTCATCTCGAGTGTGCTTTTTCATGGTATTCCACACCTAGTAGTCATCTATCGTTTTGGGTAATATTATAAAAGAGACTTTAGCTCTAGAAACCAAAAGAAAGTGAGATTATAGAGCTGACCAAGATAGTTTTTCACAAGATCCATGACCTTAGATCATTAAGCTAGAAAACCTTCAATTCTAGGTACAACCAGCTTATGACACAAGGGGCATTTTTTACTCATTTTTTTGTTATTACAAATAGGTAGTTTTTTTTTATATATAAAAATCATCATATTTTTTTTAAAAAAGAAATTAGGATATTCATATAGTCTTAATGTGACATTTCTTTCCACGTGCATTGCATCTTTTCATTGCATCATCATGCATTTATACCCATTTTTTTAATAAAATGATTAAAAAAAAAGTCGCTCATTTTCATTTCATTTAGGTTTGCTAGATAATCATGGGAATTCAAAGTTTGATTGTGAGTATTTCAGTAAGGTAATATGGGATCAAATCGTGAGGCAACCTAAACCATGATGAAAAAGCTCATACATCCTATAAGAAAGAAGCCTGACTTGGAGAGCCTAAAGGAGTGCGCAAAGTTGTTGACAAATATTCAACGTATGGCCTTTGATAGAAAGCCTGGGAAGATTTTTATGTTGCTACAAGTAGATGCCTAAACAGAGGCTATTTCTGCATTAGCCCAATTCTATGATCCTTCCTTGAGATATTTTCATTTTTGAGACTTCCAAATGGCCCCTACTATGGAGGAAAATGCACAAATCCTAGGGTACTCATTTGAGAATATCAAGCCCTACCAATACTTGAGCCGTTATTATAACCATAAAGTGGTTGCTGCAATTTTGAGAGTTGAAGAAAAAGAGTTGGAAAGCGAGGAGAAAAATCGTAAAGGCTTTCAAGGGATTTCCACAAAAGTACTTGGAAAAAAGAACGTAACATTTGGCAAAAATTAAAAAATGGACATGCTTCATAGATGTGTTGGCTCTTACTATTCATGGGATTATCATGTTTCCACATATTGAGGAGTATGTAGATTTTGCGGTGGTTGATGTCTTCTTGACTTTCAAGGATAAGAAAGAGAGCCCTATACCAGCCCTCCTTATTGACACTTATTGTACCTTCACTCATTGTTATGAAAATAAAGGAAGAAAGATGTTATGTTGCTTTGCCTACACTTTATGTTTGGCACATTACTTGTATGTTTGTTAATAAATGCTAAGTGTCGTGTCCTAACCAAGATTTCAAGATGGGTGATGTGAAGATTAAGAATGACCAAGAATGGGCTCAAAGTAGAACTTATGGTGCGATTGGTTACGAGAAGAAAGTGAGAAAAGAGAAAGAGGTGAGAAGAGAGAAAAAGGTAAGAAATAGAGTAGATTTGAGGTATTGTTTGAGATAAGAGAAATAAAAGAAAAAGAAGTGTGTATAATTTTTGAAAGGACAAAAATATCCTTGAATCTAAAAAAGTTAGCAAAAATAATTAAGTCTATTTAATTGTTTAAAGGGGGTATAACTGAAAAAGCACCAAATATGCAAGTCCCCAAGCCATTTCTTCGCATTACAGAAGAGAAAGGATTTTCGTGTGGGTCCTATGCTTTTTTGATCTCTTGCTGCTATTTCTTCGCAAACCAAACGTCCTTGATTTGACACTTCTTCCCTCAATCTCTCGTACCTCGTTCTTTCTTTGGCACTTCACCGAAAACAATCAGACGCTTAATGAATATGAGAGTATAGTTCGTTGTACTCATGGTGGCAAAAGAAACATAAGGTGATTTATCAGTGTGGGAGTTTTTCTCCTCACTTTCCAACTCTTACACTGTGTTTGTTTTTGGGGATTTAGTGACGAGAGAAATGCGAACAAGAGAGAGAAAGAGCAGAGAAACGACGAACTTATGCAGTTTGGTTTGCCAGAGAAGTAGCGAAGAGTGAAAGGTATCGCTAGGGCCCACGTACTTTTTCTTTCTAGAAATGCAAACGAAAGTGGCTTTGCTTTTCCTTTTCCATATTTGCCCTTCCCAAGGCAGCTTCATCGCAGCTCATCCCCACTTCTTCATCTCAGTGGTGGCTCAAGAAATGTAACACCCATACCTCAATATAGATTGAAAGTACGACAAATTACATTAAAGCACAGGAATTACTAATAATTTACAAACTTGATTACAGTAATCCAAGTCATAAATTAAACTCAAATCATTAATCTAATAAATAGATTACAACTTATACAGTACTCGGAATATAAAATTTCATTACACTATAAAATTGGTCTATAAGTCCCAAGCTTGGAGCTTCGCCTCATCATCTTCGGGACCTGTTTATCTGAAAAACAAATAAAAGGAACGAGGTGAGATTATAAATCTCAGTGAGCCCTTCACAGACTCCTCACCACTCTCTCGTCGAATCATGTTAATGTGATAAGACTAACTGAGGCTTTATACATCTACACATACTCATCCGATACCTTACGGACTTGGTTGAGAACTTATTAGACATCCTAAGCGAAAACGCCCTAGAATGTGCTAACCTGAACTTACAACTTAGTATATTCAAAGTTAGGATAATCCTAAGACCAATATACCACTTAAAGGCTTGTGAGTAACTAGATACAAAATTGTATAGCAAACACACATTAACTCTATAAACATTCATTCTCTAACTGATACATAACATGGCTAAACTTGGTGCATTATAAATACAACCTTCTTATCTAAAAACATATTGTTTTTACTTACTCTATACTTAGAGCATCTTTGCTTTTCTCTTATGTAATTGGATTTGGTCATAAACTTTATTCTATAGACTCCAATCAATATAGCTTGCTGGCTTTCTTAAGTGAACTTATCACAACTCTTTCTACTTCTAGGCATCATTACTATTAAGTAATTTAGCATCTAAGGATTTTCAATCCATAATAACCTTTACTTATCTAAGCTAATTCCAAAGATATATATATATACAAGGAATTCATTAACATTCATAGACTTGAACATTATTAAGTTCATAGTCAGCTTTGCTTTGCTATTACACGCGTTCTAGCTATTCCCACCGGTTGAATCGATATTCAACAGGGAATCTTCGTTACTGGGTTTTGTCAAAGCTTTGGTCCCGAGACCCCGAATAACGTCTATGATATGGTGGTCAGACGTCTTAACCATCCAAGTGGTGTCCAACGAGGCTAACCATACTGTGCTTCTCCTTTAAATAGAGGAGTCTTGCCATGGACTTTAGCTTGTGCTTATGCTTTTATGCATGTTTATAGAAATGCAACTTAGCTAACTAGGATTTATTAACATGATCCTCATTTAACTATTCAAGGAAATTTATAATCATTTCAATGAATCTAGCTTAACATTAACAACATTCATTTCTAGCTAACTACTCACTTAGAGGTTAAAACATGCTACACTCATAATAAGACTCATTCCAAATCATGAATATCTACTTCAAACATTCTTCTAATTAGATACTTTCCTAAGGTCCTTGAATTGACCTCATTGTCTTACACTTGGGGCTCATTGACAAGTCGCACAACTGACCAAATTAATGGAAGAAACATACATTATCCACATCCCTTGAAACTCTATGGAGTTTACAAGAGAGCAAACATCAAACATACATTCAAGTGTGGGGGGTTGGGGGCAGCCATCCAACCTCTTGCGGTCAAACCCACTATCAAATCTCAATAATAATAATAATAATAGACTCTACTTCATATGGATACTCAAAATCCATAACTTGAACCTAGGGTTCACATAATACTCAAGAAAAATAAATTCCTATGTGTGGGACTTATGAGTGCCCATCACCTAAGGGTTAAAGAACTCACCTCCATTCTTCAAAACCTTGAGCTAGAAAGGTTGAACTTTTCCCTCCTTGCTCTTCTTCAAGATTTTCCCCTTTTGCTCAACTTAGGGTTCTTCAGATACTTTTCAAATCTTGAGCTACAACCTTCAATCTTCTTTCTCAATCCAAGAACTTGAACCATTCTTGATGGAGCTTGGTCTTCTTCCCCCTCTTCTTCTCCAATTCGTGCCTCTTCTTCTTCCTCTTGGTTAGGGTTTCCCAAATCCTCCATTGGAGCTCAAACTCACTCTCTAACTTTCATTCAAGTAAGAGATTAAAGAAATCCAAAATGAATCTCTCCAATCATTCTCAAACCATGAAACCCTAGCTCACTTTCCCCTTTTCTCTCTTCCATTTTCCTTCTTTTCTTCCCATTTTTCCTCATTTTCGCGTTTCAGCTCGTTCTGCAGCCTTTTTAAGCAATTTTAAACCTATGAATCCATTCACTACTTAGTGTGAATCGATTCACACAGTCATAAATGTGCCTGCTCGAATTTAGATGAGTGAATCGATTCTCAGGCTCTCCAATTCGACTCCCAGAGGCTTTTTCTTGCCTGAATCGATTCATAGAGTGTATGAATCGATTCACACAGTATAAAAATCAAGGAAACTCACTTCTAACACCAATTTAACACTTCCAATCATCTTAGGATTAAATCCAACTTATTTCTTAACTCAAAATCAACAACTTACCCATTAAAACTTTGTATAATCATATTCACTCAATTTGAAACCAAATTAAGCTTAAATACAATCACACAACTCCTCATACTTATTCTCAAATTAAGCTTAGGGAATTTGGGGCATTACAAGAGAAGACTAAATATTGCTATCGGAGACATCAGAGACTAGGTTGAAGCATTCCTTCACCACCGGGGGGTTTCGAGCAAAGCCGCTGAGTGAGAGAAATATTGAAGCTTTTGGATATACCATGGGGGAGTGACTATAGATGGTGGGAGTGGCTAGGGGAGGGAGAGATGCTTCAAAAACTTCTGCGGGACAACAATGTGGTCCCTGAAATATAGCCCAGTGGTTTGGGTTGGGACACCGAAGGAGTATTAAACAGGAAGTGCAAGGTTCGAATCCTACCGCTAGCAAAAATTCTCTCTAACAAAAGATAACCACTAACATTTTGTCTATAAAAAAAAAAAAAATGTGGCCGTCGGACTTGTGGGTACTGGGTAATGGCTAACGTTGTGGTGGGTGTTCAAAGTTTCATATATTATGTGTCATACATTTGTGCCAAAACAAATACGTGTCAAATAAATTGCTATGAGTGAGTAATGGCTAATGCTAATGACGAGGTGGTGGGGGTTGAATTAAATTAAATTAAATTGATTAATTTAATTTAATTAAATGATTAAATAATACTCACGTTTTGCTTTTTAAAATCAAATAAATTACTACCTCCGGTCCTATATATAAGAAACATAGGATAAAATCACAAAGACCAAAGAGGTATATTGGAATGAGTAAATCTCAATTAATAATAAAATATTTTTAATTTTTTTTTAAATTACCCCTTGTGATAAATGAGAGAGAAAGAGAGATAATTAATGGAAAGTTGGCAAATATTATAAATTGGTCTCATAGTAAATAAGGGCAAATATGAAAAAGTGCAATTAATATGATTGAAAATGAGGGTTTATTTCTTATATTTAGGATCAAGAAAAGACCTCATTTGTTTTTTTATGAATAGGACCCGAGGTAGTATTAACTAAATCAAATAAAAAATAATTAAATTAAATCAATGGAAGTCGGTGATTTTTTTTAATATAGGGGCTTTTTTGACCTTTCATAAAATCATTCTATTTCTCTCTTTTCCATTTCTCTTATCTTTCTTTTATACCAAACAATACCTTAAATCTATCATATTTTTCACTTATTTCTCTCTTTTCACACTTTTTCTCACCAATTTCTCTTTTCATAACTTATTTTTAGAACCAAACACAGCATTAATGGCTTTAGGTTAAGAACAATAGATGAAACACTGCTATCAGGACTAGGAAGAGACAAAGAAACGGTCATAGGCAAAGGAACATCAGGATAATCAGAACAAATAATAGTGTATGCATGTGAAGCTCTAAAAATTTAGCATCCATAGACTCTACAATTCTTGTACCCCAGCTTGGACTACAGAACATATATCCATTAGCGCAATTCCGATATCCAATGAAAAAAAAATGGTTTTGAGGCCAGCCTTTTTCTGTAAGGCTCCGTTTGGGAGTTTAGGAGGAGAGGAGAAGAGAGGGTTTGGGAAAAAAGAAGGAAGAAAAGAAATAAGAAGGAAGAATAGTCTCTCACTTTAAAGGAGGGGTTTATTTTTCTTCATAATAATAAAACCCCCTAATATGGGGAACTCAAAAAATGTATTGGAGGAGGGTTTTGGAGGGCTTTGGAGGGTTTAAAAAAATTCTTCAAATCCCTTCCATCTTTTTATATTACTCTCAAAATTAAAAATATATTAGTCATAAACATTCTTTTTTCTTTCTCTATTAAACAGTCTCAAATAAGATAGAGAATTTCTCTCTCTTTCACTCTCCTCCCCTCACCCCAAAGCTTTCCCTTTCCCTCCCCTCCTACCTCCCAAATGGAGCCTAGAGGGTCTATTTGGTTGAGGGTTTTGGAGGGAAGGGGATGAGAGGGATTATTTTAAATTATATTTTTTTGGTTCAATTTTTTTAAGGGGAGAGGAAGGGAGGGGAGCAAAATCCCTCATAACCTAATTTTGGCTTCCCTCCCAAAATGGGGGGTTTTGGAGGGGATGGGAGGGGAGATTAAATAATTTAAAATAAAATTATTTAAATATCTTTATATATAATATAATATAAAAGACTATAAAAATATACAAGTAAATTAATCCCTCCTCCATTAAAATCTATCTCCTCCCCTCCTTAACCAAACCTGTAAAGTCTCCCCTCCTCTCCCCTCTCCTTCTCTCAATCAAACACAAAATCAAATTGAATCCCTCCCGTCGCTTTCTCTTCCCTCTCCTCCCCTCCATTAAAATATCTCTCCTCCCCTTCTATTTCCTTGTTTGAACCAAACAAACCCTAAGGCATCATAAACTTTAGCTTCAGTTGGACATCCTCAAACTCGGAAATGGTTCAGAGTTCGAAATTTGTTTTCAGGACGGATTTACTTGAAATCTGTTAAGAATGTAAAGGCATGTTTTCAATGCCTCACCCAGTAGAAATTCTAGCAAATTACATCTATCATCATGCTCCTGATCATATACTTGAATGTGCAGTTATGCCTTTCGGCCGAACCATTTTGTTCAAAACTACTGAGCATGGGGTATTGTTGAATAATACCACAATCTTGCAAGTATTTAGCAAATGGTTCCATATGTAGCCTCGTGAAATCATAGTTACCATGACACGCTCTACCAGAATCAAACCTTATAATTTTGATCACTTTTCCCAAATATTTTTCCATTTCAATTTAAAATTTTAAACTTTTTAGCGCTTTTGATTTTTCGTACTAAGTGTATAATATATTTTTAAATAAATAAAAACGTAAATAATTTTATAACTAAAAATCATATATTAAAATATTGGATAGATAAGAGAAATCAAAAGTTAAATTGAATCTATTAGGGTGATCCAGAGCTATTCAAACTCTATTTTCTTCATGAAACAAGATTAAGGCTAAAATACGTAATGCAGTGCAAAGTTGACTTTATAAAGCCCTTTTAATTATTATTATTATTATTTCCTTTAATCATTTTATTTCTTAGGATTCTAAATTAATATTTCGTAAGATGCTTTCCTTTTATTTACTAGGATTATTTCCTTTTAATCCTTTTATTTCTTAGGATTTATTTCCTATTAATCTTTTAATTCTTAGGATTCTATCTTTTATTTTTTAGGATTTGTTCTTTATTTATTAGGATTTGTTTTTTATATTTTTTTTCTTATATATTTGTACCGACTACCTCTATTAGGGAGTTTAAATTGAATTTGAATTATACAAAAAGGAGATTTTTCTCAGTTTTGTTTGTTAACCTCTTGGGTATTCGTTTGAATCAACGAGTTGTTATCGTCAACCTCTCGGGTATTCTTAGACTAAACGAGTTGTTGAATCATTTACTTTGTCTCATCACGTACGCTGCATCAATACGCTTTTTAGTGCCTCTTTGGTTTGCCATTGAAGGCTCCAAAATGTCCGTTGCTAACTGAGAATGAAATTTACATCTTGTTTGGAGACTCCTAAACGGCCATTGGTAAAAATGAATTGAAGTCCAAACTGCAGTTGAACTGGAAGGACCACTATTGTTGTTTTTCAATTGGACGTTTATCGCTGGCAATAAATCTAAACTTGCACTCCCCAATTTGCCCATGTGAATTTTAATTATTTGGTTCTGGACTTCCAGCAGTAACTGCATGAATGACATTGAGTGTTTTGATTAACCCATTTTCAATTTCATTACTTTTCTTTTTCTAGACTTTTCTACATGATTTAATTATTATTTTATTTCTTTTTCTGGACTTTACTCCCCATTATTTTAAAAAAAATCATTTTTTTCTCCATGCATATCCGTTGGATATTCAACTGTGAGATAGTCTCACATCGCCTAATAACAAATAAAATAAAGAATATATAAGATTACAACCATAAAAATAAAATATAAATATAAATATAAAAAATCCAACAATATCCTATATATATTTTTGAACAAATTAATATGTAGCCTATGTATACAATTATATATTTACAATAAATAATTAAATACGTAACAACAATAATAGAATATCATATCTAACTCAAGGGATTAGCCTTTATAATTTCGTACAAAAGATATCCAATTCATAATGTGGAGTTTTTTGGACGTGGAGCTTTTTGTAGTTAATAGTGGAATTATATTTTTCTTTTTGAACCCCAAAATCTTGATGTTTGTAATATTAATACTACATTATTAAACTCATATCTTTTTTGGTAATTACACATTTAAAAGTAATTTTGATTAATATCATCCAAACAAATTTTATTGTGTTAAACGTACGTTTGTAAAAAAAAGTATACAAACAAAAATCACGTTATGGTAAACCCATTTTTAACCAAACATCTATTTGTAAAATTAAATCAAACGTTCTTTTGCAAACTTTAATTCAAACGAGCCCTTAGTCGTTATCTTTCACTCAAAACTTATTTTTGTCCTTTCTTTTTAAAAATATTCATTTTCGTCATTTATCTCTCAAATGTTACACAAAATAGTCTTTTCTGTCAATCTCGTTAAATCTAACAATAAATGAATTCACTTTGGTCCGTTATCTTATTTTCGTAATTCGTTTTAGTTCTTTATCTTTTAAATGACAAATGACCAAATTGAATTATGAAAATAAAATAAAAGATAAAACTAAATTATCAAAATAAGACAAGACCAAAATTGATTCTGAAAATATAGGTGGATGCTGCATTTTTAACGGAGTTGATGGAATTGATTATTTTATGTAACGTTTAAAAAATAAAACACCAAAATAAACATTTTAAAAAATAAAAGACCAAAATAAATTTTGAATAAACGATAAAGAATCAAAAGTCTATTTTAGCCCAAGATTAATTTTGAATTTAAATGGTCTCAACCTGAGTGTGCTCACTACAAGAAAACGCGGCGTTACCGATAGCTGTCGGTAACGTAGATTTGCCGACACCCACAAGTCTGTCGGTAAAATGGGCGCCACAAACAATTACTGACGTATTTTTTGTAGTCGTTTGAATTACCGACGGGTCTAACTCGTCGGTGAAAGGCCGTAGGTAATTTTCGACGAACACGACCGTCTGTAATGGAAGATGGTGATTACTGACGGGTAAGACCATCAGTATTGTTATTTTTTTTTATAGTTTTTAATGAATTAATTAATTTAATTATTTATTTATTTATTTATTTAATGATTGAAAATACAACCTAATTAATTTAAAATATATCCTAATCCTAATTAATTAAAAATACAACCTAATTAATTTAAAATATACCCCAATTAATTAATTTAAAATATATCCTAATTAATTAAAAATACAACCTAAATTTCAACTAAACTACGGTCACAAATCATATAGTCTCTAATCATAATTACAATCCCTAATCATACAAAATTTCAACTAAACTACGGTCCCTAATCATACAAAATTTCAATTAAACTAAGGTTCCTAATCATACTAAATTACTCGCACGATAAAAACTCATAACGAACCAACCTTGCTCGCAGAGTAGTGGTAGAGACACGGGCGGTGGTGGCAGCTGTGGTGGCGCGGCGGAGTGATGGAGGTAGCGGTCTCAGAGGTCGGTTTCACAACGATTACTCAAGTATTCTCCAGCAACTAATAAGTCAAATTCATATAACATTTTTGAGAACTAAATCCTTCAAACACAATCTAAGGTTCGTAAATAAGATTGAATTTCCTATATCTTTGGATCAAATCATGAGACACAAGAACAAATTTGATAATAGTTATAGATCACAAAATGCAAATCATTCATAGAAATTGAATGAAAAAACCATTAAACCAAATGCTATAGATCACATCTAAAATTGCCCAATCAACAACTGCAATGACAAATTTTATTTTCTATCAGACAAAAACCTAAACAGTTCGGGAACTAGGTCCAACAGTAACAGAAGGAGGAAATTTTTGTGCATATTCCTCATAAATGAATAAATCAAATTTTGCCTAAATTGATGAAAAATAACTACCATACATATATAAGGGAATATCAAAATTCATCCAAGAAGCAAAGGGCAATTATCATTAATTATAATCTAAGAAACAGTAAACAGCAGAGAAAAAGCATAACCAAACCCCAACTGAAAACTGAGAATAAGATGAAAACACAGCACTTGTAATCAAAGCACAATTTTTGTCAAATGGGGCTTCAATTAATCGATACCCATTTACTCCAAAGGACCAGATTAAGTTCAAAATCATACAGAATCAAGTGCAAAGAACAAAGAGTCTAAAAAGAAGAAAAAAAAATTGCAGGACAAGGTTGAAAGCTTCAGGATTTATCAGAGTGAACTTACTAAAGGAAATTGCAAGAACTCAGCACAGTGGCAGTGCCTAACAGTGACAATGGCGGTGTATGGCCAGAGAAAGCAAGGTGGCTGATGCGTGGCGGGCGACAGTACTACAGTGGTGCGAAACGGCTGGTGGTTGGTCGTGGTGGTGGCTGGCTGGCTGGTTGCGGTGCGAGACGACAGTGGCAGTGGTGGTGCCCGGTGGCTAGTGGTCACGCCTGACAAAAGGGAGTGGGGGTGGTGGTGGCCGCGATAGACAAAGGGAGCGGGCGGTGGTTGTGGTGGTGCACGGTGGCTGGAGGTCGCACCGGACAAAAGGGAGTATGGGTGGTGGTTGCCGCGATGGACAGTGGGAGTGGCGGTGGTGTGGTGGCCGGAGTTCCACAGAGAGAGAGAGAGAGAGGCCGATGAGAGAGACAGAAAATGAGTGAAGTGAGGGGGAGAAGGTTGCTGTTTGATTTATATCGCAGCTTACCGACGACCTTTCTTCCGTTACCGACGGCTAAAGCCTGTCGTAAACCCAACGGTCACATGCGGCATTTTCGACAGATAAGTTTTCAATTACCAAAGGCTCGTTTTAGAATAATGACAGCCTTCCATATCGACGGGCACTGCCGTTGAAAATTATAGGTGATTACCGACGGGCATGGCCGTCGGTATTTGAAAACTTGCAGGGAATCAAAAGGGAGGAACATACCGACGGCTTTAACTGTCGGTAAGTTTAAGCGGATGACAGCCTATGTTTACCGACGGGCGAGGCTGTCGAAAACTGCGACCTTCGGTTGACCGTCGGTAAATGGCCATCGGTAAGGCTGGTTTTTCTTGTAGTGGCTAGGAATCAATAAATGCATGCAACACTTCTAATCTTTTTGGCATGGCATCTATTAGGGGTGGACAACGACCCGCTTCCGACCCAAAAACCGAGCTACATGGTAACAGATTCAAAAAAGCGGGCGGGTTGTGGCTGTTCACGGGTCATCGATCGACTGAGACTGGTTAGAAACGGATGTATACGGACTGGTTCGGGTGTCTAAAAATTATCCATCGGGGACTGAACCCAATCTAGTTGTGATGTGAGATAGGTTTAGCTATCAAATCTAGGATGTGACCTTCCTCTAGCTATTGTTGTGTTGCACTGCAGCTTGTACACTTACTTACACAAGGCCATGCTTTATTGGTTTTGCAGTTGCTTTATGCTCTGGAAACATAATGTCTTGGACCTCTCAAGTCTAATTAATATTTCTTACCTTCTCGAGAAATCACAGTACCCTTTTAAATTTGATTTGTTGCAAGCTTTACCGACTTGTTTAAATAGTAGTATGCTAACCCGTGCCATGCACGGGTGTGTGGATCTTGGAAAACATTTACATAAATTTTGAAAAAATATAATATTTGTGATGTTGGGACAGATACACACACACAAATATATCATTATATTATATCTAACTGATTAATTTTGAAATTTATACAAAGATAAACAATGGATATACAGATAACATTCGGTTATATAAGATATAATATATATATATATATATATATATATATATGAAAAATATATATCATTTTTTAATATATAAATGATATTCCTTAAGTTACGCCCACCTGTGTTATAGTTGGTGTAAGTTAGCAACTGATAAATAAAAATTTGTTAAATATACTTTAAGGTGTAACTTGCTAAGTTAGAACGACTAACAAATGGGTGGATGTAAGTTAACAAATCATATAGGCATTTGATAACTCATACTCATCTATTTTTTAGTATCTTTATTTTAAATTCATTATAACTAAAAATTTGTTACGGGTTACTTAAAGTGTAACTCTGACCCTTACACCAAATCAATAAAAGGGTTGGTGTATGTTATCAAATCGTTATATACATATATATTTTGAAACTATAAATATTTAAATGTATAAATTTTAAATATTAAATATTAAATAATAAATGGATGATGGAGACCCATCCATAATCAATAATAATTACATATAAAATTTATATATTTATATGTTTAAAAATATCGTATCATAAAATAAATATATTATAATTATCCTTACTCATCATCATTGTTAATTTTAATTATTTTTAGTCCCAAGGTATTTATAAAGATTTATTTATAGATTTGTTTTTGAAATAAAAAGATTTATTTCTAGATTTGTTTTTGATGTAATTTATCACTATTTAATTTAATATCCATTATTTAATATATTTCCCTACACATTAATCCAACACATCCCTCGCAGTACCAGTCCTAGGGTTTGAGAAGAGGAACGAAGGCGAACAGAAGGAGGCAGAGTGCGGAGGTACGAAGCGGCGGATTGGAGTAGAGGTTTATCGCCACTGCGATTTCTCGGGTAAGACATTATCATCTTTTACAACATCGATGAAATTGAACTCGAATCGATATATTGATCCATGTATCTTCTAATTATTAAAAGAATCTAATAATGTGTTTCAATAAACACTGAGAGTTTGCTTTCCTGTGTTTACACAACAATAATCATGTTAATTGGGATTATATACTATGATTAGCACCAAATATAGAGTTAATCTTCCAAATACATCACGGTTATGAACATGTGATTGAACACTGATTTCGGACTGTCAAGAATAATGCATTTATAAAAATTGATTAAGGCTTTACTGTTATTATGCAGTATATAGACAGGGGTCAGATTTGTGAGGTGTTTTTTAAGTTTGTCTTCTCCTATTTTTCTCTGTACATGGTTTCAATCATGTTGTACTTTCTTTTTTTGTAAAAAGTACTTAGCATTAGGAGATTTTTCTTTTATCTATTGTAATTCATGGTATCAGTCATTATCAGAATCCATAAAGAAATTATAAAGTATGCTAACTTGTATATAACTATTAAAGTCAATTGTTTAATTCTATGTCAGGAATCCTAAGCAGTAATCATGGGAGAAAACCATTTCATGGTTGTCACTGGAGATGATCAGCATGACACCATTGTAAGTAATTTAAATAGTAACACATTAAATAGAAAGTATATTGTATTATCTATTATTTTGATGCATTAATTTTGATGATTTCCTATGTTTCTATATGGAACTACTAATGTAGTGAGTAATCTGTTGTATGTATTAATAATGTTTATGGTGTAAGCCTCACACACACACACAAACATTATATTATGTTATTTCTTGGTTAATAAGCATGAGGTTCACAGTTTACTCATACTAATGTGGTATATATTAAGTTGATAATAAATTTTCTGTAGAGACTGCCTGAAAGGTTCACAAACAGAATAGGACGATTCCTAAGAAGTCCTTTGCGTCTGCGAACACATGATTACATTGAGTGGGCAGTGCATTTTGAGAGAGTTGATGGGAGTATTTTGTTTATTATGGGCTGGAGAGAGTTTGCAGACAGATACAGGATCAGAAATGACTATGCAGTTTACTTTGAATACGGTGGTACTTCTCTATTCAACGTAGCAATATATGACTTTTCGGGTATAGAGAATCCATAGCCTAACTTTCCACTTGGAAGGGTTCCTACAAAGTTCTTTAAGTTTATTACAACTCCTGAAAGTCTATGTGAACTTGTAAGTTTTTAATTATTTGTTATCGAAAGCAATTCATAATTTATATGTAACAAAAAAAATAGTTGTTTGTACGTGTTTTTATAGCGATAAAAATTACAGGTTTGGCAAACTTATTACTACTGTTTTTTTGATTCTACGGAAATTACCTAAACCATTCAGAGAATACTTTCACCCAAGATTGGAAAATCCTCTTTTTATAATACCTGGAGATGGAACTAAATGGAAAGTTGATTGGAGGATTTATGAGGGGGGAAATACAAGTATATCGAGGATGGAGAAAGGTGACTACTCATCTATCAATAGGAATCACTGACTTTTGTTTCTTTTGTTATAAGGGAGATGCTAGTATGTCTATTACAGTATGCAAGGAGAGTAAGGGACAAATTACTAACTCGTTCTATAGGATGGTTGGGGGTAATAACCTTATTATTGATTTAGTTGAGGAAACACTATGGACTTCAGATGTTACAAAACACACAATCTCAGGTTCAAAACCGCTGGTGAGTTAGATATGTTACTATATATACTGGAATATTTTTAAGATGTCCAATCTGACTACAAAAAACTGTTTGGCTTTTGTAGTTCATCCCAGCTGTTGTTCTCAAAACACTTTTCACACTACAAGAAATAGCGGGATTACCGACGGCCAAAAGCCGTCGGTAATCCACAAATACTGTCGGTAATAAAAAAATTTCGACGGATTACCGACGGCCTAATGTCCGTCGGTAAACTGCGCGTCGCAAATACGTACCGACGGCTTTAACCCGTCGGTAAATTTTCGACGGTTTTCTCCGACGGTTTTAACCCGTCGATAATTCCGATGACATTTCCGACGGCTTTAACCCGTCGGTAAGTTTCCGACGGTTTTTCCGACAGTTTTAACCCGTCGGTAATTTCGATGACATTTCCGACGGCCAGGACCGTCGGTAAATTCGAACTTTAATTTTTTTTTGAAAATTGTTTAAATTTTTATTAAAAATTTATTTACTTTTTTAAATTATTTAATTTTAATTTCTGTAATCAATTTAATTTATTTATCCATTTAATTAACGATTACTAGTTATCTCATTTAATAATTAATTTCTTCCTGTATTTAAAAATGTAATGCGATAACATAACTATAAAACAAATTAAAAAAAAGAAACGTAACAAATAAATAAATAAATTCGACGAACAAAACAGTAATAAAAAATATCCGAAAATATAAAAAAATAAAAATTATTTACTTTTTTAAATTATTTAATTTTAATTTCTGTAATCAATTTAATTTATTTATCCATTTAATTAACGATTACTAGTTATCACATTTAATAATTAATTTCTTCCTGTATTTAAAAATGTAATGCGATAACATAACTATAAAACAAATTAAAAAGAAACGTAACAAATAAATAAAAAATTCGATTTAACAAAACAAGAATAAAAAATATCCGAAAATATAAAAATATCGATACAAACATAACTAATAGTCACGATAATCATGATCATGATCACTATCTACATCATCGACATGATCACCAAGATTATGAGGCGAGGCGGAGGCGGTGGAGGAGGAGGCTGGCGAGCTAGCAAATCGTACAGATCCTCCTCTCGGTGCAGCACCTGAGCCAGCATGGCAGCCGTCCGGCGGGCCTCCTCCTGCTGGATGGCCGTGCTTCGCTGCTGCTCGGCCGCCAATCGCTGCTGCTCGGCCATGGCCCGCTTCAACTCTGCTATCTCCCGCTCATCCGCGGCAAAGACGATCGGCCGACGACTCTCCACAGAGAGGCGTGGGCCCTTTCTTGTAGTTCTTTGGCAAGGTCGCCAAAGACCGTATAGGCGACCCTTCTTCTTGCCGCCAACAACATTCGCCCAAACCATCGGCCGACGCAAATTGGATCCTTCCGGGCTCGAGGCGGGAACATGAGGATGTCCGAGATCTAACCTGAGACATCCTCGCCTCAAACTCCTCTGTCAAACATAAACAAATTAGTCAATTTTTATTGTAATAAAACAATATAAACATTGTTAAAAACTATTCATTATGTTTTATAATTACACTGGTCCACCTCGACCGCTCATCGACAAATTCACCTGCATTCTCTCCTAATATGAGTTGCACGATGGAGCTCGTGCAATCGAACCTCCTTGCAAATCGTGAGACTGTAATTATTTAATAAAAAAAGCTTAACTAAATAATAATAATAATAATAATAATAATAATAATAATAATAATAATAATATAAAAAATACAAGTCAAGCTGCGTCTACCGACCGACCGAACCTCCAAAGATGCAAGCTCCCACCCTTTTCAGAGGCTCTATTCTTCTTCGCCTTCTCGCTTACCGCCTTGAACTCAGGGGAGTTCCAGTGCGCTTGTAGCTGCTGCCAGATCTCATCTCCTATCCAAGTGGGCTGCCCATTGAGGCGGGCATCTCTAAGCATATCAGATAGGCGGTGGGAAGCCTTCATATGGAAGTTCTTCTTGATCTGCTCCTCCTGCTCTTCCTTCCAAGAAACCCTCTCCTGTATGAATATAATACGTTATTAAAAATAATTGAGATTCATGAAATAAAAAAATAATACGCAACAAAATAATCTGATAAACAACTTACTCTGAAAGAATTGAACATGTGCCTCCGCTCAGCCACCGTCAGCGTCCCCCAGGTGGGCCAATAGGCGTGGTAATTTTGCTCAATTACTTCCGTGATAGCCTTCGCAGCTGGCTTTGACGGAAGGAACCTAAACAATAACAACATACCAAACAAGTTAAAAATATATAGGTTAAACTGTAATTTTCGTCCCTTATCCTTTTTTTTTAGTTTTCATTTAAGTCCATTAAGTTATAAAAATTACTTCAATTTCGTCCTTTCTTTTTAAATTTTTTTTTGTCTTAGACGAAATACCATCTTACACGTGGCAGTTTGTTTTATTTTATTTTATTTTTCTGCCACGTGTCAGATGGTGATTCGTCTAAGAAAATATGAATAAATAAACAGAAAAGACGAAATTGATGTGATTTTTGAAGTTTAAGGGACTTAAATGAAAACTAAAAAAAGATAAGGGACGAAATTGAAAACTAAAAAAAAGATAAGGGGCAAAAATGTGTATTCAACCTACATACTCACCCTCTACCAGCTGGCCTGATACCCACTCGGCCATCATGCAGCATCTGAATATCATCAACGACCTCCTGCTCATCCTGCCATCGCCAACCTCCTCGTCCCGCTTGAACCCCGGCCTGATCAGGTGCCTGGCCCACACTATACTCTGATCGGACACATGAGTGTCGCACCGTCTCAAACACAAAATGAGAGGAAGAAGCGGCAAGTGTCCGCTGGAACCCTGGGTGGGCATCATGTAAATGGGTGTCGATGCGAAGGTCTGCATCTTTGTGTAGGTGCCCAATGTGACGAGGCTGCGTAGGGGGCGAACTCGGCTGGAGCCTTGTGTAGGCGTAGATGTATGCGGCCATTTGTGTGGATGACAACATCGCATAGCCGGCATCATCAATCCTAATAATGTTTGGCCTCCGACGACGAGGGGTCGACAAATGATGCCCTTCCTTCCGTTGACCACTACTGGGTGGTCGGGGGGGTCGGAGCCTGAACCTCCTGATGCCATATATGTCTATAGAGCAATTCAATAATAACAGTCATGAAATATTATATTTAAACATAACAATATTAAAAATGAATTCCAAAAAATAAACAAGTTATATGAAAATAACTGACAAAATAAAATATGTTGTTAGACATTAAATTCTCTAATTGTAAAAAGTTAAACAAATTTATTCTGCCCATTCTGCCCACTCTGCTTCGACATCGTCTTCAGATCTTGATGGTTCTGCCACTTCTTCATTTAATTCCTCATCTCCATTTACATCTTCATATGTGATTGGATCGTCACGTAGTCGAGAAATGGGTTCAACTTCGTTTACTACGTTGACATGAGACATCTCATCCACTTGATAAGCCACTTCTTCCTGTGGATCATCTGCTTCAATGCGACCCCTTGGTTTTGTCTTTATTGCAACACACCAACCTTGTTTGTCCCTTCGAGTTGACGGATAAGGGACATAATACACCTGTCTTACATGTTGTGCTATGATAAACGGATCAAACATTTGGTATCTTCTGCTCATGCATATGTCAACAGTATTATATTTGCGATCCATTCTTGTGCCTCTACTTGACGGATCAAACCAATTACAATAAAATATCACTATTCTTTTAGTATAGTCTAAAGTATTGTACGCCAGCTCATATATATGTTGAATCACGCCGTAGAAGTCGTCTTCACCTCCCTCTGTGGCACCTTTTACATAAACTCCGCTGTTAACTATTTTTTTCCCCTCTGTTTTTGACTGAGTTTGAAATTTGTAACCGTTTACGAAATACGTGTGCCATTCTTTTACACGTGATTTAGGACCATGAGATAAATTTCTCAAGTGTTCGATTATGGGCGATTCTGACTCGCTATACACCTGCGTATACACATGCACAAGTGATTTAGGGTTCCTTTTTGCAAACAATCTTTTGTATTTTCAAACAACAAATAGTTGAAATAGGACTAAAAATACATACCTGGCTCCTAAACCACGTTGGGAAATATTCATGAATATAGGCATAAGAGTCTTGTTCGCTTGTGGGCTTAGTTAACAAGAATGCCCTGAACAAGTCATTATCAAACAAATGATCATGAATAGGTGTGGACTAAATAAATTGAAAGTGGTCAAAAGTATACATACGTAAGATATGGTGATACTTCGGCACAGTTGATCAACACGTGAGCGTGTCGACTTCCAATCTTCTCCGTTAACCATGACTTGACTCCTTTCCAAAGATGACGACCGGGAAGGCAAAACATTGATAAGGCCAGCGGGTGCCTTTCACTTTCAATTTCTATTTCATTCCTATTATTTGTTGGTGTCAGCATGAAGTTCGTAAAATAATGGGAATGTAAATGAATTGTCTCACGGTATAAGTAAGTTGCACAAATAGATCCTTCAACCTGGCCTTATTTTTCACCGACCGCTTTGAGTCACCCATAAATCTGAGAATAACCAGGTTGGTGATCAACATTTCAACATTTAACCCGGGCAAAGTTGAATAATTATGTTAAAGAATATTTGATTATATTACCTTTCGAATGGATACATCCATCGTATTGAACAGGTCCACCGAGCGTAGCTTCATGTGCAAGATGCACCGGGAGATGTTCCATAGAGTCAAAGAAACCAGGGGAAATATTCTCTCCAACTTACAAAGAATGACTGGGATGTTCTGCTCCATCTTGATAAGATCATCATCTCTCAATGTTACTGAACACAAATCTTTAAAAATTGGCCGAGTTACGTAAGTGGATTTAAAATATTTGACTACAGGGAACTAAATGCAATAGGAAGTAAACACTCCATGAATACATGACAATCATGGCTTTTCATCCCAATCATTGTTCCTTTGTTCACATCAAAGACATCTTGCCAAATTAGAAGAATAACCGCCTGGCATTCAAGTTCTTTTATCCACCGGTGATCGACCTAGCTTCCTCAACAGTTAAAGAGTAACAGGCTTTGGGTTTCAGGGTTTTCCATTCGACTGAGTCGTCAAATGCAAGTCCTTTCGCTTACAGTAAAGTGGTAAGTCCAGTCTGGCCTTATCATTGTCTTTCGTTCTTCCTCTAACGTTCATCACTGTGAGAAAAACATTGTCAAAAAAGTTCTTCTCAATGTGCATAACATCAAGGTTGTGTCTCAACAAATTATCTTTCCAATACGGCAAATCCCAAAAAATACTTCTTTTAGTCCAATTGTGCCATTGTCCATATCCTTCAAATCGATCCAATTCACCAAAATCTGTGATTTTTGGCAGATCCATAACTCTGGTAAAAATCTGTTCGGATGTCAACCTCGGGGGCGGGCCATCTAATTCAACTTCCCCCTTCTTGAAGGCGTTCTTATTCCGTCTAAATGGATGATCTGCTGGTAAAAACCTGCGATGTGAGTCAAACCAAGAACTCTTCCCCCCAAATTTCAAGGTAAAGGCCTTTGTATGCTCCATGCAATGGGGACATGCCATCTTACCATGAGTACCCCAACCAGACAACATGCCATATGTAGGGAAGTCATTAATGGTCCACATAAGAGCTGCCCTCATTGTAAAGTTCTTCTTTCGTGCAACATCATAAGTCACAACGCCATTCCACAACCTTTTGAGATCGCCAATGAGAGGCTGTAAGTAGATGTCAATACCATCTGTTGGATTATCTGGACCCGGTATAATACAAGTCAAGAACATATAGGGCTTAGACATGCACATATCGGAGGAAGATTGTATGGGGTAACAATAATCGCCGGCAAGAATAAGGTTTCGCCGTTGATTGAACATATGGGGTAAAACCATCGAGCATAAGCCAAGTCGTACATTACGTGGATCTGCTGCAAATTCGGGATTCACACGATCAAAGTGCTTCCAAGCTTCACCATCACATGGATGTCGCAACATACCGAAGTGCTTTTATTCTCATAGTGCCAAGTCATTTTGTCTGCAAATTGTGTTGACGCAAACATTCTCTGCACCTTGGAATAATTGGCAAATAAAACATTGCCTTAGTGGAACTGGTTTTTGTCTACCCTTCCCATTATTAGTATGTGACATATACCTTGGCTCACCACAGAATTTGCATTCAACCAAACAAGCGCTTATCGCTTTTACCAAATTCATTGTCGTAATATAACATACACCCTCTCACACAACAATCAATCCTTTTAGATTCCAACCCCAATTTGGACACTAAGCTTTTAGCCTCGTAATAACTTTTTGGCAAACCATCTACGATAGGTGACGAGTCCAACATCATCTTCGTTCACGAGATCCAAGCACACATCCGTAGCACCACAGTTGGACTTGAGAGCTAAAAGTCTCACACACATTGATAACTTAGAGTCAAGACACTTCAAACAACGGCTTATTTGTTTCTAACAAGAGATTATAAAATCTTTGTGCGATCTCATTTGGAAGTTCATCTGTGTCATCATACCGTGGCTCCTCGAATGATACGTTGACCCCAAGGCATCACAAACCATATTTTGCATCAATTCAATCTGCTCACCATATCTCGTATCTACGCAATTACTTGAAGCACTGTGCAATTATTGCCAACCCCTAATCCAACCCGAGGTAACTCTTCACCATGTCTAGTCCAATTGCGGTAATTAGGCATAAATCCAACTCTCTGCAGTGCAAAGATGACCTCTCCTGGGCTCTTGATCTTTACGCAATCGCATTTAAGGCACGGACATCTAATCCCTCCATTAATTTGAAATCTTCGTGTGTCATTGCGACTTGAACGAAGTGATCAATCCCATCGCAAAAAGATTGTTTCAAACCCCTCTTCCTGATACAACCTATCGTACATCCAACTACGATTGAAGGAAAAAATTCCATCTTACGCATGTCAAAAAAATGACAATTTCAAAGAAGACGACATTCTTACAACCGCTTCTCTTTCTTTAAATGGTATGACTTATCCCATTCGAGGAAAAACTTTTTCAGAACTTCGTATAATAGTCATTCAGTAATTCTCATATCTTATACTTGACAAAATTTCAAGACATTTCCCATTGGTCTCGAGTACACAAAATGATCGTGATTAGGAACAAGGCAATCAAGTATGCACCCAGAGAACAAAAGGAAATGAATCTAACCGAAATTTCATCAAATATCAAGATACGAGAATCAAGCAACAACTATTATACAAGTAAAGAAAAAGTTTTTTCCCAAACTGTCCGACTTGGACAATTCAAGGTTCAATATACAATGAACACGTGGTATCTAAAAGAGTACACGCACTCAATAATATATTGAACCTCAAACGGGAAGCTAAGGCTTTTCTCCGATACTAATAAAAACAATCAAACATCCATTTCATCAATAATTAAAAAGTAACATGTTGAAAGTTGACATCCTCTTAAAGGATAGAATTAAACAAGCATACCGACGACAAAGGAAGCATAAATCCTTTTAACAATTTTTGTTTTCATAGTGGTTTGGCTTGGTATATGCCATGCAATTAGAGCACCTATATGGTCACATCTACCATACATCCTAATCCATTAATTGGCCAAAAAACAATCATTTTCTGTTTCTGCAGTTAAAAAACTAGCCTAGCACCAGAATCTACTACATTAACCAAGGCAGTTGATGGTATCTCTAAACAACATAAAATTGGTTACTTTATTATTTTTAAAAAAAAATAAGATCATCACATAATTAAATTCATCAAATATAGGATTTTAATAGTTTATAATTAGTGTTTGATACGATTAATTTGGTAATCAATTTCCTCGACAGAATTCATGTCTTTGTGTAATAATATGTCTTTCATATGTTAAATTTTTTAGTTTAATAAACGTTGTTTGTATTTACAGTATAGTATATAGTTATAATCTGTAAATATTTTGGAGATTAATATGGTTACTATCTCAATATAAATTGGTTTCTATAAGTATATCGAGCCGTAGCATGAACATAGGATCAGAGATTCACTTACTGAAATTGAGTTTATGTGTTGCTTGCTAAATGAATAATCTACATGCTACCTTACTCTAACATAAAATATACATCATACAAAATTCCCTCTGTGGAGAGAACTATACATCACTTCAACATAAAACATCATTTGTTAGCCAAAACACACATCACCTCAAAATTCTCTCTCTGGAGAGAACTATGAAGCAAATCAAATAAATATGTCGGTGTGGGGGGGTCAACACCAACCCTTTTCCACCCAATGAGTCACCCGACATTTCGTTAGAGTGCATACCTAATTCTAAGAACAAGAGAGTGTCCACGTCCTTCGATGTGAGTGGTAGTCTCGGAGCAATGTCGTGGCCTCGAACTAAAAATACAGAAAAAACATAGAAAATTTTAACTAACAAGCTACCAAATAGCAATCAACAAAAATGAGCAGGATGCCAACCAAACAACAATCATGTTATAAAATAATTCCAAATAAACCCCAAGTAAGCTTTTTGGCTTTCACTATTTTTATCAAATCATGAATTCTCAAAAGCTATTTAACCTCCTCATGTAAAACATATAATAGAGCATAATAGAGTGGTGGTGGTGGTGGCGGCCTGGTTTCGCGAACAATCGTTGAAACGTTGGAATAATTGGAACTTAGGCTTAACACAAAAATTAAATAGAAAAGCACAAATGTAAAGACATACATCATATATTATCCTTTTATCCAATTAAAATGTTAAAGCAGTCAAATACTAATGTACATAACATGCATAATATAAAATAGAGGCTAGCTAGTGGCGGCTCCTTGAGGGGTCCCCAGGACAAAATCGGGCGGTAGAATCCTCCGAAGGAGTCAATGGAGTGTAATCTGCTACGGTGGGAGAATATTTTGGTGTGGACGGAGTGTAATCCTCTCCGATTGGAGAATACTCCGGTGTGGATGGAGTATACTCCAAGATCTCATCGTCATCGCTGGAGACCTGAACGATGTATGTCCCTCGATGAGCATCACCGGTAGCTACAGGCCTCCTGGGATCACCATCTTTGGTTCATCAAATCACGATCCTCAAGACGATCCTTAGTCCCGATGACAAAGCTATTTCGGTACTCCCTCGCAGACATCATCGGCCTCTGGAAGGCATAGGAGGATCACGATGGCGAGCATCGCGATCCTCAATCGTCACAAAGCTATTCGATACTCCACTTGCGGACATCATCGGCCTCCTGGAAGCCCTACCTCGACCACGGTTTCCATCTAAAGACATTGTCTGTTTGTTGTCAACATTGGTCAGTCATGAGCATATAAACTGAAAATAATCGAATTACAACAAAACGAACAAAGGCATAGGTTTGCAGTATTTAAGACTTTATTCCAATATTTTTTTCAAATCATGATGCTAACCGAGCAGGATGCGCCAACTAGAATTGTTTTTTTTCCCTTCTAATTAGCATGCTTAAGACAAACTTTTAACCTTGGACATAGTATAAGTATCCTAAACTTTTAAAACAACTAACAATCCACAAAATCAATAAGAGCAGAGCAACCGTCAAACAACTAACAATCCACAAAATCAATAAGAGCAGAACAACCATCAAACAACTAATAATCTCACGTAGTGCTACTCTTGCAAAGCTACTAAAACAAAAATCAAATACCAACAACAGGGAATACAAACAAACCTTAGTTCCCAAAATCACAGAACACAAAATTGGAGGTCAAGCCACATAAGAATACGTGATGCACCAAAACCTTCAAAATCACGTCAAAAACCTTCAAATCACTTCAAGAACCTTCAATCATTCACGAAACATCGAAAAGGAACACCAAATCAATTTGGGATTCGGAAGAAAAAAACACGAACAAAGAAGGGCGAATAGAGACAAAGAATAGACGGTGGTGGCAGAGGTGGCGAGACCACGGTCTTTGTGGAGGTGGCCGCGGAAGGAACTGTGGAGGTGGTGGCGGCGGACGGTGCTGTGGAGGTGGCGGCGGCGGACTGTTCTGTGGAGGTGGCGGCGGATAGAGAGAGAGATGAGAGACACAGAGAGAGCAGATGCACACGGTGGTGGTGGTGGTGGCAGAGGAAACGCGGTGGTGGTAGCGACTAAGACGTGGTGGTGTGGGCGCGGTGGTGGTGGTGGTGGTGGAGAAAGAGTGAGAACAGTGAGAGAACAGAGAGAATAGAGAGAATAGAGTGGTGGTGGTGGTGGCGGCCTGGTGGTGGTGTAGGCGTGGTGGTGGTGGCGGCGTAGTGGTGGGGGCGGAGGAAGAGAGGGGAGTGAAAGAGAAGAGGGATGAAGATGGAGGAGAAAGGAAGGCCTGGCTTCGGTTATTATCGCAAGACAAGCGGCTTTGCAGACGGACTAGGCCGTCGGTAAATTGTTCGGCATTGCAAGCGGGTTTTTAACTTACAAGCGGTATAAGGCCGTCGGTATTTGAAAAATAGGCGCGAAAATGAAATATCTTTGAAATTACCGACGAGCATTGACCGTCGGTAAATCAGATTCCATTTACCGACGGACTTGTTGTTTTACCGACGGCTTGGCCGTCGGAAAATTCAACGTTTAACCGACGGTCTCTGACCGTCGGTATATGCCCGTCGGTAAATCCGAATTTTCTTGTAGTGTCAGGAATAGGCCTCATCGGTGGCATTTTAGACTACCTTCAGGAGTTGTGCAAGCATGGACATTCATATGGACTGATCGGCCAAATGAGGGTTATTTGGGATATGGTTGGTACTCCTTTGTAGAGGATTACCCCCTGGTAGTGAACCAAAAAATCCGATTTTTTAAGGAAGGCAACGATCCAATTATCCACGTTGAAGTCATATGATGAGATTGGAAGATGTAGATGTGTAGATGCCAAGTATTAAGCTATTAGTTTAATATGTCAGTTAGTTTTTTATTTTTGGGTTTGTAAGACAGGGTTAACAATGTACTGTCTTTTTTTAAAATTTTAAACACAAATTTGACTGAATGTCGTTGCGTTATTTTGATGAACATGACTATTTGTGGTTGAATGTTATTTTGGCAGATATTTATATTTACGGAGTGAGTATTTAGTATATTTGAATGTCATATTGTATATGCTTAATAGATGACCTTCTTTCATCCTTTGTTTGTTATAATGTCAGTTGAAATTCATAAATGCTTTTTTGGTAAGTTTGAGTCATCGTTTGTTTGTTAGTGAATCATCAAACATTAATGGTGAAATAGTGAGTTGTAATATTTTCACATTGTTTTTAAAGTCGGTTAGTTGTATATGTAATGTTATCTTTGAATTGTATATAGCTATTTCACATCATCAAATGGTCATTTGAATATAGTTACAAATTACGATTTTCACATGATGCACATGTTTTGCTCGATTAAAAAAACGCCTTAATAGTTTAGTTTATTTGAAAATAATGAAATCGTCACACATTTTCAATTAGGAAACGTAAGTCTATTAAGTAACATTTGATTGATTACAAATATTTGGCATCAAAATATCGTTATTGTGTTAAGTTAACACAATCTTTCGTATAAACTACCCAGACCCTTGTATTCAAGGAGATGATAAACGAACATCTAGAACAATAATTATTCAGGTAATCTCATTCAGTTTATTGGTCTAAGGCATGCGATTGTACTTTTGAATAGAAAGTTAGATATTGTGTTTGCTGATATTTGATTAACTTCTATTTAGAAATAAAGGACGCATGGCAAAATTGTCCATGGTAACTTCTATTTAAATGTAAAAGTTTCTTATCATTGCTTGTTTGGTTTTGCAGTTTGTCATAAACAGAAACAGGAAATTCCTCTTTTGTTTGAATGGTTATCTTTCAACAGGGTGAACGCACGTGCTAGGAAGGGTGTTGAGATAGGTCTGTTCGTCTGCATTTAAGGGATGAAATACATGTAGTCAACCCTTTTCTCTTGGGAAAAAAATGAATGCATTGTTGTTTACACTTTACATTAAAGCAAAACAGGAAATCTTATTATTTGTCAACTTTAACTGGTTCACTGCCAGACTCTCCGGTGTTAATGTGTTGGCAAAATACTGAGCAGCTATGAAGATTTATTCATCGGTGGAACAAATAGTGTGAGCGGCTATGAAGAAAGGGGTGTGGGCTCTGGTCGATCGTATGCTAATGGCTCCCGAGAAATTTCTTTTCCCATGGTACTTTAAGTTTATCAAGCCTTTATCTGCTCAATTAGTTTAGCTTCTTGTGATTACTTATGGGTGTATTGTCCTTATTCTAATTTTTTGTCTATTCTCAACTAATGGTTTTTAAAAAAATGTGTAAAATTTCTCTGTGTAAAATTTAAAATGGTATTAGAGTGTGCAATCAACAAGTAAATAATTCTCATCATTAATTTCCATTGGCATTTATGTGTTTAACTTTAGTTTTATACTTGAGTTGCGAGGATACATTGATTATGTGCTTGGTAAGATCAACAATTGATGAGAGAAGGTGGCTATGGTTTTGGTAGACCGATTGATAATATGGTTTATCAAGAATGGAACACTCCATGGCAATCCCTAATCTGAAGAAACTTGCATTGAAGGTATGTTCTAAATTTTGGTTTAGAATCACATACGCAGTGAATTGTGCTGAATTATTATTGCTTGCTGTTAAAAGATACACAGAAATATGCAATTTTTTCCATCGTGAGTTATTCCAATCGTAAAAAGATAATATTACGTTACTAAATTCAATTCGCTTTGAATATATCCAGGAAAACATTGTGAAAAATATATGAACGTGTGATCCTAGCTAGATTTTGCATACAAACAGTGATGAAAAGTACATTGGTGAAAGATACACAGATTAACTTATGCATAACATGCAATTAATTTTTGCCCATTTGATGACTCATATAATTGTCGGTGTCTGTGGTTATGTGTATGTCTATCGTTTTAATACAATAAGTTATGGATTCTAAACATCGATTCGAAAAAACAAACAACATTCATGGATTCTGACCAATGGTTTCTTCAAAATAATACATAAAATGACAACGAACAGTAAGAACAGCATAACAGAGCTTCTTTCATCATTAAGACATTAAAACCTGTGATTGTCATATATATACTCTTGAAAAAAAGACCATGAGCAGCCCCTGTAGGTAAAAAAATCACCTCTATGAGACCAGGCAACAATATTATAATGGCACAATATAAATGATTGGTGTGGTTTGTGAATAATTGGAGCAATATCCTTCTATCATATATGAAAACTTCTCTGCTATGGAGGAATTGCATAATTTTATGTTTCATAATCATATAGTAACTAAATAATCAAAATACTACAGAAGTAGCATTAAACATAAAGTTTTTATATGGAAGTTAAAATTAAGAAGTTACCTCTTGAAATTTAAACATTGTCGAATATTTCACGATATACAACATTTTTTGTAGTAGTTGTAACATTCTGCTCATCATCTAATATCAAAATCTTGAGTCCTTTCCTCGACTTCACACGTGATAATGCAACATATAATTGACCGTGAGTGAATACTGGTTTTAGAAGAAAAATACCCACATGAGAAAGCGACTGTCCTTGACTTTTATTAATTGTCATTGCAAAGCAAAGCGCCAGCAAAAACTGTCTCCTTTGGAATTTAAATGGCAAACCGGCATCAGTTGGAACCATATTCATTCTTGTAATAAATATCTTATCGCCTATATTTGTTCCTGTGAGGACAGTTGCACCAATAACATTCTTACCAAGCTCCTTGACTAATAGTCTAGTTCCATTGCATAAACCAGATGATTGGTCAATGTTCCTCATAAGCATCACTGGAACACCAACTTTAAGTCTCAACTTATAGTTTGGAATTCCAGAGCATTTGATTTCATTGAGAAACTCTGTCATGAACCACCATGTATTCACTGTCCTCATCAGACTGACAAACAGAGTCAAAACTTAAATATTCAACCTCATCACCTGGTATTAATGTCATCATGAATTCATTAACTTGAAGAATAGCGTCAAGTGTGGGAGCAAGGATTGCACGCTCATCAAAATAATTAGATGAGTTGAGGTTTTTTTGCATCTCAGGATAAGCAAAATCTACCAAGGATTGTAATGGTTCTTCACAATTATGAATCAATAGGTCATGTGGAAATTGAACGTCACTCTGCCCCATCTCGTTTGCATTATCATCACCTTCTCCAATCTGAAGAATCCATTCACCAAATTGTTTTATAGCCCGCATCTTCGATCTTTCTGGATTACCAACTAGTCTCATATTAACCGTAAGTCTCAACACCTTACAATACTGCCAAAGATTGGAAGAATTTATGGATGAATCCACAATATCTTGTCTTGAACCTCTTCTAATAACTGGCAATATCTGCCTGAAATCACCACCCAACACAACAGTCTTACCACCGAATGGTTTGTCCCTGTTAGCGTTATCTTGAAACCCCATTATATCACGTAATGTGCGGTCAAAAGCTTCAAAACAAAACCTATTCATCATTGGTGCTTCATCCCATATAATCAATTTAGTGTGAATAAGCAATTTCGCCTTGACACTACCTTGATTTATGTTGCATGTAGATTCCTCATTTATGACCAAAGGAATAGAGAATGTGGAAGGAGCTGTCTTACCCCTAGGAAACAACAAAGAAGCAATACCACTGGAAGCGACGTTTAGTACAATAAAACCTTGTGAACGTAAACCTGCAGACATACCATTCCATAAAAAAGTCTTTTGACTACCACCATATCCAGAGACGAAAAAAAAACCACCTGTATCATAGAAGACTGATGAAATAATCTCATCATAAACACTCTTTTTCTCTGGTGTCATTCTTCCCATAAAAGATTTGTGATCTCTTACCAGTTGTTCTCTATCATAATCAAGCTCATCAACAATCAACTTATTCTGAAAATTGTGAATGTCAGATATATTTGGGTATGGCATAGTAGGATAATCTGCAATAGACCTCCCGTTAGAACGAAGAAAATTCTCCAACTCTATTAAACATAAATTATGCAGATCATCATCCTGAATTTGTAGTCTAGCATTTTATAAATAAAATTGTAGCTCTTATTATAATATATAATCATGTTAAGACTATTGTCCCTATCATTAAAAAAGGTACTGATTACAAAAATGTATAACACTCACCTTGAATATTTAGTTGCCTCCTTCTATCATATACAATACCATCGGATAGCAACCTCCATGTGGAGTTCCATACTACATCGGGACTTGTCATCGTATGCATTAATAATAATGTAACAAACAACCTTTGAAGCTGCCTACCAGAACCCAACTGACTTGTTTCTCTAATTGCATCTATAAACTCCTTATCATCGGCAAGTAATCCTAATACGTAACATGCCTCTTGCAACGAGTAATAAACATAGTTTTATCTCATATAAATATATTGATATATAGTCGTTAAATGAGGCGAACACAATAAGATACATATATATAGGTTCCAGCACGTGTCGATCACAATAATAACAGAAATATTTGTTGGATTCCTTAACAATTTTCTTGTAACAACGATTGCATGTGGTGTACCACCATTGAACATCTTGATCAATGCCATTTATTGTAGCCATCACAGTAACAGCAAGATGCTGAGTCAAAAAATTCAAATATAGTGTTTTTAATATTTTGTATTATAAAAAATAAATAAGATTAATAGAAACTGCAATTAATTCATATATTTATTGCACATTAAATACTTGTAAAGACCAACACATCTTTGATTTGTTTCATATCAATGATTGATGCTGATTCTGTGAGGGGCACACAATCTACAAATGATTACATATTGGTAGATCCTAAAAGTGGCTTGATACACATGTTATCCTTTTCAGTGTTGTCACACATTATGCAACGTAAAAATATGTGTCCAATATTCTTCAAATTCTTAATAATATATCCAAAGCAATTTCCACAGGATGGAGTTTTTTGCCTTCGTGACATTGAATCATATTCAGGGCACGGCGGGTTGAACAACAACTTGCTTGCGTTGACAGTATTTTGTACGACATATTTACCTGAATAATCAAAAAAGGTGCATAAAAATTATTTTGGATATAATAGATAAACGAAATATTTAATAAATCAAGGAATAATTATGATTATTACCATTGATTTTTTTGAGCTTAGCAAATAAGAGTCCAACGACCAACTCAAATGATTCACCATTAGCAACAACATCCATAAGTTGATCAACATAAGGGCCAAACAAAGTTACTTGGAAACGGAACCTAAAAATAAAAAATAATAATTAAATAAATGATAATAATAAAAGAGGAGAAGTAATAAACAATTAATAATAAAAATTGAAAAGTTTAGATTACCCATTGTTCTCAAGCTCAATGTCAACCACCTTCATTGGAAATCCGCTCCTCTCATAGTGCCTGATAGTGCCAATGGCAGTAAGCACGCCAATAACATCTATATAAAAAGATAGGTTAGATCTGCGAGGTTGACTATAAAATGTAGTTGTAATTGTTCAAATAAAAAAAAAGCACCAATTAAATAATCACTGTCAAAAGAGTCATCATAAAAATCGGATGGTGGGATAAACGTGAGAACATTTCTGGGAGCCATGACATTCGTAATAAGACGAACTAATGTATTGAACTTGAATAGCAACTTAAATGTGTGACGCGTAGTACGGAAAGAACCCGTATTGTGCTCAACGCCAAAGTTTGACATGCGATACACGAAACCTTCTTCCAACGCAGTAACAAATTTATACATTAGACATTTCCGAACAGTAGCTTGAATCTTGTTTCCCTGTCAATAGGAATAATAGTTAGGATTGGACATATTATAAAAGTATAAATCGAAGGGGAAAAAAACATAACTACAATCCTCCATGTCAATAAGGACCAGTTCATAGGAATAAGCATAATTGTGGTCATTGTGATGTGGAACACACCACATCCTGACAACCCGTACAATCAAACTCCAGTTTTCACGATCAGGACGAATTTCAGATATCAAATCGAATTCTGTAGCCATAGTAGACGAAATATTAGGGGTGGTAAAAACGAAAACAAAAACTTCTGTTGAATACGATTTAGCTACTTGCCTGAATAGCATTTTATAGTGTGTTAATGATTGTTGTTATCATGGAATGGTTTTAAACTCAAAATTAAAAATCAATAATATAAATAAATGTGTTCAAACAAAATAATAACAGTTATGGAAGAAAATTAATTGTGGCCGATTTGGTTGATAATAGGGTCATTTCGATCACATCTGTAACGAATAAACAGAATAACAATTCAACAATATTAATCAATGCATTGAAAAAAAATCGTTTCACTTAATGTATATAACTAATTACGTTTGACTTGGGGTGTTAACACTTGATCTCGATCACAGCTGTCCCAATGGTTTGGGACGGGATTTTGGTCTCAACAGCGATATCGACATATTCTGCTAATTGAATCAACATAATTTTACTTTTTATAACATTTCCTTTAATAGTTATTTGAAATTAAAATTGTGGTAACAGCTGGTTCTTATAAACATGTCCACGTAATTGTTGATGGTGGCATCATTGTGGACAGGAATGCTGAATGGATTGTAAATGTGGCTGCTAATTAAATGTCAAAACGATATTAGGATGCCATTTGTAGGAGAATTCAATGAGTTTATTTTTAAATGTATATATTATTGATTTTATCTTTTTTCTTTTTACCAAGTTCATCTTTATTGGTAGTAAATGGTGGTACACATGTTGCTTTATTATACATGCTCCTCATAAATTATTCTCTCTCTTCATAATAAAATAAAATAAGTTATTCTGCCTCTATGACTACTAAGGAGAGAATAGAGACATTACCGAAAATAAAGAGAGAAGAGAGAGAAATTGACAGGAGAATGAGCAATGAGAAAGAAATTGGGGGGGGAGGGGTTGCAACTTGTTGTGAGCCTGTGATGCGCAGAGATAGAAATTGAGACGAGAATGAGAAGTGGAGAGAAGGTGGGTGGAGGAGCAAGCAACCGACCGTGGGTGGGCGCACAACAACAGCGGGGTGGCACTGAAATTTAGCTACAGCTCATTATGAAAGATAAACGAGTTTCACGGAGGGAGAAAACAGCCGTGTGCAGTACGACGGTGGGTTGCAAAGCGGTGGCAGGCTGCACGATCGCAGCGAGCCGCAAAGCGGTGATCGGATTCAAATTCCTTCCTACTATCTTGTCTGTCATTAATCCTCTGCTTCTCCCATTCTCTCTATCTTCACGATCTTGGTAGTATGAGAGACATCTCATGCCTGAAACCCGTAAAAACCCAATCGACGAACCCACCACCCGACATAACCGTTAACATAAACGGACGGAAATGGATCGTATAATATATCAGAAAAGATATTTGGACAAACCACCACGGGTGTCGGACACCGTAGTCCACTACGGTTTTAATTTTTTTATCAATTTTTTCTCTTTTCTTTAGTCAAATCAAATTCTGTTGTGTGTATATCTTCTTCAGATATGATATTCAGACATCGTTTTTTGTTAACACCGTATGACCACCGTATCCTTACAGGGGCAGAAATGTCATTTTGCGCGTTATTTTTCCTTGTTTTTCTATTTGAAATCCCGCTCAGACAGAGACGACGGGTGTTGTCTTCCCTCTCACGTCCTCTCGTCTCTCTCGCTTTTCCCGTGAACTCGTCTCCCTCTTCTCTTTTGGCGTGCAAGTCTTCTCTGTCGCGTGGCTTCTCTCTTCCTCTCGCGTCCTCTCGTCTCTCTCGCTTTTCCCGTTGTCGTCTCCCTCTTCTCTCTCGGCGTGCTCTCTTCTCTGTCGCGTGGAGGGGCTCTCTCGCTTGATTGCTCTGGTTGCACCGCAGAACCGCCGCACCACTCGGGGTCTGTCTCGCCGCTGCCGTCGCACTGTACCACGATCTGGTAAAGGAGTTTGTTGGTCGGAACCATCCCCAAATAACCCACAGGTAACGATTCTTCTTTCCCTTACTCAGTGTTTGGGGATGGGGACGGTGATTTTTGTGTTTGGGGTTTGCATTTCCCCATTGCTCAGTGACATAGACATAGACCTAGGTTTTTTCTTCACTCAGTTTTTCCCATCTGTCATATGTTTTTGGTGGGGTTTTTATATTCAATTTTGCAGTTTATTCGCCATGAATGCTTTTGGTTGTTTTTTTTTCTTTCTATTTTGAGTTCTTATGTTCTGACCTACCTTTTCAATTATTTCAGGCTAGGCTTTTTTTGTTGTAATATAAAAGTACTGATTATGCAATTATTTTAGATTAGTTTTTGTGTCATTAAGAATTTAAGACTATTTGCTTCCTTAGATGTTGCTCTATTTGGGTAAGTAATTAGGTTTATATAATGTAAATACATTATGTATATTGATCATTCCCTCTTCTAAGTTGGTATTAGAGCTTCTGATCCGAGTCTCTGTTTTTTTCCATGCCCATTGTCGGCTTTCATTACAAATCAAACCAGCCTACATGTCTTCATTCTGCCATTATTGCACGCATGTGACCAGGACATTGCCACTTGCTATGAGTTGAAGGCAATTATTTTTCTACCAAATAGGGACCCCTCTCTGTTACCATCTATTATTAATAATAACTAATGGATTGTGTATTGGTTGGATCTGTAGCAAGATCTCAAACTGGAGTGTAGCATAGATTCTTACTATGACCAACTATGTTGAAAGGAATGAGATTTTTGAGATTCTGAAGGGGCTGAATCCTAAGTATGCTATTATTGTGGTCGATCTACAACAAAAATAATTTAGGAGGTGGTGTAAGGAATTGCAGTTGGTGTAAGCCAGATTGAGCTTCTGAATGTTCTCCATTATTGACTTTGATGAGGGATATTTTACAATTTTTAGTGATGTGCCTAGGACATTCTTAATTTCTTGGGTAACAAATATTTGAACTTTTTGTTCTATTCTTAAAACTAATTTGAAAAATGTGTATATATTGTCTTATATATTAGAACAAACTATATAGTTACATGAGAAAAAGAATGGAATTTCCTTCATGTCAGGTAGAAGGTCTTGTAGTTTTACATTGGTGCCTTCTTCAGGGGCAAAGTTACTAGGCAGTCTTGCTTCTAGAAATTTGGTTTCATGTAAATTTGGTTTTATGTAATGTTTTCTTTTCGTTTACTTTAGTTTATGTGAATGTAAGTTGTGTGGTTAAAACTGTTCTGTAACATGTAGTTTGTTTTGCCTAGTTTGTTCAGTTGTAGTCTCTATACTAATTTGGATGAATAGTTTTGTACAGTTTATTGTTATGAGCATGGCACCACCAAGAAAGAGGCAGCGGGCGAGTAGCTCAAAGGATAAAAAAGTAAGGAACTGATTAACTTAATGTATTTGCATGAGTGCAAATTAATTGGCAATGACAAAATTTTTATTCATACTTGTTAGGTACGTTTGAGGCATGCTTGTGCTCCAACAGAGTTGGTGGAGGTGAGCAAGAAGTTGACCGAGGCACAAAGAGCCCTAATTGAGATGACCCCCTTCAAGTGGGTTGTAAACATGCCGGACAACTTTCAAATTTCTTCGCTTTTATTGTCAGAATTAGTAACCAGGTGGGATCAACCGAATCAGGGTTTTAGAGTTGGGGGTTCGGTGGTGCGATTTAGGCCCATTGATGTATGTTTTGCACTAGGACTCCCAATAGTGGGTGAGGAGTTGCAAGCCGATGAACGCGAGAAAAGTAGTACCTTATCTTTGTTTGGAGAAGCCGGTGTAACAATACATGCAATTGTTAATAAACTTGTTGAGTGTGTTGAGGACGATGTATCCAATTTTTGTAGACTTTATATACTACTGGCGTTTGGAGAATTTTACTTTCCTCAGACCGGGAGACGTGTATATAGTGGTTATATTAAGTATTTAGATAACCTAGAGTCCCTTCATAACTAAAAATGGGGACTAGCCGTGCATCAATTCGTGGTTGCAAGTTTGAACAAAGTGTCTTCTGTAGTCAAGGAAGGAAAAAATCTTTGTGAGACCCATTTAAGAGGATGTGCAGCTGTCTTACAGGTATATATTTGATTGTGTGTTATACGTGTTTTGTTATTTTTACATATACATACATGTATTAAGTATATTAATCTTTTTTGTAGATTTGGGCCTTCAACCACTTGTCTTTGGGGGAAACACCTGACATGCATGATAGGTTCCGTTTCCCCCATTTTTTGAATTGGCCAAATGTACGTTGTCAAAACAATACAAGATGCATTTCGGCAAAATGTGGTAAGCATGATTATTATTTGTTTTTAGAACATGTTGAAAACTTATATACAATGTGTATTTGATGTGCTTCTTGTGTTGGCAGGTAACTGAAAACTTGACGGCAACTAGTGAGGAGCTACAGTTTGACGTCGTCAGGGATGCCTTAGAGGATGCAGAACACCAATATGTTCGTGTTTCTGAGTATCGACGTTTTGTTGTGGAGCACCAGCATTCTCAAGAAAGAATTTCTATTCTTAAGGCAGATGTCAAGATGCTAAAAGATCAACTTGGATCAACGACCGAACCCCATGATGCATCCCCATTGGTTCCATCTCCTCACACTGATATTGCTGATGAGGTTGGCGATGAAGGAGCTTTGGATATTGAAAGAGGTTGTTATTAAATGTCTGTGTGGTTGATGTTATCAAATTTTATTTTAAGTTTTCTGCACAAGTTATGTTCGTTGGAATTGATTTTTCCATAAATTAATCCTGCAGGTAATGCTGACGCTGACGCATTAGTGAGTACTCCTACGGCGCGTCATGGTGAAGATGGTGACTACTCCACTTAAGCGAATTTTTCATAATGCAGTCGTATTGTAGCCTTCTAGGCCACGGAATCATCTTACCATTTGACATTCTTACCTAGCTGATTTTGCTATATAAATACCTCATTTAGTTGTTGGTTAATATAAATGTCCATTTCGTTTCTTTGGAAAAGCCAAACTATGGTTTTATAAGTCATGCTGCATAAGAAAACTCAAGGTGGTAATTCATGCTGATTTTGGTTTGAAGTGCATTTTGACCAACTGGGAAGTGTGCAATCATTATGAACAATTCCATGTAAAGGCAGTCCTATAGATATAGCTAAAAGCAATTTGTTAAGAAGTACTATATTTATAGGCAAGGTTAAATACAATTTATATTTAAGTTTTCTGCACAAGTTATGTTCCTTGAAATTGATTTTTCCAGAAATTAAACCTGCAGGTAATGCTGATGCTGACGCATTAGTAAGTACTCCTAAGGGGTGTCATGGTAAAGATGGTGAAGGTGGTGTTGGTAATGATGATCATGAAGTTGGTGAAGGTGGGGATGGTGATGGTGATCAAGAAGGAAATGAAGATGGTGGGGATGGTGATGGTGGTCAAGAAGGAAATAAAGATGGTGAACATGGTGATAAATCAAACATCACGACAAGAGTTAAAGAAAATCCAAGGAGGCGTGTGCAAAGTGTGGTAACTAAGAGTCCATTCATGCACACATATATGACAAGGAAAAAAAGGACTGCAATGCAAAGGACTACAAGACAAACTAGAAAGAACGCATAGCATCTTTTTGGTTATTTTGAAGACTTAGAATGTTTTGAGTTGTTTGGAGCTACTTGCGTTAGCAACTTTTGGGCTGTTATTTTAAATACTTATGTGATGGTATATATTGTAGTATGTATAAATCACTTGATGGCATTCTGTTGGGTTGTTAGTTGAACAATTATGTAAAGTTAACAGTGTTTGTCAACAATTATGTCAAGTTTCCATTTCAGTAATGTATCAAATTATGGTTATGAATCACATTTGGTAGTAGTGTGTCTGTGTAACAGGTTAATGTGGTCTGTGTAAGTGGTTAAGTGTGGTCATGTAAGTGGTTAACAATTTTTAAGTGAATTACGATTAATGCATGCGAGGTGGTTAACAGGCTTTCTTTAAGTGGTTAACACATGTTGCGTATATGGTTAACAGGGGTTCTAGAAGTGGTATATATTTTGAATTGAGATGCATGGTTGGTTAAGTGGTTAACAGGGTTTATGTAAATGGTTAACGCTGTGATATGCAGCGTGTGCAAGTGGTAACGATTTGTGTAAGTTGTTATCAGTTGTGTAACAGGCTATGTATAAGTGGTTAACACATGTTGCATAGGTGGTTAACAGGAGTTGTGTAAGTGGTTAACAGGCTTGTAGACTGATAACTTTTCATTCCATGATGTGATAAATCCCTTCATAATGAGCAAGAATTGAATGTAAACAATATCCCTTGATAATATATGGAACTTCATCAACATTGCGTCTTTAATGACAGAAATAGACAAGTCCATGGAAAATTCTCCTACGTCTTCAATGTTGTTTAGGTGGTTAACACATGTTGTGTAGATGGTTAACACGTGTTGTATAAGTGGTTAACATAGCTCTGCAGTGAGATGCAGTGTCTTTTGAAGTGGTTAACAGGGTTTCTGTAAGTGGTTAACACATGTTGTGTAGGTGGTTAACAGGAGTTGTGTAAGTGGTTAACAGGGATAGTATCACGAATTCATGCAACCGTTAACAGGCTTTACGTAAGTGGTTAACCCATGTTGTGTAGGTGGTTAACGGAGTTGTGTAAGTGGTTAATGTGATAGTATCATGAATTCATGCAACCAAGTTAACAGGCTTTCTGTAAGTGGTTATCCATGTTGTGTAGGTGGTTAACGGTGTTATACATAACTTCCACTGGTAGAAGTCTTTGCAAATAATAAAGGTACATATTTAAAAAGACTTCTACTAGTGGAAGTCTCTGTATAAATTCCTTGATAATCAGCAGGAATTGAATGTAAACAATATCCCTTAATATATGGAACTTCATCAATCTTGCGTCTTTAATAACATAAACTAACCACTGTGTTAACCATTTACATAAATCCTGTTAACAAGGATAGTATCATGAAGTTATGCAGGTGGTTAACAGGCTTTCTATAAGTGGTAAACGCATGTTGTGTAGGTGGTTAACACGAGTTCTGTAAGTGGTTAACTTTGAAGTGAGATGCAGCGTAGTTTGTAAGTGGTTAACAGGATTTCTGTAAGTGGTTAACACGTGTTCTGTAAGTGGTTAACACGTGATGGGATAAATTCCTTGATAATATATGGAATTTTTATAGGAATTGATGGGATAACAAGCTTTTTGTAGGAATTGAATGTAAACATATAACAGACCATATATGGAACTTCATCAATCTCATAACTTCTATGACAGAAATAGACAAGTCCATGGAAAATTCTCCTACTCTGGTGGAACACAATAAATTCTTAGAGGATATGTGTAAGTGGTTAACAATAGTTGTGTAAGTGGCTAACACGCGTTGTGTAAGTGGTTAACACAGGTTATGTAACTGGTTACCAAGAGTTCTGTAAGTGGTTAATAGGTTCCTGTAAGTGGTTAACACAAGTTATATAAGTGGTTAACACGTGTTGTGTAAGTGGTTAACACGCGTTGTGTAAGTGGTTAACACAGGTTATGTAACTAGTTAACAAGAGTTCTGTAAGTGGTTAACAACTTTTAAGTGAAAACCAGTATTTTTTAAGTGGTTAATAGGTTCCTGTAAGTGGTTAACACAAGTTATATAAGTGGTTAACACGTGTTGTGTAAGTGGTTAACACGCGTTGTGTAAGTGGTTAACACAGGTTATGTAACTGGTTACCAAGAGTTCTGTAAGTGGTTAACTCATGTTGTGTAGTTGGTTAACCCAATTTCTGTAAGTGGTTAACAGAACTGGTGAGATGCAGTGTATTGGTTAACAGGCGTTCGCTCAAGCCAATCATTTTCGCTTAAGCGAATTATGCAGCAAAATTCATTGAATTTGTTTTCTGATATTTTCGCTTAAGCGAACCACTTTCGCCCAGCGTCAACATACAAAGACTGGAAGGTGCATATTCTGACCAAATTTCGCTCAAGCGTATCTCACTCGCTTAGCGCATGACACAAAGACTGCAAGTGCAACCAAATTTCACGCAAGCGAAAGTTACTCGCTTAGCGTATGACACAAATTTTTTTACACCCGTGTCTGACTAATTTTCGCTTAAGCGAATACAACTCGCTTAGCGCAGAAAATTAAATTTTGGCACACCACTTGTGAGTCGTTTTCGCTTAAGCGTATAAAACACCGTATAAATCACGTGAGACTCCCACGTTCCCTCTTTCCCTCTATATCCCTTTCCCTCGCTTTTGTTTGTTTTTATTTTAATTTTCCCTCTGTACACTTCATGGAACAGCAAACCTGCTCCTCTTTCATCGATCCCTATCCCTTTCCTTCTTCATCGATTTCACGGAACAGCAAACTGAGAGCATTTTTGCTCCTTCTTCATCGATCCTTGTCCATTTTCTTCTTCATCCATCCTTTTTTTCCTTCATCCACGCACGCAAGACAGAGCTTTTCTGCTCCCCTTCATCGAACTGTGAATTCACACGCAGCAGGGAGGATTTGCACAACAGAGAGAGAAGATTTGCGCAACAGAAACGATTTGTTGCTCCTCCTTCATCCATCCTCTTTTTTTCTCTCGCTTATAGAGACGATTTTGCTGCTGCTTCACCTCTGTTTTTCTGCAACTCATGAATCATTGATGGGCATCCAGATTTTATAGCTGAGGAATTGGTACCTTGGGGTTAGTATTGCATAAATTCTTGTGTTTGCTTCATATATAATTTCTGTTGTAAGTTTTTACAATACTTTAGGGTAAGTGTTTGAATGTTTCTTTAAATAATGATCTTAACTAAAAATGGATTATACCCTTCTCCATTAAGCTCCATTAAAAGAACTTGAGATGTAAACTGTGTGGGGGAAATGGTTATGATGAGTTACGAAAGTGGTTAACTGGGCTTGTGTAGGTGGTTAATGTAAGTTGTGTAAGTGGTTAACTTGATTTTGAAGTAAACATCTGCATTCTGCAGTGATCATGGGTGAGGGATTAATACAGATAATATTCATTATGAACAAGCTTGGTTATATTTTGTTGTCTTCCCCATAGGTTCCCCCCTGCATTTGTTATTATTGCATTTGGTCAGTTTCAGTATTTATTCCTTGAATCTAGACAGAACAAACATAATGTTTTGTTTTATACACATTGCAAAACTGCTTAGATATTCAATTATAGAGTTGTTTTTGTAAATTGTTGTAATCGTAAGCGGAAGTAAGCTATATCACCTTGCACATATTTGGTTTTTATCAAAAATAGCTTTTGGGCCAAAAGCTCTCTCCAAAGCAGTCTGATTATAACCAGGTGCGTTAGCTAAATGGGTCAAATAATGCCGAGGTGTTTAGTTAGAAACCAAATGTTAAGAGAGGGTCATGGTCATTTAGATTGAAATTCTCTTCAGTGGTTTCACATATGGTATTTCTTAGTCTACTACTTCCTCTACCATTTAGCCTCGTTGGTCTTTCTATTGTAAATAACACCGGAAACATGCCTCTTTTTCATGCACCTAGCTTGAATCCTATGACACACATTTCTTTTAATTTTCCCATCGCTTTCTGCGGTAGATTAAAGACACCTAAATTGTGTCAATTACAGTATGCTATGATCTTGAAATTTCACCTTCACAAAAAAATGCTAACATATGTGTTACTGAACTTCAATCCTGTTATTTCTCAAATGGAAACTAGTGCAATTCCAAAGATTCTTGCCTCTCTGAACTGTTCCACCTTAGGTATATCATCTGTAAGAAGAATGTCTTGAGGCTCATCTCCATGTTATAATTGTGGAATAACTTATGAACAATTTGATTTTGGTTTATTGTGTAGATTTGGTGTGGCACCTCCAATTGAAAGTTGATGGATAATTCAAATAATTTGGGTACTTGTCATGATGCTGATGGTGTAGTTGATGGCTTTAATGTTGAAGATGCAAGTTGGGAGCCTACATCAGTGAGATGTTTTACTTCTGTAGATATGGATACAAGTCATGGCATTGATGGTAAAGCTAATGTAGTTGATGACTTTAATGGTGAAGATGCACATTGGGAGCCTACAGCAAGGATGTGTTTTTCTTCTTTAGATGAGTTGAAATCATTTTATGCAAATTATGCTTCTGTAAAGGGTTTTGGCTGGAAGATCAGAACATCAAAAAAAGGCCAGGATGGGGAGTTAAAGTACATAATATTGTCATGCGCAAGAGAAGGAAAAGGTGTGTCAGACAAATCATGTTCGTTGAAGACGCTTCCGACCAAAGCAAAAAATTGTCCAGTAAATATTACAGCTAAGTTGGCAAAAGATGGATTGTGGTACATTAACAAGTTTGAACCTAACCACACTCATGAGATTAGCCCGACAAAGTCAAGGATGTTCAAGGCTAACAAGAATTTGAACATGCATGTAAGGAGAACAATTCAAATCAACGATGATGCGGGGTGAGGATCAACAAGACTTTCCAATCTCTTATTCTTGACGGTGGAGGCCATGAAAATATAACATTTTACGAAAGAGATGTGAGGAATTATGTAAACAAGGAAAGACGCTCCATTGGAAAAGAAGGTGATGGCAAAGCCTTGATAAGGTATTTTTGTCAAATGAGGGAACAAAATACAAGTTTCTTTTATGATATAGACTTGGATGACGATTTTCATGTAAAGAACGTGTTTTGGGTCGACGCAAGAAGTAGGCTGCATATGAATCTTTTGGAGATGTTGTGACCTTTGACACAACGTATTTGACCAATAAATATGACATGCCCTTTGCTGCATTTGTCGGTGTGGATCATCATGGCGACCAACTTTACTTGGATGTGGTTTGCTTTCATCGGAAGACACAGAGTCATTCGTGTGGCTTTTCCAATCTTGGCTTTGTTGTATCTTTGGGAAAGGCCCCTACGGGTATTGTGGTGACCAATGTAGGGCTATGAAAAATGCCATTGATTGGTCTTCCCCAACATTCGACATAGGTGGTGTTTATGGCATATAATGAAAAAAATCCCGGAAAAGCTAAGTAGATATGGTGAATATAAAAAGATCAAGAGTTTGATGAAAGAAGCGGTTTATGATACATTGACACCGGCCGTATTTGAAGAAAAATGGTGTTCTTTTGTGCAGAAATTTGAGCTGGGAGATAATGATTGGTTAAGTGGGTTGTACACGGACCGTCATAGATGGGCACCGATTATGCTGAAGAAATGTTTTTGGGCAGGTATATCGACAACACAGCGAAGTGAGAGCATACATGCTTTCTTTGATGGATATATCAATTCCACTACCAGTTTGCATCAATTTGTAAAGCAGTATGATAATGCCCTTAAAAGTAGAGCAGAGAAGGAATTTGAAGCTGATTTTCGATCATTGGATACAACAATTCCCTGTTTTTCTTCCTCGTCAATCGAAAAGCAATTCCAGGGTGAATACACTCATGCCAAGTTTAAGGAGGTTCAAGCAGAATTTAGGGGTAAAGTTAATTGTGCTGCATTCTTAAAGACTATGGAGGGTAACGTTACTACATACCATGTCTTGGAGGATTTGTTAGTTGGAGATAGAACAAAAGAACGTACCTGTGAAGTTGTTTTTACTCGTGACAATCATGATGTGATCTGTGAATGCTCGTTGTTTGAGTTTAGAGGTATTTTGTGTCGTCATGTGCTATGTGTCTATACCCAAGAAAAGGTGCAAAACGTGCCATTGAAGTATGTTTTGGCAAGATGGAGCAAAAATATCAAAAGGAAGCATTCTTATATTAAGAGCAGCTACAGTGTGAAGGAATTGAGGCCACAAATGGACAGGTTTGACAATTTGTGCAAGCATTTCTATGAGGTTGCTGAATTGGCTGCAGAGTCTGAAGATGCAACTAAGGCGCTCCATGATAATCTGCATGAATTTATATCTAATTTGCCCTCCAAAGATGCTACGACGAATCATGTTAATCGTAGCTCAAATGATGACTCGACTCCAAATAATATTACCAGGAGAGATGAAAACGTTATTCCTGCAATTCGCAGTCCATTGCGAGTGAAACGTAAAGGTCGTCCTCCAACAAACAGAAAAATATCTGTAGTTGACAAAGTTGTCAAGAGGTTGAGGAAGCGAACCAAGCGAAGTGATGATCAAGAGACTACTAGGGTATGTTTTTTCCCTTGAGATTTTATGTGTTAACCGTGTGCGACACATCATTTACCAGAAAACTTAAGCCAGTTAACCAGTTACTGCAGAAACTGTCAGTTTTTGTAACATCCTCTAAAAACACATGTATTCTTTCAAACAGTAATGAATGAGTACTACTGTATCTTACATTTTTTTGTCCAAATGTGTTGCAGGCCAATGTTGGAAGGGTGGATAATGAGAGCACAAGCAATATTCATGTAGAATCATCTGTTGAGGTCGTGACTGGTGGAGATTTGCTTGATGCAAGTACCGTGGTTCGTGTCCATTATAAGATTGTGCTAAATATGTACTGAATTTGTGGTTTGGTTTATTGTAGTATTTTACTTGTGCTCTTTCTCTATACAGAGGCATCTAATTGTGTGTAATATTGAGCAAATATAGAAACTGTCAGATTTTTCCAAGTCCAAAAACACATGTATTGTGTACTGTTATAATGTTATGTATTCTTCCTAACAGTAAAGAAGGAGTACTATTGCATCTTACATTATTCTTTTGCAAATGTGTTGCAGGCCAATGGTGGGAGGGTGGATAATGAGAGCACAAGCAATATCCGTGTAGAATCATCTGTTGAGGTCGTGACCGGTGGAGATTTGCTGGATGCAAGAACCGTGGTTCGTGTCCATTATAAGATTGTGCTATATGTGTAGAATTTGTGGTTTGGTTTATGTGTAGAATTTGTATAATTTGATGGTTTTATGTGTTGGGTCATAGAGTTTCTGGATAACTGGCATGTACTATTTGTTGAGGGAAACCTAAAATTTTACAGGATCCAAATATTGTATACACAGACTCGTTATGTGTACTTTATTGTCCAAATATTGGTCTTTTATTTGACATTCTTATATGGTGTTGTGCCATAGAGTTTCCGGATAACGCATGTACTATTTGTTGAGGAAACCTAAAATTTTACAGGATCCAAATATTGTATACACAGACTCGTTATGTGTACTTTATTGTCCAAATATTGGTATTTTATTTGAGATTCTTATATGGTGTTGTCCAGGTTGAAGGCAATTTGTCATACATGGATCTCTTGATCTCTGAAATAGACTTCACAGGATCCTCGCAATTCAGTACAAATTGGTGACAATTTGATCGTCGAGGAAACCTAGGAAGATTAAGCACTTTATGGGTTTTTTTTTTGTTGCGTGGCATATGTATTTTGAGAACGCTTGTGACATATTTGTATGGGTTGGAAGATACTTTTTGCATGACGGTATGGTGTCTTCAAGTCTTCTGTTTTACTCGTTAATATCGTGGTGTGTTGTTTAGGGACCGCCACTTTACTAATGAATATTTATTGGTGGTACAGGTTAGTCGGAACGCAACCTGCTTTGTGTCGCTTTTTGTATCACATGTTTGCATCACAGATCATTCCTTCCACATGTTTGCATCATTCAGGACATGGCTGCGGTCCTACAAAGGATGTAGGGCTTTTTGTACCTGTGCAGATTTAGGGCTTTTTGTACCTGTGCAGAATGATTTAAAGAAGTGTATATAGATATAGATATACAACCCTATGTAAATGGTTCTTTATGAACTTAATTTATAAAGTATTCGCAACGTGGTTAACGATTTGCAAACATGGTTAACAACTACATGGTTAATGTCTTATACTGATGATTCGGCGAATTATTGACAACACATTGAAAACAACTTAGATGCTTCAAGCAAAGCCTCAGTCATTGAAGACGCAAGTTTGATAAAGTTCCATATATGGTTAGAAAATTGTTTACATTCAACTCCTACACAAAACCTGTTAATGATATACACAACGCGTGTTAACCACTTAAACAACATTAGTGTACCAAGCAATATTTACAAACACAGAAATTTAAAAAAAAAATACAAAAACTACAACTACTAAGAGCAATAAAAGATAAGGGATGAGAAGTAATCAGTCTCCGAGGATGTCGTCCATGAACTCCTCTTCATTCAGCTCCTCTCCACCATCATCTCCAACTTGTCCTTCAGCTTGTCCTTCATTTCCAGCTTCTTCCACATTTTCTGCCCCCTCCGAAAAAATTGGACTGTCCCCAGGCCATGCAACATGTGCAGCAAACATATCTGGTGTGGGCCATGGAAACAGATTAGCATCTCCTTGATGCTGATGCAGAGTAAATCATTGGAAGGAATCATTTAAGCTTGTATACCGCCTATGGTTGGCGCTGTTCTTTGCTCAATATGAGTGAGATGAGCAGTGAGGCGAGTCTCCATTGGATTCATTGAAATCATTGGAGGCTGCCTAACAGGTGCAGGTTGGGCTGAGCCTTCTCCAAGTTCTTGCTCTGCTGGATTGAGGCAATAATTCTTGATAAAACTAGCATTGATCGGCATCCTCAGCTTTGTTTTTGGATGGCTCGGGACATCAACACCATGGGCCAAGCATAATCCGGTAATCAATGCCGGAAAGCCCAATGGTTTTTGTTGTCAATCAGTCTCTGATATGTACACTTGTCACCCTCTTTTACATTAAGGGGATTCCCCAAAAAATCACTTATAGCTTTACGATCATAGGGAACCCAGTTGCCCCTTACATAGGATTTTCTGGCTTTGTCTCCTCTTTTCACCGGCCAAGCATTTGCGTAAAATTCTTTGACAATCAGATCATTTACCGACTCCAGAGGTGTAGCCAGCTTCTCCCATTTTCTTCTTTTGATCTCATTCATAAATTCATCATGCTCTCCCTCCTCCAACACAACCTTGCGTTCACACAATAAATCTTGTGTCTCAAGTGTCATGAACCTTTGTTGTCTGGCACGGGTCAAGAATCTTCTTTTGTCAAGTGGCTCCATAGGCATTTGCGGAAGCTGCGTTGGTTCTTCCACTGGTGCATCATCATCAGAAGTTGCTTCGGATGCTTTGCCCTTCCTTTTCTTGCTACGTGGTATTTGGTGAACTGTTTTCTTTGGAGGCATCCTGAAATGTTTCAAAACAATGCAAAGTGCAATAACAAGTTAGACAATCAAACAGTGATTTTTGGATGCCAACAAGTTATTTGCTTAACCAAATTTGACAATTTTAACATTGTGCCCCAATTTCAAACAACACTTTCAACAACACCCTCCAATCCCTCTTTTCAATCTCAAATCCCTAATTTCATCTGTTTGCCCCAAACCCAACAAAATTTCGGAAATTGTAAAGACATGCATGTGGGTTGTGGGAATCCATACAAACATTGAAGCATGAACAAAGTGACATAAGAAGGAATGCCAAGCATTCATCAAAACAATCCAACATTTGCCACAATCTTAGGCAAAGAACAAACGAACAAGTGAGAACAATAGTCAAAATAGTGGGTTACATTTCGAAAATACACCCAAAATTAGAACAAACCAATTCCAAAACCAATAATCCCAACCTAATTTCAAAGAACAAGCCACTCAAAATCACAAAATTCAGAAAAAATAACAATAAAAATAAACTTCACAAGCCTACTTACTTGAAAACTGAGAATGAAGATGAGAATGACGTATTTGCACCTGAAGATCGTGTTCCTTTGAACGTCAGAAGAGACTAACGAGAAAGATGAAGAGGAATGAGAGAGGGTTTGGGGGTGGAGAATGACAAAACTGAGACGAGAGGGAAAGAGGTGAGGGACGGTCAAAGTGAGTGAAATGATGAAATGCAAAGGAATACCCTGTTCGTGCGTTGGGTTTTTCTTTTAAGACTCAAAATTTTAAAACTCTCGCTTACCCTATTCCACTCGCTCAAGCGAGTTTTAAACAGATGCGGAAATTTCAATTTTCTGCGCTAAGCGAGTTGTATTCGCTTAAGCGAAAATTAGTCAGACACGGGTGTAAAAAAATTTGTGTCATACGCTAAGCGAGTAACTTTCGCTTGCGCGAAATTTGGTTGCACTTGCAGTCTTTGTGTCATGCGCTAAGCGAGTGAGTTACGCTTGAGCGAAATTTGGTCAGAATATGCACCTTCCAGTCTTTGTATTTTGACGCTGGGCGAAAGTGGTTCACTTAAGCGAAAATATCAGAAAATAAATTCAATGAATTTTGCTGCATAATTCGCTTAAGCGAAAATGATTGGCTTGAGCGAACGCCTGTTAACCAATACACTGCATCTCACCAGTTCTGTTAACCACTTACAGAAATTGGGTTAACCAACTACACAACATGAGTTAACCACTTACAGAACTCTTGGTAACCAGTTCCATAACATGTGTTAACCACTTACACAACACGTGTTAACCACTTACACAACTATTGTTAACCACTTACACATATCCTCTAAGAATTGATTGTGTTCCACCAGAGTACGAGATTTTTCCATGAACTTGTCTATTTCTGTCATAGAAGTCGCAAGATTGATGAAGTTCCATATATGGTCAGAAAATTGTTTACATTCAATTCCTACAAAAAGCTTGTTAACCAGTTACACAACATGTGTTAACCACTACGTAAAGCTTGTTAACCACTTGAACTACATCGCATCTCAAAGATCATGTAGTGTTAACCACTTACACAACACGTGTTAACCACTTATATAACTTGTGTTAACCACTTACAGGAACCTATTAACCACTTAAAAAATACTGCTTAAGTGGTTAAAAGTTGTTAACCACTTACAGAACTCTTGTTAACCACTTACATAACCTGTGTTAACCACTTACACAAAGCCTGTTAACCACTTACAGAACTCTTGGTAACCAGTTACATAACCTGTGTTAACCACTTACACAACGCGTGTTAACCACTTACACAACTATTGTTAACCACTTACACATATCCTCTAAGAATTTATTGTGTTCCACCAGAGTACGAGATTTTTCCATGAGAGGTCTATTTCTGTCATAGAAGTCGCAAGATTGATGAAGTTCCATATATGGTCAGAAAATTGTTTACATTCAATTCCTACAAAAAGCTTGTTAACCAGTTACACAACATGTGTTAACCAGCTACAGAAAGCCTGTTAACCACTTACGACTACCTATTAACCACTTAAAAATCGCTTAAGTGGTTAAAAGTTGTTAACCCCTTACAGAACTCTTGTTAACCACTTACATAACCTGTGTTAACCATTTACACAAAGCCTGTTAACCACTTACAGAACTCTTGGTAACCAGTTACATAACCTGTGTTAACCACTTACACAACGCGTGTTAACCACTTACACAACTATTGTTAACCACTTACACATATCCTCTAAGAATTTATTGTGTTCCACCAGAGTACGAGATTTTTCCATGAACTTGTCTATTTCTGTCATAGAAGTCGCAAGATTGATGAAGTTCCATATATGGTCAGAAAATTGTTTACATTCAATTCCTACAAAAAGCTTGTTAACCAGTTACACAACATGTGTTAACCAGTCTGAAAGCACATTAACCACTTACGACTACCTATTAACCACTTAAAAAATACTGCTTAAGTGGTTAAAAGTTGTTAACCACTTACAGAACTCTTATTAACCACTTACATAACCTGTGTTAACCATTTACACAAAGCCTGTTAACCACTTACAGAACTCTTGGTAACCAGTTACATAACCTGTGTTAACCACTTACACAATGCGTGTTAACCACTTACACAACTATTGTTAACCACTTACACATATCCTCTAAGAATTTATTGTGTTCCACCAGAGTACGAGATTTTTCCATGAACTTGTCTATTTCTGTCATAGAAGTCGCAAGATTGATGAAGTTCCATATATGGTCAGAAAATTGTTTACATTCAATTCCTACAAAAAGCTTGTTAACCAGTTACACAACATGTGTTAACCAGCTACAGAAAGCCTGTTAACCACTTCGAACTACACTGCATCTCAGCATCATGTAGTGTTAACCACTTACACAACACGTGTTAACCACTTATATAACTTGTGTTAACCACTTACAGGAACCTATTAACCACTTAAAAAATACTGCTTAAGTGGTTAAAAGTTGTTAACCACTTACAGAACTCTTGTTAACCAGTTACATAACCTGTGTTAACCATTTACACAAAGCCTGTTAACCACTTGCATAACTTGCTGATACCATCCCTGTTAACCACTTACACACTTACACATACCACAGAAACCACTTACACACACCATGTTAACTGTTACACAAACACACAAATTCAAAATTTAATTCATAACCTTTCGTTCATAGATTACTGAAATGGAAAATTTACATAACTTTACACAAACATACTACTACTAAATGTAATTCATCACATAAGTATTTAAACAATAGCCCAAAATATTACAAGTCAAAAACAACAGCCCAAAAGTATCAACGGCCCAAACAACTCAAAAGATTACAAGTCTTCAACACAACCCAAGAGACGCTATGCGTTTTTCGTAGTTTGCCGTGTTGCTCTTTGCATGGCAGTCCTTTTTTTCCTTGTCATATACGTGTGCATGAATGGACTCTTAGTTGCCATACTTTGCACACGCCGCCTTGGGTTTTGTTTAACTCTTATCATGATGTTTGATTTATCACCCGCTTCACCAACGTCATTTCCTTCTTCATCACCATCACCATCCCCACCATCCTCATTTCCTTGTTGATCACCATCAGCATCCCCACCTTCACCTTCACCTTCAACATCCCCACCATCCTCATTTCCTTCTTCATCACCATCAGCATCCCCACCTTCACCATCCCCACCTTCACCATCTTCACCATCACGCCCCTTAGGAGTACTCATTAACGCGTCAGCATCAGCATTACCTGCAGGTTTAATTTTTGGAAAAATCAATTTCAACGAACATAACTTGTGCAGAAAACTTAAAATAAAATTTGAAAACATGAAGACAATGGTGGCAGCATATAATATATTATTAATGTCGAGCAATCTAGGCTTGACTAATATAAGTGGAGTACTCACCATCTTCACCATGACGCGCCGTAGGAGTACTCAATAATGCGTCGACAACCTCATCAGCAATATCAGTGTGAGGAGATGGAATCAATGGGGATGCATAAGCAACTTCATCGCCAACCTCAACAGCAACATCAGTGTGAGGAGATGGAATCAATGGGGATGCATCATGGGGTTCGGTCCTTGATCGAAGCTGATCTTTTAGCATCTTGACATCTGCCTCAAGAATAGAAATTCTTTCTTGAGAATGCTGGTGCTCCACTACTAAACGCCGATACTCAGAAACACGAACATACTGGTGTTCTGCATCCTCTAAGGCATCTCTGATCACGTCAAACTGTAGCTCCTCACCAGTTGCCGTTATGTTTTCAGTTACTTGGCAACACAAAAAGCACATCAAATACACATTGTATATAAGTTTTCAACATGTTCTACAAACAAATAATAATCATGCTTACCACATTTTGCCGAAATGCATCTTGTATTATTTTGATCTTGTGTCGTACAATTGGCCAATTCAAAAACTGGGAAAGCGGAACCTATGAGGCATGTCAGGTGTTTCCCCAAAGACAAGTGGTTGAAGGCCCAAATCTACAAAAAGATTAATATTACTTAATACATGTATGTATATGTAAAAATAACAAAACACATATAACACACTAACAAATATATACCTGTAAGATACCAGCACATCCTCTTAAATGGGTTTGAAACATTTTTTCCTTCATTCACGACAGAACACACTTTCTTCAAACTTGCAACTACAAACTTATGCACTCATTGTCCCCACTTATACATATGAAGGGACTAGAGGTTATCTAAATACTTAATGTAACCACAATATATACGTTTCCCGGACTGGGGAAAGTAAAACTCTCCAAACGACAATAGTATATAAAGTCTACAAAAATTTAATACATCATCCTCATCACACTCTACAAGTTTATCAACAATTGAATCTATTGTTACATCGTCTTCTCCAAACAAAGAAAATGTACTACTTTCACCGCGTTCATCGGCTTCCAACTCCTCGCCCACAATAGGAAGTCCTAGTGCAAAACATACATCGATAGGCCCAAATCGCACTACTGAACCCCCTACTCTAAAACCCTGACACTGTTCATCCCACCTAGTAGCTAATTCAGACAACAAAAGAGAAGAAATTTGGAAATTATCCGGCATGTTTACAACCCACTTGAAAGGGGTCGCCTCAATTTGGGCTCTCTGGGCCTCTGTCAAATGCTTGTTGACTTCAAACAACTCGCATGGAGCACACGCATGCCTCAAACGTACCTGACAAGTTCAAATAAAATTTATGTCATTGCCAATTAATTTGCACTCATGTAAATACAATAAATTAATCAGTTCCTTACTTTTTTATCCTTTGAGCTACTAGCTCGTTGCTTCTTTGTTGGTGGTGCCATGCTCAAAGCAATACACTGTACAATGCCACCAATCCAAATTAATATGGAGACTACAAGTGAACAAATTGCAAACAAACAAACTATGTCACCCTTTGGATTAAGAGCAATCAGCTTTCTCTCATTCACCTCAATATGAGACAATAGCAAGTCATTAAGAATATTCACACACACACACATATTGCCATAATCAAACATCAATATCAAGACACATTTCATTGTAGGTATCTTGCAGCATACAACAAAGGACTAATAGAAACACCAAAGATATGTTTCTTTACATTCATACACACACTTGGACACAACCTTTAGGCATCCAGGATGGTAGTGAGTGCCTTCCATCAATATCTACTAATGCACACCATTAAACCAATTGTCTTAAAGCATTTTCAGGAAAATCCAATGCCAATAATAACACAAAACCCAAATTTTAACAGTCATTCCAATATCCCATACAAACAACCTCCCAACTCCAAAGATATATAAATATAAATAAAAAAAAATACAAAAATTCAATCTGCCAGCATAAGAAAATGAAGCAGCGAGGTAAGTTCATGAAAACAAAAAACAGGGATCAAAAAGGAGAAAGAAAAAACCCTAGGAAGTATCTACAACTAACATTGGGGATGTCAAGGAGAAAAACAGATGCAGGGACAAAGGAGTAAAAAAAATGAAATTCCACAAGACAAATTAGGGCTCGGCAACTTTCAGAGGTGCTCTTTCCTTCTTATTCGCAAACAAAAAGTTCTCAAGCTTAAGATCCCTATGCATCACACCATGTTTGTGGCACATCTGAAACCCAACAAAGTACACAATCGCAACTAAATCCCTCTTTTACCATAGCATTAAAAAAAATGTAACACACCCAAACACATAAATGCAAATGAAAAGCAAGGAATTCCCACAGCATACACAACCAAATCCCATATTAACACAGAAAGCAAGATGCATTTATTGTTCATACAATTACACAACTTATCTGCAACTTATTAGCAAGTAAAGTAAGCTTCACAAAACAGCTCTTCACCACAACATAACAAAGTAAATTCCATTAACAATACATACCCCAATTAATCACCACAAAGAAACAACCCTCCAAGTAATTAAACTAGCTTATTAACTAAAATTCTACCTAGAACAAAAGTAATTTCAACTTCACTAAAAAGATCAAAATCAGTAAACCAATTTTGTAAATCTAGTCTTTTTGCTTTCATTCAAAAAACTCCAACTCCAGCTCCAGCTGAGATAACACCCGAAACAAATAAAAATTAAATATGTTAAAATTAATTAATTCAAATTAACTTATTTCCTAAACTCCTAATCAAAATCTTTACCAAAAATAAATTAATAAAAATCGAAACTGAAGATGCACTCAAACAAATCAAAACCGTCAGATCAAATCAAAGAAAATAAAAAAGGGAAAAATAAAGACCTGAACAACTTCAACTATGGTTTTGGTGACAGCAGCAGCGGCGTTCGGTGTAGTGTCCACGCTCCACGGACGGCGGCGGCGAGGGGATGCGTTACGCCCGGATCGTGGCGTCTTGATGGCGGCGGTGAAGCGGCAGTCTTTGCGGCGGGAACGACGGCTGCTGCGGTGGACTCGTCGAGGAAACAAAGCGACGACGTAGAGAACAGTATCAAGGGAGTATCAGGGGAGGGGACGAGACGAGAAGACGGAGACTGAGAGGGAAGAGAGGTGCGGCGGGTGGCAGAGGACACGCCGTCGCTGTGTGCAGTGCGAGAGAGAGAGAGAGAGAGAGCAAGACGAGGGAGACGAGACAGAGTGAAAATGGACTGAGCGGGAACGAAATAACAAAACAAAATCAACGCGCGAATGACTAAACTGCCCTTGACAGTATACGGTATTGAATACAGTGTGACAAAAAACGGTGTTTAAATATCATTTATGATCTTCTACGGTGTGGTGTGGACTACGATGTCCACTTTTCTTATGTCCAAATATCTCATATCGTTGTTTTTTGGCCCAACATCGTCCGATCCTGCCCAGCCGTGGCATCTATGACCAATCAACTGTTCGACTAGGCAGTCGTATGATTGAGATCTAATTTGGTCCATGTGTGTAGTCAGTGTCAACACTCTGTATCACAAATTGATTGATTACGATTGCATTGTATGTATCCCAATACTAAATAAATAGCACACCTGCTAACCACCTACACGTATTTATCGGAGTGTCATGTAAATAGGGAACTGATGTGTTTTCTATGATTGTGATATCTTTATGGAGTACCTCACTTTTTATTTTCCTCTTGGACTTTTTTTGTGTTGTAATATATATATATATATATATATATATATATATATATATATAATTGAATAAATTATTGTTTTGGTGCGTATATTTATTTCAGATTTCTGTTTCATTCGTTATGTATTAAAATTTTGAATTGGTCTCTTATATGTAAAAATTATAACAATGTGATTCTTTTGTTTTTTTGTCTCAAATTGATCCCTTTTGCCACCAATGTGGTCCATTTTTTTTTTGCAAAACAAGGAGACATTATGGAACAAAAAAAAGACCAAATGGGTATAATTTTTGTAACATATGGAACTAGTTCAGAAAAAAACAACAACATTGGTATAACTTTAATACACAAGGGATCAATTCGAAACTTTTACTCCCTCCGTCACTTTTTATAAGTCATTTTTAGAAAAAAATTGTTAACTAATTATAAGTCTGTTTTCAAATTACAAGATATCTTAATTATTTTTTTTAAAAGTATCCCTAATTAATTGCATAGTATTTAAAAATCCAAGACAAGTATTAATTAATTAAAAGTATGATTGAAGGATAAATTTGGAAAAACATACACATTATGAACAATTTAATTATGCTAACTACTTTTCTTAATATGCGTTTTTTTATCTAAAAGGGCTTATAAAAAGTAACAGTGGAAATAATATTTAAGAACCAAACTGAAAACTAAAATAAATACAAGGAACAAAAAGTATAATTTATCCTATTTTTTCTATTTCCCCCTTTATCCTTCAAATATATGCACTCCACTAAGGGCCAAACTTCTATTTCCCTACTAACAAACCAAGTACCTCCACCCTTTTGATCCCTTGTCTTGGAATCATGATAGTTCATAAATCTACGGTATTAGTTGTTATGTTCCTTCTTTTTATACTATTAGTAATCCATCTTTCAAGTTGCAGGCACATTTCCTGGGGTGGTAAGGAAGAGATGGAAGAAAGAACAAGAACCAGGTTCTCCTTTTCATTTCCACAACCAGCCTATGGTATTACTGAACAAATTATCAAAGAGAATAATAAGGTAAGTGAATTTCATACTGTTTCACATACATCTACTCCAGGTGGACCAAATCCACTTCATAATTGAGTGAAAATAGATCATGAAATCTCTGGTGAAAGCAGAACTGGTACCAGCTAGAATGGGGTAGCAATTTCTTGGAGTGGAATCAATATGTAAGGAACTACAAGGATTATTTTAATTTCATTTTTCCTTAACTTCCTAGATACCAAATGGTGCTTTAGTTTTGCATCATCAAGGTCCATTAATTTCCTTTGATATATTATATATATATATATATATATTATAAAGCACATATTTCACATATATCACTTGAAAGTTGCTTGTAATATGGGAGGTTCATCTGGCATAGCATAAAGAACTTAATTATAATGTACTTGTTCATACTAGTATTGATAATTATCTCACTAGCAATGCTCTTGTCAGTATTTTTATCTTTATCTTGCCAAATCCATACCTCAGAATAATAAAGATCCACAGCTAGTGTAAGTTTTATTAATTCACTTTTTCCTCAGTCTTTTTTCATGAGATTGAACTTATTGAACAATTTTTTTTCTAACATACTGGAATTAAGGCTTTGGCCCGGTAGGCATCTTAGGGTATACTCATAGCTTAGTTTCTTTAAGTCAGTTATGAGACTAATCTCCAAGTCAACAATGAGTCTAATTTTTTTATACAGAGTTGGGCTGTCTTCCAACTAGGCGACTCCAAGAATCAAACTCGGATTCTTTTTTTAGGAATGAGCCACGCTACCGACTCGAGATGTTTTCTTTTTTATTAATGAAAATATGATGCTTTCGAAAAAGTTCAATTTTAATAACTAATACTACCTCTGGACCTATTTATAATAAATAAATAGGTTTTTTTCATGGTCCTAAATATAAGAAATAAACTCTTATTTTTAACCACATTAATTGTACTTTTCAATATTTGTCCTATGAGACTAATTTTCAATATTTGCCAACTTGTCTTTAATTATCTCTCTCTCATTTATTACAAGGATAATTTTAAAAAACAATTTAAAAATATGACATCATTAATTGAGATTTACCTATTCCAATTTATCTTTTGGTATTTGTGATTTTGTCTTATATTTTTTATATATATGACCGGACGTAGTATTAATTTTAAAAAGAGAGAAATTGAAAAATTACTGTATCAATTACTTTTTGTGACTTCATCATGAAATTATGCAAATCAGAGCCGCTTGAGAGTATTGAACGACGATGACCAGCAATTTGACCAAAAAGTTGATCGTACGCTAAAAACAAAATGTGTATGGCGAAGTTCTTTTTTTTTTTTTTTTTTGGGTACAATGTATTGCGAAATTCTAACCACAACTTACATCTTCTATTCATCTATTTTTCCCATCCATACCTCATATTCACACAACGGTTCTTCCAACGCTAACATTTCTAAGAACTCCCATTTCCTTATCCATTATATATCCTTAATGTAAATCATCATCTTGCACAATTAACTGACGAATAGGTCATTCAGGCTTGACACGAGAACAAATATCTATCTATTTATAATATATAAAAACAGATTCGCAAATTATAGCGGCGACACCCCATCTTTTTCTATGTCATGTAATTCAAATATTGTCACCTCAAATATATGCTGTAGAAAAGTAGAGACAGATAATCCTCATATTTTTTGTATATCAATATACAAGTTATAGCCTCATTATATAGAGGAAGAAAGCAATTACAGGGAAACAATGAATAAAAGCTAATCTAACAATTATGAGGTAATTACACACTAATTTACAGGGATTGACAGATAATTGATATGAGACTAATTTAAGCATTAACACAGATTTATTCCTAAAATATAAACTTCCTTCAATACTCCCCCTCAAGCTGGATCAAGGGGATTTGTTGATCCAAGCTTGGACAGTAGACGATGGAATTGTGAGCTTGGCAACATCTTAGTGAATACATCAGCAAGTTGATCATGACTCCGAATATAAGCAGTTTGAATAATCTGATTCTGAACTTGCTGGCGAATAAAATGACAGTCAACTTCAATGTGTTTCGTACGCTCATGAAACACGGGATTGGCTGCTATATGCATAGCTGCCTGGTTGTCACAAAAGAGTGTCATAGGGAGATTACTTGGAAAACCAAGATCAGCAAGAAGACTTTTAAGCCATACCATTTCACAGGCAGCAGATGCCATGGCACGATATTCAGCTTCGGCACGATATTCAGCTTCGGCACTAGAACGAGCAACAACATGTTGTTTCTTGCTACGCCAAGAGACAAGATTACCACCAACAAACATACAATAACCAGTGGTAGATTTTCGATCAAGAGCATTTCCAGCCCAATCAGAATCACTATAACCAGCTATTTGTGTGTGACCATTCTTGACTAGGACAATTCCACGCCCAATCGATCCTTTAAGATATCTCAAGATTCGCTTGACAATACCCAGATGAAAACAAGTAGGTGCATGCATAAATTGGCTAACAAGACTAACAGCATAAGCTATGTCAGGTCGAGTGATAGTAAGATAAATAAGCTTACCAACCAACCTTTGATAGTCATTGATAGTCTGTAAGGGTGTACTTTCTGTGTCAAGATTCAACTTACTATCCAATGGAGTAAGAGCTGGCTTACAATTCATCATCTCAGCATCTTTAAGTAAGTCAAGAATGTACTTTCGTTGGTTAAGAAATAAACCTTTACTTAAAGCGCCATTTCAATTCCAAGAAAGTAGTTTAGATGGCCGAGATCTTTGATAGGAAAACGAGACTGCAGGATACCTTTGAGTTGAGAAATAGCATGATTGTTATTCCCAGCAATAATAAGATCATCAACATAAACCAGAATTACTACTGTTTCATTTGAGACACTTCGAACAAATAAGGAAGAGTCCGCAACACTTCTTAAGAAACCCACTCCCTGAAGAACAACACTTAATTTTGCATGCCAAGCACGCGGAGATTGTTTCAAACCATATATTGATTTGTGTAGTCGGCAAACCAAGGAAGAATCTGAGCTTTGTGGATGACCTGGAGGTAATTTCATGTATACTTCTTCTTCAAGATCCCCATGTAAAAAGGCATTTTTTACATCCATCTGGCTCATTGACCATCCACAATTTACAGCAACAGAGAGCAAAACACGTACAGTATTCATCTTAGCCACAGGAGCAAACGTCTCCTTATAGTCCACGCCAGGTGTTTGAGTAAACCCCTGGGCTACAAGGCGGGCTTTATGTCTATCAATCGTGCCATCCGACTTAAACTTTGTTTTGTACACCCAACGACTCCCAACGGGTTTTTTTCCATCGGGGAGCTTAACAATACTCCAAGTGCGATTTTCAGCAAGAGCCTGAAGCTCTTCATGCATGGCCTTCTTCCAAATTTCATGAGAGCTAGCTTCATAGAAGTTTTTTGGCTCATGTACACTAGATATGGTAAAGAGAAATGCTGCATGACTTTGGGAAAAACGATGATACGAGATGTATTTAGAGATTGGATGGCATACTGAGTAAGTAACAAAATCTTGGAACTTTGCTGGTAGTGCATGATCTCGAGCAGGATATCGACGTGGCTGAGGAGCATCTTGACACACAGGAGACATAGACACAGTTGGTAATGACTCAGTTTGGGAGCACTCAGGTTGAACTGCATTTGTGTCTGAAGATGTGCAGGCAGATTCGGTACTCCCATTAGTAGAAATAGCAGGAGAGGATTCTGCATTTGTGTCTGAAGGCAAAGTAGTGCTACTGCTTGTATCTTTTGTAGTATCAGACAAAGTTGAAGATCCAGGCAATTCAGAACCTGCAAAAGGCAAGGGAAAAACATCCTCCAACTCATCATTAGAGCTGTTATAGTAAGGAACTGGTTCAACAAATTTAACATCTCTAGTAACAAACAACTTCCTAGAGTCAGGATGATAGCATTTGTATCCTTTCTTCGTTGATGAGTATCCCAAGAAGACACACTTAGCAGCCCGCGGATCAAACTTATCACGAAAAGGAATCTGTTTATGCACAAAACAAGTGCACCCAAAGACCTTCAAATGGGACAGATCAACAGATTTTCCCTGCAAAACTTCAAGGGGAGATTTAAAAGACAACACGGCTTGTGCTTAGGTTAATAATATAAACAGATGCTAACAACCCTTGAGACCAAAATAATTTTGGAACATGCATTTGTATCATCAAGGCACGAGTTTTTTCCAATAAGTCTCTATTCTTGCGCTCGGCTACTCCATTTTGTTGAGGAGTACCAACACAACTAGTTTGATGCACAATGCCATGGGAATTTAAATACTGTGACATGTTTTTAGACATGTATTCTGTGCCATTATCAGAACGAAGAATTTGAATTTTACTAGAGAATTGATTTAGGACAAGCATGTGAAATTCCTTGAAAACATCCATAACCTCACTTTTAGATTTCAATAAGTACACCCAAGTAACACGGGAAAAATCATCAATAAATGTGATAAAATACTTAAAACCATCAAAAGATTCAATGGTAGGTCCCCAAATATCGGAGTGTACAAGCTCAAACATTTTATTACTCCTAGATAAAGATGAAGTAAAAGGTAGTCTAGTAGACTTGGAAAAATGACAAGTATCACAAGAAGTGAATTCACTATCTAAATGAGGAAGCAATTTTGTAAGAACATTTTTTGATGGATGTGCTAGACGTCGATGCCATAGAGTATAGTCTGCTAAGGAACAAGAGAGAGTAGCAACTTGAGAACTTTTGGGATTTAGAAAATCTCCTGAGATGTAGTAGAGTCCTTGTAAGAAGAATCCTTCACCAATCGTCTTCATGGTGACAAGGTCCTGAAAAAGCACGGAATGAGGAAGAAAAACAGCACGACAATTAAGTACTTGAGTCAGCTTTCTAACTGACAACAACTGGACAGGAAAAGAAGGGACATATAAGGCCACTGAGTTCACATCATTTGGAAAAAATTTAAGTTTTCCCTTACCAATAACAGGGACACCATATCCATTGGCAACAGACACATGAGATGGAGTAGAAATTTTTTTGAAATCTAACAAATTGGTTAATTTATTTGTCATATGATCGGTGGCACCAGAATCAACAATCCAAAAATCATGCACAGTACTAAATTTCAAGGCAGTAGAAAGTGCAGTTGATATACCTTCACTGTTTCCATGAGAGGAATGCTCAGAGTTTCCTAAGAAACTAGCAAACTTACCCAGAAGAGCTGTGGAATTTGGGTTTGCAGAATTTGAAACTCCCTTTTCCCCTTTCTGTTGAAGGTTTGCAGCAAACTCATTGATTAGAGAAATAGGATTAGAGTTATAATTTACCATTTCTCCCTGCAATGTCTCAGTAACATGGGCTCTATGTTTTGGGAGTCCCTTGTCCTTTGCAAACTTGGATTTCAATTCTGGATGGAGAACCCAACACCGTTCAATTAAATGTCCCAGATGATGACAGTGTTGACACTTCAAATCTGGTCGTTTGCCCTTGTATGAATTCTCCCCTTTGGATGGACGATTAACAGCATAGGCATGAGAATCAGACAGTGGAGGCTTATGTTCTGCATTCATGACTTTCTTCCTCACTTCTTCTTTCTGAATAGTGGAACAGACAGATGATAAGGACGGGAGTTCTGGGGACATGAGAATATGGCTGCGAAGATCTTCAGACACAAATGCAGTTCAGCGAGATCTTCAGACATGAGATGGCACTTCTAAAACACATCTATCCACTCTCCCATGTTGCTTGCGGCTGCTTAACACATTTTAGCATCAAATATTTTTCATGATCGTTCATGTGGCATGAGTTACGGTCTACCAGATTCCAAAACCCATTAGTTACGCGACAATGATCACTCATTCATTGCTTACTTGCTTCACTTTAATATTATTACTATGCAATGAAATTGCACAAATGGAAACAGATGGTATTCTCATCGTCTGCAGCTGCAGCTGTTTATGAGGCCTATAGATTTCTATGAACAGAACAGCAGCTGTTGAGAAAACAATTAATATATAATTTAAATATATGTAAAATAAATTTATTTGCCAAGACAATAGACTATGGTATTATGATAATTTAAATTCAATATTGGACATTACTTCGTTAGTGTACTTTCTGTCATAAAATCCACCCATTTCAATTTGCAGCAATCCAGAACATGTCTTTTATATGTACCAAAAAAAAAAAAGGGAACATGTCTTTTATTACTAACAGCTAATTGACCGACATACTGTCTTTTGCTATCATCTCATTTATTATCCTATTATTTCAAATTTAACACTAAAAAATTAATTCAGAAACGCTAGTTATATCACTTTCAAGTAAAGAAATTGTGACCGCCCAACGCGCGGATCACGTTCTAGTTATAAGACTATGTTTCAAGTTAGCTGGCAGTAAATAAGTTACTAAATTGGATTTAAAATATTTGATAAATTTAACGGTTAAACTATAACTGATAAATGTAAAAGAATAAAAAAGATATTTTTAATTAATACTTTACTTTAATTGTTATTATTACTAGTTTTTTTGACCCGTGCGATGCACGGGGTAAACAAAGTTTGTCATATTATTACTTATGCATTTTTTGTTCAAAGAATATATTTTGTAGCTCTTGTAACATAGTGAGCCATCTTAATGAAAAAACTTAGATTAAAAAAAAATGAAAAACAAATCAAACTAGGTTTATAGCATGAAAACAATCATGTTCTTTCAAACTAAAAAAATAATGTCATAATTTTCTTAAATATAATTACGAACATATAAAAGGATACTAAGTACAAAAAAAAATATAATAATAATTATATAAATATAAGCATTAGACAACATATATAATATTATAAAAAATAACTTTCTTTCTCATGTCAAGTTAACATGCAGACTATCAAAAATATATTGGCATATTCGGCAAGTAGAACACATAACCATTAAATTCCAATAAAATAATGCAAAAAGTAAATAAGATAGAGTTATGTATATTTCAAAAGTGGAGAAAATAATGCTAACCCAAACTATCTAAGTTAAATTCTGAAAAACTTTTCTATAAACTACATTTGAAGTGGTGGTTGTCACTTCTCCCTCGTTGTTACATATGAGTATCTTCAAACCACTGTGTGATGTAACCCTTGACATTACAACATACAATTGACCATCGGAAAAAATTGATTGCGGAAGATAAATTCCCATATGTTTCAAAGACTGCCCCTGATAGTGTATAATAAGTTAATTCCTTAGTTCATTGATAGCTAAGCAGTTAGTTACTGCCAGCTGTCACAATTCTGTTAGAATCGGTTACATTCTCTCTTGTATAAATACCCTTGTATACACTGAGTTTAAGCAATGAAAATCAATTCAATTCAGTTTCGTTTTATGTCAATCTTTAGCTTCTTTACTTTCTACATGGTATCTCAGAGCTTTTGATAGCCACTCACATGGCTTCTGGTCCTGAGCAACGTTCGTTTGCCTCGTCGCAACAAGTTTTTCCACCACCGCTACCTGGTTCTTTTTTTTCGGCACCGCATCTTTCTTCGATGGCGTCGCCGCTGTTCGGTGCGCACACTGTTGCACCGTCTTTCTCAAACTCGTTCTACAACATTTCGGAGAAACTCGGTGATGATAATTATCTCGTATGGCTTCAACAAGTTGATCTTGTGCTTCGAGCACATAAACTGCATCGTTTTTGTGTCTCGCCTCAGATTCCGATTCAATTTCTCTCCGAATCTGATTGAATTGCTGGAATTGAGAATCCGACTTATTCTGCCTGGGAACTCTAGGATCAATTGTTACTTGTATGGCTTCAAGCATCTCTTTCTGCTTCTGTTCTTCCTAAGATGATTGGATGTCGTTATTCTTGGCAACTTTGGGAGAAGATACATCATCACTTCAGATCTAAAATCAAAGCGCAAGCCAGACAGTTACGTTTTGATGTTCACCACATGAAGAAAGGTGAAAAATCAATTGTTGAATTTCTTAGCAAAATTAAGTCAATCTCTGATTCACTTGTGTCAATTGGTGAATCTGTTTCTGTTCAAGAACAGATTGATGCTATATTAGAAGGTCTTCCTACTGAATATGAATCCCTAATCACTCTAATCATGAGCAAATCTGAGTGGTTTGAATTTGTTGAGATTGAATCACTGTTGTTAGCACATGAATGTCGCCTAGCCAAACAGAAAGAAATTCTTGACTCTGTAGCTTTGTTGAAAATTACAAAGTCTACTGTTCCAGCATCAAATTCTGATAATACCACGACCTCTGCACAAACTCCTCAATTGCAATATACTACACAGCCTATGTCTACACCTGATATGTCACAAAATGCTTCTAATTCTCCACTACAAGAAATCGCGGGATTACAGACGGCCAAAAGCCGTCGGTAATCTACAAATGCCGTCGATAATAAAAAAATTCTGACGGCTTACCGACGGGCTAATATCCGTCGATAAAATGCGCGTCGCAAATACGTACCGACGACTTTGGCCCGTCGGTATAATCGTTAGGTCACTTCCGACGGCTTTAACCCGTCGGTAAACTTCCGACGGCTTTCTCCGACAGTTTTAACCCATCGATAATTCCGATGACATTTCCGACGACCATGGCCGTCGGTAAAGCCGAACTTTAAAATTTTTTTTTTGAATTGAAAATTGTTTAAATTTTTATTAAAAAATTAATTAATTTTTTAAATTATTTAATTTTAATTTCTGTAATCAATTTAATTTATTTATCCATTTAATTAACGATTACTAGTTATCACATTTAATTATTAATTTATTCCTGTATTTAAAAATGCAATGCGATAACATAACTATAAAACAAATTAAAAAAAAGAAACGTAACAAATAAATAAAAAAATTCGACGAACAAAACAGTAACAGAAAATATTCAAAAATATAAAAAAATATCGATACAAACATACTTAATTATTAATTTATTCCTGTATTTAAAAATGCAATGCTATAACATAACTATAAAACAAATTAAAAAAAAGAAACGTAACAAATAAATAAAAAAATTCGATGAACAAAACAGTAATAAAAAATATCCGAAAATATAAAAAAATATCGATACAAACATAACTAATAGTCCTGATAATCATGATCATGATCACCATCTGCATCATCGACATGATCACCGTATGGCGAGGCGAGGCGAGGCGAGGCGGTGGAGGAGGCGGTGGCGAGCTAGCAAATGGTACAGATCCTCCTGTCAGCCGCAAAGACTGAGCCAACATGGCAGCCGTCCGGCGGGCCTCCTCTCTTCTTTGGGCGCGATCCGCTGCTGCTCGGCCGCCAATCGCTGCTGCTCGGCCATGGCCCACTTCAACTCTGCTATCTCCCGCTCATCCGCGGCAGCACGACTGCTGGACGACTCTCCAGCAGAGAGGCAGCGGGCCCCTTTCTTGTAGTTGCTGGCAAGGTCGCCAAAGACCGTGATAAGCGACCCTTCTTCTTGCCGCCAACAACATTCGCCAAACCATCGGCGATGCATTTGGATCCTTCCGGGCTCGAGACGGGGAACATGAAGATGTATGAGATCTAACCTGAGACATCCTCGCCTCAAACTCCTCCTGTCAAACATAAACAAATTAGTCAATTTTTATTGTAATAAAACAATATAAACATTGTTAAAAAACTATTCACTATGTTTTATAATTACCTGGTCCGCCTCGACCGCTCATCGACAAAATCACGGTACCTTTCCTAATATGAGTTGCACGATGGAGCTCGTGCAATCGAACCTCCCTTTTCAATCACGAGGCTGTAATTATTTAATAAAAAAGCTTAACTAAATAATAATAATAATAATAATAATAATAATAATAATAATAATAATATAAAACGTACAAGTGGAGCTGCGTGCTGCGCCTGACCGAACCTCCAGTATGCAAGCTCCCACCCTTTTCAGAGGCTCTATTCTTCTTCGCCTTCTCGCTTACCGCCTTGAACTCAGGGGAGTTCCAGTGCACTTGTAGCTGCTGCCAGATCTCATCTCCTATCCAAGTGGGCTGCCCATTGAGGCGGGCATCTCTAAGCATATCAGATAGGCGGTGGGAAGCCTTCATATGGAAGTTCTTCTTGATCTGCTCCTCCTGCTCTTCCTTCCAAGAAACCCTCTCCTGTATGAATATAATACGTTATTAAAAATAATTGAGATTCATGAAATAAAAAATAATACGCAACAAAAAAAAAATAAACAACTTACTCTGAAAGAATTGAACATGTGCCTCCGCTCATCCACCGTCAGCGTCCCCCAGGTGGGCCAATAGGTGTGGTAATTTTGCTCAATTACTTCCGTGATAGCCTTCGCGGTGGCTTTGTGGAAGAAACCTAAACAATAACAACATACCAAACAAGTTAAAAAATATAGGTTAAACTGTAATTTTCGTCCCTTATCCTTTTTTTTAGTTTTCATTTAAGTCCATTAAGTTACAAAAATTACTTCAATTTCGTCCTTTCTTTTTAATTATTCTTTTTTTTGTCTTAGACGAAATACCATCTTACACGTGGCAGTTTGTTTTATTTTATTTTTCTGCCACGTGTCAGATGATGATTCGTTTAAGAAAATATGAATAAATAAACAGAAAAGACGAAATTGATGTGATTTTTGAAGTTTAAGGGACTTAAATGAAAACTAAAAAATGATAAGGGACGAAATTGAAAACTAAAAAAAAGATAAGGGGCAAAAATGTGTATTCAACCTACATACTCACCCTCTACCAGCTGGCCTGATAGCAACTCGGCCATCATGCAGCATCTGAATATCATCAACGACCTCCGCTTCATCCTGGCCGCTCAACCTCCTCGTCTGCTTTGAACCCCGGTCTGATCAGGTGCCTGGCCCACACTATACTCCTGATCGGACACATGAGTGTCGGGCACCGTCTCAGACACAAAATGAGAGGAAGAAGCGGCAAGTGTCTGCTGGAACCCTGGGGTGGGCATCATGTAAATGGGTGTCGATGCAGAAGGTCCTGCATGCTGTGTAGGTGCCGAATGTGACGTAGACTGCGTAGGCGTAGATGTATGTAGACGCTGTGTGGATGACAACATTGCATAGCCAGCATCATCAATCCTAATAATGTTCGGCCTCCGACGACGAGGGGGGTCGACAGCGATGCCCTTCCCCTTCCGTTGACCACTACTGGGTGGTCGGGGGGGTCGGAGCCTGAACCTCCTGATGCCATATATGTCTATAGAGCAATTTAATAATAACAGTCATAAAATATTATATTTAAACATAACAATATTAAAAATGAATTCCAAAAAATAAACAAGTTATAAGAAAATAAATGACAAAATAAAATATGTTGTTAGACATTAAATTCTCTAATTGTAAAAAGTTAAACAAATTTATTCTGCCCATTCTGCCCACTCTGTTTCGGCATCGTCTTCAGATCTTGATGGTTCTGCCACTTCTTCATTTAATTCCTCATCTCCATTTACATCTTCATATGAGATTGGATCGTCACGTAGTCGAGAAATGGGTTCAACTTCGTTTACTACGTTGACATGAGACATCTCATCCACCTGATAAGCCACTTCTTCCTGTGGATCATCTGCTTCAATGCGACCCTTGGTTTTGTCTTTATTGCAACACACCAACCTTGTTTGTCCCTTCGAGTTGACGGATAAGGGACATAATACACCTGTCTTACATGTTGTGCCATGATAAACGAATCAAACATTTGGTATCTTCTGCTCATGCATATGTCAACAGTATTATATTTGCGATCCATTCTTGTGCCTCTACTTGACGGATCAAACCAATTACAATAAAATAGCACTATTCTTTTAGTATAGTCTAAAGTATTGTACGCCAGCTCATATATATGTTGAATCACGCCGTAGAAGTCGTCTTCACCTCCCTCTCGTGGCACCTTTTACATAAACTCATTGTTAACTGTTTTTCCCCTCTGTTTTTGGTGAGATTGAAATTTGTAACCGTTACGGAAATACGTGTGCCATTCTTTTACACGTGATTTAGGACCATGAGATAAATTTCTCAAGTGTTCGATTATGGGCGATTCTGACTCGCTATACACCTGCGTATACACATGCACAAGTGATTTAGGGTTCATTTTTGCAAACAATCTTTTGTATATTCAAACAACAAATAGTTGAAATAGGACTAAAAATACATACCAGGCTCATAAACCACGTTGGGAAATATTCATGAATATAGGCAGAAGAGTCTTGTTCGCTTGTGGGCTTAGTTAACAAGAATGCCTTGAACAAGTCATTATCAAACAAATGATCATGAATAGTTGTGGACTAAAGAAAATGAAAGTGGTCAAAAGTATACATACGTAAGATATGGTGATACTTCGGCACAGTTGATCAACACGTGAACGTGTGCTGACTTCCAATCTTCTCCCGTTAACCAGGACTTCAGCTCCTTTCCAGCATGACGACCGGGAAGGCAAAACACTGATAAGGCCAGCGGGTGTCTTTCACTTTCAATTTCTATTTCATTCCTACTATTTGTTGGTGTCAGCATGAAGTTCGTAAAATAATGGGAACAGAAATGAATTGTCTCACGGTGTAAGTAAGTTGCACAAATAGATCCTTCAACCCTGGCCTTATTTTTCACCGACCGTTTTGAGTCACCCATAAATCTACAGAATAACAAGGTTGGTGATCAACATTTCAACATTTAACCCGGGGCAATGAATAATTATGTTAAAGAATATTTGATTATATTACCTTTCGAATGGATACATCCATCTGTATTGAACCGGTCCACCAAGCCTAGCTTCATGTGCAAGATGCACTGGGAGATGTTCCATAGAGTCAAAGAAACCAGGGGGAAATATTCTCTCCAACTTACAAAGAATGGCGGTATGTTCTCGCTTCCATCTTGATAAGATCATCATCTCTCAATGTTGCAGAACACAAATCTTTAAAAAATTGGCTGAGTTCTGTAAGTGGATTTAAAATATTTGACGGCAGGAAACTAAATGCAATAGGAAGTAAACACTCCATGAATACATGACAATCATGGCTTTTCATCCCAATCATTGTTCCTTTGTTCACATCAGCACATCTTGCCAAATTAGAAGAATAACCGTCTGGCATTCGAAGTTCTTTTATCCACTGACAGACTGACCTAGCTTCCTCAACAGTTAAAGAAGTTAAAGAGTAACAGGCTTTGGGCTTCAGGGTTTTCCCATTCGACTGAGTCGTCAAATGCAAGTCTTTTCGCTTACAGTAAAGTGGTAAGTCCAGTCTGGCCTTATCATTGTCTTTCGTTTTTCCTCTAACGTTCATCACTGTGAGAAAAACATTGTCAAAAAAGTTCTTCTCAATGTGCATAACATCAAGGTTGTGTCTCAATAAATTATCTTTCCAATACGGCAAATCCTAAAAAATACTTCTTTTAGTCCAATTGTGCCATTGTCCATATCCTTCAAATCGATCCAATTCACCAAAATCTGTGATTTTTGGGAGATCCATAACTCTGGTAAAAATCTATTCGGATGTCAACCTCGGGGGCGGGCCATCTAATTCAACTTCCCCCTTCTTGAAGGCGTTCTTATTCCGTCTAAATGGATGATTTGCTGGTAAAAACCTGCGATGTGAGTCAAACCAAGAACTCTTCCCCCCAAATTTCAAGGTAAAGGCCTTTGTATGCTCCATGCAATGGGGACATACCATTTTACCATGAGTACCCCAACCAGACAACATGCCATATGCAGGGAAGTCATTAATGGTCCACATAAGAGCTGCCCTCATTGTAAAGTTCTTCTTTCATACAATATCATAAGTCACAATGCCATTCCACAACCTTTTGAGATCGTCAATGAGAGGCTGTAAGTAGATGTCAATACTATCTGTTGGATTATCTGGACCCGGTATAATATAAGTCAAGAACATATAGGGCTTAGACATGCACATATGAGGAGGAAGATTGTATGGGGTAACAATAATCGCCAAAGAAGAATAAGGTTTCGCCGTTGATTGAACATATGGGGTAAAACCATCGAGCATAAGCCAAGTCGTACATTACGTGGATCTGCTGCAAATTCGGATTCACACGATCAAAGTGCTTCCAAGCTTCACCATCACATGGATGTCGCAACATACCAAGTGCTTTTATTCTCATAGTGCCAAGTCATTTTGTCTGCGATGCTGTGTTGACGCAAACATTCTCTGACCTTGGAATAATTGGCAAATAAAACATTGCCTTCCGTGGAACTGGTTTTTGTCTACCCTTCCCATTATCAGTATGTGACATATACCTTGGCTCACCACAAAATTTGCATTCAACCAACGCGCTATCGTTTTTACCAAATTCATTGTCGTAATATAACATACACCCTCTCACACAACAATCAATCCTTTTAGATTCCAACCCCAATTTGGACACTAAGCTTTTAGCCTCGTAATAACTTTTTGGCAAACCATCTCTGATAGGTGACGAGTCCAACATCATCTTCGTTACGAGATCCAAGCACACATCCGTAGCACCACAGTTGGACTTGAGAGCTAAAAGTCTCACACACATTGATAACTTAGAGTCGACAGACCCTTCAAACAACGGCTTATTTGTTTCTAACAAGAGATTATAAAATCTTTGTGCAGTCTCATTTGGAAGTTCATCTGTGTCATCATACTGTGGCTCCTCGAATGATACGTTGACCCCCAAGGCATGTTGAACCATATCTTGCATCAATTCAATCTGCTCACCATATCCCGTATCTACGCAATTGCTTGAAGCACCTGTGCAATTATCGCCAACCCCTAATCCAACCCGAGGTAACTCTTCACCATGTCTAGTCCAAATCCAGTAATTAGGCATAAATCCAACTCTCTGCCAGTGCGGATGACCTCACTGGGCTCTTGATCTTCGCAATCGCATTTAAGGCACGGCCATCTAATCCCTCCATTAATTTCGAAATCTTCGTGTGCCATTGCGACTTGAACGAAGTAATCAATCCCATCGCAAAAAGATTGTTTCAAACCCCTCTTCCGGATACAACCTATCGTGACATCCAACTATAATTGAAGGAAAAAATTCCATCTTCTCGCATGTCAAAAAATGACAATTTCAACAAAGACGTCATTCTTACAACCGCTCTCTTTCTTTAAATGGTATGACTTATCCCATTCGAGGAAAAACTTTTTCAGAACTTCGTATAATAGTCATTCCTTAATTCCCATATCTTATACTTCACAAAATTTTGGCGACATTTCCATTGGTCTCTCGAGTACACAAAATGATCGCGATTCTGAACAAGGCAATCAAGTATGCACCCAGAGAACAAAAGGAAATGAATCTAACCGAAATTTCATCAAATATCAAGATACGAGAATCAAGCAACAACTATTATACAAGTAAAGAAAAAGTTTTTTCCCAAATCGTCCGACTTGGACAATTCAAGGTTCAATATACAATGAACACGTGGTATCTAAAAGAGTACACGCACTCAATAATATATTAAACCTCAAACGGAAGCTAAGGCTTTTCTCCGATACTAATAACAACAATTAAACATCCATTTCATCAATAATTAAAAAGTAACATGATGAAAGTTGATATCCTCTTAAAGGATAGAATTAAACAAGCGAAGTGGCAAGGAAGCATAAATCCTCTTAACATTTTTTGTTTTCATAGTGGTTTGGCTTGTTGTGTGCCATGCAATTAGAGCTCCTATATGGCCACATCTACCATACATCCTAATCCATTAATTGGCCAAAAACAATCATTTTCTGTTTCTGCGGTTAAAAACTAGCCTAGCACCAGAATCTACTACATTAACCAAGCGGTACTAGTGAAGGGCAAGGCAAGTGGTCATAGACAATGTGGACACCCCAAAGGTTTCTGTCTCATATGTTTATTATGGTTTGCCCAATCGGTGAGATGGAAAAACTAAACAGAATCACCATAGTGCTTAAGGTTCCACTAAATATTGAAATTGTTAATACGAAGCAGAAGTTTTCCATTAAACCAATTTGAAACTAGACTTAGTGTTATTAAGCGGTTGTTTCATTTTGTTATTCTGAAAAATTTTGTTATTAAGCTTACACGAATTTTGCAACCTGCATTAGGGGGAAATTCTAACACAGCTATAATTTGTAATATCACACTTGCTCAGGTTAGATATCCCTGCATTTTGGAATCTGTAATATCCCTGTTAGTGTTTCGCCTTTTGTAGCACATCCAACACACATATTCCCATATCATGTAAATATTAATTATAGAGTATTTAGTATGCATTATCTCCTTTTCTCCCATCTTTATGCCTGAAAAGATAAAACCCTATAATTTTAGCATGGTATTAGAACGGTGTCTTACTATGTTATCTTCCTAGACCCGTCTTATCAGTATTCCACTACCAAGTTCCCTAAAGTCTGGAGCTCCACTTTATTTTCATGATTATTTTCTTCCTTCTGATTAGTATCTCTCTTGCTGTGTTTTCCTTCCTGCATTCGCTCTTTCTTGTTTATATTTGTCAGTGGGCTTTTTCTAACATTGCTGCCACCAGCCCCATCATTGCCTCATTCACCTAGAAGCGCTGTTGCAGTTTTGCCATTTTCTAACAATGCTGTCCCCATCCCTATTGTTATCCCATGCACCCAGGTGCGTCATGTCATAGTTTTGTCATTTACGACAAACTCATCCTCCCAGTTTGTGTCCTCCACGAGTTTGTTCTTCCACAATCAGCCACTATGTATAATTTTGCCCATGCTTGACCACTTGTCTGGTGGTTATCTGCTTTCGATTCATCTCCTTCATCCAACTCAACGCCAAATTGTCTATTAAGGAAGCTTTCTTTGTGTATCCTTATTTAATCGGGAAACATGGAAAACAGGATGAATTATGGAATTTTGAGGCAACAGGAGTCTGTAAACCCGTTCTCCATACCTTTCTACTAATTGGAAGGGACCAAAATAGCAGGCTGCCCATTCAGGATTAATCCTCTTAGCAACAGACTGCTTTCCATGAGGGCACAGCTTAAGGAAAACCCAATCTCCCGCCATAAATTCCTCGATCTTTGTTTTCTGTCTTTTTGTGATTTGTTTTCTTATATAACTAGGATTAAGAGTGTAGTACAAGTATAAATAAGGATTAGAGTTATCTTTTGCAACACATCATCTATTTTCAAGTATTTAGTCTTTATTCCCTCCTTTTCCTCACTCTAGCTTAAACCCATAATTTTAACATTTTCTAAGATTAGAAATTTAAAGATCCATACTCATAGATTAGGAAACCCAAACAAATATTCACAAGATAAGCTTTCTGTTGTATCTAGCTACTCTCATAAAGTCATCTTTTGTGTCTTTCACATTTTTGATGTTACGTTTTGCCTTGTGGCATATTCATTGTAATGTATTGGTTTTGTTCAAATGCATTACTCTAGGCAGCTTTTATTATGGAATTAAAGGAAATTTTCACAAAAGCTGTTTCCATCAAAATGTATTTCTCACATATTTTCTTTGATTAAAAAATCATTAACACGCTTTTCTGTGGTTTTTAACGTTGTTTAGACTTGAGAGATGCCCAATTCATACTTTTTTTTTGGTTGGGATTTTCATGTGTAAATTTATATCCATGCTTAAACCAATTGCTTGAGATTATGAAAGTGTTGTTACCTGTAGCATCTATGTTGCAATTGAACAATACTTTAGTATTTTGGATTTTGCATTGTAGGCTCTGAATCGCTGGGGATACTATTCGCTAATTCTAATAGGATCATGGGCTTTTGGCACTATTAACCGAATTCATGATTTTTTTGAACCTAACCACAAGATCTTTTGGCTTTCACTTCTTGATGTTGGAACGGCTGCACTTATGGTATCTACAAGTAACCATACTATTTCCAGCTTTATTTTCCATTCATTGAATGTTCTATAACTTGTTTGGAAACTCGGGATGGTCATGATTATTAATAAATCCTTACTTTTGACAGTTCCATTCATCTCTTAGGACCCATCTAGTACATTTTACTTTCTCGAACAATCGGACTTATTACATCTTCCCTACTAATATATTAATAATGAGACTAGAATACGTTATCTAATTTGTAACCCAGATGCATCTGAAATAATTGATATTTGATATATTAACACTTTTGACTTTGATTGTGAAAATCTGGGTAACAACTTGTTCAAAATTGTCATTTCTTCATATTTAAACAAAAAAATATAATAATAGTTTAAACAGCGTGTGATTTCACTGCCTTCCTGGTATATTAGCAAGATTACAACTTTGATTTATCTGGTTCATACATACATCAAATAAAATTCCCTCTGTGGAGAGAACTATACATCACTTCAACATAAAACATCATTTCTTAGCCAAAATATACATCACTTCAAAATTCCCTCTGTGGAGAGAACTATGAAGGAAATCAAATAAATATGTCGGTGTGGGGGTCAACAGCCAACCCTTTTCCACCCAATGAGTCAACCGACATTTCGTTAGAGTGCATACCTAATTAGAAGAACAAGAGAATGTCCACGTCCTTCGATGCTAGTGGCGGTCTCGGAGCAATGTGACAGCCTTGGACAAAAAATACTAAAAACATAGAAAATTTTAAAATTAGTTCATCATATATCAACTACCAAGACAACACTCAACATTTTTCTATGTCTCACACCATGCCCACAGTATCACCTAGAAGGCATACAAAATACCTTTCAAGTAAATAGCTATAATTTTACCTCAGAATATTGGAGTTGATTTCTCAATCAATCATCTCTAGATGCTGCTATTATCACTTAACCTAAACACAAACAATTATCACCAGTAAGATATCAAGTCATAATGTGGGAGGAACTTATCTTTGCCTAGGATTACAAACATAAGTATTTCCTCTCTTTTCTATCATTGATAAGGAGGAGATTGAGCTTTCATTTTATATATCACTTAACTCAAACAAAGCTTCTAAACATCAGTACAATCAAAAGGGCAAATATCAAATAATAAATAGGAATAACAGTGAGGTAAAGCCAAATATTAACACTAACCACCTCGCAGAAAACGCTGGAAGAACGCCGCCGTGGAGAAACCCTAAGCCATTCGAAAGTGTCCTTGAGTCCGAGTGGAGAAAGAACCACACGCAGTGGTGCGGTGGTGGGACAGTGTCACGATGGGGCAGTGTCGCGGTGGAGACAGGCAGGGGCGCGGTGGTCTGGCGAGATGAAGAAAGGGAAGAAAAGTCGCCGGAGAAGAAGAAAATGAATAGAGAACGGAAGAGAAGTGGTGGTGACGGCGGCGCTGGGAGAGGGCGAACAGAAGAGAGGTGGTGGCGGCGGCACTGGGAGAGAAGTGGTGTCGGAGAGAGAGGAGAGAAGAAAAGAGAAGTAAATCTGGGAAGGGGAAGACGGCCTCTGGTTGTATTCAAAGCTTACCGACGGCCAATTAAACTTACCGTCGGTCTAAAACCGTCGGTCAAATCCATCGGTATGCGAGTGTTTTCTTGTACCGACGGGCTCATAACATTACCGACGGCTGTAACCCATCGGTTCATTGACGGTATTAACGACGGAAATATTCAAATACCGACGGCTAAGCCGTCGGTAATTTAAAAAACGGGAACCGTGGTGTCTATCGGGCCAGCCCGTCGTATTCTCTCTTTACCGACGGGTGAAAGCCGTCGGAAATCCCGCGATTTTACCAACGGTCAAAGGCCGTCGGTAATGTCCGTCGGTATATGCGTGTTTTCTTGTAGTGCTCGTGGTGGTTTTGGCTTCAGAGGAAGTTCTAGAGGTGGCAGAAGTGGTGGTCGTGGAGGTCACAGTAACACTTGGTGCCAAATCTGTTATAGGTTTGGTCATGATACTTCATACTGCTATCACAGGTTTAACTCTCAGTACTCCATTCCACAAGGTGCACCTCCACGGTTCACCAATCCTTTTCAATACATCACGCCTGCTCAAGTCTCAAATGCACCATAGAATGCTATGGTTTGGACTACTCCTAATTTTCAAGTGCAGCAAGTGCCTCAAGCTGTTGTTCCTCAGCAAGTGCCTCAAGCCTATCTTACCAATTCTGGTTATGCGCAACAATCTCAGAATCAGATTGTTGATTCAGGTGCTTCACACCATGTCACAGGAGATCCTACCAATCTAGCTACTGCCACTTCTCTCAACACTCAGGAACATGTGTTCTTGGGTAATGGACAAGATCTGGCCATCACATCTATAGGATCTAACTCATTTCTTTCACCTATTCATAATAAAACTTAGCTTTATCTCAATAACTTGCTTCTAGTACCTAATATTACCAAAAAACCATGTTAGTGTAAGCAGATTTGCCAAGGACAATTAAGTTTATTTTGAATTTCACCCTTCATTTTGTCTTGTCAATTCTCAGGTTGATAACCAAGTCCTCTTGCATGGTCAGCTTAATTCAGATGGTCTATACTCATTTCCAAGCTTGTTTTCCAGTGCTGACACCAAGTCATTGAACGTGGTAAAAACACAAGAAAGGGGGGTTTGAATTGGGTTTTAAAAACTTTTTGCAAATATAAGTGTTTATGAAAAACTTTTTCTAAACAACTCTTTAATAAAACAGTGCAGTAAGTAAAGAGAAGAGAGAAGAGAGTGACACAGTGATTTATACTAGTTCACTATCACCTGATAGCTACGTCTAGTCCCTTCACACACTTGAAGGATTTTTCCACTATAATCAACCTGATTACACTTGAGAGTATAATACTGCCAAACTGGCTATCACAACTTCTTAGAACGACTTAATACAGTCAAGCCTCTAAGGAATACAACCACTACTGGGCTTAATACAAGTTCAAAGGAGTTTTGAAACAATACAAGGATAACTCTCACAGAGAGGATTTACAATGAAGAACTTTAGCACAAATAATAACTTTCAAACAGAAAAGATAAAACAGTTAAGTGCTTTGTTCAATATGATCCCAGAGACTTGGAAGATTTCTTGGTTGCTCACTGTCTCAAAAAATAATGATTTGAATTTTGATAAGATTGTAGGCGCTCACTGTATGATCACTTCGTACTTTGTTGCGTTCACTTTCTTTTCAATCGTTAACCTACTTCAGTGATTGAAGTAAGGTATATATAGCTAGGGTTGAGAATAGTGCCGTTGTTACACAACGTCTCTTTTTACTCTAGGTCAAAACCTCAGATCCCCTTTTTGTGGCTTTTGCAGGTCACGTCGCTTTCCAGACTGTATAAAGCATTCTAGGCACTGCACACAAAATCAGAATCTTTGTCTCTTGTGCGCTTTTTGAATATGAGACACTTCGAGAGCAAGTTTCCTTTATGATTAAATTCGTTGACATTCCTTTTGACCTTTGATACCTCGTACATTAAAATGCTTAATCAATGAGGTCTCTTAAATACTTGAAGTAACCTTAAATATTCTTCAGTCTGTTTCATAATAGAGCTACACTGTTCACCAGAGTTAAGTACTGTACTTCAGAGTGAGCTTGAAACTGAGTTGAGTCCTTCAGCGTAGAATTTAATGGGCTTTCACATAACAGAGTCTTGTGGTCATGCACGAAGGCTTCTATAGTGTAGACTAACCAAAGTCTGTTGAATGTGTTGACCAATGACCAGAGCGTTGACCAAACAGAATGTGGTCTCAATAGAATGTGGTCTACCAGAGTGATGACTGCCATCAGAGTGTTGACCAAGATCAGAGCTAGTTTTCAGAGCTTGGTTCACCAACAGAGTTGACTGTTCAACAGAGTTGACTAAGTCAAGATCTAGTCTTAGGAACATGGGTCACCAGAGCATTGACTGAACAAACGGAGTTGACCAACTTCAGAGCAAGGCTTCACAAGGTGACGTCAGCATAAAAACAGAGGATCACTCCCAGACTTAGACATGTTAAATTCAAGATTTCACCAAGTCTTCTGAGATAACTTCTTCTAATAAATAGTGATTTCTGCATACTAGCAAACATATTAGAGAATAAATTGTTCTCTTAATCATTTGTTATCATCAAAACAATTAAGGGTTATTGTTTCTGAATCCACTTGATTCCAACAGTCATCTTCTCCAGTGGCAAGCTCTTCTAGTTTTTCTTCTACTGTTTTGTCTGCTACTGTACCTACACACACCACTTCATTTTCTCTTTGGCACAATAGACTTGGTCATCCCAATTCCCAAGTAATGACTACTATTCTGAAACTTTGTAATGTTTCTGTTTCTCAAAGAAATAAAGATGATTTTTGTGTAGCTTGTTGCATGGGAAAGTCACATAGACTCCCTTCTCAACTCTCTGACTCCACTTATCATGAGCCTTTAGAACTCATATTTTGTGATCTATGGGGTCCTTCTCCTATGATTTCATCTATGGGATACAAATGCTATGTGTCTTTTATTGATGCTTTTAGTCGATTCACTTGGATTTATTTCATTAAAGCTAAATCTGAAATTTTAACTGTCTTTAAACAGTTTCAATCCCTTGTTGAGTTACAACTAAACAAGAAAATCAAATATGTTTAATCAGATTGGGGTGGAGAGTTTAGACGCTTTAAAAATACTTGAGCAGTTTGGAGATAGTTCAAAGGTTGATTTGTCCTCACACACATCACCAAAATGGTGTTGTGGAACGTAGACACATACATATAGTTGATATAGGTCTTACTCTTCTTTCTCAAGCATCCTTGCCAATGTCGTATTGGGATCATGCCTTTTATAGAGCTGTTTACCTCATAAATAGGCTCCTTTCTATATATCACAAGTCAGCATTCCATTGCAAACTCTGTTTAACAAGCTTCCTGATTATTCTTTTCTTAAGGTTTTCGGTTGTGCTTGTTTTCCTTTACTTCGACCATATAACTCTCATAAACTTCAATATAGATCCACTGAATGTATTTTCTTGGGCTACTCTCCTTCACATAAAGGTTATAAATGTCTTAGTCTTGAAGGTAGACTGTTCATTTCCAAGGATGTCATCTTCAATGAGTATAAGTTCCCAAAATTACATATTGTAGTTCCCTCTCCTGTCTTAGTTTCAAATTCTGCTACTGTCCCTCTTGGGATTCTGTCATTTCCTTCTTCTCAACTTAATCTTAGTTCACCTTCCACACCATATATCCATGTTGAGTTTCTTGCTTATAGTCCTATAGCTTCCTCTTCCTCATCACATTTTTCTGTTGAGTCTCTTGTCCATAATCCAATGCTTTCCTCTCCCTCTACTATGTCACTTCCATTTTCTGCCTCAGGTACAATTAATCCTCGGTCACCTTCTGTTTCTAATAATTCTGGCCAGGCTCAGCCTCCACCTCCCACCAATATTCATCCTATGATAACCAGGTCTAAAAATGGCATTGTCAAACCAAAATTGCATCCCACACTTCTTCTTACCACTGCTGAACCTTCCACTATCCAACAGGCCCTTGTTGTTCCACACTGGCAACAAGCTATGCAGGTTGAATATGATGCACTCTTGGCCAATAACACATGGACATTAGTTCCTAATCCCACTGGTAGATCTGCTATTGGGTGTAAGTGGGTGTTCCGAGTGAAAAAAAAATCCTGATGGCACCATTAACAAATACAAAGCTAGGTTAGTAGCTAAGGGCTTTCACCAAAAATATGGCTGGATTATTCTGAAACTTTTTCCCCAGTTGTAAAACCTGTCACAGTCAGAATTATACTCACACTTGCTCTCACAAATAAATGGCCCATTAAGCAAGTGGATGTCAATAATGCCTTTCTCAATGGTTTTCTTGAAGAAGATGTGTTTATGTCCCAACCTCCTGGGTTTGAAAAAGGTGGCAAACAGCTAGTTTGTAAATTAAATAAAGTCATCTATGGTCTCAAACAAGCCCCAAGGCTTGGTATGAGAGACTAACCAAGACTGCTTTGGTTTTTCTCAAAGCAAATATGATGCATCTTTACTCACCTACAATAAATCTGGCTGCTGTCTCTACATTCTCATCTATGTAGATGACATCTTTGTCACTGGCTCATCAATTGCTATGGTGCAAAGTTTGATCACTAAGCTGAATTCTATTTTTGCACTCAAACAACTTGGTGATCTTGAGTATTTTTTGCGAATTGAAGTCAAACATACATCCAATGGCTCTCTCATTCTATCTCAAGCAGAGTACATTAGAGATCTTCATCAAAATGCTGAAATGGGGACATCTAAAGGCATCTCTACTCCTCTACAAGCAAATCCAAAATTGTCCAAATTTGGGTTAGATTACCTTAAAGATCCTTGCCTTTATAGATCCATAGTTGGTGCACTTCAATATGTAACCATTACTCGGCCTGAAATTGGTTATGCAGTCAACAAGGTGTGTCAATTCATGGCATAACCCCTGTTTTCTCATTGGACAGCAGTTAAGAGGATTTTGAGATACTTGAGAGGTACTATGGATCTTGGCCTAATGTTGCAGCCTGCTTCCCCTGCATCTCCTCTCAGCTTGCAAGCTTATTCAGATGCAGATTGGGCATCTGATATGGATGACCGCAGGTCCACTTCTAGTGCATATCTCTTTCTTGGGCCCAATTTGACGTCTTGGCGGTCAAAGAAACAAACATTGGTTGCTAAGTCCAATGCGGAGGCTGAGTACAGAAGCCTTGCTCTTGCAACTTTTGAGATTTTATGGATTCAATCTCTTTTACATGAACTCCAAATTCAGATTCCAACTCCAGTAATATTCTGTGACAATATGAGTACAGTTGCACTAAGTCACAATCTTGTTTTGCATTCTAGAACAAAGCATATGGAGTTATACATCCTCTTTGTCAGGGAAAATGTGTTAAACAAGTCTCTAATTATTTCCTATGTTCCTGCTACGGCTCAAACTACTGACATACTGACTAAACCTCTGCCAAAGACCAGTTTTTGTGCTCTAAGAGACAAACTCAGAGTGTTAAGCTTCAGTCAGCTACCACCATGAGTTTGAGGGGGAATGATAGTGTATAATAAGTTGATTCCTTAGTTCATTGACAGATAAGCAGTCTGTTACTACCAGCTGTCACACTTCTGGTAAAAGCGGTTATATTTTCTCTTGTATAAATACCTTTGTATACTCTGAGTTTGAGTAATGAAAATCAATTCAATTCAGTTTCGTTTTATGTCAATCTTTAGCTTCTTTACTTTCTACAGCCCCTGACTTTTATTTATAGTCATTGCAAAATAAACAATCACTAGAAATTGTTTGCGCTGAAATTTAAAGGGAATTCTTGGATTAGATGAGATCAATGACAATCTAGGAATAAAAACTTTTTCTCCTACTTCGCTGCCAGAAATAACCTTTGCCTCCAACACATGATTGGCAAGTTGGGTGACTATGTGCCGAATACCATTGCACAATCCTGACGACTAATCTATATTTCTCAATAACATGATGGGAATAGCAATCTTTAACTTCAGTTGATGATTAGGAAGTCTAGATGAAGAAATTGTATTAAAAAATTCTAGAGTATGTATATCATCTGGTCTATCAAAATTTCCATCAACCGAACACGGGCTAACAAAATTTAGGTAAGTTTTTGTTTCTCCAGGCATCAAGGACATAATGTACTCATTCAAGTGATTAACAACATCATTTGTGGGGTGTTAAAATAGCTCTATGATAAAATAATGATGGGTCTATCATATTTTCTAAAATACATGGGTATGTGCTATTAACAAAAGCAGTAAGAAGATCACCTGAATTTTCAATGAGCATATTAGGGGGATATCAATTGTTTCATTTCCAATACCCAACCCCAATCTGAAAACTCCTTCAATTGTCATACTTCTTCTTCTAAAGACCCACTTTGAAGCCTCCTGTTTTTCGTTAATGTAAGCACCTTACATATATAATGGCCAAAGGTATGTCGAATTAATGCTAGCATGAATAACATCTTGCCTCGTTTCCTTTAGTTTGATTGGAAGTATCTGCCTAAAATCACCACCAATAACTACTACTTTTCCTCCAAACGGCATATTTTTCCTTTCACTATTAGAAAATCGAAGTATATCCCGGAAGTTTCTATCAACTGCTTCAAAACAATATGTGTGAGTCAATGGAGCTTTATCCCAAATTAGGTTTTCGCGCCGCAAGAGGAAAACGTGATTTAGGTTTTCGTCTGTTTTATTCATTCTCTTCCGTGTAGGTTCAATATTAGGTTTCCTATTTTATTCAGCATTAAAATAATTCTTTCTTATTATTGATTGATATAATCTCTTTCATTTTAAAATAAATCTTTTTAATTTTAAAATAAATCTTTAAGGTTATTAGATACTAAAATGGTTTTATTAGTAATTAATTTAGTGAATTGGCAATTTTGTCCACTAACTAATGCTGTTAAATACTACTCCCTCTGTCCCTTTTTATAAATCCATTTTCAATTTACAAGACACATTAATTATTTTTTTACAATATTACCCTCAATTAATACAATTAGTTTAGCACTTTCTCTCTGTTAATAGACTTTTTGGGAGATGACAAGCCACTAATAAATGAAGGGTAAATTTGAAAAAATATACACATTATTGACAAATTTAATTAGACTAACTACTTTTTTAATCTGCATGTTTTTGTCCCAAGGTGCTTATAATTAGGGACGGAGGTAGTACTACTTTTAATATTATAAAGATAATGATTTAATAAAGGATAGGGGAGAAATTTATTTAAATTAATGAGGACAAAAACAAGAAAAAGCCACCCTCTTCTGCTACCAATCTGTCCTCACGGTCTTCTCCACCCCTATGTGGATTTTTTACCTTATGCATGACAAGAGGAGTTTGAGGCGAGGTTGTCTCAGATTAGATCTCAGACATCATTATGTTCCCCCTCTCAGAGCCCTGAGGATCCATCTGTACTTCTCAAGGTTTGGGCAGATGTTGTTGGCGGCAAGAAGAAAGGTCGCCTATATGGTGCTGGAGACCTTGGCCAACAACTACAAGAAAAGGACCAACCGCCTCAACATCGGATCATCATCGAGTAGTGGCTGTCATCGCTCTACCGTGGATGAGCAAGAGTTTGCCGAGATGAAGCGGAGACTAGCTGCTTCTGAGAAGGAGAACTGTCGGACGAACACATTGTTGGCTAAGGTGCTGGAGCAACAGGAACACGAGATGCTAGCTCGCCAGCAGCCTCAACCTCATCCTCCTCCGCCTCCGCCTCATGGTACTGATGATGTTGATGACACAGATGGTTTATAGCATCTCGTATATGATCAGTGTGAACACCCAATTTTGACCGGAGTTTTACATTTTTTAAGGAAAAAACACAAAAAATACTTTTCATAAACACTAAATTTTTAGCCTTTATTTGAGTCTTTATTTGAGTGCATTATATCATTTTTATTCTATTTTATTTTGTTAAAATGAGAAAATATCAAAAAGAAAAATTTCATTGGTCTGACCCATTGTTCAGGCCCAATTACGGCAAAAAATAATAATAATAATAATAATAATAATAATAAATAAAAAAGAATATAGTAAAAAAAACACAAAGAAGAAAAAGAAAAAAAATTATTTTTGAAAGGAGGAGGTGTGTGAATTGTAAAACTGGGGGTGCAAATAGCAGCATAGCCCAGCAGGCCATCAGCGAAGCCCAGTGTCCCATTACCTCTTTTACTGGCGCACCCCCTTTTTCTCTTTCTCGCAGCCCCTACGCCTCATCAGGTGCTACTACTTACACCACCACTTTTTCTTCGCGGCACCCCCACGCGTTTCAGCCCAAATCAACACAACAAAGCCCAACCCATTTAAAACCCTAATTTTTCCACTTCTCCTCTTCAAAAAGGCACCAGCAGCCGTAAGAAAAGGAGGGGAGCCCCAAAATTTTCACCCTCTCTCTCCCTTGCTCTCTCTCTCTCTCTCAAATCTTCATCTCCTTCTTCCATCTCCTTCTTCCTCATTTTTCATCTTCTCAAAAACAAACCCAAAAAAACTGAAACTCACCCAAGCTCTCCTTTCCCTCTTCCACCTTCCTCTCCCTCTCAACCTCTCCCTCTCGCCATCTCTCTCCCTTTGTTTCTCATTCTCATCCCCCTTTATCTTTTTTATTTATTTATTTTTTTCCTGTTTTATTCATGGTTGCAATATTATGAAAATGGGTTTGGCCTATATCTGTGTGTGAGTGTGTTTTGTGTGTGTGTGTGTGTGTTGTAGCATGTCAGCTACAAATCACCCCTCCTCCTCCCCCTCCCCCTCCCTGTGTTTTAGTGTGTGTGTGTGTGTGTATTTTTTAGTGTGTGTGTGGTTTGGCGTGTACCAAACAGTCCCCACCCCCTTTTTGTTTTTATTTCATTTCTTTTGTCTTCTTTATTTAATAAATAATAATAATTGCAATTTTTTTTCCATGTGATTGTGTGTGTATTGGGCTTCCACCTGACTTTGTCATCTCTGTCACCATGTGATTTACGTGGGTGTGGGTGTGTTTAGCTTTTTTTTCATTTTTATTTTTTTTCCTTTGTCATTTTAATTTGACTAACTACTTTTTTAATCTGCGTGTTTTTGTCCCAAGGTGCTTATAATTAGGGACGGAGGTAGTACTAATTTTAATATTATAAAGATAATGATTTAATAAAGGATAGGGGAGAAATTTATTTAAATTAATGAGGACAAAAACGAGAAAAAGCCACTCTCTTGTGCTACCAATCTGTCCTCACGGTCTTCTCCACCCCTATGTGGAGTTTTTACCTTATGCATGACAAGAGGAGTTTGAGGCGAGGTTGTCTCAGATTAGATCTCAGACATCATTATGTTCCCCCTCTCAGAGCCCTGAGGATCCATCTGTACTGCTCAAGGTTTGGGCAGATGTTGTTGGCGGCAAGAAGAAGGGTCGCCTATATAGTGCTGGAGACCTTGGCCAACAACTACAAGAAAAGGACCAGCCGCCTCAACATCGGATCATCATCGAGTAGTGGTTGTCATCGCTCTACCGTGGATGAGCAAGAGTTTGCCGAGATGAAGCGGAGACTAGCTGCTTCTGAGAAGGAGAACTGTCGGACGAACGCATTGTTGGCTAAGGTGCTGGAGCGACAGGAACACGAGATGCTAGCTCGCCAGCAGCCTCAGCCTCATCCTCCTCCGCCTCCGCCTCATGGTACTGATGATGTTGATGACACAGATGGTTTATAGCATCTCGTATATGATCAGGAATATCAGGATTATTAGTGATGTTTTGACTTATGTTTATTTTTTGATATTCTGAGGATATTTTTAATTTATATTATGTTTCTTTTTTACTTTGTTTTTTAGTTTACGTTATCACATTTCTTAATATGGAATAAATTAATAATTAAATAACTAAATAATAAATAAATACATAATTTTAATCATTAAATAACTAAATAATTAATTAATTTAATTAATTAATTAAAAAATTTTAAAAAATACAGAACCATATACCGACGGCCTTACCTGTCGGTAATCACCGTCTGTCGTTACTGATGGCTTGGACTGTCGGTAACTATCGACTGTCGCGTCTGTCAGAAATGACGGACGGCGAGTCACCGATGGATTAAACTCGTCGGTAATTCCGACGGCTAAAAAAAGGCCTCCAAGGAAAAATTTGTCGTCGGTAACGCTGCATTTTCTTGCGGTGTTTAGGCATCCAATTTTTGACCCAAAAAAAGGCCTCCAAGTAAAAATTGTTTATTAAAAATACGTTACAAGGTTATTCAGAGTTTCCCTTGAGCACAGTTGGTAAAGTGCAGGACTTTAAACTTGTCCGGGGTTCAAATCTTAGTTAAGCCACTAAAACGTTGTTTTTTAAAATAAGTTTAAAATTAAACAATTTTATTTTGCTATTTTATGGTTTAAAAAATAGTAAAGGTTGACATATTACAAATACGTTGGGCTGCCCTGCTGCCACCACAACCTATTCATCATCGTCCACCTCACCAAGGTGATTGACGAGTCTTTTGGCTCTTCTTTAACACACTGACTGTTGTTAATAAGAAGGAACAAACGTGCTGGTCCAGCCCTTTGAAAAAAATAATCTTTTTTTCAAAAATGATATTTTGTATCGTGCACCACCTACTATAGGAGGTCATGAGAGAAGCCTCCTTTAAAAAAATCATAGAAACATAATTCAATCCTATTATTGTCTTTTTACTATGTCTTTTAGGTATATATAAAAAAACAATAATGTTACGTAGACAACCTTTTTTTGACAACTTACGGAGACCACATATTTTGTAACAGTAACCAGCGCATAAAGTAAGGAAAAAAAATGACATAACTGATTTTTTTTCCTCTTATTTTCTTTTTGTTGGCAGCTTTCCGCTAGTCTTTCTTCTTTTCTTATTTTCTTTCTCTCTTGTTTCCCGCTCAGTCTTCCTCTCATTTGTCTTGCTCGCCCTCGCCCATCTCTGCACCGTGCTCTTTCCTCTGTTCCCTGAGTAATCTCTTCCACCACAGCACCCATCCTCCCTGTAGCAGTGGTACGACACCCTACACCGAAGAACAGCTATGTAGCAACACCGTTGCTCAACCACTATCTGTTTTCATTATTTGCTGGTATGAAACTATCACCGGAAAACCCTCAGGTAATGATTCTGGGTTGCTATCCTTCGATTGTTTCTATTTTCCATTTTGTTTTTGTGTGTTTAGTGTTTATTCTTTATGCCCTCATTTTCCCTTTCCTGATTTTCTCTGCATCTTAAGAATGAGAGAAAATATGTTTCCTTTCCTTCATATACTCCAAGCAAGCAAGCGCCCTGTTTGTAACATGCTTGGATTCATTACACCCTAAAATTCATTGCACCCTGTTTGCTTCTTGATTGGAAAATTCATTGCACCCTAAAAAATTTATTACTAAGATGGAAAAGATTTTTTGCACCTTGTTTTTATCAGGTATTTCATACGTGGTTAATTGTGTTAACATTATTGGTTAATGAAGTTTGATAGATGGTTAACAAGTTACCCATTACTAATGGTGTACCTATTAACCAAGTCCGACACAGCATCAACCATGACTCTGAACACTGTTAACCAAGTTTGAAGATGCTCAAAAACCTCAACTACCACTCATGATAAATCCATGTTATAATTGTGGCATAACTTATGAAGGATCTAATTGGGGTATTTTGTGTAGATTTGTTGTGGCACCCTCAATTGGAAGTTCATGGATAGTTCAAACAATTTGGATACTTGTGATGACATTGATGGAGAAGCTAATGGAGTGGATGGCTTTAATGGGGAAGATGCAAGTTGGGAGCCTACAATAGGGATGTGTTTTTCTTCCATAGATGACCTGAAATCATTTTATGGAACGTATGCTTCTATAAAGGGTTTTGGATGGAAGATCAGAACATCAAAAAAAGGAGAGGATGGGGAGACAAAGTACTTAATGTTGTCATGTGCAAGAGAAGGATATCATGTGTCAGAAATACCATGTACGTTAAAGACTCTTCCAACTAGGAAGAAAAATTTTCTCGCAAAGATTACAGCTAAGTTGGCAAAAGATGGACCGTGGTATGTTAGCACGTTTGAACCTAAGCACTCTCACGAGATTAGCCCTACAAAGGCAAGGTTGTTCAAGGATAACAAGAAAATGAACCTCCATGTAAAGAGAACAATCCAAATCAATGACGATGCAGGAGTGAGGATCAATAAGACTTTCCAATCTCTCATTACAGATGCAGGAGGGCATGAGCAGATACCATTTTGTGAAAGAGACGTGAGGAATTATGTCAACAAAGAAAGGCGTGTGATTGGGAAAGAAGGTGATGCCAAGGCCTTACTAAGCTATTTTTGTCGAATGACAGAGCAAAATAAAGATTTCTTCTATGACATAGATATGGATGATGATTTTCATGTAAGGAATGTGTTTTGGGCTGATATAAGAAGTAGAGCTACTTATGCATCTTTTGGAGATGTTATGACTTTTGATACAACTTATTTGACTAATAAGTATGACATGCCTTTTGCTGCATTTGTTGGTGTGAATCACCATGGTCAATCAACATTACTTGGATGTGGTCTGGTTTCTGCAGAAGACACAAAGTCATTTGTCTGGCTTTTCCAATTATGGCTTCATTATATGCTGGGAAAAGCCCTTGTGGGTATTATCACTGACCAATGTAAGGCTATACAAAATGTCATTGAGTTAGTCTTCCCTACAACTCGTCATAGGTGGTGCTTGTGGCATATAATGAAAAAAAAAATCTGAAAAGCTAAGCGAATATGGTGAATACAAGAGGATTAAATCTGCAATGAAAGCAGCGGTTTATGATACAATCACAACAGTTGATTTTGAAGAGAAATGGTCTTCCTTCATTGACAAATTTGAGCTTGGACAGAATGACTGGTTAAGTGGAATGTACAAGGAACGACATAGATATGTTGAAGAAATATTTTTGGGCAGGTATGTATACTTACTCCTATTGATTATCTAGTTAATGGGTCATTCTGATACTGCTAAGTATTCGACAGCATTTTTCATATATGGTTAATGACTTGTAAATATGTGATTAATGGTGTTCATTATTTGGTTAATGGAAGAAAATCCTGAAGTTTTTCACTCCCATTATAATATATGGTTAATCACTTGCAATTATTTGGTTACTTCTGTTCATTATCTGGTTAATGGTTAATCACTTGTATGTACTTGGGTAGGTATGTCAGCAACGCAGCGAAACGAGAGCATACATGCTTTCTTTGATGAATATATCAATTCAACAACAAGTCTAAATCAATTTGTAAAGCAGTACGATAATGCTCTCAAGAGTAGAGCCGAAAAGGATTTTAAGCTGATTTTCGATGCATGGATACAACAATTCCCTGCAGGTCAAACTCATCAATTGAAAGGCAATTCCAATGCGAGTATACTTATGCTAAGTTTAAAGAGGTTCATGCTGAGTTTAGATCAAAGATGAATTGTGCGTCCTCTTTGAAGGCTGTGGATGGTTGCCTTGCTACTTATCATGTGTTGGAGGAGGTCTTAGTTGGAGATAAGTCAAAAGAGTGTGTCTTTAAAGTTATCTTTAATCATGACAACCATTATTTCAACTGTGAATGCTCGTTGTTTGAGTTTAGAGGTATTTTGTGTCGCCATGTGTGTGTACTCAAGAGAGGCTTAAAAACTTGCCAGAGAAGTACATTTTAGCAAGATAGAAGAAAAACATTAAAAGGAAGCATTCATATATTAAGACCAGTTATGGTGTGATGGAATTGCACCCACAGATAAATAGATTTGACAAATTGTGCAAGCATTTCTATGAGGTTGCTGAAGTAGCGACAGAGTCTGAAGATGCAACTAAGGAACTCCATGAAATATTACATGGATTTAATTCTAATTTACCCACCATGGATGCTACAACGAACAATGTTAAAAGAAGTTCCAATGATGACTCAAATCCAAACAAAGCTACTAAAATCCGCAGTCCATTGTGGGTCAAACGTAAAGGTCATCCTCCATCAAAGAGGAAAATATCTGTAGTTGAAAAGGTTGTTAAGAGGTCCAAGAAGCGAACCAAGCAAAGTTATGACAATGAGACTCCTAAGGTATGTGTTTTCTATCAGAAACTATATATTAACCATATACAACACCATATTAACCATGAATTTGAACCCTGTTAACCAAACTTGCAGAAACTGTCAATTTCAGTTCAATTCAAATAACACAGTATCAGTTTCATGCTCAGTTCAATTCAATTATACCCTTCTGACAGAATTATTGCATCTTACCTATTTTTTTGTCCAAATGTGTAGGAGAGCAATATGGGAAGATTGGGTAATCAGATCGAAACCAACATCTGTGTAGAATCATCTATTGAGGTTGTGGCTGGTGGAGATTTGTCGGATGCAAGTACCGTGGTTCGTGTCTATTATAAGATTGTACTAAATGTATAAAATTTTTGGTTTGGTGTGTTGTGGGCTAAATTTATATGTATTTATGGATTTATGTGTTATGTTATTGAGTTTTTAGATAACTTATGTACTATTTGTTGAGGACAAGTTGAGACTTTATTTGATTAGTTAACCTTTTTTCTATATAGTCGAGGGGTGTTTATATGAATTTAGATGCTTCAATTTCCGTTTTTGAAGTCAATCGTTGGGTTCCTGAAAATTCATTTCTTTCACGGCCTCCATTTATGAGTTTAGATGCTGCATTTAATGATGGTTATAATCAGCGTATGCAGGCATGGATCTTTCATGACCTGTCATTTATTAGCTCATTTTCTTTTATTTTAGATTCTTATATGGTCTTGTCCAGGTTGGAAGTAATCTATCATTCATGGATCTTTTGACAACGTCTGAAATAGGCTTCACGGGATCCTCGCAGTTCAGTACAGATTTGTGACAATTTCGTCGTCGAGGATACCTTCGAATATTAGGCACTTTTTACACTTTTTTGTGCTGACTAGTGACATATGTATTTTGTGAATGCTTGTGACATATTTATACGGGTTAGAAGATTACGAAGACAAACTTTTTGCATGATGGTATGGTGTGCTCATTAACATTGCGGTCCATTGTTTTGTGACCAACTCTTTACTACTGAATATTTGTTGGTGGTGCAGGTTGGTCTGGTTGAAATCCCTTTTGTCACTTTTTGAATGACATGTTTGTAGCACAAAACAAGCAATATCTTGTGAAGGCCTTGCTTATATTTTTTGGTGTGCATAATGATTTATCATGTGTATATAGGTATGGATATATAATCATATGTAAATGATTCTATTATTTTGGTGTATATAAATATAGATATAGAACTTTGCTCATGGTCTATCCGGATACACCAGCCATTGAAAATGTGGTTATTAGATTGCAAAATCTTGGTTAATAAAGTTCACAGGGTGTTTAATGGCATGTCCAGATACTTTAGTCAATTTTTAACAACCCATAGAAAATGTGGTTAATACTTTGCAAAAGTTTGGTTAATTTAGTTCACTTGGTGGTTAACGGCATGTCCAGAATTTTTCACGACCCATAAAAAAAGTGGTTAATTCTATTCAAAATTTGGTTAATTTAGTTCATTCAATTGTTAATGGCATGTCCAGATAATATTTCACAACCCATAAAAAAAGTGGTTAATGGCTTGAAAAAGTATGGTTAATTTAGTTAATTTGCTGGTTAATGGTCAATTCTGATAGTTTTTCACAACCATTAAAACGTGGTTAATGTCTTCTAAAACTTTGGTTAATTCTATTGAGTGGGTGGTTAATGGCATGTTCAGATACTTGAGTCAATTTTCACAACCCATAAAAAAGGTGGTTAATGGCTTACAATAGTGTGGTTAATTTAGTTGATTTGTTGGTTAATGGTCAATTCAGATAGTTTTTCACGACCCATTAAAACTTGGTTAATGTCTTCCAAAAATTTGGTTAATTCTGTTGAGTGGATGGGTGGTTAATGGCGTGTCCAGATACTTGGTAAAATTTTTCACAACCCATAAAAAAAGTGGTTAATGGCTTGGAAAAGTGTGGCTAATTTAGTTGATTTGCTGGTTAATGGTCAATTCTGAGAGTTTTTACAGCCATTAAAACGTGGTTAATGCCTTCCAAAACTTTGGTTAATTCTGTTGAGTGGGTGGTTAATGGCGTGTCCAGATATTTGGTAAAAAATTTTACAACCCAAAAAAAGGTGGTTAATGGCTTGCAATAGTGTGGTTAATTTAGTTGATTTGCTGGTTAATTGTTCATTTAGCAGTTAATGGCTTATCCAGATGGTCAATCGGTGGTTAATGACATGTCCAAATACTTTAGTCAATTTTTCACAACCCATAAAAAATGTGGTTAATGCTTTGTAAAAATTTGGTTAATATAGTTCATTCGTTGGTTAATGGCATGTCCAGATGCTTTTTCACAACTCATTTAAAAAGTGGTTAATATTTTGTAAAAGTTTGGTTAATATAGTTCATTTGTTAGTTAATGGCATGTGCAGATACTTTTTCACAACTCATTTAAAAAATGGTTAATGCTTTGTAAAAGCTTTGTTAATATAGTTCATTCGTTGGTTAATGGCATGTCCAAATAAATTTTTCACAACTCATAAAAACGATGGTCAATACTTTGTAAAACTTTGGTTAATATAGTTCAATCGTTGGTTAATGGCATGTCCAGATACTTGATTTCACAACCCATAAAAATGTGGTTAATATCTTGTAAAAGTTTGGTTAATGTAGTTCATTTGTTGGTTAATGGCTTATCCTGATACTTGATAAATTTTGACAACCCATAAAAAAGGTTGTTGTTGCCTTGTAAAAGTTTGGTTAATGTAGTTCATTTGTTGGTTAATGGCTTATCCTGATACTTGATAAATTTTTTCCAAGACTTTATCACCACAAATGAGATACTTTCATATTACAAGTGTAGCCATTAACCATCTACAACACATTTTTTACCACAAATTTCAACCTGTTAACCAAAGTTGGATGTAATGAACTTACACAAATATGATGATGATATTTTCATTCATTCATACCATTAATTATTCAAAACAACCCAAAAAGATATAAACAAGAGTCATATGACCTTTGTGGTTCATATTTACCATATACAATCAGCCCAAAAAGATTTAAACAAGAGTTACATGACCTTTGTGATTTATATCTACCATATACAATATTACATAATTGTTCTAAACAACCCCCAAAAAAATGGCCATTAACTAGCCTTCCCATATTCATATCCCATCTACAGACTTCTGCTCATTGCCCTTTTCTTTTTCTCACATACGTAGCCTTAAATGGAGTACGCATTGAGACACTTTGAACACGCTTTCTTGAATTTTCCTTAATTCTTGTTATGATGTTTGATGTAGACCTAGCACCACCATCCACATTATGTTCACCTATTAACAATGATCCAAATGTTAGATATTAAATAAACGGGATTTTAATATGCAATATGCATAAAGCTTAATAACATTGACAATTCCAATTTCAACAGTGTTCCTAATAAAAATTAAGCAACCATTTTAAGCCTCTAAAATTGCAGGATCAGTAAGAAATAAAAAGGGGTATAGAAATGAACACAATTTACATTAAAATTGTCATTCAGATATTTACCAAGACCCAACAGCCATAGCAAATGAGAGGTTCAAATAGAATCCAATGTAAACATGTGAAAAATATCGTTTTGAGAGATGATGGGTAACAAAAAAAAAATCGAGTCAAAAATGTACCATCTCTCTTTACTTGTAGACACATGAATAGGTCAAATTAAGAGGTTTTACAAGTTTACTTCCTCTAATACGCTATCCATAACATTATGTTCCTCTAACATACAGTACTTACCAAAACCATCTTCATTGTTTACTTCCTCTAATACACCAACCATAACGAACATAGGATCATTAACACCATGACTAGTATACTCCTGAGGAGTACTTAGGAGTAATTCACCTGTATAGAGAAGTTTATCAATATGCTTTCATCAAGGCAACGACAATAAACACTTGAAAAACAAAAATGGAAAATTAATGCTCGTTTAGTAACCACGTGCCTCTTTCAACATCCGAACATTTTTGCACGCTAGCAACAATATTAGTATGAGGAGATGGACACACAGGAGATGCATGAAAGGAACCTCCCTTATCTGTATTGTGCGGCTCGGCCGTTGATTGGCGTTGAAACTCTGCATCTTTCAGCACCCTAACTTCTTCCTCGAGACTCAAAATCCTCTCTCGGCACTGCCTCAACTCCACCACCAACTGCTGATAATCAGTAATACCCACAAACTGGCGTTCAGCTTGATGCCAGACATCCCTGACCATTTCAAATTGAAGCTCCTCATTTGTTGTTGTTACCTCTAGAGTTACCTGCTAACATGAGAAGCACATCAAATACACATTGTATTTGAATTTCAACATGTTTTACAAAAACATACATCGATACTTACCAAGTTTTTTTGAAATGCTTCCTTTATTCTTTTTTTGGTCAAACGCAGAATTTGTCAATTCAAAAAGCATGGGAAAGGAAACCTAAGAGGATTATTAGGTGTTTCCCCCACCGACAGGTGGTTCAAGGCCTAGATCCGCAACAAAGATTAACATACATAATACCTGTAAATTTATGAAAAAAGAACGAACGATGTTGATATAACACATGACCAAGTAGATACCTACAAGATAGCTGCACATCCACATATGTGTATTTGGCTTATATTTTTTTTCCTCTTTGATAGCACGAGCAGTTTAGCACAAACTGTCAATCAAGAAATCATAAACTGTTAGACCTCAATTAAAGCTATTTAAGGACTCTAACAATACAAAACAGAAGAAAAAATATCAAATTTTTTCAACTCAAACATTTTAGTATTTAAAGTATTAAATTTACAATATATAACAATCATATATGTACAAAGTCAACACTTGGGTACAAAGTAATCATATATGTACAATCATATTAATTCAAAGATCGAGTTATACAAAGGAAAGTATACAAAGTCAATTCCTAAGTGTTGAGATTCAAACAAGATAAATGGAACAAACTTCAATGGCAACCAATAACTAAATAATATCCAGCAATCAATCAATCAACAAGGTGTAATAAAACAAACAAACAAACAAAAGGAGATAAAAAGAAGAGAAGAAGACACCGCAATTTGGTTACGCAGTTCGGCCCCAAAGAAGATGGCCTACGTCTGCGGGAGAGAGCAGCCCTCCGTTTCACTATCAATGAGTCTTACAAGAGATTACAATTGCTTTGAACCCCCTTTACAATGTCCACAAAGAACAAACCCAAGAGTTCCCAATCCTTCTCTCTTTCCCTCTATGATAAACTCTCAAGAACAACAATAGAGAGAGCCTTCAAACCTCACTCTATTCTCTCTTAAGATCCCAAGGTGTTTAACAGTGTTTCTCAGCCCCTAAAACCTCACAAAGACGCTCAAGAACGGCTGCACACAACCCTAGAAAGACTGCACGTCGTACTAACCCGTTTCTGCGTCACAGTTTATAAAACCCGACTGTGAATCGATTCACAGACATAGGTGAATCGATTCACCTAGTTAAAAAACTTCCCCTGCACGAATTAATGAAGTGAATCGATTCCCGCAAGCTTCCCATGCGATTCACAGAGGCGTGCTTCGATTCCCAGAGAACCAAACATGCTTGAATCGATTCCCATAGCTAGGGAATCGATTCCCAGTGTTCAAGAAACACTTTCAAGCAATTCCATGATCCTCCAAACTGATTTTAAGGCACTCTAAACTCCACACTAAGGTTAAAAAAGACACCCTATCATAACAAAGGGATGCTACCAGTATATATGGAGCATCAGACACTGTTCTTTTTTTCTCCAAATGCAGTCCTTGAAACTCTTCATCAATGATCAACAACCAAGCACTACAATAGAACAGATAAGCATGTAAATAACATTATGCACTATAGCACTATTTTCAAATATGCATGACACCATCAAAGAAACTAAGAAATGACAAGAACCTTCTCAGAGTTGGATGACCGAAACACTCCCCATAATTTCTTGAAATCCAATTCCAACTCATGTTTGTCCCTGATTTAAAGTTAAAAAAGGTCACAATCACATCTAACATCATAATCAAAGTATGTCACAACTCAGAACACAAAAGCAGTTCTCACCAATTACAAAACATACAAGACCAACAATCATAATATCACTTGCATAGTTCTACACTTCTAATAGTGTTTCCAGAATATTCAAAAAAAAAAAATAGCGTCAATTCCTATTCCTATAGTATCAGGTCAAACTTAGAAAGTTCACTGATACCTTTTTAGACCTCCATCATAATTGTTGGGTGTGTTTTCAAAATTTATTAACTCTATAGATTGTGTTTCTTGGGATACTTATTAATTTAACTTGATGCTTCATATAAAGGAACTGCATCACAATAATAATATTATTATTTGGGTGAGCTTAATATCAAGGACCTCAAAGCATGAAGACGAACTTACTTCATCCCAAGACTTCTCTTGAGCAAGGGTGGATATAAAGGAATTTTAGGATTGACAAATGATATGAAATTGGAAGCTGCCACAAGTTTAGGCTGCAATGATCAGTCAGATGATTATTAGTCAGCACACAATATCATCATACACATATTCTAGAATGAAGATGGGCTGGTTTTGTATTAAGTATATTGGTGTATAGTGTTTGAGTAATTCACAAACTTGTACTGCCATAAAATTCAAATGAATTGTACGAGTGATGCACAGCTTAGAAAGTTAACCCAGCCTATATAGAGATTTATGACACGTACCTCCATTGGGGCTGAGCATATGTACGAAATCTGTTCTTTTAGATCATTTACACGTGGATAGGTTGATGAACTGCCAGTGAAAAAGAAGACTTTCATTTAGTTCTTTTAGCAATAATTAGATGTGCAGCACCTCTGGGTGAGATCTATGCAAATATTCAATAGAAAATCATCATGAGAAAGAGAGCGATATGTATTACTTGAGAACTTTGCAGGAGAAAAAATGATCAGCAGATGTTTACCCCCACATCTTTGTTAAGGTCTGGACCTAAAATAAAGACAAACTGAAAACAAAAATTAAAGAAAAAGAATAACAAAATAGGAATGGATTGACATGCTTAAGTCAACAAGGATTAAAGTGAAATTTGATTAAAATTAAAGTGGAAACTAGTGCAATTTAGCCTTTCATGAGAACAGATAGACATTAAAATTCAGGCAATGAGAACCTTATGTTCATAATTCAGTATGTAAATGATAAAAGAAACAGTCTTGTTTTCCTGTGTTAAAAACCACTGTACACTTGTATACATATAAAAACCTCATTCTATACTGAATGAAACGAAGGTTGCATCTGAGTATTTTTTTCCCACGTTAGGTGTAGCTCTAGCCTAATCAGTAATAACACATTAACAGTTGCAAGGGTGAGATGAAAGCATAATTCAAATCATTAAGTAACCATGATAATAACATTCAAGGTATCTTAAAAGATACAAAATAAAGCATAGAAATAGATGGAAAAGCACTACTAGTTCAGCTGATTGTGAGCCTCAAAAGCACTAAGAAGTTACCTGGTTGCGCACTGCATTTCCTGCTTAGATCCAAAAAGAACAGAGCGATCAAAACATTCACAGAGAACAAAATTCAAAGAAAAAATTTACAAAAACCCTAGACAAATAAAATCCAAAGAAAAGAAAAGACGGGGGAGAAGACTTACGTAGACGAAAGGGAATCACGACAGAGGAAAGTCGCGGGTCGCAGTGGTGCCGAATTAGCAAGACGAACTGCGATAGAACAGGTTTGAGGGAGGGCTCGTGGTTACTGCATGGCGTAGGCGGCGAACTCATGCGGTGATTCAGGCAACGAGGGGGCCTATGCGGTGGTGCTCTGATCGGAAGGGATGGTGGTTGGAAGAACAGGGTTATGGTGGAATGTCGACACAACAGTGGCAAGGATGGGAGCACTCAATAGAGGGTCTTCTTCGCTCTCCTCTTTGCTCTACATCTCGCTCTCTCCTTCTTTCTCTACTGGAATTTTGCTAAATGAGTGAGACTGAGCGGCTAGTTCAAGGGGCTTTGCAACTTTGGCATGGTTAGGGTTAATTCCCTTTCCTTTGCCTCTCCCTCATTTTCATTTCCCTTTCCTCTTCCTATTCCCTCTGCCACGAGCCGTCCCTCCACTGCAAACGCGATTGAACTTTGCCGGAACAGCGTCAGAAATTGAAACCCCTCACCATGCAAGCTCACCACAGTCCATCGCGCTTCCACATCACGCCACAGGACTCCCCTGGTTCGTGCCGCTCCTGGCCTTCCCGTCTCCGCTGCATATGAGCATCACATTCCTTTGGCTTCATAAATCGCGACGAGGAATGGAATGGACTCAAGTGTATTCAGGGCTCGATGTAAAAATCATATGAAAGTTAGGGTTCATGAATCGCGATTGGGGTTCAAACGGTGATATTAATCTCAGTCATCCTCACTTTCGGGGTTTGGAATGGGAAAAAGGGTTTTGGGGCGGAAGAATTGCAGTACCCGAAAAAAAGAAGAAGGAAATTAAACTATTCAATTAGTGGGGGTTTTTAACCCCTTTAAATTAATCAAAATTTCTACAAGGTAAGTGGAGGTAGTGCCATTTTTTATTAATTTGAGGGGGTTTTTAAAATCTCCACAAAAAAACCTCCGCTATTTAAAGCTTTTTTTGTACTGAGAAAACCAAGAAAAAGTCGAAGACTTATGAGCTGTGCTTCAGCATTTTTCAATTTGATTCTTCATCAATCTTTCTTTCTTTTGATTCTCCCACTTTGCTTCTGGTAGTCTCTCACCATGTTGTCATTGTGCCCACGCGTTCTTCAGTCATGATCTTCAGTATTTATAGTCTTCGGCAATTTGAAGGTAATTTGTCATCTTTGAGACTTGGTGTAGTACCCTAATTTTGTCCGGGCTTTTTTATTTTATTTTATTTTATTTTATTTTATTTTAACTTTTTTAAATTAGCAGCAGTAATAATAAATATAATAATATTTTGGTCTTAGAATAATAAGAAAGGAAGGCAAAAAAAAAAAAAAGAAATAAAAAAAGAAAGAGAAAAGGAAAAATAAAATTTATTGAAAAGGGGTACAGGTAGTAAAACAGGGGGTGCAATTAGCAGTCTGCTAATAAACATCCCACCAAAGATCATTTGCCCAAATCACTTCCACGCAGCCTCAAGACTCTCCTCGCTCGCTTCTCGCACCCCACTTCATTTCTACACCCCCGTTTCATTTGTGCAGCCCAGCTTTCTTCCCTCCCACGCAGCCCATTTCTTCCTAAATTTCAACAAATCAAACGCATAACCCTAAAACACAAACTCACACACTCATTCCCTCACTCTCTCCATCCGCGGTGCCTTCCCCTTCGTCTTTCCCTTCGTCCTCTCTCCGTTCTCTCCTCTCTCTCAACCTCATCTCTTTCCCCTTCTTCCAAACCCTAATCCCTTCATTCCCTGCGCCTCACCCTTCCTCTCGTCGTCTCCGTCTTGGCCCAACCCATGATTCTGCGTAACTTAACCCTAGCGCAGAGAACTCAGTTCTCTTCCCCTCCTTTAACCTAGCGCCGCTCCAACATCCTCCTCCCTCGTTCCCTCTTCTTCTTCTTCAATTTCTCCACCATTCTCGGCCTACCTTTTTCAAAACCAACCCTAACCCTAGTTTTCAATCCGCAGCATCGCTCCTTTTCTCCTCCCCCTCTCCCTTAAATATCTTCTTTCCATTTTTCTCCGTCAAACCCTAACCAAACTCCCTTTCTCTCATGATACGGTCAAGGTCTCTGGAGATCCGTTTAAACAAAGGAGAAATCGTGAAGATCCCGCAAAATCAGGGAGTATTTTTACTATCCTTCTATATTCTTTTTGTCCTCTTTATTATTTTTATTTTCTGATGATTTGTTCCTCTTTTTTGACAGTTGATGCTGAGGCTATAAAAGCCAAGCTAAAGACCGAGAGCAGAGGAGAGCGAACTCGGACGAGAAAAAAAAGAGTAGAAACAGAGGAGAAACCGAAAGAAGGGAGAAAAAGAGCAGAGGCAGAGAAGCCAAAGGTCGCGAAAAAGAAAACTCGTGAGGCTACTTAGTTCCCAAAATAAACACTATTTTAGTCCTAGGCTGTTTTGATTCTCCATCCTTTGATTTCTCTGTAATTTTTTTGGGCAAAAGTTGAACCCAGGTTTCGTTCTACTCCTCCCCTTTTTATTTCATCTCTTGTTTTCATATGAGCATGTATTATTGGCTTTAATCTGGACTGTGATAATAAAACGTGATGTTATCATTTTCTCTCCATTCTGATTTTTGTTCTCCATTCTGAATCTGTATTCAATTTGTATTTAAATTCTAATCTATTCGGTTGTATTTTCTCTCCATATTTCCTCATCATTATTATTTATTTTTTTTTAATCACTTGTCTCTAGTTATTTGGATTGTGGTTGTTTGATTCTGCTTCTGATTTTGTACCATGTGAGGGCCGAATTTAGGTTTAGGGTTTGGCCTTCCAATGGGGTCAAACCCTAGGTGAGGGACTGAATTGTAAATATATGGTAAAAAGGGGCCTGAAAGCAAAAAAAGAAAAGTTTTTTTTAATTTTCTGTTCATACACGTTTTAAGATTTGGTCTTCCAATGGGCTCAAATCCTTAGTAGGGATCAATGTGCAAATTTTCTATTAAGGAGGGTATAAAAGCAAATTATGAGTTTCTGGAATTCTTTCCTAATTTACACGTTTTTAAGAAAAATAATAAAAAATAGAAATAAACAAGTTAATACAATAAATAAATATATCCTTGTTTTATTTAGAATTTAGAATAATGATAATGCGGAGAAAAAGCTTGTTATTTCCTTTCTTTAATTCTTCTTTACATTATTTAATAATAATAATAATAATAATAATAATAATAATAATAATAATAATAATAATAATAAAAACTAAAAGATTGCTTCTGGACGTTTTCACGTATTGAAATTTAATTCGTTTTTCTACTCTGCATGAGTTTAAGTCTGAGCAATTAACATTCTGTGTCATTTTTAAATAAAACAGTGACAAACAAATTCGTATTTTATTTCTAAGTTTTTTTGGGAAAGTTAACTCTTCTAGGTCAAACAAATTTCTCTAAACAATTAAAGGTACCATTTCATAGGCGTTTTAGGGGTGCTAATACCTTTCCTATACGTAACCAACTCCCGAACTCAAAATCTGGTTCAAAGACCTTCTTTTTTCATTAAATTCAAAAATATTCAAAAAAAAATAGGTTTTCCAATGTTTTTCTAAAAAATAAATATTGGTGGCGGCTCCATTTAATAATTTTTTAAGGTGGTTGTCACAGCTGGCGACTCCACTGGGGACCTTTAGAGAGTTAGACCTTATGATTGTTTATATGATTTGTTTGTCTTATTAAATGAATTATTCTCTTTTTGTTTTTATTCGTTCATTTGTATATATGTTTGTATACGTGAATCCTAGGATAGAAAACATGCATTAAAAAAAAATATTTTTCTATTTTTATTTTTGTTTGTGATTCATTCTCTTTCATTTGTTTTTTTTTTCTTGTAAATATTATGTATGTTTATGCATTTGAAACCTTAGGGTAGAAGACATGTATATATATTGTATTTTTATTTATTTTGCAGCGGGTAGTTTTAAAGTTTGCTCCTTCACACACTTCACTTTATACACTTTGTTTACACACACTATGAGTGGGTGCCCTATACCCGGGCCCGAGTGAACCTTAAGTTAGGAGAGGCTGTGTAATGGGTGCTCTGCTGGACGTACGGCCAGTGGGTTCCTATGAAGGCCTCACCTAGAGTTTGGCTCCGTTTGAGAAAAAACCATCCTTTAATAATATACTTATTATTGGTGGTAACATTTTCAAATGGGACCCTTGGCTCTGGGGACCTTTTATATTAGTATCTTGAATCCACCCAATGGAAAGGCACTTGATATAATCCCTAGACCCCTTTTTAGGAATTACTGGCCTCGGTCACAAAAGGAGCTTACCCTACCACTTTTATTTGTTTATTTATTTTTGCAAATTTATTTCAAAAATAATATTTCCAAAAAATAGTTTTTCAAAATACATACCTTTATTTAGAAACCTAATCTATTATTCCAAAACTAGATGCTAAGTTTTTTACTCCACATAGGATGTGAACTTCTTATAAAAAATATAAGAGTATATTTCTTTACATCTTCATAAATAAAATAAGTACGGTGCTTTCTTTCTTTTTTCTTTCCATTCATGAAATAATAAAAACAAACATGATCATACCCATTCATATATATGCATTAACACTAATTACCCCATTTCACCAGGCTTGTTGGGAATTTCAAAAAAAAAACATTGGTGCAAATGTCTTCGGAAAGCGCAATTGTGGGTTTAGAGAGGAGAAATACTTTGATATTCAAAATTGAACCTCCCCGTTTGATGCACCTGAGAACATTGGTTGATTTCATAGCTGAGAATTGGATACAAGTGGATCAAATTAGCTTCGTGGGGAAATTTGGGAACATTTTGGAATTGTTGAATGTAGACGTGCAAGTAGGAGCCCTAACAGCATTGGCCCAATTTTATGATCCTCCCCTAAGATGCTTCACTTTCAAGAATTTCCAAATGGCGCCGACCTTGGAAGAATATCGGAAAATCTTGGGCTTTCCGAAAAAGAAGAATGGTCCGTATCGCCATACAAAGCATCCCCCAGCTATGAGTACCATTGTTGATGTTTTAGGCATCCCTAAAGAAGACTTGACGCTCGTAGTGAAGGTAGAAGAGGATTTCAAAGGCTTCCCCAGGAGCTTCCTGGAAGGAAAGGTTAAGGACCTTCATGATGCAGGGAAATTAAAAGAGTGCATGGATGTGGTAGCCCTTATTATCTTTGGTGTAGTCCTATTTCCCCATGTTGATCATTTTGTGGATGAAACCGCTATTGACGCCTTCATAGCATTTAAAACTCAAGGTATGGATCCCACTACTGCCGTCCTCGCAGATTTATACTATAAGCTTCATATGCGCCACGAGAAAAAAGGAGGTCGAATTCGTTGTTGTGTCCCTATCTTGTACTTATGGCTAAAAAATCATTTGGTAAAAAGGGGGCATCCCTTTGGTCCTAGGAGCAATGCAGGGTGGGCTACTTATTTATTAAGTCTCAGTGAAGAGTCTATAATATGGTATTCCAGAGAACAGGAGATCAAGGAGGTAATCTGTCGGTGTAGAGATTTTCCCAACGTACCCCTCATTGGGACCATAGGCTGCATCAACTACAATCCTACTCTAGCTTTGAGACAACTCGGTGCCCCGATGCTGGGTGAACCTGCTGAAGAAGAGCTAGCCGCTTTCATTATACATGATCGGGGCTCCTCGGATTTGGCATTGTTCACAAGAGTGTGCCGAGCTTGGAAGAAAACAATCAAAAGGACACTGGGGCGCAAGAGTACCCATGCGGATGAAAAATACCGCCAATGGGTTATAGCAAGAGTTCAGCAAGTCAAGCTGCCCTTCCAAAACACATTTTTGGTTCCCGAAGTGCCACCTCCACCCCTTGCTGAGAATGAAGAAGTGGAAGAGTTAAAGCTAGCCTTAGAAAAGATGGAAGAGGAGAGGAAGCTTCTCCGGGAGAATTTGAAAAGGGCATATCTAGATATAGAAGTCCTGCAAGATGAATGTAATAGAAAAACCGAATCTTTGAAAGGATCCCAGAAGAAGGCCAAGGCTGAGAAAGCAAGCCGGCTCCAGACTCAGGGTTGCCTAAAAGCTGCAAATCAACAATTAGACTTGATGAAAAAAGAGTTAGATCTGGTTATCTGTGAAAAGGGCAACTTGAGGAAAATGTGGGCTGATTCTCAAGAGGCTAGCAGGGCTTTGCAAAGACGGATTGAAAACTCAATACAACAATTGAAAAATACCGTGCAATCGCACGAAACCCAACTTGATGAAGAGAGGAGAATCGCTGAAGAAAAGTTCATAAGCTACCACATAGATCTTGAGGAAGAACGTGAGAAAGTCCTCGACATACAAGGGAAGATTGGCAACCAGCGAGAAGTCATTACTTGGTTTGATAAGGAAACTAGATACTGGATGGATCGTTGTTCCAAACTAGTCTGGCTTGCAAATAGGGGTATCCAAGATATGCCAGAACTCTTGGAAGAAGCGGAATCAGCAATAGGTTTCCGACCTTTACCAAGGAAAGTGATGAGTTTCCTAGAGTACTGCAAGGTTTTGGTGGAAGAGTTGGAGAGGCAGATCCGACGAGATCGTTGAAGACCATGTTTCTTTTGTTTTTATGTGTTTTTGCAATTTCCATTTCTTTCTCAAGTCTGTAAGCCCATCAGGGCAATTTGGATTATGGTATTTTCTTTTAATAAGAGAATATGTTTTCACAATATGCAGCAAACCGATAAGAAATTTGCAAAGTTTTGTGATTCTCCAATAAGCCGACAAAAGTAAAACAAATAAAGTAAATAAGTGAGCATCTTACATGGCATGCATAACCATGGCATAAATCATTCATCCATACTCACAATATCCTTCATAACCCAGAAAAATAAACACGGAGAAATTGCATCCTTACAGAACGAGATCCCAAGCCAGACTCATGGACGCGTTAGAACAGAACCAACAGGCTATGAGAGGGGAGCTTGACCGGATGAGTACGCGGATAGATAAGCTATGCAATTTGTTGGAAGCCCTGCATGCAAAAAGGACATTGGAAACAGAGCGGTCCGAAGAGGATCAAGATGAAAGTCAGCCAAGAGAAAATGAAACGCACGCCCACACCACACAAGGGCATGCGCCTCTAAATAATGGGACCTTGCAGAACACAAATACTCAAAATTTTATACCTATCATCACCCCTCAGGAGGTTGCTCAAGCCAAAGAAAGGCTTCAAATATTTGAAGACAGGCTAAAGGCAATTGAAGGGGCAAATCACATAGGCTTCGAAGCTTCAGACATGTGCTTGGTCCCCGATGTAGTTATACCTGCAAAATTCAAAGTACCCGAGTTTGACAAGTATAAGGGAGAAACATGTCCCAAAAGCCACCTGGTCATGTATTGCCGAAAGATGGCTTTCTGTTCTAATGATGACTGACTCCTAATTTACTTCTTCCAAGAAAGCTTAACTGGGGCGCCTTTGCGATGGTATATGCAGTTAGAACGGTCGAAAATCAACTCATGGAAAGATTTAGCTAATGCATTCGTCAGACAATATAAATACAATATGGACATGGCTCCCAGTCGTAATCAGTTGCAAAGCATGAAGAAAAAAGACAGTGAGAGCTATAAAGAATATGCTCAGAGATGGAGAAGCATGGCTGCTCAGGTGGAGCCACCCTTGTCAGACAAAGAAATGATTGACACGTTCATGGACACGCTCCAATCCCCCTTTTATGATATGATGATTGGAAGTATGTTCTCAAGCTTCTCTGACTTGATTGTCATAGGGGAACGTGTGGAAATGGGGATGCAAAATGGGAAGATCCATAATAATACTTCATCATCCCACACTCAAAAGCCCTTCGTCAAGAGAAAGAAAGAAGGAGAGACTAACGCGGTGAGTAGTGCCCCTCTATACGTTGCGGCAACTATCACGCCTAAGTCTCCTGTTCAAATGACACCCTTCGCTTCTGATAGTCAAGGAGGTCAGAATCCCAATCAACCGAGAGCTCACAACCCTCAAGGGAGAAAGCCAGTCCAATTTGATCCGATCCCCATGACTTATAAAGATCTCTATCAGAATTTACTTAAAAACTCATTGGTAGTCCCTTGCCCGCAAAAGCCTATGGAACCACCTTACCCAAAATGGTATAACCCGGACGCCACCTGTGAATACCATGCTGGGGCAGCGGGTCACTCTATAGAAGAATGTCGGGCTATGAAGTTCAAAGTTCAAGATCTGATAAATGCCAAGTGGTTGAGTTTCCAAGAGAATAATCCCAATGTGGGGAACAACCCATTACCTAACCACGAGAATGCATCAGTAAATATGATGGACAATGAGCACGAAGGAAGAATAATAAAGGATGTCGCTGAGATAAAAACCCCTATAAGAAAAGTGTTCATCGAACTTCACAAGGCTGGTTTGATAGAAAGAACAGATATCAGCAGGACCTGTGATGAAAATCTTTTGTCTAATGAAGAATGTGAGGAATTTAAAAGTATCCTCCAAAAACTGCTTGATACAAACATAGTTTAAGTTATCTCTCAGAGAGAAGAAGAAGTATCTATGGTCCAATCTGCTCAAAGTTCGGGAACCACGGTCCCAAAGCCCTTGGTGGTTCAATTCTCTAGAAATACATCCCCCACAATGCCTAATGCTCCTAAAGCTATTACTGTTCAAGTACCATCTCCTTTTCCGTATAAGGAAGACAAGGCAGTTCCTTGGATATATGATGTAAAAGACCAAGTTGAAGGGAGTAATACACAACCAAGCGTTCCGACTGTTACCAATATTGTGGAAATAGGCGGGATGACTCAAAGTGGGCGGATTTATGCCCCTGAAAAAGAACCAACAAAAGTAGCCGCAAAAGGACAGGTAAAAGATCAAAACAAGGAAAAAGAAGTTGCGGTAGAGGAAGGAAACACAGGGAAGGAGGACAAGAAAGAGGCTTCCCGTGAGGAAGTTGCTGAATTCCTCAAATTCATTCAACAGAGTGAGTATAAGGTGATAGATCAGTTAAACCGCACACCAGCAAGGGTTTCTCTACTCGCCTTGTTAATGCACTCTGAAAGTCACAGGAAAATATTGATGAAAATCCTGAATGAAGCCCATGTATCTCAGAATATCACTTTGAATTAGTTCGGCGACCTAGTTGGCAATATCACCGCATGCAATTACCTGTATTTCAATGATGAAGAAATGCATGCAGAAGGAAGAGGACACAACAAAGCACTACATATCTCGGTTCAGTGTAAAGAGCATCTTATAGCTAAAGTCCTTGTAGACAATGGATCCTCCCTAAATGTGATGCCTAAATCTACCTTGGATAAATTACCCATTGACAAGACCCATATGAAGCCCAGCTCTGTGCTCGTGAGAGCCTTTGATGGTTCTAAAAGAGAAGTAATGGGTGAGATTGAGCTGCCAATCCAGATTGGCCCTTTCACTTTTGCTGTTAATTTCCAAGTAATGGACATCAAGCCCAGCTATAGTTGCTTGTTAGGACGGCCTTGGATTCATTCTGCTGGGGTAGTACCATCAACTCTGCACCAAAAATTGAAGTTTGTGGTGGATGATAAGTTGATTATCGTATCCGGAGAAGAAGATCTGTTGGTAAGCAAGCCGACATCGACGCGTTACATTGAAGCTGCTGAAGAAGCCCTCGGGACATCATTTCAGGCACTGGAAATTGTCGATAGTGCTTATGTAGGGTTTACAGCTAAAGAACCCTGCCTATCCAATAATGCCCTAATGGTGGGCGGAGTCATGCTCAAGGGAGGATACCAGCCAGGAAAAGGACTAGGGAAGGTTCAAGAAGGTATCACCTCAATTTTAAGGATTCCCGAAAACAGAGACCGATACGGCTTGGGATTTGCCCCCACTAAAAAGGATAAGGAAAGAGCAATCGAAGAAAGGAGAGAAAAGAGAAAGGCTTGGCTTGAAAATCGGGAATCAGAGTTTGGGAAAATGCCCATCTGCGATCTCCGTCAGACTTTTCGCAGCGCTGGATGGATCTATGCGGACCAAGTGACTGCTGTGGAAGAGGACCTTGCTGCTCCTGAAGAGGAATGGGTTCGCCCATGTTCCTCAATACCTTGCAATTGGGAGATTGTGGAAAATCCTAGGATCCTTAGTGCATTTTCAATGTAATCCATTTAATGCTCACCTCTCCGCTCAGCCCGAGGCGGTAGGGGAAATGTTAAAGGGTCCCGCATGTTTTTCATAAGCATATTTCGAATATTAATAAAATACATTTTGATTTTATCCCAAGCGTCTCTTTTTCTTTTCCTTCCTACTTCCTATCCTTACTCTCTCCTTATTGCTAACCTTGATAATGCAGGCTCATGGATAATACTTTTGAAAACGATTGTGCTGAAATCTCGTTACCAGATTTTGATTGCCTAATTAATCATACTGACGAAGACTGTGAAGAAGACTATCCCGATAAAGATCTTCCCCCTGAACTGATGAGACTTATAGAAGGGAGTCCAGAAAGATCAAACCTCACGAAGAACCAACTGAGTTGATTAATTTGGGAACTGAGGAAGACAAAAAAGAAGTCAAGGTTGGCATTACAATGTCACAAAAAGTAAGAGCTAAACTGATTCAACTCCTCCGAGATTATAAAGACGTATTTGCCTGGTCTTACCAAGATATGCCAGGGTTGGATACCGATATTGTCGAACACAAACTACCCCTTAAACCTGATTGCCCTCCTGTCAAACAGAAATTGAGACGCATGAGACCTGATATGTCCTTAAAGATTAGGGAAGAAGTTAAGAAACAATTTGACGCCGGATTTTTAGCCGTGGCTAAATACCCCCAATGGGTTGCTAATATTGTCCCTGTTCCAAAAAAGGGTGGAAAGGTCCGAATGTGCGTTGATTACCGGGACCTTAATAAAGCAAGTCCCAAAGACGATTTCCCTTTGCCTCACATTGATGTTCTGGTGGATAATACCGCTCATCACGCTTTTTTCTCTTTCATGGATGGTTTCTCCGGGTATAATCAAATTAAAATGGCCATAGAAGACATGGAGAAAACTACGTTTATTACAGCTTGGGGGACTTTCTGCTACAAGGTGCTGCCTTTTGGATTGAAAAATGCTAAGGCAACATATCAAAGGGCAATAGTGACTCTATTTCATGACATGATCCATAAGGAAATAGAGGTCTACGTGGACGATATGATCGCTAAGTCGCAAACTGAAAAAAGTCATATAATTGATTTACGGAAACTTTTTGAGCGATTGAGAAAGTTTCGCCTAAGATTCAATCCTGCCAAGTGTAACTTTGGTGTCCGGTCAGGTAGAGTGTTGGGATTCATTGTAAGTCAGAAAGGAATAGAAGTTGATCCGGAAAAAGTAAAAGCCATCTTAGAGATGCCAGCTCCTCGCACAGAAAAGGAAGTTCGTGGTTTTCTAGGGAGGTTAAACTATATTTCCCGGTTTATATCACAACTTGCTAACACTTATGAGCCAATTTTCAAGTTGTTGTGCAAGGACCAAACTATCGAATGGAATGAAAAATGCCAAGAGGCCTTCGACAAAATTAAGCAATACCTACAAAAACCCCTGTGTTAGTACCTCCAGTACCAGGCAGACCATTAATCCTCTACTTGACAGTGTTAGACAGATCTATGGGGTGTGTACTTGGACAACGTGATGAAACGAGTAAAAAAGAACGTGCCATTTATTACCTGAGTAAGAAGCTTACGAGTTATGAAGCTAATTACTTAATACTGGAGCGTACCTGTTGCACCCTAGCGTGGGCCGCTCACCGTCTAAGACAATACATGCTTTCTCATATAACTTGGTTGGTGTCGAAGATGGACCCGATCAAATATGTATTCGAGAAACCTGCTCTCACTGGAAGGATTGCCCGGTGGCAGATGCTATTATCCGAGTATGATATTCAATACGTCTCTCAGAAGTCCATCAAAGGTAGTGCCCTCGCTGAGCACTTAGCCAATCAACCAGTAGATGACCATTCACCTGTCCACTATGAATTTCCTGATGAGGATGTAATGTCCGCCGAAAAAGAAGAATCGAGAAACGGAGAGTGGACCATGATGTTCGACGGGGCTTCTAATGCATTGGGGCACGGAATTGGGGCAATACTAATTTCTCCAGAAAATCAGTACACTCCTGTAACGGCTCGCTTGTGTTTCAGTTGTACCAATAATGTGGCAGAATATGAGGCGTGTGTCATGGGAATCAGAGCTGCCATAGAAACTAAGGTCAGAGTCCTAAAAGTATATGGGGATTCTGCCCTAGTTATCAACCAGTTGAATGGAGAATGGGAAACTCGAGATTCTAAGTTAATCCCTTACCACGAGTATATCCAAGAACTCGTCGAATCCTTTGATAGGATCACGTTTCAACATATTCCACGAGAAGATAATCAGTTGGCTGATGCACTAGCCACGCTGTCATCTATGTTCCGAATAAACTGTGACAAGGAAATGCCTCTCATCCTGATGGAAAGTCGTGCTAATCCCGCTTATTGCCAGGTGATAGAAGAAGAATCCGACGGAAAACCGTGGTACCACGACATCAAGTGCTACCTCAAAAGCAAGGAATACCCTTCGGGCGCCTCAGAGAACGACAAGCGAACTTTGAGGAGGCTTGCTATGAGTTTCTTTTTGAACGGCGACGTACTCTACAAAAGAAATCACGACATAGTACTCCTCCGGTGTGTGGACTCTGCAGAAGCAAGACAAATTCTTGACGACGTCCACGAAGGTTCCTTTGGGACCCATGCCAACGGTTACGCAATGGCTCAGAAGATTCTCAGAGCTGGGTATTATTGGCTTATAATGGAAAGTGACTGCATCAAGCATGTTAGGAAATGTCATAAGTGTCAGACTTATACAGATAATATTCATGTACCTCCAACTTCCCTAAACGTCCTCAGTGCACCCTGGCCATTCTCCATGTGGGGTTTGGATGTCATAGGAATGATTGAACCAAAAGCCTCTAACGGACACCGATTCATCATCGTGGCCATTGATTACTTCACAAAGTGGGTCGAAGTAGTCTCCTATACCAATGTGACTCGCAGTGTTGTGGTCAAGTTCATCAAAAAAGAAATAATTTGTCGGTATGGTTTACCAAGGAAGATCATCACGGACAATGGGACTAATTTAAACAATAAGATGATGAAAGAGTTGTGCGATGACTTCAAAATTCAACATCACAATTCTTCTCCATATCGTCCAAAGATGAATGGGGCAGTGGAAGTGGCCAACAAAAATATCAAAAAAATTATTCAGAAAATGGTGGTAACTTACAAGGATTGGCACGAGATGCTCCCTTTTGCTTTACACAGGTACTGAACTTCTGTACGTACTTCAACGGGGGCAACACCTTTTTCTCTAGTATACGGGATGGAAGCAGTACTCCCCATAGAGGTAGAAATCCCTTCTTTAAGGGTAATTATGGAAACCAAGCTCGAAGAAGCCGAATGGGTCCAGACACGATATGACCAGTTAAATCTTATAGAAGAGAAAAGGTTAGAAGCAATTTGTCATGGCCAATTATACCAAAAGAGACTCAAGAGAGCGTACGAGAAAAAGGTACGTCATCGAGAATTCACAGAAGGGGAATTGGTATTAAAGAAGATTCTACCTATTCAAAAAGACCAACGCGGAAAATGGACTCCAAATTATGAAGGTCCATATATAGTGAAAAAAGCATTCTCGAGAGGAGGCCTCATTCTTACATATATGGAGGGGCATGACCTACCACTGCCGATAAACTCAGATGCAGTCAAGAAATACTACGTCTAGAATGGCACAATACCCCAACAAAAAAAGAGCTCGCTAGGCCGAAAACCTGAAAGGGCGGTCTAGGCAAAAGTTAGAGCGACCTGGTAGGTTGAAAACCCGAAAGGGCAGCCTAGGCAAAAATTAAGGCCAAATAAAAGCGCTAGGTCGAAAACTCACAAAGAGCGGCCTGAGCAAAGCCAACCTGAATGCGTCAAAAGTAGCCAGAATTGAGCCCTGACCAATTGGGGCAGAGATGGTCAAAACTGACCACAGACACAAATTTTTGAAGTTGATCAAGAAGGCAATCGGGGTCTGAATCACGAAACGGCAGTACGATTTGTTTTCAAAGGGATTATATGTAGAGCTGATATTTCTCACCAGTTTCTAATTTAGCAGACACGAATTTGTTCTGTTTGTAATATTGTATCTCCCCCCATCATAGTGGAGATTCATTCTTATCCATATTGCCATCGGCACAATAGAATGCTTATTTCAGCCTCTCCAAATTTGATTTGGGATTTTATCAATTTGCATTTTCTTTCTGAAGAAAAATGTGCTAAAAGACAAACATGTGCAAATCAAGACATAAGAGCATTGTATAATTATTGAAAATTCTAAAAGGATCTAAGGAATTTGGCGTCTTCACATTAAAGAAAAAGAGCTAGTAAGGCATCTCACCTAATGCAAAATCATCAATGTCGAATACGTTACGAAAGGGGCCGATTAGCTTGTTCAGAATTCGCCAACTAAAAAGATCTGGAGCTAACTTGTCAAGAAAAGTAGTCAAGAGAATGATGCCTATCTCTAATAAAGCAAATAATACTCATGCATGACATGCTATTCATTGCATCTTGCATGATCACCAATACTTTTGGGTCCACGACCCACCTAAAAAAAAATTCTCTAAAAAACAAAAAATTTCATTTCATGCATGGCATACCACTCATTGCATCCTGCATGACTATCAAAGTTTTTGGGTCCATTGACCCACCCTCTCAAATATTACATACAATTGGTCTGATGTTACTCAGTAAGAACTAGTACTCAGCCTATTCAATCTATTAGCATGAGTTAGGAACCTGTCCTATTCCTTTCTGGGAATCTAATCCAAACTGTTTCGAGTGACAGAGAAGCTCGTACACTGGACGTTCACCTGCAATAGAAAAACCAGTCCATACTTTAGCAAGAGTTAGATTTTGACCTACATCTTGTCGGGAATCTGACCCGAACCTATATCGAGTAACAGAGAAACTCATATTACGGACATTCCTTAAAGTAAGGTAGTCAATCTGTACCTTTTAGCAAGAGTTAAGAACCTGACTTACCCTTGTTGGGAATCTGACCCAAACTTGTGTCGAGTGACGAAGAAGCTCGCACCACAGATTTACCCTAAGTAGGGAAATAATCAATACCAAAGATGTAAGAGCTAGGAATCAGACCTATGCCTTACCGAGAATTCACTAGGAATCGAACCTAGAATCTCACCAATTTTGTAAGAGTTAGGAACCAAACCTATGCCTTACTGGGAGTCAAACCTAGAACCCCAAAGCAAAGTCGAGAGCCAATCTCGCATCCTCAAACAATTTCATTCTAGACAAAATTAGAGTCATTTATCCTTAATTACCTTTTACAACGAATGCACGAAGACCTTCGAGTAAAATATAATTAAGGAGGGGCAGCTGTAGTACCCTAATTTTGTCCGGCCTCTTTTATTTTATTTTATTTTATTTTATTATTTATTTTAACTTTTTAAATTAGCAGCAGTAATAATAAATATAATAATATTTTGGTCTTAGAATAATAAGAAAGGAAGGCAAAAAAAAAGAAATAAAAAAAGAAAGAGAAAAGGAAAAATAAAATTTATTGAAAAGGGGTACAGGTAGTAAAACAGGGGGTGCAATTAGCAGTCTGCTAATAAACATCCCACCAGCATCATTTGCCCAGCCCAGCTTCCACACCCAAGACTCTCCTCGCTTCTCGCTTCGCAGACCCCACTTCATTTCTACACCCAGTTTCATTTGCGCTGACCCGACTTTCTTCCTCCCATGACCCATTTCTTCCTAGCCCAGTGACCCAACGCATAACCCTAAAACACAAACTCACACACTCATTCCCTCACTCTCTCCATCCGCGGCGCCTTCCCCTTCGTATTTCCCTTTGTCCTCTCTCCGTTCTCTCCTCTCTCTCAACCCCATCTCTTTCCCCTTCTTCCAAACCCTAATCCCTTCATTCCCTGTGCCTCACCCTTTCTCTCGTCGTCTCCGTCTTGGCTGACCCATGATTCTGCGTAACTTAACCTAGCCTTGAGAGAACTTCAGTTCTCTTCCCCTCCTTTAACCTAGCGCCGCTCCAACATCCTCCTCCCTCGTTCCCTCTTCTTCTTCTTCAATTTCTCCACCATTCTCGGCCTACCTTTTTCAAAACCAACCCTAACCCTAGTTTTCAATCCGCAGCATCGCTCCTTCTCTCCTCCCCCTCTCCCTTAAATATCTTCTTTCCATTTTTCTCCGTCAAACCCTAACCAAACTCCCTTTCTCTCATGATACGGTCAAGGTCTCTGGAGATCCATTTAAACAAAGGAGAAATCGTGAAGATCCCAGCAAAATCAGGGAGTATTTTTACTATCCTTCTATATTCTTTTCGTCCTCTTTATTATTTTTATTTTCTGATGATTTGTTCCTCTTTTTTGACAGTTGATGCTGAGGCTATAAAAGCCAAGCTAAAGACCGAGAGCAGAGGAGAGCAAACTCGGACGAGAAAAAAAGAGTAGAAACAGAGGAGAAACCGGAAGAAGGGAGCAAAAGAGCAGAGGCAGAGAAGCCAAAGGTCGCGAAAAAGAAAACTCATGAGGCTATTTAGTTCCCAAAATAAACACTATTTTAGTCCTAGGCTGTTTTGATTCTCCATCCTTTGATTTCTCTGTAATTTTTTTCGGCAAAAGTTGAACCCAGGTTTCGTTCTACTCCTCCCCTTTTTATTTCATCTCTTGTTTTCATATGAGCATGTATTATTGGCTTTAATCTGGACTGTGATAATAAAACGTGATGTTATCATTTTCTCTCCATTCTGATTTTTGTTCTCCATTCTGAATCTGTATTCAATTTGTATTTAAATTCTAATCTATTCGGTTGTATTTTCTCTCCATATTTCCTCATCATTATTATTTATTTATTTTTTTTAATCACCTGTCTCTGGTTATTTGGATTGTGATTGTTTGATTCTGCTTCTGATTTTGTACCATGTGAGGGCCGAATTTAGGTTTAGGGTTTGGCCTTCCAATGGGGTCAAACCCTAGGTGAAGGACTGAATTGCAAATATATGATAAAAAGGCACTACTAGAATGCAGCTATTTAGAGTCGAAAATGTAGCGTAGGCCCCGACTCCAACGCTAATAGCGTCGGCGTAGCGTCGGCCAAGCCCACGCTAAGAGGCTGAACTCCTTTTTGTAAATTTTTAATTTGTTTTTAATTTTGTTAAAACTATAGCGTCGGAGACTCCGACGCTAATCCCTTTAATTAAACATCGTTCATTTCGTTCTCTTTGTTCCTTCTTTCCTTTATCTTATTTTCTTCTTTTCTTCGCACTTTGTGCCCCCTCTCTCACGCCTTGAGCCCTTCGTCCTCCCTCTTGGGGTCTCTGTCACATCTTTATCAAAACCCCAACCCCTTTGCCTCTCTTCCTCAGTTGATTGGAAAACACTTGATTTTCTCGGTTTCTCTCTCTCCTTTCTCTTCGTATTCTCCATCTCAATTTCCCCCTCGGCCACCCCTCCCTGCTGCAAGCAGCGGCGCTGAGCCACTGTGTGGCCTTCACGTGGAGACCTTTGGTTTCTCTTCTATCTTTTTCTCAACTGTTGTTTTCTCTTGCTCGTTATCGGTTTCTTTTTTCTCAGTTGTCGGCCACGCCACTCGCTGCACCTCCATCGTCATCACTTCACTATCGCACTCGCCTCCTTCACCCATGGAACTAAAATATAATTAAGCCTTTTTTATTCGAGCTCTCATGCTGCTACCGCTATGGTTCTCGTTCCCTTTCGTTGTGTGCCCTAGAAAGGTTTGCATCTGCTTCTTCACAATCTTTGCTGATCACCTTTTAACGAGGAAACTTCTAGCCATGTGCTATTTTCAAAAAAAAAATCTATTTATTAAATTGTATTCTAGTATTTAATATTAATATGGTGTTACATCAGGGACTTGTGCTTTCTTTTTTTGTCACTCTTGTTTGACTTCTGATGCGGATAACAACACTTGCTACCAAAAATGTAAGAAGTGCCCTATCTGCCGCAACACCATTGAAGAAAGGATGCCTGTATATGATGTGTAAATAGTAAATTGAGTTCACTGTAAGATATATAGGTATCTCACTCACCATACAATTTTTTTTTAGATGACGCAAGCACTGAGAATTGTCAATTTCTGTCCATAGATTTGATGAAAGTTGTACATAATTTCAAACATTCAATTCAAGTACCTCCCCCCCCCCCAAATTAGTGCATTCCTGTATTGCTGATAGGTGCTTTGTCATTTTGAATTTTGGTATGTAGACCATGCAATATGATTGCTGGACTCCATAGGAACTAAGAATATCGTGCAGTTTAAGAATTATATCCAATATGATTGTGTAGACCATGAAGTTTAAGGATACCATGCAGTATGATTGTGGAGATGATTTTGATGTCTAAATTCTGAATTTAATTGATTTATGTGACTAGTGGCATGGATATGATTAGTAGAGGAATAATGGCTGCAGAAATTGAACAATACATTTATTATTGCACGTTATGTAAGACCAAATGGAATCAGTAGAGGATCAGGAAGTTGAGAATAATTTTTTTTAAAAAAAATCAGGTTACTAGCGTCGGCTAAGCCCACGCGAAAAACCTATGCTACGTTTTGAGTGGGCCAAACCGATGCTAATTAGTGTGGGCTACCGGCCGACGCTAAAATTAGCGTGGGACATTTTCTTGGGACTGGCCGACAACAATTAGCGTCGGCCCCTCCATTAGTGTCGGTGTTAGTGTCGGCTAAGCCGATGCTAATTAGCGTCGGCCTCCAAATAGCGGACGCTAAAAGTTAGCTTCGAGTGTTTTAATGTCGGCCACGACGCCGACGCTAGGCCGACGCTAATCGTGATTTAGCGTGGGCTTTTCACAATTAGCGTCGGCTTTTGGCCTACGCTAAAAAGCAACATTCTAGCAGTGAGGGGCCTAAAAGCAAAAAAAGAAAAGTTTTTTTTAATTTTCTGTTCATACACGTTTTAAGATTTGGTCTTCCAATGGGCCCAAATCCTTAGTAGGGATCAATGTGCAAATTTTCTATTAAGGAGGGTATAAAAGCAAATTATGAGTTTCTAGAATTCTTTCCTAATTTACACGTTTTTAAGAAAAATAATAAAAAAATAGAAATAAACAAGTTAATACAATAAATAAATATATCCTCGTTTTATTTAGAATTTAGAATAATGATAATGCGGAGAAAAAGCTTGTTATTTCCTTTCTTTAATTCTTCTTTACATTATTTAATAATAATAATAATAATAAAAACTAAAAGATTGCTTCTGGACGTTTTCACGTATTGAAATTTAATTCGTTTTTCTGCTCTGCATGAGTTTAAATCTGAGCAATTAACATTCTATGTCATTTTTAAATAAAACAGTGACAAACAAATTCGTATTTTATTTCTAAGTTTTTTTTGGGAAAGTTAACCCTTCTAGGGCAAACAAATTTCTCTAAACAATTAAAGGTACCATTTCATGGGCGTTTTAGGAGTGCTAATACCTTCCTTATACGTAACCAACTCCCGAACTCAAAATCTGGTTCAAAGACCTTCTTTTTTCATTAAATTCAAAAATATTCAAAAAAAATAGGTTTTCCAATGTTTTCCTAAAAAATAAATATTGGTGGCGGCTCCATTTAATAATTTTTTAGGGTGGTTGTCACACTTGGGATTGATTTCTTCAATAAATTTGTCTGTTGTTTTGTCTTGTAGCGCTTTTGTACTGACACACTATACCCATGTGTCCTTTGTACAGAAAAGTGTTTCTGCTTTACAACGGCTATCCCTTGACACTTTATAATATTTGAATATCTATTTCTTTTGCCCTTTGTCTTTTCATCCGTCTTCCTGATCTTCAAGGATAATAAACAGACATTTATTCTTTCCTATTTTCTGACACAGTAGTACGGTCATTGTTCTAAATAATTGGTCAGACACAAATTTGTCCTTTTTTCGTTGTAATCTACTTCGATCAAACATGAGAATCCTTTTCTTTAGTTCCAGACATGGTAAAAGCTTCCCGAAGCTTCTGTAGTCAGACATAGTGTTTCCATTCACTATTCTTTCTATAGCCAACTAGGTTGCTTCTTTTTCTTTAGAGCTTGAACTATACACATGGCTTGTAACTTGTCTTTTTGTCAAACAGACAGACAATGATTCTTCAGTTTGCTTGTACTATTAAGACGTCTTCAGACGATTTCTTTATCAGACAATTCAATTTGTCTGTATTTCTTCGATTCATCTTCTTTTATTTTTTCAGTCGCTTGTTGTTGTTTCTGATCATGTCTTCTTCTTCATCTTCTGTTGTGGTTGAGCTTCTCAAGTTGACTTCAGGTTGATTCGTTGTTGTGGAGAGTTCTTCATGTCATGATCTTCGGGTTGATTGTTTGTTGTTAGTTCTTCTTCTTTGATGCATCTAGATTATCTAGTTCAGACACTACCATTTAGTGTACTGATTCTGAACTAGGTCTTCATGTTCATCCAGATCAAATATAACTGATTGGATATGTTATATTTCGCTAGGTCTTCTGGTGTCTTCTAAGTCAGACGCAATAGTTGAAGTATTGCTTCTGATGTTATGTTGTCTACTTCTGTCTTTATGGTTGTCTGATTTGTTGTTGTCTGATTAGTGTTTTTATTTATCAGACATTGCTACAAATCTTGATGTTGAACTTCAGACATCCTTATTGTGAAAATCCAGACATGTGTTGCTTTTATCTTCTTGTTTTGTCTTACGTGGTTTCCTACACACTTTGACAAACTTGTTAAATACTCGTAAGATTTATTGTTCATCTTGTTTTTGATGTCTTTATTATCGTTAAAACTATAAGAGTGTCAGACGCAATTTTACATTTTGCTCAAACATACTATTCCGGAGGAGTGAAATAGATATAGAAAAAATACCAAATATAATAAGGGATATGATTTAATCAATGTTTTTTGTTTACTAATTTTAAATAGTTAATTTTAGCATTAGAATAGCATTGTCTTTACTTTATCCACAAAAAAAGAGACACGTTAGAACACATTATATTTAAATAAAAATACGGATAACAAGTTCAGATTTAGGTATATATATAAAATATAAATATCCATGAGATATATGGATGTAATCGACAAAATAATTACCAATACAAATATGAATATGAATCTGGTTATATATAATTCTTTTTCAAATGTGGATATGAACACAAACACTAATACCCAAATATCCATCGTCATCCCTACCAAAAACCTACAACTTTACCATTGATGAGGGCTAGTTACATATAGAAGATGAAGGTGATCATTTAGTGTTTGATTTGGTCAAGTAAATTACGTGCAGACTAGGTTTTATCAATGGCATAAAATATGCAATAAGTGGAAACTATGTCAACAATTTTAATTTCTTCCCCTAAATTAATATTGATGTCACTTTCTTGTTTTCTTTAATGAAGTCCTGCATGCTAGCAGACATTATTCTTTTGTTGTATTAGATAATATTAATTGTAACCGAAAAAAAAATATTAAAGTAAAAAATCATTACATATATTACATGTGTAATTATTGGCATGCATTATAAATTCGGTTTTTTTAACGTGTGCAACCTTGTACACGATAAGAATTATTAAATGCTCACTTTTTTTCTTATTAATTATTTACTTTCCTTTTTATTCTATAGATTCATATTTATCATTTATGTAATCTCTCTTCACCTATAAAAGAGGAAACTAGATAATTAATAAGAGAAAAATATTAGCAATTAAAAATCCTTATCGTGTGCAAGGTTGCACACGTTAGAAAAACCCTTATAAATTATAACTCTATATGTATAGGTTCTATTTTCCCTTGAGTTTTCTATATCATTCGCCACAAAGATTAACATTAATATATCAACCTGCCTTAGTCCTATTTAATATATCATCACTCATTCTTATAATTAGCTCCTCTTTCCTCCATCACAATTATGAGAGTTCCAAAATCCTTAATCATTTTTCTTCCTCTGATCATTCTGTTCTTAGCAATAATGCAAGTTTCAACCTCTCGTTTAGCCAACCATGCTAGCCATGTAGACTTAAAAAGGAGATCAGAAGTCAAATTTTCTTCCATGTTTGTGCAAAGTTATTCTGCTATTCTCTCTTCTTTGAATTCCAAGAAGAATAAGTTCAAGCAGATTCATGCAGTTTCTCGTCGATTTGTTCCTTCTGGACCAAACCGTCTTCATAATTGATCAAATAAGGGAAGATAAAACTCTTGCTTTTGTTTAGAATCAACAATATTTTGGTCTTTTATAGATAATAAACAGTCAATAACGTTGAAGAGTGGAAGTTACATATCTTGTGGCTATGCTATTGATGTGACTACGTATATATATGTTTCCAATCATGTATCATATATACTTTGTAATTCTTTCGTATCTTTTTTACCATCTGTTCTGGACAGAACTTTAGAGGATGACCGGAGAGAAGCGATACGGCTGCGTCAGGTCGGATGACGATGGCGCGTGGTGGTGGTGTACCTGCAAACACTCCAACGCTCAAGTCAGTGTATGAAGAGGTAATTGAAGAGGTGATAAGATGAATAATAATCATTTCAATCGTTTGAAGTGAGTCTCCTTTTATAGGAGTGGGGCGATTCTTAGATGAATGACGGTTGATGAATAGCGGTTCCGTGGAACCCGGTACCAGTTAGATCGTTACCGACTGTGATGAAATTTGGGCGGAATGCCGAGAACCGTTGGATTGGCCCCGTCGATATGGTCTCGAGGCAAGGCGGAGGGAACCGACTCGGAAATGGGCCTGAAGTGTGAATCTTCGGATTGGGCCTCGGCCCAGTCCGGAACAGTTGCCCCCCAAGTCGCTAGCTCGAATGTCGAGGTGGTGACTTGTTGTCGAAGTTCGTTGATGTCCTTGTCTGCAAGGAACTGCAAGCGTCGTCATGTCGTGCTTGTTCATTAGTTCGTTCGGAACCTTCGTGTTCCACATCTGCTAAGGTAGTTCACGACACGAGGCTTGATGGCTTTGTCACGAGCTCGTGCACGCGGTCTCGGCACGAGGTCGGTCAGGGTGCTTGTGTCAAACGCACAAGGCTTTATCACGAGCTCGTGCACGCGGTCTCGGCACGAGGTCGGTCAGGTGCTTGTGCAAACGCACAAGGCTTTGTCACGAGCTCGTGCCCGCGGTCTCGGCACGAGGTCGATCTCTTCATCAGGTGCTTGTGCAAACGCACAAGGCTTTATCACGAGCTCGTGCACGCGGTCTCGGCACGAGGTCGGTCAGGTGCTTGTGCAAACGCACAAGGCTTTGTCACGAGCTCGTGCACGCGGTCTCGGCACGAGGTCGGTCAGGTGCTTGTGCAAACGCACAAGGCTTTGTCACGAGCTCGTGCACGCGGTCTCGGCACGAGGTCGATCTCTTCATCAGGTGCTTGTACAAACGCACAAGGCTTTGTCACGAGCTCGTGCACGCGGTCTCGGTACGAGGTCGATCTCTTCATCAAGTGCTTGTGCAAACGCACAAGACTTTATCACGAGCTCGTGCACGCGGTCTCGGCACGAGGTCGGTCAGGTGCTTGTGCAAATGCACAAGGCTTTATCACGAGCTCGTGCACGCGGTCTCGGCACGAGTGCTTGTGCAAACGCACAAGGCTTTGTCACGAGCTCGTGCCCGCGGTCTCGGCACGAGGTCGATCTCTTCATCAGGTGCTTGTACAAACGCACAAGGCTTTGTCACGAGCTCGTGCACGCGGTCTCGGCACGAGGCTCGATCTTACCAAGCCTTTATGCTGACCTGGGGTCTTTGGGACCACGGGGGTCGAGCTGCGAGTGAGGTTCTTCCGATGCTGGATGCCGAGCTCCATGGCGGGCTCGACCTTTGGTTTTGGGGCACTGTCTCTGTCAAAGTATAGACAATTTGCAAAAACTTGATGTAATAAAGTTAGCATTAATTTTTATGCTGGTAGTCGAGTTTTATACTTCCCTGTGGGAGTAGTTGATCTGGCTGTCCAAGCGGCAAGGTTAAGGTCATCAAATAATCAAGGTTAACGACGTAGCCGAGTTTAAAGCCGTCTGAATATTGAAATTGCAGAGGTGGGCCTGGTAGGTCGCGAAATCGGGCTAACGTATCCACATTTGCGAGGTGCTTGTGCAAGGCACAAGGCTTTATCACGAGCTCGTGCACGCGGTCTCGGCACGAGGCTCATCATCAGGTAGTTTGTCACGAGCTCGTGCACGCAGTCTCGGCACGAGGCTCGATCACATCTTTGCCGCGTTCCAAGTTTTTTGAATTTGTTGTCCTTGTAGTGTCTCGAGGGTGTAGGCGCCGGTACCAGTCTTTACGACGATTCTGTCCGGGCCTTCCCAGTTGGGCGCAAGTTTCCCTTGTGGGGCATTCTTCAGGCCGACATCAGCTCGTCGAAGAACTAGATCCCCAGGTATGAACTCCCTGGGCACAACACTTCGGTTGTATCTTGCTGCGATTTTCTGTTTCACTGCGACCTCGCTGAGTGCTGCAAGCTCTCTGCATTCGTCAAGGAGGTCGAGTTCTTCTCGTATACTCCGACAGTTGTCAATGTTACTCTGGGGATTTGTCTTTGGCTTTTGACGCCATCAACTTCTCTTCGTAATTCATAAATTTCTGAGCTCGCTTCAGGAACTCGTTCAGGGTCTTCGGTTTGTCGACACCAACGTTGACGCTGAATAGATTTCCTTCGATCAGGCCTTGCTCTAGCAAGTACAGCTTCATCTCGTCAGAGCATTTCTTCACCAAAATGGCTTCTTTGTTGAAGCGCTCGACGTAGTCTCTGATAGACTCATCTTTCTTCTGAATTGCGGCGGTCTGCCGACAGGTTGGACTTTAGACGCAGTGGAAATGCGCTGAGAACGGTCGACGAGCTCGATCCACGAACCAATGGAATTTTTCTTAAGAGTGCGGAACCAAGACAACGCTGCCTTCTTCGTGAGTGAGGGGAAAGATTCTGCACTTCACCGGCCCTTGGGCGCCTCGATAGCCCATGACAGTATCAAAGCAACCAACATGCTCGTCGGGGTCGGTGGTGCCGTCGTATGAGTCCAAAGCGGGTGGTTTCTGAAGATGCTTCGGAATCGGGAATTTCATGATCTCGGATGTAAAAGGACCAAAGGCCTCGCTCGAGCTCCGAGAAGGAGTTGATGAAACAGAATGAGCACGGCGGTGTGCTCTATGCACAGAGCGGTGTGGAGTCGTGCCACGGTGGTGGCGATGAACATATCTGAGATTTTCAGACTCCTTCGATCTCTGAGGAGAACGAGACTCGATCTTTCTCGCTTCGATCTGTGTGGCCACGCGAACGGAGATTTCTCTCACGATTCTCCATTCGATCGAGGCGTTGATTACGAGCATGCATCGCCGGCATGGCTTGAATGAATTCACGGAACTCACGGATGAGGACGGTGGCAGTCTCCGTTCCTGTATCGGTTTGAGCTGCAACGATCGGAACGGCGTCATTCTGATGGGGAGGTGGAAGGTTACTCCTCTGTCTCTCATGTTCCACGACAAAATTAACAGGTTCGTGGTGAGGTGGTTCCGCCGGAGCTATCGGCGGATTTGGTGGTTCAAGATCTGCGTTCGCACGAGTGGAACTGCGAGTCGCGACCTGGTGCTTCGATCCAGTCATCGTCTCGACAAGTGTCGAGCAAAGATGTCGAGCAAAGAAAAATGAAATCGAAATGATTCCCACAGACGGCGCCAATGTTCTCGGGCGGAACTTTAGAGGATGACCGGAGAGAAGCGTCTGGCTGCGTCGGTCGGATGACGACGGCGTGGTGGTGGTGTACCTGCAAACACTCCAACGCTCAAGTCAGTGTATGAAGAGGTAATTGAAGAGGTGATAAGATGAATAATAATCATTTCAATCGTTTGAAGTGAGTCTCCTTTTATAGGAGCTGGGGACGGTTACCGATGAATGACGGTTGATGAATGACGGTTCCCGTGGAACCCGGGGTACCGTTAGATCGTTGCCGACCTGTGATGAGCTGGACGGAATGCCGAGAACCGTTGGATTGGCCACGTCGATATGGTCTCGAGGCAAGGCGGAGGGAACCGACTCGGAAATGGGCCTGAAGTGTGAATCTTCGGATTGGGCCTCGGCCCAGTCCGGAACACCATCAATAATAGATATGTACTTTTACGTTGTCATGGATAATATTCATGAGGCTTGAGCTCCAATTAACAATGGCTCTGATCATATGCTTTAGCACTTGAAATATTTCGCAACATAATTGAAGAATTTTTGTATTTGATTTCATCTTTTAAATAAGAGGGAAGGAACTGTTAATTTATTTCGTGAAGTTGAAAACACTGCCTCTCTCTCATTTGATCATCCGCTAAGAAAAGGAAGACATTAACTTACAGGAACGCTACGCCAAAAAACACCACAATAACGGCATCCAGATAACGCGTAAAGTCTGACGTGTTATATATCTAGAAAAATGTGAAGAACTCCGATGACACTTGCCCACGGATACATCATCTCAATTCTATGCATTCGTGCGTAGCCAAGTGTAATTATTTCCATAATGTTCGATCAGTAAAGCTTTATCTATATTAATAATTCAGATAATACTTTTTTTGAGAAAATGTTATTTCATTGTGATTAAGATGATGCTTTCCTGAGAAATCGTTATCTGAAGTTTAAAACTAAATACAAAATACAAGCTAACGTCTCACTAGTATTCTGCATCACAAACCCTAAACCAAACAAACTCTCTCTTCAATAACACCTACGTAAAGATCTTTGATAGCATCTATGTAAAGATCTTCGATAAATCTCGAATCATTCTCTCTTTCTCACTCTCGTCGTTCGTTCTCTCTTTCTCGTTGTTCCGTTTTCGAAACCTTCTCTCTAGGTGGTTGCGAGGGTTTGTCTCTATAGACGGTTCTTTTCTCTATTGCTATCGTGTGTGGATAGTGGCGAAGCTCTTCTCTCCATATACATTCCTTTTTCTTTATTAGGCAAAAGGCTAGAAAATTCGTTTTATTAAAATTGTTATGAAATATGAGATTATTTATATTCTTGTTTGTTGAGATTATAGGGAACTCATTTTAGAAAATATGTTTTTTTTTTCTTTTGCATATTTATCATTGTCTGTTGATTTCGTGTGGTGTAGCTTTCCCACGATGGAGTGAGAGTTAATTCGTTTTAGATTAATTTTGTCGATTAATAATAACCATTTATACGATCTAGGTAAGAGAGGTGAGGATTAAGAGATAACAATTCTCGGTATTAGGCAAATTACACGATGGTGCATTTGTTTGAGCATAGCATCCCTGGGGACGCAAATTCATCCTTCAGAGGTCGAGCATACGGTGAGTTTGGTTGGGGGTGATATGGTGAGAGAGAGTTTAGTGCGAGAGAAAAAGAGGAGAAAGGTGACACTGTTCACGTTTGGCTGAAGGCGAGAATCAGCGACGAGAGAAAGAGAAGTGATCAAATATTAACTTTTTGGTTTCTTCGCAGATTGCGAAGAAAGTGAGCATCAAAGCTAATTTTTTGTGTGTTACCATTTGTACCCCTTATTCTCTCCCTATATCTCAAATTATTTAAATTTTTAGTTAAGGATATTAATGTCTTTTCAAAAATAACCAACACTTCTCTCTTCTCATTTTCTCTTCTCTTTCACTTATTCCAAACAATACCCAAAATCTACCCAATTTCTCATATTTTTCTCTCTTTTCATACTCTCTCTTCACAATTTCTCTCTTCACATTTTCTCTCCTAAACCAAACACACCAATAGTGCGAGCATATAATGATAGAGATTAGAAATGAGTACGACACATGTAACCAAAAAAAAAAATGATGTTATCAAAAAAAAAAAATGAGAACGACATCAAGTGTCACGGAAAAATGGTTATACTTTGGATACCCATTAAAACTAATAGAAAGGAACTTTTTATAAAATTATTACACGTGTGTGCCTGCTATTGCCTATCTGCATTGGTTACCTTTCTTCAAGAGTTATTTTATAGTTAGTGATTTGACAATAAGTTGTCTCAACAGTGCAACTAATTTATGCTGGCGTTTGTTATCACCCCCTCCCCTTTAATTTTCCTACCTCCTCTGATAGCAATATTATTACCTCAGAAACCAATGCTGTAACTGACAGTATTAGGGAGGGGAATGTTGCTGCAAACAGGGGCAGAAGAGTCACTAAACTTCCTGCACGTTTTAGAGAATAATTCTTGGATTCCCTTCTAGAATGAAGTTTGTTATGTCTTGCTGGATTATTCCTTTTATTTCCGTTGCATCATATCTTTTGCTAGATTCTGTTCTGTTGAAATTGTGAGCCCTTGATTGGATTTGTCAATCATTGGTTGAGAATTGTTGAAACTCTTGTATAAATTCCACTTGAATGAAATGAATTAGCAAGAAGAATTTCAGTACTTGCTTTCTGTTAGCTATAGATAATTGTAGTACCTATCAACTGGTGCTTTCATTGCACTAAAATGTCCTCGGATAGTTTCTCCTCGCCGTCACCTTTAGAAGCTGCCATCTTGGCTCTCACTGCCAAAGTAGATGCACTCACCTCTCAGGTCACCTCCATCGAACAACAGCACAGCCTACACACGACTTTTACCCAGCCCCACCACCACCACCACCACCTCCTCCTCCACCACCACCACCACCACCACCTCCTTTACCCAACAACCCTGACCGTCGACCTCACATGAAGCTCGAAGTACCACGCTTCGACGGCACCGATGCATTAGGTTGGATCTTTAAGATTTCCCAATTTTTCGATTTCCATGGAACTCCACCTCAAGATCGCCTCACCATCGCTTCATTTTATATGGACGGCGCCGCCCTCAGTTGGTTCCAGTGGATGACTAAGAACGGCATGATTTTTACATGGATGGATTTCCTTATTGCCCCCGAAACCCGTTTTGCACCGTCATTCTACGACGACCCTCGTGGTGCACTTTTCAAGTTAACGCAGTGTGGTACCGTCGCTCAGTACTTGACGGAGTTTGAACGCCTTGCCAATCGTATCGTAGGCCTTCCCCCGCCGTTTCTCCTCAGTTGCTTCATCTCCGGCCTCTCACCGGAAATCCGCCGGGAAGTCCAAGCTTTCACCCCCATGAATCTACCACAGGCTACGGCTTTGGCCCGTATACAGGAGGACAAAATAGAAGATCGCCGTCATAATTTCAAACCCAAACACTCACCCTCTTCCCCAACCCAACACTCATTCACCTCTACTCAACCACATTTTTCCCTTCCTACCCCACCCTCAGCGCCCTCCTCCACACCCACACCCAAAACCCGTTTTCGCAAATTAACCACCGAGGAGATGAATTCACGCCGTGAACGTGGCCTCTGTTTCAATTGCGACGAGCATTTTACCACTGGCCATCGTTGCAAGGGTTCTATGTTTCTTCTTTGCGCCGATGAAGATCTCGAGGTCCCACCCTCCAACGTGTTTGATGACGATACTCCGGTGCCACCCCCGGTGACGGAAACTTCCAACGACGCTCAACTAAGCCTTCATGCTATGTCTGGATCTGCTTCCCATGAGACTTTTCGTGTCATAGGCACCATGGCCAAACATCAAGTCTCGATTCTCGTTGATGGAGGGAGTACGCACAATTTTGTGCAAGATAGAGTTGCCAAGTTCCTGGGTTTATCGTCTTCTCCGGTGGCTTCGCCGTTGAAGGTACTTGTCGGCAGTGGTGAGACTCTGCTTTGTTCACACATATGTTCACAGGTACCCATCTTTATCCAGGGTCACCCTTTTACTGCTGACTTCTACGTTTTACCATTGGGAGGTGCAGAAGTAGTTCTTGGGGTGCCTTGGTTGCAAGCCCTTGGGCCAGTCTTGATGGACTACACCAAACTTACACTTCAATTCACTAAATTGGGGCAACCTATCACCCTGATTGCGGATGCCATCCCCCAGCCCACCATGCTATCCTTGGCCCAAATGAAAAGATGTGTCCAAACCAACTCCATTTCCCAATTCTTTCATATCCACATCCTACCACCCGACCCAAACCCTAACTCATCTCATGACCCATCTCTCTCTCACAATCCCTCAGCAACCTTACCACTTCCACCCGAATTCCAAACACTCTTAGACAAATACACCATCCTCTTCACCACCCCAACCGAGTTACCTCCTAAACGCCCCATTGACCACCAAATCCACCTTATCCCTTCTGCGTCCCCAGTCAATGTCCGCCCTTACAGGTATCCCTACTTCCAAAAATCTGAAATTGAGAAGCAAATTGCTGAAATGCTTCACTCTGGCATGATCCGCCCAAGTCGAAGCCCTTACTCTTCCCCGGTCCTTTTGGTAAAAAAGAAGGATGGTACCTGACGCTGTTGTGTTGACTATCGAGCTCTCAACGCCATGACGATCAAAGACCGTTTTCCGATGCCCACCATTGACGAACTCTTAGACGAATTGGGTGGCGCTTCCTGGTTCTCTAAACTAGACTTGCGTCAAGGTTTCCACCAGATTCGTATGCACGAGGCCGACATTGCCAAGACAGCGTTCCGAACCCACCATGGCCATTACGAATACAAGGTGATGCCCTTTGGTCTCTGTAATGCGCCCTCCACTTTCCAGGCAGCAATGAACGAGTTGCTCTCACCATTCCTGCGTAAGTTCGTTGCTGTATTTTTCGATGACATATTGGTTTATAGTACTTCCTTGGCTACGCACATTGAACACTTGGAATTGGTGTTCTTGAAACTTATTGAGGGCAAGTATTTTCTGAAGCAGTCTAAGTGCCTTTTGGGCCAGTGTAGACTTGAATATCTGGGTCATATAATCTCTCAACAGGGTGTGCAAGCTAACCCCAATAAAATAAGAGCTATGATGGCTTGGCCAACTCCGACCTCAGTAACAGCTCTTCGTGGCTTCTTGGGTCTGACAGGGTTTTATCGCAAGTTCATAAAGGGTTATGCTTCCATTGCTTCTCCTTTAACTCAATTGTTGTGCAAAGACTCCTTTCTCTGGTCTGATGCAGCCCAATCAGCATTCGAGGCCCTTAAATTGGCTATGACTGAAGCCCCTATACTGGTGTTGTCTGATTTCTCTGTTCCTTTTATTTTGGAGACTGATGCTTCGGGTTTAGCTATGGGCGCAGTTCTGATGCAGCATAACCATCCTATTGCTTTCTTTAGCAAACCCTTCTGCCCTCGCCTTCTCCGTTCTTCCACTTATGTTCGTGAACTCCATGCTATCACTACTGCTGTACTTAAGAAGTGGCGTCAGTATCTTCTTGGCCATCGTTTTATCATCTTCACTGATCACAAGAGTTTGAAGGAGTTAATTGCTCAGGTAATTCAAACTCCTGAGCAACACGTATATCTTTATAAACTACTTGGCTATGATTTTACCATCCAATATAAGACTGGCAAAACTAATGTAGTAGCTGATGCCTTGTCTCGTATAGAGGTAGCTCCTGGTCATTGTTTGATGTTGTCTATGCCCCACTTTGTTTTTTTGGACGAATTGAAAGTTGCATTACAATCAAGTGCTGAATTTACTACCCTTTATCGACAAATAGAGTCTCACCCCTCATCCTTTCCCTCCCATAAAATATACCAGGGACTTATTTTTTATGAGGGACGTATTTGGGTAGATCCTACTTTACCTTTCAAAACTCGTTTGTTGGAAGAATTTCACAATTCTCCTCTTAGCGGTCACATGGGCATCCATAAAACTCTTAGTAGACTTCAGAGTAGTTTTTTTTGGAAGGGTATGCGTGGGGATGTCACTGAATTCATAGCCAATTGTAGAGTCTGTCAAGCTACCAAATATGTAACAAAGAAGCCTGCTGGGCTTTTACAACCCTTACCTGTTCCTTCAGCCATTTGGGAGGATTTGTCTCTTGATTTCATTGCTGGTCTGCCTCTGTCTCATGGCTACTCTGTTATTCTTGTTGTGGTTGATAGATTCTCTAAGGGTGCCCATTTTGGTGCTTTACCATCGCATTTTACGGCTTACAAATTGGTTGTCTTATTTTTGGATATCATTTGCAAATTTCACGGGTTGCCTCGTAGTTTGGTGTCTGACAGGGACCCCATTTTCATCAGCCGGTTTTGGCGTGAATTATTCAAATTATGTGGCACTAAACTCCATATGAGCACCGCATATCACCCAGAAACCGATGGACAGACTGAGGTACTCAATAGAGTTCTGGAGCAATACTTGAGAGCATTTGTACATGCCAAACCAACCACCTGGTTTAATTTTTTGGCATTGGCAGAATGGTCCTACAACACTTCGGTTCACACTGCTACAGGCCTATCTCCTTATGAAATCACTTTTGGGAAAGCACCTCCTTCCATTCCCCACTACATCCTTGGTGAATCTTCTGTGGCTGCAGTAGATGATCTTCTTTCTTCAAGGCAAGCTGTGATTCATACTTTGAAGCACAAGTTACTGACTGCCCAAAACAAAATGAAGTTTTATGCTGATCAACATAGGAGAGATGTATCCTATAATATTGGTGACTGGGTCTACGTGAAGCTTAGACCATATAGACAAAATTCTGTTACTGGGCAGCCTTACAACAAGCTGCAAAAACGCTTTTATGGCCCTTACAAGATTATTGAATGCATTGGCAAAGTTGCCTATAAACTAGAACTCCCTTCAACTTCCAAAATACACCCTGTCTTCCACTGCTCCTTACTTAAGCCACACTAGGGACCTTTCACCACCACACTTGACCCTTTACCACCTACAGCTCAAGACAACAAGCCCATCATTGAACCCTTGGTCATCTTGGACAGCAAGCTGGATACGACTTCTGCTTCCCCAAAGAAGCTAGTGCTTGTTCAATGGAGTGGTCTCCCACCTGAAGATGCTACTTGGGAGCCTTGGGATGTTCTTTCTGCTACTTACCACCTTGAGGACAAGGTGCCTTCCAATGCGGGTGGCAATGATAGCAATATTATTACCTCAGAAACCAATGCTGTAACTGACAGTATTAGGGAGGGGAGTGTTGCTGCAAACAGGGGCAGAAGAGTCACTAAACTTCCTGCACGTTTTAGAGAATAATTCTTGGATTCCCTTCTAGAATGAAGTTTGTTATGCATTGCTGGATTATTCCTTTTATTTCCGTTGCATCATATCTTTTGCTAGATTCTGTTCTGTTGAAATTGTGAGCCCTTGATTGGATTTGTCAATCATTGGTTGAGAATTGTTGAAACTCTTGTATAAATTCCACTTGAATGAAATGAATCAGCAAGAAGAATTTCAGTACTTGCTTTCTGTTAGCTATAGATAATCGTAGTACCTATCATCCTCTCTCTATTTAACTGATAATTTTATCTCTAGTTAAATTAATAAATCAGGTCACCTTGTTGATAAATTTGTACGTCAACAAAGTGACGATGGTGTGATCTTTTGCAACAGCGAAATTTCACTTCGTGCGTCAACATGTTGACGCAGCGGAGTGTCAACAAGTTGACATTAGGTTTCGTCAATTTGATGATGCGAGTGTGTCAGTTTGAATTTTTCAACTTTTATTTTGTGGTACATTTTGATTACCATGGAGGACTCCATATTTCAGTCGCAAACAGACAATATTAAATGTAAGATATAAAATTATATATTATAAGTTAAGTTGCGGACACTGTGTCATCCATTAAATGCGAGATATAAAAATATACATCACAAAACAACATAAATAAATAAGTTGTCTTCAATACATGACGAGGAAAACCCTAAAGATAAACTACTGCGTCGATGTAGAGGCCGACCCCCTGCTTCTCTTCCGCTGATATGTGCGCATAGTGGGGGGACATGGAAGGGCTAATCTAGCCAGCTCCTGCATCAGGTACCAACCAGATGTTCCCGGCTCTACTAAATGCTCCTGCATCATCGTGTCCGCGATCCAGCGGACCCTCTCCCATCTCACTTCCTACATACGATAAAAACAAATAAATTTAGTACATAAAAATATTATTCTAGCAAAGGGAACAAACAAACACTTCATACAAACTTACATCAGTAGCTGGTGCTGGAGCAGGTGCTGGAGCATCTGGTACATTTGCTGGGTAGATGTATGGGTGGGAGATCCTACGGAACCACTCCACTTACCCAGGCTCCACTGCCGGCAGGTGAGGCACCACCCGATGACCAAGCTGAACCAGATGCTGATCAAATGCAAACCACATATTGTCCATCGTCTCTAGACGACAGGCTATTTTCGGTTATCACGCGGAGTCCCCGGAATGCGCTATACGTGTCCAAACTGCCGCAAGACCCTGTCTGGTAGGTATGGGTGTGGATGGACGCATCCCCTATGCGAAATTGAAGATGGTTTTGAAGATGTCAAACACGTGAAGACTTTGGTTCTGCTAGTATTCTTTGGGTTTTATTTTACTCTAGTTAGAATCAATTGTTAAGAGTCTCAATAAACTTGTGGATTAAGATTTAGAATATGCTATTTGATAAAATAAATTGAATCATGCATTGCATAAGTGTTTAAAAGGTTTTTGACCAAGTTGGGTATGTTTACAAATATGTTTTATTATTTTTAGATCCAACAATTGTTTTACAAAGTGTTAAAATCATTTCATTTGGTCAAAACTGGTTTTTATGCATTTTCTGTTGAGTGGAATCGATTCATGATTTAAAGGAATCGATTCACAAGTTTTCAAAGCTGATGGGAATCGATTTATTAAGTATGGGAATCGATTCATGAATTTCAACTCTCTGTGAATCGCATTCCAGCTTTTGGTGAATCGATTCACATGTGTTAAGGAATCGATTCACGAAAATACAAGTCTCTGTGAATCGCATGCTTAATCTATGTGAATCGAATCCAACTATTAGTGAGTGAATCGATTCACGCTATTGCAGGAATCGATTCACACGCGCGTTCTTTTGCTTTTCTATCGATTGTGTGAATCGGTTTTGGGGTTAATCTAAAAGGCTCGTTTAGGGTTTCATTCATAACATAACTCATATTTTCAGAACCCAAAAGAGTATTTCTCTCATAAGCTTTCTTCTTCCCCAAATTTCTTTGAGACTCATAGGATTTCACTTGTAATATCTCCACTACTGAGAGTGGGTTTTCGGACACAATTTCTCTCTTCTTCTTATTCGTTTTTTGATTGGGTGAGGATCCCATAGAAATCTTGAATGTGGTATCTCAAGTCTTCTTTTCTCAGAGTGTGGAATCTCTGGGTGTAATTCAAGAAACGGTGTAAATCTTTGACTTGATAGTGGAAGAAAATCTCAAGCGTGGCTTGGGGACTAGATGTAGGCCACAGTGGTTGGTGCCTGAACTAGGATAAATCTCTGGTTTGATCTTCTCTTTCCTATCTCTTTTAATTTCGCTTTTTAGGGTTCATATAGATTTATGTTATTGCGTTCTTGATTGGTATTCATCTGATTTTAGTCAATTGATTTCTTGGGTTAATTTCTCTTGATCACAATATTGATAATTCCTTCACAAAATAAGTTTTTCATAAAGTTCTTGCGAAAATTTTTGATACTCAATTCACCCCCCTCTTGAGTAATCTGGCCACCTGGGTAACAAGTGGTACCAGAGCAGGTATCTTTGATTTTGTCAAATTTTCTTACAAGAAAATCATGTCTTCGAAATCGTTTTATCAACCCAATGGGTCCTATAATAAGGCTCCTGTTTTTAATGATGAAGGTTATCCTTATTGGAAAGAGAGAATGAGAATTTTCATTATCTCTCAAGATATTGATATTTGGGATGCCATTGAAAATGGTCCTTTTATCCCAACTATTGAAAGAGGAGGTGTGAAAATTGAGAAACCTAGAAATGAATGGACTGATGAAGAAAAGAGAAAATTTCAACTTGATTGGAGAGCTAAAAATATCATCACCGCCGCCTTAGGCCAAGATGAGTTTTTTAAAGTCACAAATTTCCAAACATCCCAAGCTATGTGGGACACCCTACAAGTTACCCATGAGGGTACTAGTGAGGTGAAAATGGCTAGAGTGAATACTCTCACACATGAGTATGAATTGTTTCGCATGAACAATGGTGAAACCATACAAGACATGCAAAAACGATTCACACACATTGTGAACCACTTAGCCGCCTTAGGCAAAACTTTTTCAAATGAGGATTTAATCAATAAAGTTTTAAGATGTTTGAGTAGGAATTGGCAACCGAAGGTGACGGTAATTGCGGAATCTAGAAACTTGTCCACCATGACTTTGGCAACCTTGTTTGGGAAGCTACAAGAACATGAGCTTGAGCTAAATAGGCTAACCGAGCATGAAGAAGGAGATAAAAAGAAGGATAAGAAGAGCATTGCTCTAGTTGCCTCTTCTTCAAAAGGGAAGAATCACGTTCAACAAGAAAGTGATGATTCCGAAAATGAAGATTCAAGTGAAGAAGACATAGGTCTTATGGTGAAGAAGTTCGGTAAGTTTTTGAGTAAGAAGGGAAGAAAAATGAGCAACAACAAATTCTTCAACAAGTCAAAGAAGTTTACTAATAAGGAAGGGAACACTTCAACAATAACTTGCTATGAATGCGGCAAAACCGGGCACATGAAGATGGAGTGTCCAATCTACCTAAAGAAGAATGAGAAAAGGCCTAAGAAGGAAAAGAAAGGAAGAAGAGCCTATATTGCGTGGGAAGACAATGATACGGATTCTTCAAATAGCTCGGAAGATGATGAAGTAGCACACCTATCTCTAATGGCAACCGTCCATGAAAAGGATGAGGTAAGTGATGATGAACTTGATCCTTTACCTACATATGATGAGTTGCAAAATGCTTTTGATGAACTTCATGAGGAACTTGTAAAGATCACTAGACAAGTAATTTCTCAAAAGAAAACTATACTTAGTCTAGAAAAGCAAGTTTCAAAAGAACAAGAGGAAATTAAAGTTTTGAAAAGTGAAAATGAATCTTTAAGGGTTGCCCATGAAGAATCTCTTGCTAAAGCATGTCCTAATGATGATGTTATTATTCCTTCCATATGTGAGAAATGTTTAAACCTCAAAAAGGAAATTGATTACTTAAAAAAGTCTATAGTAAAGCTCACAATGGGTAGGGACTATTTAGACATGATGCTTAGTAAACAAAGATGCACTTTTGATAAAGGTGGTATTTGTTTCAATCCCAATACTCAAAGAAAATCTTTTAAAAACCTCTTTGTTTCACCAAGCACATCTAATGTAACATGTCATTATTGTGGTAGAAATGGCCATACTACACTAAATTGCAATATTAGGAAGAATGGTGTTGATAGTTGTAAAATGGTATGGATTCCCAAGGGACTAATTCCCAACACTAACATTCAAGGACCCAAGCAATTTGGGTACCTAAGTCCCAACATTAATTGTTTTGTAGGTTTGCTTGAAAGTCAATAGCAAGGATTGGTATTTGGATAGTTCATGCATTGAATGAATGTGTGTCTATGCATATGTTTCTCACTAACTAGTTATGCAGTTGTTTTTAATTTTTCTTTTTTTTGCTGATCCAAGAGTGCACAAGTATTCCTTATACTAGGTATGTTATATTTTTTTGTAATATGCTTAATATGAATTTATCTGATGTGTTGATATTTGCAAATTGGTCATATGATATGCTAAAACGTGTTTATTTTTGTTATTTGTTGCATCAATGATTGATTGAGTGGTTCTATGTTTCTGCACAGTTAAATTGCATTTAATCTGCATAATTTTTTTTCACTTGCACAGTATGTGAATCGATTCATTTGATAATGTGAATCGATTCATGAGCTCTTATGTGCATATATCAATTCTGTGCCCTCTCTGGGAATCGAACTTCACTTAGTGTGAATTGATTCATTCCTCGATTCACCGAATCTCTACTACTTAAAATCAGCTGAGTGTTTTCGCTTCTCTTCACGATTGCTTTTCCTCCTAGCCCTAGCGCTCGCACTTCTCCCCTCTTCCTCGCATTTCTCGGTCATCGTCCCTAAATTCGTCTCTGGATTCTGCTGGTTTCTGGTGATTGGTTTCTGCTGATTCGCCCTTGTGCTGCTCCGTCTCTGGTGCTTTGGGCGTTGAGTTTTGCTTCGTGTTCGAATCTGCCTTTGATTCTCTGCGCTTCTCTCGTTTGCTTCTGCTTCTTCAGTCAAGGCCCCTCACATGATTCAAGGGACTAGGACTAAGATGATATCTTCCAGGAAACATGGTTTTAAACAACGAAAAATTGTGGAAGAACCTGATTTTTCAAAGCACTTTCCCACTAACAAGTTTCTCGTTTTAATAACATTTTCAAGGATAGGACTGTACTTGCTCCGCACTTTCTGGCTACGGAGGAGCTGTGTGACTTGGATTTTGATTTTCAGGAAGTGTTGTTCAGCAATGGTTTGAAAACGTTTGTGGAATTGCACAATGAGTATTTTCCTGACTTAGTTAAGGTTTTCTTCAGCAATTTGTTTGTGGACAATGGTGTACTGAGGTCCTCTGTAAATGGTAAAGACATAGTTATCACTCCTGCAATATGGTCCTCTTTGACTGATTTGTCTTGTCTTGGTGCTGTTGTGGATGCCTCTGAACTTAACAGTTTTGCTGGTTATGATCATATCATTGCTTTAACAAGCATCTTGGCTGATCCTGCACATATTCCAGCAACTAGTCATAAGTTTACTGCCGGAAAACTTAAAGTGAAAGAACGGATGCTTCACTTTGTGGTTGGGAAGATTCTTGACCCTCGGAAAGGCAACTATGCAAGGGTGCATGAAAGTGACATTTTTCTTATTGGGGCATTGTTGTCTCATCATGTTAACATAAATTGGCCTCAATTCTTCATCGATCGTATGTTGAAGGTAGTCTCGAATGCAAAAGCTCCACTTCTATACGCCTGTCTTATCTCTTTATTCATCCGACACTTTGGTGCTTGTTCGGGGGATGATCTTGTCGTTCCTGTTTTACCAAAGGATGCAATTGGTAAAATTTCTATTTCCAAGATGCAATTGGTTAAAAGGGATGGTGTTTGGATGTATAGAAAGGAGCCACCTGTGGTTCCTGTGGCTCCATATGAGACAGATGATGAGGATCCCCTCGCCGCCTCTTGCCTCTCGCCTTTTTGATCTTGGTCAATATTCGGTGGTGTTTCGATGTCGCTTCGCTCTCCACCTTGGTTTATCAATGAAATGGCTCGGCAAGAAAGCGGATGAAGGGTGATGCGGAGGTTGTGCGTGAAGAGTTGCATCATTATTTTGGCTCGAGGATGTATGGTTCTTCGGAGTTTCCTCCTCCTGGACCTTAGTTTATCTAAGCTGATTTTGAGTTTTTCAGTGTGGGGGCACACACTTTTTTTTTCTTTTCATGCATCTAAATCTGACATTGGATTTCTTTTGGTCTGTAAAAGTTGTCACATTGTTAGCTTATGTATGCTGGTATATCTTCTTGTTGGTTGAATGCTGATGTATGTTGGTTGATTGCTAGTATTGATGCTGTTATATGTCTGATATATTGGGTGTCTACCCCTTCTTTGTTTTTTTTTTGATAATGTCAAAAGGGGGAGACGGCACATATTAAGGGGGAGTATTGTGAATTGCCATGTTATACAATTTTGGTTTGATCTCGTTTGAAAGGAAATTGCTTGCAGGTATAAGTGTTTGTGCAGGTATGGTGTTTGTCATCATCAAAAAGGGGGAGTTTGTGGATGGACGCATCCCCTATGCGAAATTGAAGATGGTTTTGAAGATGTCAAACACGTGAAGACTTTGGTTCTGCTAGTATTCTTTGGGTTTTATTTTACTCTAGTTAGAATCAATTGTTAAGAGTCTCAATAAACTTGTGGATTAAGATTTAGAATATGCTATTTGATAAAATAAATTGAATCATGCATTGCATAAGTGTTTAAAAGGTTTTTGACTAAGTTGGGTATGTTCACAAATATGTTTTATTATTTTTAGATCCAACAATTGTTTTACAAAGTGTTAAAATCATTTCATTTGGTCAAAACTGGTTTTTATGCATTTTCTGTTGAGTGGAATCGATTCATGATTTAAAGGAATCGATTCACAAGTTTCAAAGCTGATGGGAATCGATTTATTAAGTATGGGAATCGATTCATGAATTTCAACTCTCTGTGAATCGCATTCCAGCTTTTGGTGAATCGATTCACATGTGTTAAGGAATCGATTCACGAAAATACAAGTCTCTGTGAATCGCATGCTTAATCTATGTGAATCGAATCCAACTATTAGTGAGTGAATCGATTCACGCTATTGCAGAATCGATTCACACGCTGCCGCCGCTTTTCTATCAGTTGTGTGAATCTGTTTTTGGGGTTAATATAAAAGGCTCGTTTAGGGTTTCATTCATAACATAACTCATATTTTCAGAACCCAAAAGAGTGTTTCTCTCATAAGCTTTCTTCTTCCCCAAATTTCTTTGAGACTCATAGGATTTCACTTGTAATATCTCCACTACTAAGAGTGGGTTTTCGGGACACAATTTCTCTCTTTTTCTTGTTCTGTTTTTGATTGGGTGAGGGATCCCATAGAAATCTTGAGTGTGGTATCTCAAGTGTTCTTTTTTCAGAGTGTGGAATATCTGGGTGTAATTCAAGAAACGGTGTAAATCTTTGAATTGATAGTGGAAGAAAATCTCAAGCGTGGCTTGGGGACTAGATGCAGGTCACAGTGGTTGGTGACTGAACTAGGATAAATCTCTGGTTTGATCTTCTCTTTCCCTATCTCTTTTAATTTCGTTTTTTAGGGTTCATATAGATTTTTGTTATTGTTGCGTTCTTGATTGGTATTCATCTGATTTTAGTCAATTGATTTCTTGGGTTAATTTCTCTTGATCACAATATTGATAATTCCTTCACAAAATAAGTTTTTCATAAAGTTCTTGCGAAAATTTTTGATACTCAATTCACCCCCCCTCTTGAGTAATCTGGCCACCTGGGTAACAATGGGACCATCATAGGACCAAACCGGATGAATCCCCTATACAATGCTATCGGCTCCCACGCTCTCTCAACTCTATGCTCTGCGTACGGGTCCCATGTAACGTCGTCATCTGTCAGCCTATCCAACACGTAGCGGTATGGCCCTACCAGACTGGCACTCCTAATCAATCTCCACCGGCTAGCTCGGGGAGCCTCCTCGACGTAAATAGCATCTCACTCCTTAGATCCGAATGCGGCACCCTGGAAGTGCTCGTATATCCCTGCATGTAAGGAAAATATTAACTCATGTAATTTTGAATTAAATATTAAATTTTAAAAATTTGTAAAACATAAAAATGTGTACCTGTAACAACGTTGCATAACCTGCCAGCTGCCTCGTCTTTGCCCTGCTAGCCTCCCGGAGCTGGTCATACATATATACAAGGGCCATGGCACCCCATGCATAGTTACAGACCGAACTGAGGTCCCTGAACATGTCCAGGTAGGCCACCCGCATCAGGGACTGGCTCTTGCTAGCAAAAATGGTGCTGCCAACTAGGTGTAGCAGGAAAACCCTAGCTGCCATGTCCCACTATTGTGCCCTGCAGCACCTCGGGTATACCGTAGCTCGAAGCCATATGAGGCTGCAGAGCGGTCCCTTATCTGTCTGCTCCCGTGCCTCATCCATGGCCATGCCTAACAATTGATGCAACCAGAGGGTCGTGTCCGCTTTGTCCAATAACGGCATGGTGAAAAATGTCCCCCTCCCTGGAATATGCAGAAGTTGGGAGACATCATCCAAGGTGATCGTCATCTCCACAACTAACAGGTGGAAGCTAGAGGTGTCCGGCTGCCATCTCTCTGTAAATGCACTGAGCAGCCCTTTGTCTATAGTCTTGTAGCTAATGACACTTTGTGGCATTAGTTTAGACTCGTCCACGACACCCACAATATCTGCAGCAGCTACTAGCTTTACCACGGTTTTGCCGTGGTTTATGATCTTCAGCTCGCCGTGATCCTAGAATCAAAATACACACGTGTCAATTGCATTCAAATATCAAATGAAATCAACATAATAATAACTTGAACTGTTACTTACCTCGCCGGTCCACAAGTCTGTGGCAACGTGATCACCATACGAGATTAGGACTGATGTGTCCTCTGGACCTCCTAGGAACGAATCAGGCTCATCAGCTGCCTCCTGCTCATGAGGGGCAGCCTCAGGCACAGGCACATGAGGGGCAGAGACAGCCTCATGCACAGGCACATGAGGGGTAGGGGCAGCCTCATGCATAGGCACATCATTGTGAGGCGGGGTGGCCTCTGCTTTATTCTTTGCCATTTGGAGCTCCTTGTGTCTTGCGTCGGATCGGTCTTCGATGAGTACCGTCTTGTTGAACGTTGGTGCGTGCCATATCTGTATAAAATGAAGTCGTCAGACGCAAGCATTTAAACTGTCTCGTAAAGCAAATTATGCAGCAACAGCATGTGTAACAATTTGATGTCTTAAACACACGCATCAACAAGTTGACGCCCTAAATAGTCAATTAATTGACGCATGAGTTAATTTTAAACCTGAAAAATACCAAGGGCGTCAACTTGTTGACACGGGACCGCGTTAACTTGTTGACGCATGAAGTGAAATTTTCAGATTTGAAATTAATGTATGCGTCAACTAACTGATGAGTTAGGGCGTCAACTTGTTGACGCGTTAGTGCGTCAACAAGGTGACGCGCAGTTCAAATTTACAGAAAAAAAATAAACGCGTGACGGATTACCTTCTCCGATGACAAGCGCTAGTGCGTTCTTGAGGCTGGCGATGGTTGAGGGATAGATGGAAGGGTGCGCCATCTTTTCTCCTCTTCTCTTCCTCACCACCACTCAATATGAGATTCCCCCTCCACCTTGTTTGTTCGGTCTCTCCTCCCCTTGCCACGTCCAAGGTGCTCGTTGTTACTACTGGTGGTGGTGGTGGTAACCCACCATCCCCTTCTCATGGTTGGGGAGAACTGCCACCTTCATCACTACTGGAGGGCTCTCGACCCCCTCTAGAGCCAACACCCCTTGACTAACCCTAAGCTACCACCCCTACCAGAGCCAACCCCATTGATTCCCCACTTCACCACCTACCTCCACCCCTCTCCCATCCTCGCCCCTTTCCTCTGTCCGTCTTCACCTCAGAATCTTCAGTTCTCTCAAGCATAGAACAACCACCCCTCCTTGTCAAGGTCAAATCTTGCCCAAAACAACAAATCCGTTTTTGAAGATGATTTGCTCTAACAGTCAAGATGTGTGTGGTTCACCTGAGGCAGAGCTTGTTTTGATTCCATCATTTGCTAATACTCGATCCTCATCTGCCAACCCTCATTTTCAGTCTTGGTGGCACGTGCTTGGTAAATGTGGATCTCAGGAGTCAGATTCCACGTAGCTTGTTTGGTTGGGGAAGACCCTTTGAGGGGCAGTTTGGTGTTATGCAAGATGGACAACTGGTAACAGTGTTTGATCTGTTGGATTTCATGATTTATTGTAGATAGTTTTTTTTTTGGGCTTGGTTCTTGGTTTATTATGGTTAGAGTCCTGTTGCTTGATCTTGATCTCTTTGATTCTAGGTGTCTTTTATGCTTTGTCCATTCGAATAATTCATTCTCTAGGTCTGATTCCTTTTGGTGTGCCATTGTTCTGAAAATCTGATCTTAAGAGTTTGGGTTCTGTTAGTTTTGCCCCAAATACTTTTGGACTCACGGTAGATATAGAAGCAAAACCAATGGGGAAGACTTTGCTCTGACACTTCCTTTCTCTGCTTGCAATCATCCCCAGCTTTAGAGGCTATAAGTAAGGCATAGCCTGGCGATTCAGAGAAGATGCAAAACAGGCCAGTGGAGAAGATAATAATTCTTTGTCTTCTAAATTTGGTTCCTGAGAACACATGGGCCACGCCCTTTTAATTTGTGTTGTCATTGATTGGAAATGGGACATAACCGAAAGGAGTCATAGAATAGATTATGTCTTGTGATTTCTTATTAGTTTAGTAGAGTCATATCTTAAGGTTAATAGTAGATGTGTTTCTATGCTCTTGACTGAGCTACGGCAGTGGTCCTAGTTTGTATTGCAAGATTTGTCTGAGACTTTGTATATCTGTTTGTTTGGATTGGCATGATTATCTATAGATGTCGTATGGCTAGGGCTTTGCCCATGCAATAAAGGTGATACCCTTGACCCCAAAAAAAAAGTTCTTGTGGTAAGTGGAACTACTTTTGTGTTTATTTACTTATTTAAAATGGACTCTCCAACTCTCCAAATAACAAAATTGCATCAACCGTCAAGCTAAGGAGACAAGTGTGGCCTAACTTTTATGAAGGATGTTGCCCATAAAAGAAAGACTATAAGATTTATTCAAATGAGGGGAAGGGAGGGAAGAGATTTTAATGAAGGGAAGAGATTAATTTACTTATGTATCCTTATAATCATTTATAAGCTTAAATATGTTTTTAATCCCTACAAATATAGAGTGTTTTGATTTTAGTCCTAATAAAAAATTTTGTTTGTTTTTTGTCCCTGTAAAATATTTTATTTTAATTTGGTCCTTCTAACCAAAATTCATAGCACAATTTCTTGTGTATTTTGATCCGAAAAAATTAAAAACCATTATTTTGACCAAAATTCATAGCAAAATCCATAGAAAACACTTCATTTTCTTGCAGAATGTCCTATGAATTTTGGTCAAAAAGTCCAAAATCAAAATAAATTATTTTGTAGGGACCAAAAACATATAAATTTCTTTTGCAGGGACTAAAACCAAAACACTCTATATTTGTAGGGACTAAAAACATATTTAAGCCTCATTTATATTATGCTTTATAATATAAGGTTATTTAAGTTGTTTTATTCTAAATGATTTAAGGCTTTAAGCTCCCTTCCAAAAAACCTCAACTTTGGAGGGGAGCAAAAATAGAGTTAAGAGGGATTTTGTTTCCCTCTCCTCCCCTTCCATCACCTTCTAAAAATTAAACTAAATATAAAAAATTTAAAATAGCCCTTATCCTCCCCTCTATTCCCTCAAACTAAATACTACCTAAAGGTTTTAGGTAGTACATTTGGTAATATCTATTTAAACATATATGTTGCATATTATAAAAATTTATAAAATAATGTTAATACTTTGTCATTTTAAATAGATTGAGTGGAATAATAAGAGACAACTGATTGACCCAACAAAGCAAAATTTGTGAATTATATCGGGGTCCAGCATCTTATTTTTAACTTTTGATTAGTTGTGTCCACATACATTGTGAGTCCTAAAATAATGTAAAATAATCTTTATATATTTTTGTTAATACTGGTACTCTTTATTTTAGAATAAAACTCATCCGACTCCTAATAAAATTAATGTCTTTTTTTTTTAAACAAGTTTTACTGGATTTAGAATGTGCATCAGGAACGAGAATGGTGCATTTGTTTCCGCAAAAACAATTTCAACCATGCATTGCCTTGATGTGATAGTAAGAGAAGCCTTAGCTTTTTTATTTGCTATCAAGTGGGTGTTAAGTTTGGGAAATAACTCATGTTATTTTTTAGCTTGATTCTAAATTTGTGATAAATTATGTTACTGCAGATAGAATAGACGTGTCTGAGTTAGAGTCCAATATTAGGGAGTACTATAATTTTCTTAAGTCTTCCCCAAACCTAAGTGTGAGGTTTATTATGAGACAAGTCAATGAAGTCGCCCATAATCTAGCTCAGATAACCCCTTTATTGCCTAGCCCCATGTTTTCCAACATGTCCCATGGTGTATTTCGGATTTGATTGTTAATGATATAAAGTGAGTTTTAAGGAAGAAAAAAAAACACACATGGATCTCATTTTACAAATGGTGGGACCCACTTTTTATTTAATGACATTTACCTGAATTTTAACCAATATTATAAAAAATGTCTTGAAAATTATTGTCATTTCTCTTGAATATTGCAAACAACTTTTTTTTTGACGTAATATTGCAAACAACTTAAAAAAATAAGCATTAAATATTTTTATGTTTTCAGGATAATAAATACTTTTTTATTACCGTAAAAAAATACTTTTTTATTAATTTTTTATTTTTTAACCGGTTAACATAGAGTAACTATTTTTATTTTTCAGCCAGAATATATATATTTTTTTCAAAACAGATGAAAAGTACTAGAATTGTGATTCGCCATATATAGTATTCAAGCTCCATCTAATATAAGAAACATGAAAAATAAACAAATTTTAATATCTTAAAAATATAATAATATTCAATGCAAGTAGATAGAATCACCTAAACATAGAAAAAGAAAATACAAAAGCAGTAATGTTACGTGTTCTTAAAAAATCTTCCAAATAATTTTTAAATTTTTAAAAAAAATTAAATAAAAATATTTTTATACCTTAAAAATAACACAATTACAATTTTTTACTACCTCTTGTCTCATATATAAGAAAACATTTGGTAGTATTTTTGTCCTAATTATAAGAAAATGTCAAAAAGTTTTAGATGCATTAATTACTAAAATTACTTCTATACCCTTATTTCAAGTTTATTATAAATTTATTTATTCTCCATATAAGTGGGTGTAAAATATTTAATGTTATGGTTATATTTGGAACACCGTTTCAAGATTATAATATTAAATAAATTTTCTTGCTCTTGATTTTTATTTTTTATTTTTTTTATATGGGATGAAAGGTAGTATTTATTTAAGAACATAGTTAATCATCAAACACATATTTAAATTTGATTATTTGATTATACTTATGAAAACAACATCATCATTTAAATCTCTAAGAAAAAACTTTTTAAATTAGTCTTAATTGTATTTTTGGTCCCCATGTATCATAATTGTGCGATTTTAATCCTCATGTTTCAATTGTGCAAATTTAGTCCGTCAGGTATTTTGATTGTGCAATTTTATTCCCCCGGATTCTAATTGTGCGAATTGGGTCCTCCAGTTATTGCAATTGTGCGATTTTGGTCCCTCTTGTCATTCAATTTGTAATAAAACATGATGTATCACGTGTGGATACGACCTAGCACATAATTTGGTCTAGGTGACATGCTAGTTGGCTTAAAAATTAAAAAATATTTACAATATTTTCAGTTATAAATTGAATGACAATTAAACAGAGTAACCAAAATCGCATAATTATGATACCTAGAGGACCCATTTCGCTCAATTAGAATATGTGGACCAAAATCGCATAATTGTGATACTTGAAGGACCCAATTCACTCAATTATAACTTGGGGTACCAAAATCGCACAATTGCGATACCTGAAGGACCTAATTCGCTCAATTAGAACTTAGAAGACCAAAATTGCACAACCACGATGCCTGAGGGACTAAAAGTACAATTAAACTTTTAAATTATAAATAACATTTTGCGTATATTATAATTTATTTTAATTAAAAAATAATTCAAACACACGTTAAGAAAATTAACTTAAGTGATTTACAAGTAGTAGTGAAGAAAAAAAAGAAAATCAGATACGAAATTGGAAGCATTAAGATGTGTCTGGCACCACCGACCACCGCACCAGCACGTGGTGATGCAACTAATGTAAAGTCCTGTTTTTAATTTTTTTTAATTTTTGTTTTTTGTCTGAATCCTTCATGTATATATCTTCTCTGACTCGGTGGTGGTAGTTACAAGGCAATTCAAGTGGCACACACAACACAGACAAAAAAAACCACACAACACACACGTGCTTGATTCTCCGGCCACCGGAGACTTGCCGGAGGAATGGAGGATCCGAACTCCGATGCTTGGTTGCCACCGGGTTGGACTATGGAAGTGAGAGTGAGAAAGAATGGTAAGAGAGACAAGGTAATATTTCCAAATGTGAGATCTTGTGACTTAGATTTCACTATTTAGTTCTGTTTTACCCCTGGAAGTGAAAATTTGAAGGCTTTGTTTGATTTTTTCTTTTACACATGGCAATGATCTTGTTGTGGTGGTGGCATTTTTTTTGTCTTTTGTTGTGTTGTAGCTATAATTATGTCTGAACTTGCAACCTTTTTAGTGTTGTTTAAGTTTTCAGAGGATTTCAAGGAAGGGTTTTTGGAGATTAGGGGCTATAGTGAAATGCTAAGGAAGATTTTGTTTTTGTTTGTTTGTTTTTTATTTTGGATATGTTACTTGGTTGGCATTTGAGGTTTGAGGTATGATCTATGCTTTGCATGTTATCTATGGACTGTTTGGACTGGGTTTCTGGAAAATTCCTGCTCTTCATTGAAGCTATTTTTAAATTGGCATAGGCATATTGGGTGTGTTTTTTTGTGATTATAACTTATTATATAATAAGTGGGTCAAGAAGGAAAGGAATCTTTATTTTATGGTCTTTGTTTCTCTTATTATTAGTTGTGGTTATTGTCATGTTAAAATGTTTTGCATGTTTGTGGAGAATGTTGAATGTATTTGCAACAGTAAAACTGGCTGAAAGTAGAATGAAACTAGACACAATATGTCAATATGATGGTGTTTATGCAATCAGCGTTATTAGATAACGGTTCCGTTATTTGAACAACAAATTTGGGACAACTTTTTCGACAACTTTTTAAATGAACATGTGGTTAATGGAGTGTTAGATTTGATTAATGGATATATCAGGTGTTGCAACTCATTAACCATCTACTGAACTCCATTAACCACAAATTTGAACGTGATTAACCATGATTTTCAAATATTTAAATCTACATGTAGTTGAACACGTGAAAGTCGTGGTTAATAATGTTCAAAATAGTGGTTAATGAAGTTCAGCAGTTAATGAGTTGCAACACTTCATTAATCACGTGTGTGAGCTGCATTAACCACTTAAAAAGTTGTTGAAAAAGTTGTCCCAAATTGGTGTTCAAATAATATTTCTCATTAGATAAAATGTTTATAAGAGTTGGTAGATTTGTAGATGATGTAGTTAGCTGTTTGTAACTCTGGGCTTGGCGTGCTAGCTGCAAGTGGAATGAAAAGGGAAGAAGGGAAGGTGTTTGTACTGAATTTTTTCATTCTAGCTGGTTTTAACTTCTTTACTGTTACTAGTTGAGAAAACCTGTGCTCAACACGGATGACAAAGAAAAATAAATCCTAGTGTAGTTAAGTTTTTGGTGGGAGAATAGTTTTTTGCGTGAAAACGGATGAATGAACTTTTACCATGTGTCCTTAGTGTAGTTAAGTTTTATAAATAGATAATAGGTTGGAGGGTTCATTTGAAAGCTATTATTATCCAAAAGGACCAAAAGGTAGTGAATAAGCAGATATAATCTAATATTCTCCTCCCTTATAGAACATATTATGAATGCCATATATGGGGTAAGTTTTATTTTATTTTAGTACATGGCTACTTTTCAGAAACAGATCAATTTAGTCCAGGATTCTGGGACTGGAAGCATTGTTATTTCCCAGTTCATTTATCTAATTGTTAGTTTACTATTATTGTCTCTATCTGTATTTTTTTTTTTTTATTTGAAATGGAAATCCATATCCTTCCACTTTAGCATCTTTTATCTGCTAATGATTGTTGATATAACCATTCCAATTTTTTATTTTTCTTTGACTTAACCAAGAAGGCATTGTCTTAGAAACTCTCTAAAATGATTCAACTAAATCTTATTATATTTATTGCAGTATTACTTTCCCCCCTCGAGTGGACTAAAATTCAATTCCAAGGTAGAGGTGTTCCGTTATCTTGAGAATGCTCGGAACAAAGTCAGCATCCAGGAGAATGTCTGTCAGCAAAATCTCCTTTTGATTGCATTATTTTATGTTCAGTATCTATCTCGATGTATTAACTCATGTAGGAAAACTTTGGTTATTCAAGCAATCCAGGTTGTAGTTGAGAAGAGTGTTGCGGAAGGGTTACCACCGGGATGGATGAAAAAGACCAGAATCACAACTAAAGGAGATACGATTAGAAGAGATTCGGTAAGCAACACCCTACCATTTTCTCTTGATTATTGTAGTCAGACATTCATTAAGAGAGAGGTAAGGGGGAGGTAAAAAGTGCTTTCCAAATAATTGTCATAGTTTCACTTAATGAAAATTTTCTATATTTGTATTTGTTGGTTGTTAAATATGTTAGCGTGTGGTGATTAAAATCTCGTTCAAAGGTATTGATTTTATGCAGCTGAACCAGACCTGGAAATTATTTCTCAAAAAGAAACACAAATTTGACAAATCGTATGTTTCTATGCAGTACTACATTGATCCTGTAAGTGGGTATGCATTCCGCTCAATAAAAGATGCTGATCGCTATCTTGAATCTGGTGAGATAGGAAAGAATGCATTCAAGGCAAAAGACAACGACATCAGTGATATGGAGTTAAAAGATGACAAATACTCTGTAAGGGTCGCCACAATCTTTTAGTAGATTATATACCTGTTTAGTTTTATATGCTAAACGTCATGGCTAAGTTCTCCTGCTGAAATTGTTTTCAGCTTTCTGTGATCCTGCTGGATGTTTTGTTTTAATATTGTCTCTCCTCCAAGATTTCTACTTTTACAAACCTCCTGTCTATGATTTCTTTGCAGTCAGCAGGTATAACCATGAAACCACCATTCTCAGTTAGCTTGGGTCAGAGCTCAGATTTGGACAGGATAGCCAATGATCAACAGATTCCAAGATCTGCAAGTTCAGGAGAATATATGCCTATGCCCATCTCTGAACATACTTCCAGTCAGTGTAAAGTTCCCAACTGTTCTCTTTTTCTTTTGAAGTTAACACTACTGAATGCTATTATAGTGGCCTTCATTAGTCTAGCATTGTTCTCAAACATGCTTGGGGAATAACATTAGCCAATTTACATTATATACAAATCTCTCTTGTGAGTTTATGCTATCTCCTTTAAATGAAAATACACTTTTCGTGCTCATTAGAGTTCTGTGTTTGATTCTGGATTAAAAATAATGATTTGAACTCTTGTTAAGGTAATATGAAATAAAATAGGTTTTGTATTTATATATCTTTTTCTTTATCCATGCTAATATATAAAGATCTTGCATATGATGTTTGGTTTAGCTGAAAGCGCTACAGTTTCAGGTTGTTTCGATGAAAATGCCCAAGAGAAACAGCTTCAAGAAAATTCAGAGACAAAACATGGAGCTGAAAAAGTGCAAGCTCAAAATCGCCAGTACAAAAACAAGCACAAGAAAGAGATCAATTTGCCTCGCCGTGCTTCAAAGCGTCTTGCTGGAATTAAGGTTGATTCACTTCCAGAACTTAAAACAAGAAGTCAAGCACGTCGAGATGCAGTCAAACAATCAGGTGTGGAGGAAACTATCATAAATGCAGATAAATCCCCCAACAGCTTGCATAATAGTCAACCAAAACAGTTTAATGCACTTGATGGGTCAGAAACTAAGTGCAAATCTGATGCCAACAGTACTGAAAACACAGTGAACCATGCTACTGAGAAAGAGTATGTGGGAGTCCTTGAAAATGGAGATAAGGTTGATGCCAAGTTAGATTACAACCTTGACGTTCCCCTCAAAGAACTACTAACCGACCCATGTATTGCATTTGCTATACAAACTCTCACTGGAGTAACATTTGAGACCTCTAGAGACACTCAAATTTCTTCAGAATTACAAAGCAGCCAGCATTGTGAAACCTCTGCTTCTGCTGAAGAGAATGGTAAGAAAATCAATGTCCCGGTTGCTGATTCCGACCAACGCAATGCGTTACCATCTCCAGAAAACCGTACTATTTCACAAGAACATGCTGATGATAAGGCCAATAAGAAAGCAGGAACATCTTCTGAAAAAGCACTCGATATTTCATGGATGGATCCATGTATTGAATTTGCAATAAAAACTCTCACTGGCACTACTACTATCCCATTAGACTCAGATCAAAATCCTAAGACCTGCTTTCAACAGCAACTTGGCTCATCAAATAACCAACACAGTGAGATGGCCTTGTCAAGTGTCAATTTAGATAACTTATGCCAGAGTGATTACTCTCGCAGTCAGTACTTTGGCACTCAGAAACCAGTGTTTAATCAGTCTTTTGTGGATCCAACAACACTGCAACACCCTAGAAATATTGGCATAGGGAATTCTACTGGAGCTAGATTCCCCCACTGTGGTGAAAACAGAAGGAATGTTTGCTAGAGATCAGCAACCAGGTTCTGCCCTGAATTGACATAAAGATTGTACAGTTAGGAAACTTTTGTATAAAGCAACCCCTTGAAACCTTTAACCAACTTGCTTTTGTTGGTATTTTGGTGTGTAATCCTGTAATATGGTCCTGTGTTTTGTAGAATATGCTCTCAGGTAGTTTTAAGTGTTCATGCTAGCTTGACTGTGGAACTGGTTGTAGACTTGTAACTATAAAAGTAGACTTATAACTATATAAATAGACTGGTGTAGAACCTTGCCACACTAGTTGTTGTTTAGCAAGGCCTTGCCTTCCTCTTCTGACATAATGTAGGACATAGTACAAAGAATTGCATTCCTTAAGGTATGGAATAAGTGAAAACTGATGAAAAAAATAATATCAGTTTTTTTACATTATTATTTAATCACATATTATTATGGAAAAGAATTGCAATCTTTAATCTTTCTTCAACTTCTTGCTATGGCTGAATCAAGTGATTCAACCTCCAACACTGATGAAGAAATCCCTCAAAATCAACAACGAAATCTCACACAAAATCCTCCTCTTGATCCATCAAAGAACCCTATCAGCCCATACTATCTTCACCCAGGTGAAAATCCAGGAGCGGTTTTGGTTTCCCCATCTCTCAATGGCGATAATTTTCACACCTGGAGCAGGGCTATGAAACGTGTGCTACTACCAAGAACAAGTTCAAGTTCATTGATGGAACCATCCTTCAACCTCCCAAAACTGATCCTCTTTATGATTCTTGGGAACGTTGCAATAATATTGTCATTTCTTGGACTAATCGGACATTGTCCACTCAGATTTCTCAAAGCACAACATACATTGATAATACTCGTGATTTGTGGTTGGATCTCCAAGATCGCTACTTCAAAGGCAACCATTTCCATATCTCAAGGTGACCGTTTCTTCTTTCTTCACTGATCTAAAAACCTTAACGCTTTGATTGGTTTCACCTAAAATGATGAGAAAGAAAATGTTGGGTGAGAAAATGTGGGGAAAAAGGAATTTTCTCCTGAATGGTTGTCATAGAAAATGAAGAGAAAGGGAAAAAAAATGGTGGGTCCCACAGCTTTTTATTTTCTTCACTGATGTGTCGTGAAAATGCGAAGAAATTGGACGTTGTTATTTGTGTTGCCTATGTTACCCTCCTTCTCCAGAAATAGGTTGTTCCTTCCCGCGAAAACATTACGCTGCTATTTTCTTCATCTTTATCCTCTTGATCTGCGCCATTTTTGCCCAGAAAAAATGCCCTCCGATTGTGCCGATCGACCTGCCTGATCTTTTCCCACTCCTCCGACAGGCATTGCTCCACCATTTTGAAACAAGATCTGAAGGCAGAAGGGTGAAAACTGAAACTCACAGGTATGGGTTTACTCTGTTTAATTAATATTGTGCGGATGAAACAACACAGAGTGTCTTGAAGTCCCAACTGATTTTATAGCCTTGCTTTTTTTTTCCTCTTCTTTCTACTTCAAGATTTCAACTACACGATGCTCCTACTCCCCCTACTTTGTTTCATTATTTCAATGCTCTTCCTACCTCGTATCATTATTTCCTCTTTGTTTCATTATTTCATTATTTATAGTAATTATTTATTATTTTCCCATGCCATAGGCCTTCGTAGAGTTTTTTTACTTTTACTAACAAGACAAGATTATTATTTTAATTTTAAATATAATACATATTACTTTCTTGAGCTTGAATGAAGATGAAAGCTTGCTTGTTGTTACAGATAGATGAAAGCTTGCTTGCTTAATATTTTCTTTGGAATCAATGACCCATCTCTTTTCTAGGTGTGAGATTTCCTTGCAATTTGTTTTGCTGTTCTGGTGAATGTGTGGGGGCATTGTGCCAGGGTTAAAATTCTTGCTCTTAGACTTTACATTATTAAAATTTATTTTAACATTATTCGTGATTGCCAAATTATCAGTTGATAATTTATCTTCTGTAGAGTACTAAGCTCTCCTCTTCCTCATCTTTCTTGAGTACTGTAAATCTGATTTTTTTTTCCCATTTGGACCATCATATTTTGTTTGGGAAAGGAAATAAACTGTGGGTGATGTCTGGAAAATGAAATGCCCCTTTGAAATTCTTTTCCACATCTTTGAACAAAGATGTATCAAATGATAACATGAAATTGAAGTTCTTTTCTAGATGGATGGACAATTATATATTGTGGTCATTTGAAGTGTTTAGGCATTTGTGAGTGTAAAAGAGTGACCAATGCAGAAAAAATATTTAAGTGTTATTGTCCGTGAAAAGCATTACAGGTGAATTAGGTTGAGTATTGGAGAATAGGGTGAAATTCTTGTGAACTTGTTCTGACAAATCCATAGCTTGGTTTGATTCCAGTTCTTGCATCTTTGAATTTGGTGTTGCCATATGGAGAGAGTGACAAATCGAGGTAGTGTTGGAGAAGTCAGCAATAGTGACCAAATTGAAATAATAGATGAAGTTGACTTGGATGAAGATGAAATGATTGATATTGGAATGCCGATTCAAATGCAAATTTTAAATCATGCTCAAAAAGATATGGAAAGGAGGTTGCATATTGGTTCTGTTGTCTTATTATGTTACATTGTCCATGCATTGCATTTGCATCAATTGTTGTCAACATCTTTGCGTAGCCGAGTCACTGATGTTTTTCCACAAAGAGAGCAAAGGCGTCATGAGTTAATGAGATATCTAACGCGTACAAATAAGTGTCGAGAAATTATACGCATGGGGCCTGAAGCATTCATGCAGTTGTGTCAAAGACTAAGAGGAACGAGTATAGTAAAGGATAATGTACGGTCTACAGTAGAAGAGCAAGTGGCAAAATTCTTGCATATTATAGGACATAATGCTAGAACTCGTACAGTGTCTTTTTTCTTTCATCGTTCTGGAGAGACCATTAGTCGTCACCTTCACAAAGTGTTGGATGCCATCCTTGCTCTAGGGGAAGAATTTTTGGTCCAACCATCAGGTGCAGATGTCCCACCACAAATACTTAACAGTAACAGATTTTATCCATTTTTTAAGGTATAATTATATTTTATCTAGTTATAGTTACGTTAAACCTTTGAGTCCATCCCTTACACAACTAACTATGCAAATTATTTGTGAACCAAGGATTGCATTGGAGCTATAGATGGTACACACATTCGAGTAAAGGTCCCAAGGGCAGAAGCCCCACGTTTTCGTGGAAGGAAAGATCATCCCACACAAAATGTTTTAGCCGTATGTAATTTCGACATGAAATTCACATACGTGTTAGCAGGGTGGGAAGGTACAGCATCTGACTCTAGAATATTAAAAGATGCGTTAACTAAGGAAGACCCATTAATAATTCCTGAAGGTTAGTGGAAATGTTAATATAGTATTTCTGAAAAAATGTTATGTATTAAACCTATTTTGACTTAATATTTGAGTTATAATATCTATATAACTTTTGTAGGAAAATTTTATCTTGGGGATGCTGGATTTATGCTAAAACGTGGGTTACTGGCACCATATAGAGGTGTTCGTTATCACTTGAAAGAGTATTCAGCTCGTGGTCCACAAAATCATCGTGAATTATTCAACCATCGACATTCTTCACTTCGAAATGTCATAGAGAGAACTTTTGGTGTGTTGAAAAAAAGATTCCCCATTATAGCTAGTGGCACCGAACCACATTATTCACTTGAAACAACGATAGTCATAGTACTTGCTTGTTGTATACTACATAACTTTTTAATGGGTGTGGACATTGATGAATCCTTAATCGCTGAGGTTGATCATCAATTACTTCATGATGACATAGATAGATCTCAAACACAACAACGTGATGAGGACTACAGACATGGAGCACTTTTAAGGGACACCATTGCTACTGAGATGTGGAATGCATATCAAGCATAATGTAGTTGTGTCATGCTTCTGTGTTAATTTAGTTTGTTGGTAAATAGTGACAATAGCTGTGTGTTTGTATTAATTTTAGTTCAAACATTTTATATTTTGTCATGTTGTTATCATGTACTTGTTTGTTTCATTTGAAAAATGTTATGGATTAATTATTTTCTAATCATGGACATTGTCCTATCTTGTATCTATTGAAACCAAATGTATTTATAGGTTGAAAAAATGCCAAAGGGTAAAGGTCAAAGTGTAGAACCTAGTCAAGGTGGTAAGGAACAGTTAAGGTGGACTGATGACATGGATCAAATATTAGTGAATGCTTTGATGGAGGAGGCTAACAAAGGGAATAGGCACGATGGATCATGGACAACGGAAGCATACTCGAATGTCGTAGATGCTTTGCGGGCTCTCGTTGCTCCGACCATGACAAAGCAACATATAAAAAATAGGATGAAAACACTGAAAGATCATTTTGCTGAATCATATGATTTATTTGGTAGTTTAAGTGGATTTGCATGGAATCCGATGACCAGAAGGTTTGAGGCCGAGGATGAAGTCTGGCAAGATCTTATAAAAGTGAGTATTTATTTGTTTTAGCCAATATTGCAATGTGCTCATTATGTTATTTATTATAAAGTACATTATACTAACCATGGTGTGATTAATTTTAGGAAAAACCGCATGCTGCTAGGTGGAAAACCATGCAAATTAAGCATTATGATATTTTAAGGGAGCTTTTTGGGTCTGACCGAGCATCGGGCAAAAGATCGTGTACTACTAGAATGAGAAACAAAGAAAAGGGAAAGAAAAGGGAAAAGGAAAAAGAAAAGGAAAACGAAAACGAAGGGGAAGGGGAAGGGGAAAGGGACAATATTGATCTCAACGACTCGGTTGATGATACTTACATGGCTGACCAAGATACTGGTATGTTTGATGAAGGGAGAGAAGGACCCCCCCTTGTTGACTCATATAGTCCAGCTTATGGGCAATCACATCAGTCTACCGGGACATCTGGTTCTCGGGGAACAAAGCGAAAGGCTCCAATGGCTGATTTAGTGGAGGGTCAACTTGAGAAAATGACAAGTGGAATTGGATTAATGGCTGAAGCATTAAATAAAGGTAATTGTATTTCTGATCAACTGCATGATGTAGCTAAGCAACAAGTAGCAATTGCAGGACGACAAGTTGCAGCTATTGAGAAGCGCAACGAAATCTTGCAACATAGTAGACCCCGAGTGTATACAGGAGCAGATGTATGGAATATGTTGTCTGAATTGAACCTATTGGATCAATTTCGTTTGCATTGCTATGAACTTCTTTGTAATGATGACAAAAAGAAAGAGCTGATTTTTGGTGTGCCGCCCGAAATGCGCCTTCAAGTTCTCTTAGCTATGGCGAATGTTAGGCAACAGTAATGGCATCTGCTGTCTTAATTATTTGTTGTCCTTTTTGGTGTATATGTACTTGAGACAACAGTTGGTGTTGGTGCCTATAATTGTGTTATGTAATTTATAAAGCATTTTGGAAAGAATTAGCCAGTATGAAAGAAATAGGAAGTATGTAATTGCCACTTTAGGCAATAGCCAGTAGATGCCATTAGGCATTTCTTTTGTAATTAGCAGGTGTTACTTTGTGCAGCTCTTATGTAACTAGAAGCATCTTTTATTTTGTGCAGCTCTTATGTAATTAGAAGCACTTTTATTTTGTGCAGCTCTTATGTAATTAAAAGCATCTGCTATTTTGTATACAGCTGTTATCTAATTAAAGCAGCTACTATTTTGATAGTCAGGTTATAAAATTGACATTCTGTTTTGATTCTGATAAGTTTTTATCCTTTCCAAAGTATGTACCATTCAAGGCATGCATTTTGCTGCTAGGTGGTTTTGAGTAAATCAAGGGAATAAACAAGTCTGAGTATGAAATTGAAAATGTCAGGAATAACTCGTTTATTAGCAATATTAGATCAAAGGGGATGCACTGTTGCATTAGGTTTCTCTGCATATGTACTTAAAAATGTTACTCATGTATTGATTCAGTTGTAATGTTAACATGATATTCCTTTTCTTCATTGTGGTTTTACTTTTTCAACAAGTATAGAGCATGTAATTCAGCACCTGTGAAGTGGTAAAACATGCCCAACAGTCATGTAATGGCTAGTTCAACACCAGGGCACTTTTTAAAAACAAAAAATGGTTGCAAAATGCGAAGAAGATGGATTACACTGTGCCAAAAAAAACTATTTTGTATAGCTCTTATGTAATTAGATGCAGTTGCAATGAAACAAAGAAGCTCAAATTCATTAAATTCAGAAATAGTTACAAATTCTGCACAACTTGGCTTGCCTTCTAGGACTAAAAATACTTTACAAATTCTGCACTATTTCCCTAATAAGTACAGAAAAACTTATGATAATTGACACCTAAAACTACTTTACAAATTTTCTGTCAATTGCTAGGACTACATGTCCCAAAATCCTAAACACATTAAACTAGCTTGAAATTCTGAAGAGTGGTCCTCATGCCATAGCTTCAAATTCTGCATAGTGGTCATTGGCAGTCTTTGTCTCCTTTGCAGTCCTGAGAATACTTCTTGTAACAATGACTTGGTATACACCTAACAGGCCTCACATTTATCGCAATGAATTTTCTGGTTACCAAATTAAATAGCCTCTGCAAATATCGATGTTAATCATTGCATCAGTAACAACAAGGTTTATAGAAATATTCAGAAAAAAAGTGATGCGGACTCTTAATTTCACAGACATACGTTCCAACACCAGAAAAACATATATCATTATATTTTGGATCTGGACCACTGATTTGATTGAAAGATTGGAGTTCCTTCATAATCTGCAAACAGATCAGTAAATAATCAGGGTCATCATGTCAATGAGATACAATTCTGTTGCTAGCACTTTGACTTGAAATAAAAGAAAATAAACTTTCAATGATTCCCACTGATAAAAGCAAAATAGTTCAGATCCTAATTTACTTGGGACCACAACCAGAAATACTATTGATGAAGCCCGCAATTAATAGAATGAAGATTCCACGAAGTATTTTGAAGTCATAAAGTGCCAAAATAAAAGTATAGGCATACATATTCTACTTATCTGAATGAAGAAAACCAACAATGTCTCATGGAACATTCAATTATGCTATCAATCTTAACAAGCATCAATCTTAACTAGCAACTAGACTCCCTGAGGAAAAAAAACAATCACAAAGGGTTGGCATTCAAAATTTGGCACCAAATCCACATCAAATATTAGAGAAACGATCCAGAAACTTAACAAGATCTATATGCAGTCTTACATGCAATGATTTTAATAGTATTAGGAAAAAGTAAAAACGATCCTGAGAATACAAGACACTTTGCCAAAGTCAATCAGAGAAATTGCTAAGAAATATCATCTGGAAAAAGGTGTTTAAGTCCTTCAGCTCCACTTATAACTTAGCAAGGCCAGAATGTGGTCAGCAGCAATATCATAAAATTATTCACCAACAATAGCATGCAGAGATGGCCCTCAGAGAAGTATTTCAGCCACAAACCAATCAATTCCAGTGCAACAACTTGGCCGCAGCAGAAATTTGTTTGCCCCGAATCCTCTTGCTTCAACTCCTATACCTTTGTCTCTTCTCCAAAATTTATCAAGTTATGCAGCTGCCACCTCCCTACCTAGACCAAGTCAAGTGCATACAAAGAGACCCCAAATTCAAGTAGATAATTAATCTTCCATGCATTTAATTTTGACTCCAATAATAATGACACTGCTGCCTATTGTAATGTTGCCATCAACCACATCCAGCCTTACTCCTAGCCTCCTCAACTCACCAAAGAATCAATTTTCTATCAGTTTAGCTTGAAAAATGGCTCTCTTAAACATAAGAAAAATAGGACCAAAATGGCAAGATAAACATGAATGCAGAATCCAGGTGAACTTTCCCATGTCTGATCCAGGCATGTCCCTCACCTTCTTATACCAATAATACATGATCCTGCATTGCCATTGGTCAGAAGCAAAGATCGCGATCCACAAAGAACATCGAATTTTGAATGAGTGTTTGTAAACCCCATCACTTTTCCATCAAAAGATTCCAAACCATATCCTCCTGCCTTATGGTCTATGATCATAGACACCAAACTATAAGTGGCAAAGGAAAACCCCAACACCATAAGCAGCATAAGTAGTGACTTTGCCCTCCCCATATTTTTCCTCACAATCAAAAGCATACAACCACCAGAAGCATAGAAACAACATATTTATTCAATGTGCTAAAAACCACCAGAAGCATAGAAACAACATCAGTCAATGGAATTGAAACCAAAGCAACTGAAAATCAAAACATAAAACCCCAGAATTTGAAACCCAGATAAACAAGAAAACTATCACATGCTTGAACTTATTAAATTAAGACTCACGTAAGCAGATCTGAACTTGTGCGTCATTTCAAGGCACCCCAATAGTGTTCACAATTCTCTAATAGCAAATGAATGTAATGGAGGAAGGAGAATTGGGGGTGGGGCGAATTTGTGAAGCAACAGTTTATGGAGGTAGGAGGAGGATGGGGGAGTTAGGGGTAGTGCGACGGAAGTCCGGCACCGCCTTCACACTGTGACAACCTCCTATCGCCATCATGCACTGCGTTTTCTGGTATGCATCCTGCCTTCATCGACGAGCCGGCGAGTAGTCGTGGTGCGTGCGCCGCTGCCGCTGCGTTCGATCTACTCTGGGTTTCGATTTCAACAGGGAATAGCTGAACAGAACAATAGGTACGGTGTGAAGTGGAAACGGGGTAATTTTGTCTATTTGCAAAATATTACTTATTTTCTCTTCTCATTTTCTACCCAAACCAATCAAGAGAGAAAGAACTTTATTTTTCTTTCTCTTTATTTTCTCATCTTTTTCTCTTATTCCAATCAATACCCAAAATCTACCCAATTTCTCACATTTTTCTCTCTTTTTATATTCTCTTCTCACATTTTCTCTCTTCACAATTTCTCTCGTGAACCAATCAGAGCCTAAGGGAAGAATTAGAATCTTTAAATCTAACACCTGTTTGTTCTTGCAATTCCCTCTGCTCTTGCAATTTAAACAATACCATGAAAAAGTACAGAGAAAATGAATATGTTATTTGTTTTCTCAAGGGACTGAATGACAGCTGTAACACCGTGAAAACTCAAATTTTGCTTCTTGAACCTTTACCCCCGTAAACAAAGTCTTTTCTTTGGTTATTCAACAAGAAAGAAATTTAGTGCAACGATCCAAAAATTTAAGAGGCGCCACCGATTTTATTAAATTTGGGAAAAATTGGAACACCTCAAAAATAATGATTTTTAAAAACCATACTGAGTTTGGGAATCGATTGCGCGTGGAGAAGGGTGGAGATTAAACTCCACAACACGCCCGTCGTATGACAGTTACCCAAAATTAATTGCGCAAACTAATATAAGTTCTAACATATTTGTTTCACCCCAAAATAAATAAAAATAATATTAAGTGTAAAAATGAATATAAAAAAAGTAACTAAATTAAAAAAATTTAAATTTGACTTGATGGGATTGACCCACTCTTACGTATCCTCCAGTGCAATAAGGAACTCAAAAGTCACGCAGTTCTCCTTAGAAAATATTTGTGTGTTGGTTTGATTTTAATTTTTTTAAGGGTTTAAGATCACCAAGTTGTCACAACTCAGGCGTCTTAAACCAATGATCAACAAGATATCACATCTCAGTTAATCTCATTTTGTTCTAAATTTTTTTTTTTGAGTTAATAGCATTAAACAGAATAGTAAATTAAATAAAATGTATGATTATAATTAAGTGATGAAATGAATTATGGTTGTCCATTAGCAAGTAGAGATAAATAAATATGAGTGGACTGAAGCCCAACATCTAGAATCAGACATCAAATAATAAATAAACATGTTAAGTAAGTGAGACAAATTAAATACAAAAGAAAGGAAAAAATAAATAAAAAGAAAGGGGGTTCAACAGTTAGAAAAAACAAAAGAGAAAAATAAAAAAGAAAAAAACAAAACACACACCCACACACGCGTATCACAGGGAAGCGGTGGTTAAAAGAAAAAAAAAAGTACAATTACTGTTTAACGGATAATAAAAAAAAGAGAAGATAAAAAATAAATAACAAAACTAAATACACTGACACATGACACAAACACGCCTATCTACAGGGAAGGGGAGGTTTTTTTGACGCGATGGGAGCGGGTTGAAAGAAGTAAAAGAAGAAGAAGAAAAAAAAAGTCATTATTTATTAAATAGAGAAACAATGGAAATAAAATAAGAAAAACAAAAGGGGTGGGAGTGGTTTGTTGCCGACACACGCTAAAACACACTCACACACTAAAATACACTCACACACGTAACTCACATCATCATTATTTATCAAATAAAGAAAACAAAATAAAGAAGATAAAAACAAACAGGGGTGGGGGGACCTTTTATGGGTTTGTTTTTTTATCACTAGACCTAAACACACACTAAAGCGTGCGCGCACACACAACCAGAGAAAAGAAAAGAAGCGCCGCACTGGAGAAAGAGAAGAAGCGCCGCACAGGAGAAAAAAATAGTGAGAGGGAAAGAGAGAGGAGGAGGAAGAGAAAGAAATGGAGAGAGAGGAAGGAGAAGAGAAAAAGGGCGACGGAGAGGTTATACCTCACTGCTTCCTCCTCTTTCTTTTTTTCTATCTATTTTTTTTTGAATTTTTGATGGATTAGTACTCCAGCGTAGAGTCTCTAATCCTTTGAGTGGTAGTAAAACTCCCAGAAAAAAATTCCTCCACATTCTATGAATTGGTTTGGTATTTATTGAAAAAATTTCTATGGTGTAGGTGGAGTGTCAAAGTAGAGAAAAATTGTTGGATGGGGGACAAGGCAGCAACTCTTGTGTTGCCACAGAGTACTAAAAGACCAACTCTGAGAAGTGGTGGCTGCAAAGTAATATTGCCTTGGGCAAAAAATGGAAAAGAACAAGGGAACCAAGAGAAAGAACATTGGCTCTAGCCCAAAAAAAGCTTGCTGCAGGAGCCATGCGCAGCGCCTCCCTGCATTCTTTTTTTTATATTTTTTATTTTTTTGTTTATTTTTTGTTTTTGTAATTTTTGTTTTTTTCCTTCAACATGGCCCAAAGTAAGTCATGGGCCTAAACAATGGGTTTAGATCCATCGATTTTTATTTTTGATATTTTCTCATTTTAACAAAATAAAATAGAACAAAAGTGAAATAAAATAAAGGCTGAAAATTCAATATGTGTGAAAAATATTTTTGTATTTTTCTTAAAAAAAATGAAAACTCATGTCAAAATTGGGTGTTCACAGTTGTCTCTCTGTACTTACTTTTTCACTAGATGATATGATAAACCATAGTTTGGATATTGTCATAGTGAGAAATAAGTACAGATATGAACCTCAATTTTGGCCGTTGATGCATGAAAGTGACACACTTTGCAAAATGTCAAGAGAAATTATTATGTGATTGTTGGAACCTCCTCAACCAACTAGAAATTAAAATAGACAGGGGAATGAACCGCTTCGCCCAATAAAAAATCAAATACGTAGTTGCAGGAACTTCTTCGACAAACAAGAAATAAAATAGGCAGTGGACTGAACTACCTTTCCCAGAAGAAAATTAAACATGCAACTGCCGAAACCTTATCGGCAAATAAGAAATAAAATTGGGTAGTGGATTGAACCGCCTCACCCAGAAGAAAATTAAACATGCAACTGTCGGAACTTCCTCGGCAAACAAGAAATAAAATCGGGTAGTGAACTAAACCGCCTCGCCCAGAAGAAAATTAAATGTAAAACTGCTGGGACCTCCTCCGCAAACAAGAAATGATATGGGCAGGGGACTAAACCGCCTCCCTCAGGAAACAAGAAATAAATTGGGTAGTTGACTGAACCGCCTCCCTCGGTAAACAAGAAATAAATTGGATAGTGGACTAAACTGCCTCGCCCAGAAGAAAATTAAATGTGCAACTGCTGGAACCTCCTCGGCAAACAAGAAATGATATGGGTATGAGACTGAACCGCCTCCCTCAGCAAACAAGAAATAAATTGGGTAGTGGACTGAACCGCCTCGTCCAGAAGAAAATTAAATGTGTAACTACCGGGACCTCCTCGGCAAACAAGAAATGATATGGGCAAGGGACTGAACCGCCTCCCTCAGGAAACAAGAAATAAATTGGATAGTGGACTGAACCGCCTCCCTCGGCAAACAAGAAATAAATTGGGTAGTGGACTGAACCGCCTCGCCCAGAAGAAAATTAAATGTGCAACTGTCAGAACCTCCTCGGCAAACAAGAAATGATATGGGCAGGGGACTGAACCGCCTCCCTCATCCAACAAGAAATAAATTGGGTAGTGGACCGAACCGCCTTCCTCGACAAGCAAGAAATAAATTGCATAGTGGATTGCACCGCCTCACCATACGAAAAAGCAAAAGATCATGAGACCAACTGAATACGGTCTCATGTCAGCAGAAAACTAAAGATCATGTGACCACCTGGATATGGGTCAACACACATTTTTTTGGAATTTTAGTGGGTGTTATACTATGATCTGAACTTTATTATCATATGCTGTGAAAAAACACATTCACATATGCAATGTATGAGGTATAAGATTGAATGCAACGACTTGCATGCATAAACCTTGATTTAAAATTGAAATGCCTGAGATGCACGAACATGAGTCTTTAAAGAACATTTTTTTTGCTGGTTTTATTTGGAGCCAAATCTAACTCATGCTCGAATGGACCCTGTTCATCTTTTTTTTTTGCTACCATACTTGGATCTTTTGTTGATCATCATCACCACTCACCCCCTTTCTCGTTCTTTTCAAATCATGATACTTTTGAGTGTGACTCATCTTCTTGGGATTGTCATTAGCTTGCCAAATCAGATCATCGAATCCAAGTTCACTTTTCTTGAAGCATTACTTAACGAATATGCATGGATTGATAGGAATTCACAAGATTTTTTTTTCTTTTTTTTTTTGTGGAAAGTTTCAAGGGTTTGGCGAAGGATATTTACAAAGTAGAAGAAAGGTGTGAACAAAAAACACAAGGATGAAAAATAAATCAGGTGGATATAACCTCAGGCTAATTCTTTTGTCTTTTGGCTGATTTGTCTCTTTCACCGGTGCGATAGATCTGAAAAATTCTGAGGTAGTTGACCAACTTAATATTGCCCCAGTGTGAAAAACTTCTTGCTTAAAAGGGAAGATGCCCCAGACTAATCAATTTGACTCAATGTAGATGGTTTCGAGTCACATACAAATTTTGCCCGAGTGTGGGTCTTTGAGAAAATATTAAGCTTGACTATAGCCACAAAAATTGCCCCAACATGCAATTATGATGAATATGCAAAGAAATGATTGCCTCAGTGTAAGCCCCATTCTTCTTTTTAGACCCTAGTTTTTGCTTAGACCGCTTTTGGAGATTTTCAGTCTAACGAGCTTTTTCCTTTTTTTTTTTTGGGAACAAATAAAGTCTTGAAAGAATGATGATAACTTGTCTCAAAATTAAAATTGTGAAAATGGAAGCAATCATTCATCAATCAGAATGGACTTTTTGAGGCTTGTAATGTGGTCATGGATTATGGGTTAAGAAAGGAAGGATTAAAAGGCTTAAATTATCATTGTAAGGGTCAAATGGATCAAGGATCTTCAACGGCTTTCAATTCTCACTTATGCTTCTAAGACAATGTCCTTATCCATAGAACAAAATCACCATTTTTTTTTTACCCTCCCATTCTCCCTCGTTGGATCACCTTTTAATCTTCTTTGCGCATTCCTCAATTTTTGCTTCTTTTTCCATTTTCCTTCTTTTCCTTGATTTCTCCATTTTCTCTACCTTTCTCCTCTTTGCCTCCCCTGCCATTTTTTATCTCTTAGTCTACCATACACTTTCCATCTCCCGAAATAGTTTGTTTTTAGACATTAAGCGCCGGTGCAACGTAGATCCTTGACCCAAGTGTTAATGAAAGGAATTTTAAGGCTCAAAGGGGACACCAAGGGATATACAATATTTTTATTTTTTTTTTGGATAGAGAAAAATGGCTACTCATCACTTCGAATCATGATTGCTTATTTTCAAAATTTAACTCTGAGACAGTATTGATTTGCAGCTAAAACGATTCTTTTAGATTTTATTTGCTCTTTTTTTTGCTTTTATTTTTCTTTTTCTCTTTTTTTCTTCATTTTTCAATTTTTTGGAAAATGAAACTTTGGCATATGATATCTGTTCATGAATACGTTTTTAGGACTGCACAGAGTAAATAGAAAGGATTTAAGGATTTTCTCTTGAGGCCAGAATTTGAAAGGGTTTGACATTTCAAAGGGAACAAGGTTAAGCACGGATAAGAAAAATGGTTTCGGAATGGATGCAAATTCATTAAGATAAAGCTTCAACAAAGTTAACTTAGCTTCAACTTATAGAACATGATCAGACGTGCTCATGATGATCATCTTTGCTGCTTTGAGATTTTTCATTACAGAGTTGGCTGTCACCCTTATTTCTCCTTTTTGTTTCATTATTTTGTTCTTTTTAGCTCAAAATTATGTGAGCAGCTACAAATATCCAACTTGCCCCTAATATTTTTTTTCTCACAATTGACTTCCCTTGATTCCCTTCGACAACTTCTATGAACATGATCCAATTTTACGAATCAGAGTTTGATTGGTATCCATTTCCATGCAAGCACAATAGTTCAGATGACCTTTTTTTTTTAAGTAATGTTGAATGCAATGATCCTATCACTTAGAATGCAATGAGAATGATAAACGTTTTTATTTTTTTTCATTTTTATGCATGCAATGATCTACCCTAATGTGCAAAAGCATGCAATTTTTTTACCAGATCACTTCCTAAAATGTGAATTTATGATGCTCAGATCCAATTTTTTTTATGATTTTTTTTTTGCAAACAAATAAATTTTTATTTACAAAATACAATGTATCTTTTCAATTTGATGCATGAAATGAAATGTATATACAAATGATGTGTGATGCAACTTCTATTTTTTTGCAAAAGAATGACTCAATGAATGACTTTTTCAAATTGTTTTTGCAAAGTATTTTTTTAATTTTTTAATTTTAGAAAAAAAGAATTTTCAAAAATAATAAAATAAGGTAAAAATGACAAAGGATTTTTTTTGACCATAAATTTGTGATGAGAAATTTTTTTTTAAATTATGTTTCTAAAAAAGAAAGATAAAAGATGTAGTGTAGCTGTATTTTGTAGCCTATATTGGGTCGCCCATGCGAATGAGCTTCAATCTTATGGATGTACTGGCTTTTCTATAGTGAACACTCACAATAGATAGTTGTTCTAACCTCTAAGCATTTAGGTCTCTAGAGCCAAGTACTCTTCCAGGATGTTGACCACACCAGGATGTGCATCCAAAATATGGGCACCCACAAAAAAAGTCGCACTCTAGATGAGGAATTCATGGTAGCCACACAGGATGTACATCCGAAATGGCCTCCACTACACAATCTCTTACTAACTTAGGCTTCACTCAAGCCCAGGTATAGGCCCCCACTCGTAGTGTGTGTTCAAAGTGTAAGTGCGGTGTGTGAAGGGAGCATACAAACCTCAAATCCTAAAAACAAAAAGTAAAAAAGAAAAACCAATCCTGCAAGGTAATCCAAGAAACAACTGCACAAAATATCAAGTGTTTTCTAACCTAGGGTTTGGTACTCAAAAAAATAATTAAGGAATAAAGTAAACATATATATACAAACATGTGAAATATATATAACAAATAAGGAAACAAAATAATACTAATAAAGGAAAATAATAAATATACAAATAAAAGGAAGCAAAAAAAAGAAACACGCGCAAAAAAAAATAACTAGATTTGCACAACCAATCAAAGTGGGCTGATTCTCAAACGTCCCCAGCAGAGTCGTCATCTGTAACGATCCAAAAATTTAGCAGCCGCCACCAATTTTATTAAATTTGGGAAAAATTGAAAAACCTCAAAAATAATAATCTTTGAAAACCATACTGAGTTCGGGAATCGATTGCGTGTGGAGAAGAGTGGAGACTAAACCCCACAACACCCCCAACACGACCGTCATATGATAGTTGCCCAAAATTAATTGTGCAAACTAATATAAGTTCTAACATATTTGTTTCACCCCCAAAATTAAATAAAAGTAATATTAAGTGTAAAAATGAATATAAAAAAAAATGAACTAAATTAGAAAAATTTAAATTTGACTTGACGGGATTGACCCGCTCCTACGCATCTTCCGGTGCAATGAGGAACTCAAAAGTTACGTAGTTCTCCTTAGAAAATATTTGTGTGTTGGTTTGATTTTAATTTTTTCAAGGGTTTAAAATCACCAAGTTGTCGTAAATCAGGCGTTCTAAACCAATGATCAACAAGATATCACATCTCAGCTAATCCCATTTTGTTCTAAAAAATATACTTTTTTTGATTTAATAGCATTAAACAGAATAGTAAATTAAATAAAATGTATGATTATAATTAGGGGATAAAATAGATTATGCTTGTCCATTAGAAGTAGAGATAAAATAAATATGAGTGGACTGAAGCCCAACATCTAGAATCAGGCATCAAATAATAAATAAACATGTTAAGTAAGTGAGACAAATCAAATACAAAAGGAAAAAAATAAATAAAAAAGAAAGGGGGTTCAACAGTTAGAAAAACAAAAGAGAAAAATAAAAAAGAAAAAAAAAACTAAACACACACCCACACACGCATATCACAGGGAAGGGCTGGTTAAAAGAAAAAAAATACAACTGCTGTTTAACGAATAATAAAAAAAGATAATAAATAAATAAATAAATAACAAAACTAAATACACTGACACATGACACAGACACGCCTATCTACAGGGAAAGGGTTTTTTTTATGCGATGGGAGCGGGTTGAAAGAAGTAAAAGAATAAGGGGAAAAAGTCATTATTCATAAAATAGAGAAACAAAGGAAATAAAATAAGAAAAACAAAAGGGGTGGGGGTAATTTGTTGCTGACACGCTAAAACACACACACTAACACACACACACTCACACATGTAACTCACATCATCATTATTTATCAAATAAAGAAAACAAAATAAAGAAGATAAAAATAAACAGGGGTGGAGGGACCTTTTACGGGTTTCATTTTTTTTATCACTAAACCTAAACACACACTAAAGCGCGCACACACACAACCAGAGAAAAGAGAAGAAGCGCCGCACAGGAGAAAGAGAAGAAGCGCCGCACAGGAGAAAAAAATGGTGAGAGGGAGAGGGAGGAAGAGAAAGAAAGGGAGAGAGGAATGAGAAGAAAAAAAGGGTGACATAGTGGTTATACCTCACTCCTTCCTCCTCTTTCTTTTTTTCTATCTCTATTTTTTTTGAATTTTTGATGGATTAGTACTCTAGTGTAGAGTCTCTAATCCTTTGAGTGGTAGTAAAACTCCCAAAAAAAATCTCCCCATTCTATGAATTGGTCTGTTATTTATAGAAAAAATTTCTGTGATGCAGGTGGAGTGCCAAAGTAGAGGAAAATTGTTGGATAGGGGACAAGGCAGCACTTTTTGTGTTGCCACAGAGTACTGGAAGACCAGCTCTGAGAAGTGATGGTTGCAAAGTAATATTGCCTTGGGCGAAAAATGGAAAAGAACAAGGGAACCAAGAGAAAAAACATTGGCTCTAGCCCAAAAAAAGCTTGCTGCAGGAGCCATGCGCAGCGCCTCCCTGCAATATTTTTTTTTGTTTATTTATTGTTTTTGTAATTTTTTTTTCCCTTCAACATGGACCAAAGTAAGTTATGGGACTAAACAATGGGTTTAGATCCATCGATTTTTTTTTATTTTTTTATCATTTTAACAAAATAAAAGAGAGCAAAAGTGAGCTAAAAATTTAATGTGTAAAAAATATTTTTGTAATTTTTTTTAAAAAAAAATAAAAACTCCGGTCAAAATTTTGTTTTCACATTTAGGGTGTCTTTTATTTATAGAAAAATTTTCTGTGGTGTAGGTGGAGTGTCAAAGTAGAGGAAAATTGTTGGATGGGGGACAAGGCAGCACCTCTTGTGTTGCCACAGAGTACTGAAAGACCAGCTATAAGAAGTGATGGTTGCAAAGTAATATTGCCATGGGTGAAAAATGGAAAAGAATAAGGGAACCAAGAGAAAAAACAATGGCTCTAGCCCAAAAAAAGCTTGCTACAGGAGCCATGCGCAGCGCCTCCCTGCAATATTTTTTTTTGTTTATTTATCGTTTTTGTAATTTTTGTTTTTTTTTTTCCCTTCAACATGGACCAAAGTAAGTTATGCGACTAAACAATGGGTTTAGATCCATCGATTTTTTTTTATTCGTGATATTTTCTCATTTTAACAAAATAAAAGAGAGCAAAAGTGAGATAAAATAAAGGCTAAAAATTCAATGTGTAAAAAATATTTTTGTATTTATTTTTAAAAAAAAAAATGAAAACTCCGATCAAAATTTTGTTTTCACATTTAGGGTCCTCCACAATCGGTGATTCCACTATTCTGGTTGCCACCAATGATGGTAACAATTTGAGGCAACCAAATAGAAATTTTACTCCTCAAGGCAGGAACTTTAACACTCAGGCTGGTAGAGGAAGAGGCAGGAACAATGGCAAACTATGTACATTCTGCAACAGGCTCAATCACACAGTGGAAACATGTTACATTAAACATGGTTTTCCTCTTGGATACAAGCCAAGAAACCCCAATTCTACCACTCTGAATTCTACTAACATTGCCAATAATGACAAATCTTCAAATCTGAATGATAAAGGCATTGCCTCTCTTCAACTTAGTCTTAATGATTACAAAACTTTTGATGACTTTACTTCAAGCATCCAAAAATGAAGCCTCTACATCAAACAATTCAGTGAATTCCAACAACAAGAATGGTGGATCCACCACTAATCACATCATTTCGCAGATTACTCAAGGAGGTACTCTTTGACACCATTCTCATACACGGATCTTGGATACTGGTTCTACTGATCATGTTTCTCCATTTCTTTCTTTATTTACATCTTATAGCAGCGTTGCTTCTATTCCTGTCAAACTCCCTAGTGGTAATATTGTTTTTGCTAAACATTTTGGTCATATTAAAATTTTAGATCATATAGAACTATAGACAATGTTCTATATATTCCATAATTTAGTTACAACATTCTACCTGTTCAAAAGCTTGCTTCATCCTTGCATTGTCAGCTGATATTCTCACCTAATACTTGTCTCAGACAGGATCCCCTTTCACAAAGGATGATTGGACAAGCTGAAGTACATAATAGCCTATATCTCTTACATGATTCTGTTGTTTCTGTTACTGCTTCTACTAGTAATAAGCAAGTTGATAATTCTGTATCTTATAATTCTGTTTCAAATGCCAATTGTGTAAACAATATCCCTATATCAAATCTAATAAAATTCTTGTATGTGATTGTTGTGATATGGCAAACCAAACAAAACAGATCTGGCTTGCGTGCAGTCAAGCAGTTAGCCGATCTCGGCCGTCCGATCTCGATCAAACGGCTCACAAAAATAGATGTTTTTTATTTTTATAAAAATATAAAATACCGCGCTTGAATCTAGACCATCTGATCGAGATCGGACGGCTGAGATCGACTGACTGTGTGACTGCACGCAGTCAGTGGTTGCACAGAAGCCAGATCCAAACAAAACTTCCTTTCCCTATTAGCAATACTATCTCTACTAAACCTTTTGACTTAGTTCATATGGACATATGGGGACCCCTAAAAGTTCATTCTTTTCATAGTCATCAATACTTTCTTACTATAGTAGATTATTTTAGTAGGTATACATGGCTTTATCTTCTTCAATCCAAGTTTGAGGTTCGACCTTGTATTTTTTGAAATTCATCAATCTGATCAATACTCAATTCAATGCTAAAATTAAAAATCTAAGATCTGACAATGGCTTGGAATTTAGCGTTCTTTTCATTTTATGATGATAATACCAAACTTTTTGTGTGGAAACACCCGAACAGAACTTCAAGATTGAAAGAAAGTATAGGCATATTCTTAATGTTACTCGTGCTCTTTTATTTCAAGCTAACTTGCCTAAAATTTTCTGCTCTTTTGTTGTTTGCCATGCTATCTATCTCATAAATAGAATTCCATCTATTTGTTCTTCACAATAAATCACCATTTGATCTATTATATGCGGCTACTCTCACCTTTCTTGATTTAAAATTTTTTGGTTGCTTAGCTTATGCATCTGCACTAACTCAAAATAGGACCAAGCTTAATAGTCGTGCCAAGAAGTGTATCTTTCTTGGTTACAAATCAGGTACTAAAGGATATATTATGTATGATTTACATTCCAGATCCATTTTCATTTCTAGGCACGTTATATTCTATGAACATCTATTTCGCTATACTGCTTCTACTCCTCCATTAAATTTAGAAACACAAGATACTTCTTCTGGCGACAACCCATTTTGGTTTGACATTCCTCATGCTACTCGACCAACTAGTTAGTTAAAATCTGTTGGTAGTTGTATTATGTTGCTTTGTGATCCTCTATAGCAATTATATAAGGATCACCCCCTTTGTAATCTTCATTTAAGTAATCATTCAATCAAATGAGGTTATTCAGTCACATTCTGATATTATTAGTGATGTAAGAAAACAATAATAATAAAGATATTGTAAGAAAACAATAATAATAATGTAAGAAAACAATAATAATAAAGATATTGTAAGAATTGATTGGCAAATTTTTTTTGGTAAACTATCACTTGATTTATATTTTATCTTTTGATTCCAAAAATTATACAAAAAACGGTGAAATAAGTAGATTGTTGAACTGGTATCTTTTTCTTTTTTGGTCTTATGGCCCAGCGGCCTACTACGCACTCCAAAGAGTGCTGAAAGGGGGGCGTAGCGGGTTCGAACCCGCGCCCAAGCGTCCAAGCGGCAAATACTTTGCCAGTTGTGCTAAGCACCACGGACGTTGAACTGGTATCCGTCGTAATGAAATTCTTGAAGGAAAATTACATCAATGTTAATACACACACGTGCAAAAGAAATTATGTCAATCGTTAATACGAAATTTTCTAATTTTCTTTACCAATTAGTTATTTTATAAAGAATTAGTATTAACTCTCAAAATTAGATCTATATATTCTATAGCATTATTATTAGAATTCAATGATTACTTACTGATAGTATAAATAGGTTTTTAAAGACATGTTTCAATTATATTTTATTTTGTCATATTGCAATATAATTTTTTAAAACATATTTACACATTATGTAAAAATAGTAAAATATTTTTTTACAACATAAAAATATTTTTTTGACAACATAGTAAAAAATAGTAAAATATAATTATACATTTGTGTACATTTATTTTATAATCTTAGTATATTATTATTATTATTAGGCTTAATTGCACTTTTTGTCCTCCAGGTATTACGATTGTGCGATTTTAGTCCCTAAGTTTCAATTGTGTGAATTCAGTCCTTCAGGTATTGTAATTGTGCAATTTTAGTCCAAAGTTCCAATTGTGTGATTTGGGTCCTCCGGTTATTACAATTGTGCGATTTTGGTCCATCTCGTCGTTCAATTTTCAATAAAAAAATGTTGGCATATCACGTGTGAGTATGACCTAATACATAATTTGGTCTATATTGCATGTTAGTTGGCCTAAAAATTAAAAAACCTTTACATCATTTTCAGTTATGAATTGAATGACAATGAACAGAGGGACCAAAATCACACAATTGCGATACTTAGAGGTCTCCATTCACTCAATTAGAACCCGAGAGATCAAAATCGCACAATTGTAATACCTGGAGTACCTAATTTGCTCAATTAAAACTTGGAGGACCAATGTAACAAAAAAAAACTTGGAGGACCAAAATTACATAATTACGATACATGGGGATCAAAAGTATTATTATTATTATTATTAGGTTTAATTATAATTTTGGTCTCCCTATTTTTACCAATTTACGATTTTAGTCCCCCTATTTCTAAATTCAGACATTTGGTCCCCCAATTTTCAAAAATTCAGATATTTTGCCCAAATGCTATATTGACCACTCAGAGTCTGTGACGTGGTATCACTTAGGCTTATGTGGCATATGCCACATCATTTAATTACGCCATGTCATTTATGACCATAATCCATGTCACAATATTAATCAAATTCTGAAATATTAATATATCATTAATATATCAAAATTATAAAAACAAAAAAAAATCTGACATGAGCAAGAACAAAGAAGCAGAAGCAGAAGAACAACAATTTTTATCATCAACAGCACCAACATCATCGTGTCTTCTTCTTCCTCTTTTGCTTCTTTGTTCTTCTGCTTGCTACGTGTCTTCTTCTTCTGCTTCATTGTTCTTCTTCCCTAAATCTGATGAACCCGCTTGCCCATTTCTTCTTTCTCTCCATGTTCAACAACAACATTAACAACAACAGCACCAACATCATCGTGTCTTCTTCTTCCTCTATCTCTGTCCATCCATGGAACAACAACATTAACAACACTCCACTAACACATCTCAACAAATCAAATTCTAGAAAAAAAAATACCAAAATCCCCAATTTTTTAAGAACCCTAATCTCGATTTCTGCTTCTTCTTCTTCTCCTCTTCTTCTGCATCGCATCTTCTTCTCCTCTTCTTTTGCTTCTTCTGCATCGTCTCACTCTCACCCTCCATCGTTCTCTAAATCCCTAAATCTGATGAACCCTAAACAGGGCTAGCCCCTTTCTTCTTCCTCTCGTCTTTGATGACGAAAAAGGTGGAGTTTTGAGGAGGGAGGAAGAATGGGGGTGAGCGGTGGAGAAGATCGGCCATGAAGGTGAATTCGGCTTATAGTTTTCGTTGCGACACTGGTGTTTGCAGAATGGAATCGCAGCGGTGCCGGAGAAGGAGCATCACAGATCTAGGGTTTTCTCTGGCAAGGGCTGGGGAACTCGAGGACCGCGAAGGAAGACGACGTCGTTTTGGTTTCAAACGCTTAAGAAACTGTGCGCGAGGGGAAGCATTTGCTGGATCTGGAAGCAGAGGAAGAAGCATTGCGAGGATTGGAGAGAATGATAATCCTCTTTTATGATGGTCCCTGCATGGCCTCTTCTTCTTCTTCTTCTCCTCCTCCTCTTCTGCTTCTTCTGTGTTTTGTTGTTGTTGTCGTCGTTTAATCAGAGAAAGAAGAAAGGGGCGATGATGTTGGTGCTGTTGATGATGATTAGGGACGAAGATGAGAGGAAGAAGAAAGGGGCGAGCGTTTAGGGTTCATCAGGATTTATGATTTTATTTATTTAATTGAAAAATAAAATAAAATGATTTAGTTTTATTATTTTAAATGCTTTAAATGGCATGGCAATTAAATAGGCCACTTATACAGTCCAATCACTTCCCACATCACTGCCACCTCAGCATTTGACCTGCCACATCACCTAATTTTGACTAAAATTATAGATAAGAATCCAATTTCAGAAATGTTAAAAATTAGGGGACCAAATATCCGAATTTAGAAATGGGGACTAAAATCGTAAATTGGTCATAATATAGGGACCAAAACTATAATTAACCCTTATTATCATCATCATCATCATCATCATCTTAATCTTAATAGAAAAAGTGTACGAAATTGCGCGGGAAGAGCAACACGCTTTGCCGCCCAAAAAGGCCCCAAATAAAGCTGTGCATCCAGAAGGTTTTGAGAGTGAGAGTGAGAGAGAGAGAGCGAGAAGGAAAAGGATCAGAGGGAGATGCAGATTCGTGTTCGGTGCAATTGCGGTGAAGCAAACTGCGACGAATGGGGAATTGTTGAACTGCAAGGCGTAGTGGAACCCCAACCCGGTTTCCACGATTCCCTCCCCAACCTTGAAATCGGCACTCTCTGCCGTCATTCTTCTCAGGTTACTATTCTTTTCCCTCTCTTAGTAATCAACCACTCAAACTATAATCTAATTGTGTATCTAATTCCCTCTTATGATTATTACTTATTTTTGTTTTTTAAATAATTACTTATGATCTCAGTGGAGACTGACTGTGATTTCACCTGAAATATATGGATTTGAATAATCGTTGCTTTGGTTAGGATTTTACCGGTGGGGGTTTAATCCTACAGATTCACGATGTAAGGGATAATAATACTTGGAGAAAAATAATAATAATAATAATAATAATAATAATAATCGTCATTTTGGTTAGGGTTTTACCGGTGGCGGTTTATCCCACAGATTCACGGTGTAATGGATAATAATCTTATAGCAATACAAGAGGGATTCGTGGGAATTTCCGGGTAAAGAGAATTTTTAAAATAAAAATAAATAAATATTTTTCTTAATATTTCTTATTTTATCACTAATATATTCTGTCATTAATATTAATATTTGATAAACTTATTATACAAATGTTCTCTAAAAAAACAATTTAGTTATGCACTTATTAAATAAATTTTTTATTATGTACAGTTTAGCTATAAATTGATTGTTTAATTGAAGAGGAAATGAGAGTAAACTAAGCTATGAAAAAAAAAACTTATAGGCGTATTATAACCTCTTCAAAATACTTAATTTAAGGACATATAGCCCTTCCGAGCACCCACTTAATAAGCTTATAGGCATAATACTTAATTTAAGGCCATGGGACTCTTCCAAACATCCACTTAACACAATTTTTTGCTTTTTTTTTTTACCCAACAAAATTTTATGGCATAAATATTTTTTCTGACTTGTAATAGTGTAGGAGATTAAATATTAGATGGTGAAAAACACAAGGCTCTGTTTGGGAGTTTAGGAGGGGAGGGGAGGGCTTTGGGAAAAAGGAAGGAGGAAAAGGAATGGAAAGAAAGGATAGTCTCCTATCTTGAATGAGTGGTTTGGGGAACTAAAAAAATGTATTAGAGGAGGGTTTTAGAGGGCTTAGAAAAATTCTTCAAATTCTTTCCATCTTTTTATATTACTCTCAAAATTAAAAATATATTAGTCATAAGCATTCCCTTTTTTTTCTCTACAAAAACACTTTCTCAAATAAGGTGGAGGATTTCTCTCTTTTTCCCTCTCCTCCCCTCTCCCCTAAGCCCTCCCCTCCTACCTCTCAAACGGAGCCTAAGAGAATCGTTATCATCACACTCTAACACATCTTTCCAACACTCTTTATCATTGATTGAAATTCACGTGGATCACACCACTTTGGAAATAGAACCCAAATGATTTAGTGAGAATCATGTGAATTTCAACCAATCATGTCGAGTGTTGGAAAGAGTGTGTTAGATAGTGTGTTGTTAGCATTCTTCTGCACTTAATAATGATGTAATATTTTGACATATAGGAGAAGACTTGTTTTTATTATTCGATTATTGGATCACCAGTGTCAATGAATTTAAAGATAATTTTAGTATATACATTCATAAGAATTAAAATAAAAAATGTTTAATGATATTCTTAATTATTTGTGTAAAATCTTGAAGGAATATTAAGATTAAGTTGCTTAGTTTAATCCGGATATGTGTGCGCGCTTTTTGGCAAACTAATCTTATGTGTTCACCCACCCCTGTTGGTATAATTGTATAAATGTAAAAAATAGTTCCGGATTGATGATATGAATGAAATTAGTAGTTCAACTTTATCCCTTAAACTAATAAGATCCATGATATCAACTTAAAATAATTGGATTCCATTGTGACTTCTTTCCCAAATAGAGAAAAAAAAACTAATCTTTTGTATCCATGCTTTTGTTGTTCAGGAAGTCTACACTTTAACCATTGGATACCATGAACTGACAGGGTCAAAGGTTCCCTTGAAGAAGCCAATGCTAGTGCTCAAGAAAGTCAAGCATCAAGACGAAGTGAGTGGCGTTCAGGTGGAGTTGCAAGTTGTTGGAATCATTAGACATAAGATTCTGTTCAAGACCAGACCAAAGGCCATCATTTCTAGTAAGATATGACCGTCCTTTAATCTCAATAGCCACCGTTGGAATATGTTTTTTTGGTTTTGTAGAGAACAGTTGGGAAGCAACATAGGACACTTCTAAAAATTTGTCCAACATTTCCTAGTTTTTTGTGTCCCCATGGTAAAAGAGATTCTTAGGAACATTAGTGTGTGAATACAACTTGTGTGGGTTATTATTATCTCTCACTTTAATCTTTATATTTATATATTTTAAATAGTAACCACTTATATTAAATAAATAGTGGGAGACAATGGGCCAATGGCCACCCATATTATAAGAGCATTATTTTATATCTTGTGTACCTCGGATTATAGGAATTTCTTCCATTAGTGTAGGGTTTAAGATAAATGTTATTCCTTCCTAGCCTACAATTTTGAAAAGAAAGAGACGCGGGGGGATGTGACTGTTTTAGAATTTTTTTTTTTTTTTAAAATAACAATAGGGATTAGGGAAAAATATGCGGATTCAAGTGTATGAATAACCTGGTTGTAAATTTAGGAAACAACCCATTATGCCTTTTGAATTTGTGGGCGCTCATTAACATGTGGGTGCTCACTTTCTCCAAAGTTTTGGATTCGAACCACCATATGTACGCAATAGGAATTAAGGTTTGATTTTAGTTCATTGCTAGTATAAAATATTATCTTCTAATTATTTATTATCACATCACTAAAAGACTATGATTATAACTATTTAAGCCAAAGTCTCATATCTGACATGTGGCAGCTTCTAACCCCCATTAGTTTCTTTGAGAGAGATAAATGGAAAATCTCTTTGTAAGTGTTTTTAGAGAATGAAGGTTTTCCCTGCCTTAGACGGTCATCTCTCACCCTAAATTTTTATTATAAAAAAATGAGTATAACTATTTAAAAAGGCCAAAAAAACAAAAACTTACATCAAGTTCTAATGGTCAAGTTTATTATGTGCTATACACAAAAAAACAGTTTTTTTTAAAAGATGCAACTGCCTAGTTTTTAAATGCATCTATTGAGACAATTTTGATAGTTGTATTATACTTTCAAAAAAAAAACTATCTAAAAAGTAAGCCCACATATCTAAATCTCATTGTCACGGTTAAATTATAAAAGTAACTATTTAAAAGTTGAAGCTTTCTTAGAGCAACTTTAGCGGCAGAGCTAAAGTTGCGTTGCTTGCAAATAAAAAACAATAAAAAGTCAAAAAAGTATTCTGCTCAATTCAAATAAAACAAAGCACGTTAGTTTGCTGACACTGGGTCCCTCAATTCCATTTTGTATGTGTCTGTCTCTCTCATGTCTCGTTTGTTACCCGTTCTTTCTGTTGTTGGCGATGACAAAAAATAGAGGACGCACAAACAGACGTGGCACTGATCCGTACGCTACGTGTAAAATAACAAACACACAAAATTTTTAAGACACGCCGTTAAAGATGCCCTAAAGTGTGTGAACAAATGATCCAATGGTAGTGCTGCAAATATCTTTGTGGGGGATCCAAACTAAACCTATGATAGACTAGTTTTATATCCACTGAAATTTTCAATATAATTTAGCAATATGATTGGAACCCTTCCTTTGGCAATTGGCTCACTTTCCCTGTGTACTTATGTCTATAAAAGAAGATTCTGCTATTGCAATCTGTGCCTATCTTGCAGCGTGGGTCTCACGTGCTTTCTGCTGTACAGCTTAGATTGCAATTTCAATGGCAGTGCCTATCATTGGCATTTCCATTCTATCTTTTTGGACACGTCTCCTTTTCTAGTTCTTATCCTCTTCTATTTTTTGAACTAAAGATGATCACTCCTACCATAGAAAAAAGAGTTTGCAATCTTTGTTATGTATAGTGGGTTTTCTCCCCTACTTCAATCAAGCAATCCCATCTTTGAAAAACTCTCAAAACCTTCTTTTTTCATGCTTGTTTATTAGTACATCTGTACATGTCCTTCTTGTTTTTAAATTAGATGCTTTTTGGGAGTCTTGTTTTCTAGTGGCCCAATATTCAATATAACGCAAAGTAGGTGGGGGTCGTGGGTCATACAAATTGTTTAACTTCATTGCAAAAGATCACATTTTTTTGAATTAACTAAGAAAAGTAACATTCCTAATTCATATTTTGTTTTATCTTACTGATAATAAGATGCTCACTTCAAACAATGTCCGATCTCATTAGCATTCTAATTAGTTCTTCTAACGTTGTTAAATTATTACTCCAAATCTAGAATCAATCTGTATTTATTTAAACGATTTTGTACTCTTGGAGGTTGTCCCACACGCAATAGCTTGCATCTCATACACCATGGTGGAGGAAAAAAACAGATTCTTGGGGTAAAGTGATTGCTGTTTTTGACATTTCTTTCAAGCTTTAGTAGTTTACAAACACACTTATCTCACTTATAGAATAAACATTTTATAATTAAAGTTATATGGCTACTAGATTGGAACGCACATGAGAACATGCTACAAATTAGTTGCTATCTATTGTGCTGCTGACATTCCAGTGCTGTAATCATGGTCTGATATGCAATCATTTCAATTCTTATAGGAGGGAATCTGCGGAAGTTGCCATTTTGGCCTAACTAGGCAGGCTGAAAACTGATCAAATACCTTTATAGCGCTGTACTTATGGTTAACAATTGAAAGGGGAAGTAATTTATAACGAGGAGTACTATTAAAACGCTATTTAACATTCCCTTTCCATTATACTCTATATTGGTTGAAATTCAAACAAATCTCACTATTTTGAGAATGGTTCTTATTAAATCATGTGGGTCCCACATAAATTTGGTAGGATTTATGTGAGTTTCAACAAAAGAAAGTATGTTGGAAAGATAGTGTTAAAAAAGTGTATTGGTAGCATTTCTCATCTACAATGCGCTTAACGTTTCAAAATTTAACATTACAGACAAGAAGTATAATTAGCAAACTCACTGTATATTGCTTGGCTCTGTATATTACGTGTCTTTGTGGCCTGGTCCCATTGATAACTATAGGACATTAACTATTAGCTAACATAGATGCATTTGAAGCTTTGAATGGTTAAGAACAATAATAATTTTGTCCATTTCTTTTATGCTTTAGACATTTATTGTCACCATTTGCATTACCCTACATTTGTTTTATGAAATTGGAGACCATCTTCTAATGTTATCTTTTTTTTCCTTGTTTTTTCAAGAGCCACAGATAACATCCAGGGAAAGACAAAAGTCTATCATGTTAGGCTCTGCTCCTTCAAATCAAGCAGTGTGACATTCATTGTCGTTGTCATTCAATGAACTCTTGTTGGACCAGAAAGATGGAGAAGTTGAAGGAAGCATACATATCCCTTTTCATACCATTGCAAACAAAAATTAGGCAAAGGCCACGTGTCATTCATCCATATTTTTAATCTTAGCAACCACATGATATGTGGAGCACGAATATTGGCAAAAGTGGTTGTGATTTATTATTAAGAGGCGTTTGATGTGTCATTATCTTAATATCTGTTTTGGTGTAAATGTGCAAATAACATTTGTTAAACTAATGCTTATCAGAATTTCTAATCTCCTTGAAGAAGGAAATTGTGTGGGAAATCAGCATGTGAATATCTTTTGCTCTTCTTGTGCTTGATTCTCCAAGCTGGTGGGGTACATTTGCTTGTAAATGATTTGGTAGGAGCTTGTAAGATCTTTGGATTGGCTTATGAACAGTTTATTGGGCTTATTTACTGGCATATGCACATCAGTGATGTTTGTGAGAGAACATGGAATCGGTTTATGGCGTATACATAAGTTGTTTCTGAACTTTATTTCGTTAAGTATGAATAAACATGAAAGCTTGATTTATAATTTATACGAAAATATTTTTACCTTTGCTCTGAGTATTTAGCAGGAAAATATTTGTGCGGATAAGACTCTTAATATAAAAATGAAGCTTAGCTTTTGGGAAATTTCTTAGTGAAAATCACATTACCAATACTGTGGTTTTCTCTTTGATATCATTCATAAACTAAATTCAGTCTTATCTCAAGGTGATGCAAATTAACATTTGAACGCTATCATGTCTCCTTGATACATCATTCAAAAAGTAAATCTTATCCCGAAACCGTGACCACTCAAAGCAGTATACAAGCCTTCATTATTGAATTGGCTTTCTTTCTTTTCACTTTGATAATGAAAGACGCTGCAACACCTTTCGGGGTTGGTTTTGAAATAATTAAAGGAGATGAATAGAACGAAATGAAATGATAGGAGGTTTTATTATTTAAATTATATAAAATAAGAAAGAATGAACTGAAGTCTGGTGTTATATATTTTGTTTTAATTTATTTAATACTTCTATTTTTCTTATAATTTAGACGGTATGAAGTAGAATTGGTTTTCCTTTTTTTTTTTAATTGAAAGAACCGGTCTTCCTTTTCATTTCATCATAAAATAAAATCATCTAAAAAATAAAATGATAAATTTATTCTGTTTTGCTTAATTCTATTCTAGTTCATTGCACTGCATTATATTTTACTCACTGTTAAACGTCAAAACATAATTAAATGATATTGAAATATTAAAGGTATGTTTGGTTTGAGAAAAAGTTCTCGATTTTTATTTTTTATTTTCAATTTTAATTGCAAAACCGGCTCTTGTTTTTACTATGTTTTTAGACATTTTCTTAAATTGAGCAGATCCTTATTTATTAATTTCGATATGAACTTATAATTATATATTTATTTTTAATACAATTTAAAAAATATTATAATTATAATAGGAATGCTAACGTCACACCTTCTGACACTTCTTTAAACACATTCTCAACTATTGGGCCACATCACACTTTTTTTTAAAAAAATAATCGTTGGATTGAAAGTTACTATCATATAGATCATATATGTAAATTTTAACATTAATCTATGATCATTTGCTATGTCATCAAGATGCGTTAAGATTAACGTCAACGGTGTAATTACAAATTACGCATCTTGATGACATAGCAAATGATCATAGATTAATGTTAAAATTTACAGATATGATCTATATGATAGTAACTTTCAATCCAACGATTGATTTTGAAAAGAAAAAAAAAGTGTGACACGGCCCAATAATTGAGAGTGTGTTCAAATGAGCGTGTCAAATGGTGTGACGCTAGCATTTCTCTAATTATAATATTAATTTACTAGAATCTAAAATATGCTTATTTTAAGAACACTCACTTTAGATGATATCCTTGGCATTTAACTCCAAGTCAGGAGTACACTTACACGAAGATGTCAACTTTTTTTATTTTATTTTAAAATATAGAAATTTTAAAAAATTTAAATAACCACTGCCTAATAAGTAACAACACAACAAAAATATTTAAGATGACATTAATATTTTGAATAAACTAAATAATTTAATGATTAAACCAAATTTTAATATGTTGGATTGATACAAAATCATTTAACATATTTGAAATATGTTTTCAATATGGACATTTTAAACCATTACAAGCATCAAATACGAAATCTTTCATCACATATGAAATTTTTTAATAACTTTTGTTATATAAAAGAGGTTTGAAAATCAAGATATTAAAAAAAAAAGCTTTTTCAGAAAGTGTAAATGTAAATACTAAAATACAATAAAGATCAGATTCAGCAAGTTATAAATTCCGACAAGACTAAAAGCCCCCAAATTTAAAATCTTTTATGATAAGATGATTAGATAAGATGATTTTGATAATTAGTAGTGGGTATTTTTTTTTTTTTGGGTAGAAAATTAGTAGTGGTTGTTTATTTTATAATAAATCAATAAAATAAATAACTCCAATTAAAAAGAGAAAAAGAGACTGGCTACACTGCAAAAGAACCACTTAGCTACGCCCTACACTCTCATTCCAACTAGGAACTACCAGGAGAAAAAATAAAAAAGAAATTTTAAAAAAAAATATAACGAGTTGACTCATAAGCAAGCAAATCTTATCCAATGAAAAGGCAAACGAGTCGACTCAATCATCGAGGACTTCACTTTACTCTTCTTCTTCCATCCCAATCCTCTCCTTCCTCTTTCTCACCCCAAATTCCCACAACCCATCAAAATTCAACAACGACCCATTTATTGAATCCACCTAAACATCACCATTCTTCACTTCGAGAAGCTTTTGCTATAGAAACCGATGCTTAGAGAAGGTTTTAAGCATAGCGCATATCAAGTGTTCGATGAAATTCCTCAACCATGACACGCAACAAAAGGTGGTGCGCACAGCACCCACCTCTCCACCCTCGCTTCACCATTGATACTCTTCTCTGCACTGCTCCCTTCACTGTCACTCCAACACAACCCCTTAACCATGTTGTTGTTGTTGTTGTTCATAGAAAGATGACAACTTTTTCCATGGTTCACCAAAATGTACCTCCTCACATCTTCTGGTAACATCAGCGTGTACCTCTCAGCACACTTCACTGATTCAACCAATGAATGCCCTGTTGAATTTGACCTCAAAAGATTCCATTTTGATGCACCCCCATCATTACTATTGCTACCCTCACCTTTGTTGATGTCATCACCAATTGGTTTTGTGTTTGTGTTTGTGTTTGTGTTTTGGTCAGTGCAAAAATGAGTACTTTCGGGTCTGGTTTCAGAACTTTCCTCACCCATTTGATCATTGTTCAAATGGGTAGGGATCGTTAGTGCAACTTGACACGAATCTTGGTTCAAATTTGCACGACAAACCGGGCATGTCACATGTGAAGCTAACCATGAATCAATGCATTGAGGGTGGAACACATGGTTGCATTTGGGTAGTAACCTTAAGGTATCATGTGCTTTGAAATCTGTTAAACACACTGCACATTCTAATGGTCCTTTACCTGTTTTGAGGTCCTTGATTGTGGAGTAGAAAAGAATCGGGAAAGTGTTGAGGAGTTCCTTGTTGATGCCTTGTGAACATGAACATGGACAATCTGTGGTGGTGGTTCTTGTCATGATGATGTGTGACTCAACACAATTGCGGATGTAGATTGAGATGACTCCCATGAAGAAAAGGGCACAGATGATGGCACCTACTGTGATTGCAAAAGAAGGTTCCCAATTGTGGCGGGAGATGTCTGTTGGAACTGGCTCCATTGATGCTTGTGCATCAACATGGTTAAGGAATTGAAGAAAAAGGAGGGGAACCCATGTGAGAGAAGTGAAGTGGAAGTGTTTGAGGTGAAATTCATCCATTTGGGGTATGAAAGTTGTGAATTTGAAGAACTAATTTGGGGTATGAAAGTTGTGAATTTGAAGAACTTTGAGTAGTGTGATGGTTTTGGAAAGGGGGAGAAGAGAGGTGTGATTGTTATAAGGGGAGAGGAAGTAAGATGGGAAATTTCATTGGGGTTTTTGTAATGAGAAGAAAGGGATTTTGATTTGTTGCTGTCATGGCTTGAAGAACAAGGCTTTGGTTTAGTGGAGACAGGGTGAACGGTGAAGAGTGAACCGAACACCCTCCTTTTATATTCCTTTTGATGAGTTCTGAGTGCCTACAAATATATCAGAAACTTAAAAAGAAATATTAAAATAACATTTTTTTATACATATATTAAAATAACATTTTTTTATAATTAAAATTTAGATTTAAGTGATGGTACCCCGATTCAAAACAAAGAAAATATTCGGACTTTAAAAACATTTATAAAGGGATTACATTTACCTCCTTCTAAATGGACTCCTTCTAAAGGGACTAATGGAGAATTAAATTCTCAATCTGGATACAAGCTCTCTCTCCCGCTCCATTAGGCCAAGGTCAACTCATGTGTTATTTTAAGATAACATTTTAACATTAACATTTTAACAAAAAATAATAATAATAACGATCTTTGTTTATCTTTAGTTTTCAATGCACTTTATATGTAAATATTGTCTTTAACGCTAGAATTAATCCCCCAAACTCTCTTACTTTTTGTCTTATAATTTATAGTAAATAAAGAGGGCTGTTATTTTGAAAACAAATTTGATAACAATATTAATATTAACACTGTATATTATACATACGCACTATTCACGTACGATATTACTGTTCATGTACGATTTTTACTGTTTATGTACAAAAATACACTGATCATATATGGAAAAAATACTATTCTGGAAAAAATTATTTTTTCTTTCCTATTAACCACTCACTAAAAATTATATGGTTAATGCAGTACAAATACTTGGTTAATTCAGTTCATTACGTGGTTAATGAGTTATTGCAACCCATTAACTACGTAATGAACTAAACTAAACAAACATTTGCACTGCATTAATCATATAGTATCAAAGTAACTCATTTACCATTGATCAAGTAATTGCAATCCATTAACCACGTAATGAACTAAATTAACCAAATATTTGTACTGTATTAACCACGTAATTTTTGTTGAGTAAGTAACTCATTTACTATTAATCAAATATTTACAATCCATTAACCACGTAATAAACTAAATTAACTAAATATTTGCACTGTATTAACCACATAATTTTTATTGAGTTGTAAAAAATATGAAATTAATTGTGCATAAAAAAATTACAACTCATTAACCACATAAACTAAATATTTATACTATATTAACCACACATAAACAGTAAAAAGTTGTCAACAAAATTGTCAAAAGTTGTTGTCAAAATAACATTTGACTAAATAAATAGGGGCTATTTGGTTTTTATAGGCTGAACGGGCTTTAGTAATATGGTTACTATTTTGGCAATGATTGGAACCTGAAAAAAGAAAGTATGAAAAACAATTTGTGTACTGAAAAAAAAAATATATATATATATATATATATATATAATGGCAGGATCTAAAAGCAAGTCTATTTTGTTTAAATTGTATATTTTTATCTTATCTTTATTTTTTTCAAGACAATGACAGAGGCTTACGGGGCAAAATGAAAAAGAAAAATTGAATATACGAACAAAATGGGAAAAGAAAAGCATTGCGTAATTTGTTGTCAAAACTTGCGAACGCGTAGAATCTAGAAATTGCCCTTGTCTTTTGGCATAAATAATGTCAGAAAACGAGTTTTCTTGCTTATACAAGACTCCATGAATATTATTTTTGAATACCCATCCGATACTTTTTATAAATCCCTTTAAAAAAATTGGAACTAATTATAAGTCTCTTTTTAAATTATAACATATATTAATTATTTTTTTCAAAAATACTCTTAATTAATACAAAATTCAAGACATTTATTAATTAATTAAAATTTAAAAGTATAATTTATAATAAATGAATGTGTTCTGAACAGAACTTCGGAGGATGACCGGAGAGAAGCAGTGCGGTTGTGCTCGCGACGGATGACGACGGCATGTTGGGTGGTGTACCTGCAAACACTCCGACGCTCAAGTCAGTGTGTGTCGAGGTGAGTAAAGAGGTGGTAGAAAAATCATTACCTCGACCGTTCGACTCTGTCTTCTTTAAATATGAGTTGAGGACGGTTACTGTCGATGTGTAACCGTCCTGTGAAACCCGGAAGTTGGCATTAAATTCCTTTAATGCTTGAACCGCTGGGTCGGGCGTTGAGGAAGGCGGAGGCGAGTGGAACGTCGCATCGAGGGAAGGTGGATCGACGAGCGGAAATGGGCCGAGAAGCGGCGGATCTCGGATTGGGCCTCGGCCCGATCAGCGATTGCCTCAGTCGCTAGCTCGAATGTCGAGGTGGTGACTTGTTGTTGAAGTTCATTGATGTCGACGTCCGACGTCTTTGTTCGTAAGGAACGGCAAGCGTCGTCGGGTCGTGCTTTGTTTATCAGTTCGTTCGGGACCTTCGTGTTCTACCTCTGCTGAGGCAGTTCTCGACACGAGGCTTGACGTACTTGTGCTAGGTACGAGGCTTTATCACGAGTTAGTGCACGCGGTCTCGGCAAGAGGTCGACAAGGCTTTATCACGAGCTCGTGCACGCGGTCTCGGCACGAGGCCGATCTCTTCATCAGGTGCTTGTGCCAACGCACAAGGCTTTATCACGAGCTCGTGCACGCGGTCTCGGCACGAGGTCGATCTCTTCATCAGGTGCTTGTGCCAACGCACAAGGCTTTATCACGAGCTCGTGCACGCGGTCTCGGCACGAGTGTTCCTGTCAAAGTATAGACAATTTGCAACAACTTGATGTAATTAAGTTAGCGTTAATTTTATGCTGAGTAAAGTGCTCGTAGTCGAGTTTTATACTTCCCTGTGGGAGTAGTTGATCTGGCTGTTCAAGCGGCAAGGTTGGGGTCATCAAATAATCAAGGTCAATGACGTAGCCGAGTTTAAGGTCGTCTGAATTTTGAAATTGCAGAGGTGGGCCTGGTAGGTCGCTCGAGTACTGGACTGCGTATCCACCTGTTGCAGAGGTGCTTGTGCAAGCGCACAAGGCTTTATCACGAGCTCGTGCACGCGGTCTCGGCACGAGGCTCGATCTCTTCATCAGGTGCTTGTGCAAGGCACAAGGCTTTATCACGATCTCGTGCACGCGCGACCTCGGCACGAGGTTCCATCAGAGGTGCAAGGTTTTGATAGTAAATAAATGCTGATTGCGTATTTCTTCAATCATACTTCACTGCTTCACATTTATGTGTTTAGGATACATTTGTTTCAACTATAATATTTCTTCATCTTTGCTTGTCAGTGTTACTCTGGGGATTTGTCTTTGGCTTTGAGGCTATCAACTTCTCTTCGTAATTCATAAATTTCGAGCTCGCCAGGAACTTCGGTCGAGGACCTCGGTTTGTCGACACCAATGTCGATCGAATAGGCTTCCTTCGGCCAGGCCTTGCTCTAGCAAGTACAGCTTCATCTCGTCAGAGCATTTCTTCACCAAAATGGCTTCTTTGTTGAAGCGCTCGACGTAGTCTCTGATAGACTCATCTTTCTTCTGCTGAATTGCGGCCAGTGCCGCTGTCGACTTGGGTTGGACTTTAGACGCAGTGAAATGCGCGGAGAACCGGTCAACGAGCTCAGTCCACGAACTAATGGAATTTTTCTTAAGAGTCTGGAACCAAGACAACGCTGCTTTCTTGAGTGAGGGAAAGATTACGCATTTCACCGCCCTGGGCGCCGCGATAGCCCATGTGATGATCAAAGCAACCAACATGCTCGTCGGGGTTGGTGGTGCCGTCGTATGAGTCCAAAGCGGGTGGTTTACGAAGATGCTTGAAATCGGGAATTTCATGATCTCGGATGTAAAAGGACCAAAGGCCCCGCTCGAGTCACTCGTGTCATCGCTCCGAGGAGTTGATGAAACAGAATGAGCACGGCGGAGTGCTCTATGCACAGAGCGGCGTGGAGTCGTGCCACGGTGGTGGCGATGAACAGATCTGAGATTTTCAGACTCCTTCGATCTCCGAGGAGAAAGAGAGACTCGATCTTTTCTGTTTTCGATTTGGGTGGCAACGCGAGCGGAGAGTTCCTTCTGCTGATTCTCCATTCGATCGAGGCGTTGATTCTGAGCATGCATCGCTTCGGCATGGCTTCGGATGAATTCGCGGAACTCGCGAACGAGGATGGCGGCAGTCTCCGTTCCGGCATCGGTTTGAGCAGCAACGATCGGAACGGCGTCATATCGGAGAGGTGGTTCTGTCGGAGCTATCGGCTGGTTTGGTGGTTCAAGATCTGCGTTCGCATGAGTGGAACTGCTAGTCGCGACCTAACGCTTCGATCCAGTCATCGTCGAGTGAAGAAGGGAGACTTCGACAAAGAAGATGGAATCAGAAACGATCCCCACAGACGGCGCCAATGTTCTGAACAGAATTTCGGAGGATGACCGGAGGGAAGCAGTGCGGTTGTACTCGCGACGGATGACGACGGCGTGTTGGGTGGTGTACCTGTAAACACCCCGACGCTCACGTCAGTGTGTGTCGAGGTGAGTAAAGAGGTGGTAGAAAAATCATTACCTCGACCGTTCGACGCGGTCTTCTTTAAATATGAGTTGAGGACGGTTACTGTCGATGTGTAACCGTCCCGTGAAACCCGGAAGTCGGCATTAAATTCCTTTAATGCTGAGAACCGTTGGGTCGGCCGCGTTGAGGGAAGGCGGAGAGGCGAGTGGAACGTCGCATCGAGGGAAGGTGGATCGACGAGCGGAAATGGGCCGAGAAGGCAGTGGATCTCCGGATTGGGCCTCGGCCCAGTCCGGAACAGAATGATAAATTTGAAGAAATATACACATTATAGACAAATTCAATTATGCTAACTATTTTTCTTAATATGCATTTTTTTGTCTAAATTGGCTTATAAAAAGTAATGGAGGGAGTATTATAATATTTTTAAATGGAGCGAAAATGGTTTTCTATGAAATTTCGAGGTAGCTTAGCTGAGGCTTGATAGAATTATTTGATTTATAGTTTTGTCGGGGCACAATAAGAAAAGAAAAAGAGTTGAAAAAAATTGAATGAATTATGAGCAAAAACCAAAACATCACGATATGTTTCCCCTGAAAATACTATGGTACAATTCATGGAAGCTACCTCAATGAAATCCAAGAATAATGTGATCCCATAATGTTATACCCCAATTTTGTCCGCTCATATTTTCATTTTTTTGTCCGCTACGAGTGGGGAGGTCGCGTCGAGCCGAGGTCGCGTCTGTGGAGGAGAGGTCGCGCGGTGGAGAGGTCGATTCGAGTGGAGAGAGTCGTACGCCGAGCTGTGGGGAGGTCGTACGCCGAGCTGTGGAGAGGTCGTACGCCGAGCTGAGGTCGCGTGCCGAGCTGTGGAGAAGTCGCGTACCGAGCTGAGGTCGCGTGCCGAGCTGTGGAGAGGTCGTACGCCGAGCTGTGGGGAGGTCGCGTGCCGAGCTGTGGAGAGGTCGTATGACGAGCTGGGGAGATTGTATGCCGAGCTAGGGATAGGTCGTTTGGAAATACGATGTCGGACACCAAGTGTGTCCGAAAATCATTTCCGTATCCGTGTTTCAATTTTTTAATGCTGCAACGGACAAATCCTCATAAATTATTTTGGGCCAATTTTAGCCCAATTGCAGTCCATTACAAGCGTTATTAACAAAAAAAACCTAAAATTCAAAACTGAAAATCAAAGTCAGATTTCCACACTTCACCCTTCACAAAGTCATCTGCATATCTTCACCAAAGTCCTCTGCATATCTCCTCAGCCACTCTACAAACTATGTCTTACAGCTATATGTCCCCCATAGGCCTCTTGCTTTTTCTTCATCTGCCAACCAAGTTTGACAAACAATGCAATTTAATCAAAAAAGGGGGAGCACCGTTGTTGAAGTCACGGCTGATTGCAATATTTTTTCAAACCATTGATACCATCTCAGACTTTGCACATGTTACCATCTCCTCAGCATCATTTTAGTACACACTTAGCATACAAGTTGCAACCTTAAGTGGACAAACTGAGCCCTCTGTTTTTTCTATAAATAGCAGTAGAGAATAGGGGGAAAGAGGAGGAGATTTTTAGAGGAAAAATCTTTGGGAGTTTTTACTACAAATCAAAGAATTAGAGGCTCCACATCAAGCCCTAATTCACCAAGTCGAGAAAAAGAAAAGAGGAAAAGAAATAGACATAAGAAAAAATGTGAAAGCGAGCATAAAAAAGAAGCAGAAAAAAATAAAGAAGAAGAAGGGAGAAGACAAGGAGGTAAAACCTCCTCTCCCTCTCACCTCCCACAATCCCTCTTCTTCCTCCCCCTCCCATGTTCTCCCTCCTCCCTTTCTTCCCTCTCTCCCATTCGTGAGCCTTTTTTTCTTTTTCCTCGGCTGGGTAGCAGCTCTGTTTCTCAGGGTTTCCAATGAAACCCAAATAATTCCCCTCTCTCCTTTTGTTTCTAGCTGCTTCCTTCACCTTTTACTTTTTATTATTTTGCTATTTTTTTTAAAACGTTGGGTTTCAGCCCAACTTTCTATGCCCCCCTCCTTTTTTTTTTCTGTCTCTCTCTCCTTGTTCTGTTTGTTTTTTTACGTCCCCCTTCCTTTTTTTCTTTCCACCCTCTTTTATTTTTATTATTCTTATTATTGTTTTCCTTTTTTGGCTTTAGTCCACTGGTTTTGACCCAATCTAGGGTTCCTAAAAAAAACATGTGAATGCTCCACTCATCCCTTATATTTATTAACCATACTTTTTTCCAATCTTCTTGAATAAATATTAGTAGTGACAACGCCAAATCCGCTTTTGGTTTGGTCACTATGCAAACCCCTTTAAAAAAAAAATTAAAATCAATGATTACTCCAAATTCTCTTTTGGTTTGGTCATCACAAGTTCTTAATAAAACATCTTAAAATATTAGTAGTGATTACGTCAAATCCACTTTTGGTTTAGTCACTATGCAAATCATAAAAAATAAGTCACAATTTGATTAATTAAAATCAAACAACACACAACCATTTTTTACCCAAGAACTACGTAGCCTTTGATTTCTCCGCACAGGAGATACGTAGGAGCGAGGCCCACTCCTCTGTCAAGCGCAAAAATAAACGACTTTTATTAAGTCCCTTTTTTTTATCTTGGTTAATTTTTTTTTAAAGGGGAAATAAATATTTTTTTTAGAAGTTAATAAGATTTGCACAATTAATTAGAGGTAACCTTTTTCGAAAGGATGTAGTAGGGTGCTAATACCTTCCCTACACATAATCGACTCCCGAACCCAAATCCGGTCTTAAGGACCACTTTTCTTCAAAAAAGGTTTTTCCAATATTTTTCCTTCGAAAATAAATTATTGGTGGCGGCTCCATTAAACTCGAATAAATCCCTTCGGATTTTCTTGTTGGCGACTCCACCGGGACATTTTTAGAGAGTCAAGCCTAAATAATTGATTGTGCTAAATAGTTAACTCCTATGTTTAGTTTCCCTTGTTTTTATTTATTTATTTATTTACTTATTTATTTATTTATTTATTTATTTATTGTTCTTTTGTGAATATTTGTTGTGAATGTTATGCATATATTGAACCTTAGGTTAGAAGACCATATTTTGTATATTTCATTTGTTTTGCAGCTTGGGTAATTTTAGGTTGCCTCCATCACACACCTCACTTACACACCTTTTACACACACTTATGAGTGGGACCCTATACCCGGGCCCGAGTGCAGCTTAGGGGAGTGAGAGGTTGTTAGTGATAGTCACTTCGGATCTATTTTCCATTTGGGCATCACGAGAACCTCATCTAGAAGTGACCGCCGTGGATGCCCACACGTAGGATCCTCTTCCTATTGGTGGTCGCATCCCGAAATGGTACTTGGCTCTAGAGACCTTTGGTGAGGAAGTGTTAGTACCACCTATGAAAGTGTTCACAAGTCGAATGACCTATAGATCATCAGAAATAGAAATCCTCTAATTTAGAGTGACTTTGTTTAGGACACAAAGAGGCAATCTTACTTTTGGTTGACCTTTTTAAATGCTTCTTTTCAAAGTAGTATAGGCATCCCATCATTTACAAACATTTCAAAATATGTCCCTCTCACTAGTAGTTGCATCACTCGTCATGTTCATGCATTTTTTTCAATCAAACATGATAAAAGTTCGAACATATGGCATTCATACTTCAAAAAAAAACACATGTTGAAAATAAAGAAATAATATCATTCATTCTCATTTCATTTTAGGTCGCCAGAAAATCGTAGGAACACAAGAGCTTGGCTGCAAGTATTTTGCGAAATAATACGGGATCAAATTGTGAAACAGTTTCAAAGAAGTTCATACATGTCAAAACAATGAGGCCTACGGTTCCTTGGCACAAATAAATAGATTCATGCATCCACATTCATTCATTTTTCTTTTCTTACATACTCATATCATTTTTTTTAAATCATCAGAAAATAATCAAACAAACTGGTTCCTCGACACCCTTATCGAACTCGCTCTCAATCAAAGATCATGGATGACCAAGAAATGAAAGAGGACGTCAACGGTGAAGGAGCAGGATGAGCAAAGTTTTGGAGCTTCTGCAATCCCTAAACAAAGACAAAGGTGCAGATGGGGTATCTCCAGCAGTGAATGATGAAAGTCAAGCGACACCTTCCCACCCACCTGGCTTCGGTCCTATGCAGCTGCAATATGGTCTCAATACTCAAGGGATGATGGTACCTTTTGCAATTTACACGCAGGGTCCTACACACTCACCAGTTAACAACCCTCAGAATCAAGTACCACAGTTCCCACTTTACGGACTCCCGCCTGGCTACACACCACCTATGGCCAATGATGATACTGCAAACCATTACCCCCAAGGCCCACAGGCACAACAGTTCCCACTATTTGGTCTCCCGCCCGGTTACACACCGCCAGTTGCTAACAATAACTCTGCAGAAACTGATTCCCAAGCACTTGTTGTGCAAGATGTAGCTCAAGGATCCAGCTCCGGTACTGAAACCATACCAGTTCAAAGCTCAACTCCTGGCTTCATGACATACACCTTTCCACCTGGTTATGCACCGTCCCATCTTGGGAACACTCAAGGAGTCAGTACGCCCGTAGTACCCCCCGTGGTGAATCCCCAACCATTTGGTTACCCCTATTATATTCAAGGAAATCCATTGAATCCCCAGACTAACCGCATTTCCTGGTCTCCAGATATGGGAGGACCCAATCTAAGCATCCCAGTTGGGAATCGATTAAATCGACACGAAGTTGCAAATCCTCGAAGATAGGCTAAGAGCTGTAGAAGGAGTAAGTTATCTCGGTTCAAGTATCGCTTCAGATCTTTGTCTCGTACCGGATGTGGTTGTACCACCGAAGTTCAAGGTGCCGGATTTCGACAAGTATAAAGGGAAAACTTGCCCGAAAAGCCACTTGACTATGTACTGTAGGAAGATGGCGTCCTATGCACATGATGATAAACTTCTGATTCACTTTTTCCAAGATAGTTTAACAGGGGCAGCGTCGAGTTGGTATACACACCTTGAGCGATCTCACATTCGCTGTTGGAAAGATTTGGCGGATGCCTTCTTGAAGCAGTATAAGTATAACATTGATATGGCTCCTGATAGAATGCAGTTGCAAAACATGGCAAAAAGAGACAATGAGACCTTCAAGGAATATGCCCAACGATGGAGAGGACTGGCAGCCCAAGTGGAACCGCCTCTGATTGAAAAAGAAATGGTGGCCATGTTCATGGATACTCTTCAATCACCCTTCTATGACAAAATGATCGGAAGTGTATCCTCAAACTTTTCAGATATGGTCATCGTAGGGGAAAGAGTTGAAGGAGGAATGAGAAATGGAAAGATTGCCCAAAGTTTTGCTGGAACTAGTAATATCAAGAGACCCCCAACAAACTTCGTAAAGAAGAAAGAAGGGGAAACCAATGCTGTGATGACGAGCCCGGGAGGACAAGCACAAGGAAAACCACCCCAATTCTTTACCAATTTCCCACATCCTTTTCCATACCCCTACTTCCCACCTCCATACATTGCCGCCGCCTCTCATAATCCTACCCCCCGGCCAAACCAACCAATGATGCCCTTTCGACCACCTTCTCCCATTCAAACACAAGCACAGCCAGTTGCTCCAACCCAACCGAACCAAAACCAGAAACAACCAAATGACCAAGAAAAGAAAGCAGTCCAATTTGATCCTATTCCCATGACCTATACGGATTTGTTCCAGCACCTAATCAGTAACTCCTTGATCTCTCCACGCTCAATGAAACCACTCCAACCTCCCTTCCCAAGAGGATATGACCCAAATGCCAAGTGTGAGTTTCATGCAGGGGCAATAGGTCACACAACTGAAAATTGCAAGGCTTTGAAGTACGTGGTTCAGGATTTGATCAATGCCAAATGGTTGAGTTTTAAGGAGGATGGGCCTAATGTGGGTAATAATCCCCTTCCAGGTCATGGAGGTCCAGCAGTCAATGCCATTACTGAGGAGTTTGGGGATCAACCCCTGATAGCTAGATTGGAAGGCAGGGAGCCAAAAGATGAGAGTATCCCCATCTGTGACATCAGGCAAAGCCTTTGGAGTGTAGGAATGTTGAATCCGAATCAGATAGCAGCTATCAAGGATGATCGCAGTGCAGAAAACGACAACGTCAACCTTGTCCACCCTTGCTCGCCAAATGAAGAACTTGGAAATTGGGAGATTGTTGAGTTTCCCGTGATCTTTGATTCAAAGTAATTATGTAATGCAAATTCTATTGCTCTGCCCAAGGCTTTAGAATAATTTATTGTCAAAAGGGCGCACATGTTTTATTTCAGTATCATTATCAATAAATGCACTTTGAATTTTCCAATCATTTCTTTTTCTTTCCTTTCCATCTCTCTTCATCTTTTCCCACTTTTCATTTTGTTATTTTTAACTAATGCAGATCCAGAAACATTGTCTTTGAAAATAACGATGCCAGTAACTCATACTATAATTTTGAATACCCCATTAATCATACTGAGGAAGATAATGAGGACAATTGGGAAACCCCTCCTGAATTAATGAAGTTGGTGGAACAAGAAGCTAAAGTGATTCAACCCCACGAGGAAGAAACTGAAACAATCAATCTGGGCCCTGAAAACGACAAGAAAGAAGTTAAGATTGGAACCACAATGAAAAGCAGTGAGCGAGAAAAATTGGTTAAACTCCTATTTGAATATGCGGATGTTTTCGCATGGACATACCGAGATATGCCTGGATTAGATAATAGCATAGTCGAGCACAAATTACCATTAAAACCCGAGTGCCCACCGGTCAAGCAGAAGCTGAGAAGGATGAAGCCGGAGATGTCACTCAAGATTAGAGATGAGGTAAAAAAACAGTTCGACGCCGGTTTTCTGGCTGTAGCAAAATACCCTCAATGGGTGGCTAATATTGTTCCAGTCCCAAAGAAAGACGGAAAGGTCCGAATGTGTGTTGACTATAGAGATCTAAACAGGGCCAGCCCTAAGGATGACTTCCGTTTGCCACATATTGATGTCTTGGTAGATAGCACAGCTCAACACTCTGTCTTCTCTTTCATGGATGGATATTCTGGCTATAATCAAATCAAGATGGCTCCCAAAGATATGGAAAAAACCACATTTATCACTTTATGGGGAACTTTCTGTTACAAAGTAATGCCGTTTGGATTAAGAAATACCGGGGCAACATACCAAAGAGCAATGGTGGCTTTGTTCCATGACATGATGCACAAAGAGATAAAGGTCTACGTGGATGACATGATTGTAAAATCCAAAACAGAGGAAGGTCATGCCATTAACCTACAAAAACTTTTTGAGCGACTGAGGAAGTATAAACTCCGGTTAAACCCAGCTAAGTGTAGTTTTGGTGTAAGGTCAGGCAAGCTGCTAGGGTTTATAGTTAGCCAGAAGGGAATAGAAGTTGATCCGGCCAAAGTAAAAGCAATCCTCGAAATGCCGACTCCTCGCATCGAAAAAGAAGTTCGTGGATTCTTGGGAAGACTGAACTACATCGCCAGGTTTATATCGACTAATCGCTACTTGTGAGCCAATTTTCAAGTCTTTGTGTAAGAATCAGAAACCAAATGGAACGACAATTGCCGTAAAGCTTTTGAGAAAATCAAACAAGACTTACAAGATCCACCTGGTTTGGTACCCCTGTGCCAGGGAGACCCCTCATCATGTACTTAACATTATTGGACGAATCAATGGGTTGTGTGCTAGGACAACATGATGAATCTGGTAAGAAGGAGCATGCCATTTACTACTTGAGCAAGAAATTCACTAGCTGCGAGACGAGGTATTCATTGTTAGAACGAACGTGTTGCGCGTTAACCTGGGCCGCACATCGTTTGAGACAATATATGCTATCCCATACAACCTGTTTGGTGTCCAAAATGGATCCGATCAAGTATATTTTTGAAAAGCCTGCTCTCACAGGAAGAATTGCTCTTTGGCAAATGTTGTTATCTGAGTATGATATTGTGTATGTCACCCAAAAGGCAATTAAAGGCAGTACCTTAGCTGAATACTTGGCTCATCAACCTGTGGAAGACTATCAGTCAATGCAGTGTGATTTCCCAGACGAAGACATAATGGCTCTATTTGAAGGAAAAGAAACCCCTGACGGTGAAAAATGGATCTTGTTGTTTGACGGTGCCTCTAATGCATTGGGACATGGGATTGGAGTTGTACTGATTTCCCCAGAAAATCATTTCATTTCATTTACTGCAAGATTGTGTTTTGATTGTACAAACAATATGGCAGAGTATGAGGCATGTGCCATGGGCATTCAGGCGGCCATTGAATCAAAGGTTAAGATTCTCGAAGTATATGGAGACTCGGCTTTGGTTATCCATCAGTTAAAAGGCGAATGGGAAACGAGGAATTCCAAATTAGTTCCTTACCACGATTACATCAAAGAATTGATGGAACAGTTTGATGAAGTCACCTTCCATCACATTCCGCGTGAAGATAATCAGCTAGCAGACGCCTTAGCTACTCTATCATCAATGTTCAAAATCAAGAATGAGGAGAGCCTACCGCTCATAAAAATACAGAATCACGACCGGCCAGCACACTGCCTAGCAATAGAAGGAGAGCCTGATGGCAAACCTTGGTATTACGACATCAAACGATACATCACGAATAGAGAATATCCTCCTAATGTCTCAGAGAATGATAAAAGAGCATTAAGGCGTTTGGCAATGGGATTCTTTCTAAACGGCGAAGTGCTTTATAAGAGAAACCATGACATGGTACTTCTCAGGTGTGTTGATAAGACTGAGGCGGAAAAGATTATGCGAGAGGTTCATGAAGGTTCCTTTGGGACTCACGCAAATGGGCATGCAATGGCAAGAAAGATCTTGAGGGCTGGCTACTATTGGTTGTCTATGGAGACTGATTGTTTCGGTTATGTGAAGAAATACCACAAATGTCAGATTTACGCCGATAACATCCATGTGCCACCAGTCTCTTTGAACATCTTAACAGCACCATGGCCATTCTCAATGTGGGGATTGGATGTCATTGGACCCATTGAACCTAAAGCATCAAATGGACATCGCTTCATTCTCGTCGCAATCGACTATTTCACTAAATGGGTTGAAGCGGCTTCATATGTGAGTGTGACAAAAAATGTGGTTGTCAAATTCATCAAGAGAGATTTGATCTGCCGCTATGGTTTGCCAAATAAGATCATCACTGATAATGGGACTAATTTGAACAACAAGATGATGAAAGAGATGTGTAATGACTTCAAGATCCAACATCATAATTCCTCACCGTACCGCCCAAAGATGAATGGGGCAGTTGAAGCTGCAAATAAGAACATCAAGAAGATTGTCCAAAAGATGGTGGTAACATTTAGAGATCGCACGAAATGCTCCCTTTGCCTTGCACGGTTATCGAACCGGTTCGCACCTCAACAGGAGCAACCCCTTTCTCATTGGTGTATGGAATGGAAGCAGTGCTTCCCATTGAAGTCGAGATCCTCGTTAAGGGTATTGATGGAGACAAAACTAGAAGAGGCGAGAATGGGTTCAGGCTCATTGGATCAATTGAATCTCATTGAAGAAAAAGAGTGATGGCCTTATGTCATGGACAGCTATATCAACACAGGATGAAGAGGCTTACGAAAAGAAAGTTCGCCTCGGGAATTTCAAGAAAGGGACCTAGTACTCAAGAAGATTTTGCCCATCCAAAAGGATTCTCGTGGAAAATGGACTCAATTATGAAGGCCCGTATGTTGTGAAAAAGCTTTTACGGAGGAGCCTTAATCCTCACAAGGATGGACGGTGAAGATCTCCCACTCCAGTGAACTCGATGCACCAAAAATATTATGCCTAAAAAAAAAAAACGTATAAAAACCAAGCAAAAGTGAGCTCGCTAGGTTGAAAACCTGAAAGGGCGACCTAGGCAAAAATTAGAGCGACCCGTTGGATTGAAAACTTGAAAGAGCAATCTAGGCAAAAGTTAGGGTCTGAAATCGGACATTGAAGAAGGCTGATGCATCAAGGGGTTCTTACCCAACTAGGGCAGTTTTATATATTTTCAGAAGTAGAGTAATGGGTAATCAAAGTTATGGATATGGGAAGCTGACATTTGTTCCTACAAAGACACAAGCTATAAAATATCTGCTTAGTTATTGTCTTTCTTCGTTTTTCTTCTTCCTGCATTTTTCTTGATGTATTTTCAAGTCTGTGTAACTTCAGTCCTTGTACACATAACTCTTCTTTTGAATACCAAATACCTCCGTTCTTGTATTTTAAAATGTTGTTTTATGATAATAGGCATTGAATTGTGAAGCATGTGATGATATGGGAAAGCATTACGGTTATTATATACATCTTAAGAATCACGAGGAAACACCAAATCTCGACAAATAAGTTTCAAAAAAGGGCAAAAGGATTACCTTTAAAAAGTAACTAGCGCTGCATCGATAACTCGCGCTCCCTCCCAGTCGAAGGCATAGCATGACTAAATCCGATGAATCTCAGTCCGTCCCATATCTTTAAGCACTAGAGATCATATGGGACGAGGAATCAGTAAAAATAATAATCGCATTGCATACATGCATCACATACCATATATCCGTGCATCATCTTCATATCACCACCTTTTAGCCGTTTTGTTACACCTGGTCCGTGCACCAAATTTTGATCCTTCATTTCTGTTTACAAACAATGCGCCTAGCATTGGTCCTTTGCTTTCTAAGCGACACGCCAAGTATCGCCACTCTTTATTGCTTTTCGATCACCGCCAAGACCGACCTGGCGGAGATCCTTCTTTATAGTTTTCGATAAATGCGCCGAGCATCACCCCTTTTTATTGCTTTACGATCACCGCCAAGACTGACCTGGCGAGATCCTTCTTTATAGTTTTTTGATAAACGCACAAGCGTTAATCCTCATTATTGCTTTCCGATCACCACGTCGGCACTGACCTGGCGAGATCCTTCTTTATAGTTTTCTCGATAAACGCCAAGCGTTAATCCTCTTTATTGCTTTTAGATTACCTCGTCAGTACGCGACCTGGCCGTATTCCTTCCTTATCACTTTCCGATTAAACGCATCAAGCGTTGATCCCTCATTGTCATTCCTCACGTCAAGTTCAAGACAAAATTAGTGTATTTATCTTTAGCTCTATTTTATGACAAAATATAACAACTATTGTTGTTTGCATTTTCTAATAAAATATAACTAAAGAGGGGCAGCCGTTATACCCCAATTTTGTCCGCTCATATTTTCATTTTTTTGTCCGCTACGAGCCGGGGAGGTCGCATCGAGCCGAGGTCGCGTGTCGAGTGTGGAGAGGTCGCTGCATCGAGCCGAGGTCGCGTCGAGGTGTGGAGAGGTCGCGCATCGAAATGAGGTCGCGTCGAGCCGCGTGGAGAGGTCGTATTCGAGCCGTGGAGAGGTCGTGACGCCGAAATGGGGGAGGTCGACGCCGAGGGGAGAGGTCGAGCTGTGGGGAGGTCGCGTACCGAGCTGAGGTCGCGTGCCGAGCTGTGGAGAAGTCGCGTACCGAGCTGTGGAGAGGTCGTACGCCGTGCTGTGGGGAGGTCGCGTGCCGAGCTGTGGAGAGGTTGTATGACGAGCTGGGGAGATTGTATGCCGAGCTAGGGATAGGTCGTTTGGAAATACGATGTCGGACACCAAGTGTGTCCGAAAATCATTTCCGTATCCGTGTTTCAATTTTTTAATGCTGCAACGGACAAATCCTCATAAATTATTTTGGGCCAATTTTAGCCCAATTACAGTCCATTACAAGCATTATTAACAAAAAAAAACCTAAAATTCAAAACTGAAAATCAAAGTCAGATTTCCACACTTCACCCTTCACAAAGTCATCTGCATATCTTCACCAAAGTCCTCTGCATATCTCCTCAGCCACTCTACAAACTATGTCTTACAGCTATATGTCCCCCATAGGCCTCTTGCTTTTTCTTCATCTGCCAACCAAGTTTGACAAACAATGCAATTTAATCAAAAAAGGGGGAGCACCGTTGTTGAAGTCACGGCTGATTGCAATATTTTTTCAAACCATTGATACCATCTCAGACTTTGCACATGTTACCATCTCCTCAGCATCATTTTAGTACACACTTAGCATACAAGTTGCAACCTTAAGTGGACAAACTGAGCCCTCTGTTTTTTCTATAAATAGCAGTAGAGAATAGGGGGAAAGAGGAGGAGATTTTTAGAGGAAAAATACTGGGAGTTTTTACTACAAATCAAAGAATTAGAGGCTCCACACTGAAGCCCTAATTCACCAAGTCAAAAAAAAGAAAAGAGGAGAAGAAATAGACATAAGAAAAAACGTGAAACAGAAGCATAAAAAAAAAGAAGCGTAAAAAAATAAAGAAGAAGAAGGGAGAAAACAAGGAGGTAAAACCTCCTCTCCCTCTCGACCTCCCACAATCCCTTCTTCCTCCCTCTCCCATGATCTCCTCCTCCCTTTCTTCCCTCTCTCCCATTCGTGAGCCCTTTTTTTTTTTCTTTTCCTCAGTAGCAGCTCTGCTTTCTCAGGGTTTCCAATGAAACCCAAATAATTCCCTCTCCCCTTTTGGTTTCTATTGCTTCCTTCACCTTTTACTTTTTATTATTTTACTATTTTTTTAAAACGTTGGGTTTCAGCCCAACTTTCTATGCCCCCCTCCTTTTTTTTTTCTCTCTCTCTCCTTGTTCTGTTTGTTTTTTTTTAGGTCCCCCCTTCCTTTTTTTTATTTCCAACCCCTTTTATTATTATTATTATTATTATTATTATTAATATTATTATTTTCCTTTTTTGGCTTTAGTCCACTGGTTTTGACCCAATCTAGGGTTCCTAAAAAAAACATGTGAATGTTCCACTCATCCCTTATATTTATTAACCATACTTTTTTTTCCCAATCTTCTTGAATAAATATTAGTAGTGACAACGCCAAATCCGCTTTTGGTTTGGTCACTATGCAAACCCTTTTAAAAAAAAATTAAAATCAATGATTACTCCAAATTCTCTTTCGGTTTGGTCGTCACAAGTTCTTAATAAAACATCTTAAAATATTAGTAGTGATTACGTCAAATCCACTTTTGGTTTAGTCACTATGCAAATCATAAAAAATAAGTCACTATTTGATTAATTAAAATCAAACAACACACAACCATTTTTTACCCAAGAACTACGTAGCCTTTGATTTCTCCACTGCACCCGGAGATACGTAGGAGCAGGAGCCCACTCCTGTCAAGCGCAAAAATAAACGACTTTTATTAAGTCCCTTTTTTTTTTATCTTGGTTAATTTTTTTTTAAAGGGGAAATAAATATTTTTTTTAGAAGTTAATAAGATTTGCACAATTAATTAGAGGTAACCTTTTTCGAAAGGATGTTGTAGGGTGCTAATACCTTCCCTACACATAATCGACTCCCGAACCCAAATCCGGTCTTAAGGACCACTTTTCTTCAAAAAAAGGTTTTTCCAATATTTTTCCTTCGAAAATAAATTATTGGTGGCGGCTCCATTAAACTCGAATAAATCCCTTCGGATTTTTCGGTCGCTACACATAACATTACTATATTGAACATTACTTTCTTGCTATTTTTGAACTTTATTTTTTCTCTTGAACAATCTTATCCTTTTACCTCCACAATTTCCTCCTCTTCTAGCTGAATCATTCTTCCAATTTGTCTCTCTGGGAGAAGGAGGAGGAGAAGGAGAAGGAGGAGGAGGAGAAGAAGGAGGAGGAGAAGAAGAAGGAGAAGGAGAAGGAGGAGAAGGAGAAGGAGGAGAAGCAGAAGGAGGAGAAGAAGAAGGAGAAGGAGAAGGAGGAGAAGGAGAAGGAGAAGGAGAAGGAGAAGGAGAAGGAGAAGAAGGAGAAGAAGGAGAAGGAGAAGAAGGAGAAGAAGGAGAAGGAGAAGGAGAAGAAGGAGAAGGAGAAGAAGAAGAAGAAGAAGCAGCAGAAGAAGAAGAAGCAGAAGAAGAAGCAGAAGAAGAAGAAGAAGAAGAAGGAGAAGAAGAAGAAGAAGAAGAAGAAGAACATGAAATCGGAAAGTGGTTTGGAATTCATACTTGTCCATGCACGAAGGTAAAAAAAAAAATTGTTGTTAAAATTTTGCTAGTTAAAGTTGCCTTCTCACCTTTTATTTTTGCTTTTACTTTCTATTGAGATCTCAGTCTTTGATTCTTTGATTTTTTTTTTTCAATTTAAAATTTTTTATTTAATATCATCTCTGGTGAGAGTTATTTTCAAATCATTGAGCTTTAAATTCCTATTCTCTCTTGTTAAAAGTTATTGTGTTGTACTTCAAAATTGTTCTTTTCGTAACCTTTGTAAAGCCAAGTGAGGGCTTTTGTTTAAGAAACACATGGTTGCTGTTCTTCCTTAAGGCGGGCTCGTAGATAATTGTAGGGTGTAACCAGGTTGGTTATTGAAAAAATCTTTTAGACGAAGGGATTAGACGTAGCTCTCAGTTGGAGACTGAACCAAGATATATAAACACATGTGTGATACTTTTTTCATGTATCTCATTATTGCTTTAATTTAGTTAAAGTCATTAACTGGCGTTTGAAGTTTATAAATTATTTTATAAGTTTATTGATTTTAATCTACAAGACGCAGAAACACTTGCGTCTGGTAGTACACAAGTACGTCTGATACTTGAACAAAAGCACTCTTAAGAGTTTTCTCATTCTGTATGTGCCTTTTGAGTATATGTTTACAAAAGATTTACGATTTTTTTTTAAAACACAATTCAATCCCTCTTTTTTGTGTTTTTCTGTATATATTTTAGAAAGCTGAAACACGACCTTGCAATTTACTACAGGGAGAGAAATATTGTTTTAAAATGATTATTTCCTAAAAAGATTTAGATAAAAAATGAGAATTTTAAAACTTTAATAAGATAGATTAATAAGATTGGATTTGCTTAATTTTAAAAATAAAATGACTATATTGACTTAAAAAAATATAAGAGAGCAAAGTTACACATAGATAAATTAGGGATAACTAAAGAAAAAGAGTTTAATAACTATGTTAAAAAAAATTTACATAAACATTCAATCACATTTCACCGTGATGTCATTTTGTTATATTATTTACTAAAATATCTCCACAAATATCTACATGATGAGTTATGATTAGTTGTTTATGTTAAAAAAAATTTACACTGTGTGTACAATAATAGTCATTAAAATCAAAAAAATATTGTAGTTAATACTTTTTCACCAGTTAAAAAATAATATACATAAAAAATCCTTGTTAACATAGGTAAATAAATAAACCCTTATATTTGTCATAATTTTTTCTTTAATTGTGATATTAATTCTTATTAGGAATATTAAGAATCGCCCTTTAAAAATGCTTTTTCAAGGGTTGGAGTCTTTGCTTTTATAGAAATTACTGGGTTTCTAAAAGAGTTTCATTTTTTATAAATTTATTTTGCTATTTAATTTCAATTTAATTGTGATATTAACTCTTGCGTGGATCCATATAAAAGAGTTTCATTTTGTTATAACTTTATTTTGCTCCTTTATTTCACTTGCTATAATAAACTATGTTCTATAGGTTAACGCACCCCGTATAAAGGGACAAACTCGGCTAGTATTCGAGTTCAAATCCTAGCGAAGAAACAATTTGGAGCCATATTTTACTTAACTCTCGGTCGAGCTTTGAATTAGTCAGTGCCTATTTTTCCTGAACACCAGAATGAGGTCAAAAACCTCTAGACAAAGGAAAACTATCTTCGAAAGACAAATATCAATTCAAGAGTTATTATATGTTGGCATGCATCCACTAATACCTACGCCTGTTTATGTATAAGTTTAAACAAAAATATAATTACTTTTTATTAACTCATAATTATAAAAGATGAAATCTTAAGACATGTTTAGTTTAAAATGAATACTTTTATATGTTTTATTTTTACTAATGATTATAAGTATATTGCTTTATTTTTTTATTCTTTATTATTGAAAATTTATATAAAAAAGGTGAAAATATTTTATCTTTAATTTTGTTGTAACTGTTATTGCTCTAAATTAGGGGACTAAGCACAACCACAATACATTCAAATACAAAGAACCAAAGGATTTTACAATAATTTATGTTTGCTAGTCTAGTAGTGGTGAAGTGAAGTGCCTATTCTGCTTGGTGAGCTCCTTATTTATACTAATTCGGCTTCCCTTCAATCCGGAGCTAACTCTTGAGCCATTTGAATGTGACTTCATTAGCAAAGTCAGGCAACAGATTGCCCGAGACCTCCGTTCTTCTTGGGAGCGGGGGTAATTAGGGTTGCAAGCACGCTCCCCCACCTCTCCCTTTGCCAAGCGGTTGTGCTCTAGATATAGTGAAAATACATCTTTCCTGGGAAGTGGGTCCCATTCACGAGTGCAGGCTAGACCTCGTTGGGTTCATTGCTTGGGGACCGATCCTGAAGGCATCAGGTATCTCTGTGCTAGTGGGCCATTCGGATATTGGGCCTTCCCATAAAACAGGGATTAAGATGGTTGAGCAAGACTTTGGGCCAGTCGATTGGGCCCGGCCGGATGTACCGAACAGTAACCAAATATTTAAAAAATAAGAAACAAATAAAAATAAAATGTCAAATTATAGTTGTGAATATAAATGAGAAATGAATGCGGAAAATATCTCTAAGAAGCAAACGGATCGTTATTTTCAGTGTTGTCCCTAAACCTATGTCGGTATTGACAATTATTAGCCATCATGGAGTAATGTCGTAGATGAAAATAGGAAGGCGGTACACAGATTTTTTCTTATCCCAATTGAAGACAAGTGGAGACTCTCTAATTCGTGTCAATGTTTCTTTATAATAAAGAGGCCAATATCATTTCAATAAATGTAAACTAATTATTGAAGGATGATGCCGAGGGACTGCTTTGCTAACAAGTGTTATGTTTTTTTCGATAAATTATCATATTTATTAATGAAAGCATCTACTCCAGCATCACAAGTGAACACTCCCCCACCTTCTATGAAGAGTTGGGAAGGACACCCAATCATGTGCTAGGAGAAGATGAAAATTACACCAAGCATAATAGCAAGTTCAAGCTGACAAAAAGCACACCCCCTCTAATACAAGCAGCCCCAAAACCCCTCTATCACAAAACAATGGACCAGAGGACTAATTTAAGTACGACGCCTCAGTCCCTGTAATACAGCAGAAAATCAATAAAGTCAGAATCCCCCACAATAAACAAAGACACTAAAACATACACCTCTTCTAAGACCTGCATCGCTACATAGGTGGAATACCACCCACCCCGAGACAATCAACAATTACTAAAGCAAAGAGCTCTCTTCAAATGCATAACAAGTGTCATGTTATTGGGCTTAGTTGTAATTTTGGTCTTCTAAGTATCACAATTCTGCGACTCTGGTTCCCAGGTTTCAATTGCGCGAATTGGGTCATCTAAGTATTGCGATTGTGCAATTTTGGTCCTCAGATTCCAATTGTGCGAATTGGGTCCTTCAGTTATTGCAATTATGCGATTTCGATTCTTGCCATTTAATTTCTAATAAAAAATATTGATATATCACGTGCGGCGTATGATCTAGCACATAATTTGATCTAAGTGGCATGTGTACTACTACTAGTATAACTTCTTTTTTTTGTTAATGAGAATGCATGTTGTAACTATAAATGATGCGTAACATTTGAATTAATAGAATATTGAGCATAAGTCAACGAATATTGGTCTACTTGGTAATGATTTGACTCATATCTCACAAAGACGTGAGTTCGAATCACACTCCCGATATGAGGACCTCGTTGGTGGATAATATGTAAGTAAATACCTAAACTTTTCAATATAAAAAAAATATTGAGCAAATATTTTTCAATAAGTATTTATGAAAAAATAAATATTTATTTTTGTAATAATTTTGAATAAATGATAGTTTTTAGTATAAACTGAAATTAGTTATATCAAGAAAAAAATAGTTGTTATATTTTAATTTATAAAAAAGAATTGTATATGAACTATGAAGAATTATTAATTTATTTTGTCAAAAAAAACTATTAAATTTTTTTGGTATTAATTTATTTTAACTGAAAAATTAAACTCTAGTAAACTATAAATTAGTTAATCTCACTATGTCAACAAAAAAAAAACACATTCAAATAACTGCAATCAAATAACGGTTTTAGGAGGCAGCGTTATCCGAAGTAATGTTTTAAAAGCCGAACCGGAGATCGAACCGACGAGACCTCTGGGTCATAGTTCAATCGGTTCAACCGATTGAACCGAGTGACTAATAAATAAATAAGTACTAATTTTGAGAAAAAAATAAGTAAAAATAATAAAAAAAATTAAAACGGTCTAACCCGGTTTTTTTGTCCAATTCAACCCGATTCTGAGTTGAGTTTGAACCAACTACTAACACTACTGCATGACGGTCAGACCGACCGATCGGACTGTTTTTAAATCATTAATCCGAAGAAACACTAAGCTTTCTGATAACGTTTGACTTCTAAGACACTATCTGAGGTATTAATCCGGATAGCACATGGTAAAATAGCACATGGTAAGCGTTATCTCATGTAACAGTCAAGCGCCTTTATTTTTGTTATCATGATAACACATTATTGTTCTTCCAACACATTATATTTCATATTTTTTTCTTTTTTATTTAAATGATTCAAGGACCTCTACTTTCAACGACACAATGTATTTCATTTGATGTATGACATATTTTATTTAATTAAAATTTTCAACCCACAATTTTATAATAAATATTTGTTTGTGTTAGTATTTTACATCTTAGTGTAAATGTTGAATACGAAAGAATGTAGTTAATTTTTTTTTTTTTTTTACAAACGGCATTCCCATTATTCAGTTCTTAATGTGATTATGACTATCATAAGTCTAATTTAATTTTGGCTTAATTGTATTTTTGGTCCCCTATTTTGGCCAATTTTTTAGTTTAGTCATCCATTTCTAAATTCAGACATTTAGTCTCCCAATTTTCAAAAATTCTGATATTTTGCCCAAATAGGAACTTGGCTCTCAATTTTGATGACGTGACATGACGTGGAGCTGATGTGGTGTTCATTAGCTTAAATAACAGCTGACTAAGACACACATGTGGTTGCCAACTCATTAAATGAGTGTCATGTCAGTTGTCATGTCACAAATTCAATTAATTTTAAATCATAACCAATTTCTGAAATTATAAACAAATTAAAAAAAACCCTAAATTGAAAATCAAGAAAACCCCAGAACCTATTCCTCTTCTTCTTCGACTATTCCCTCTTATTCTCTTCACTTCACCCCAAATTGAAAACAGCTGTGTTATTTGAACACAAAAATAAACACAGACACCATATGTCCGTACAGTACAGACCCCTTTTTTTTCAAAAAAAAAATTAATTTTTTTTTGTCTGATTAATCATGTTCACATATCTAGTTAATGTTATTCATTATCTGGTTAATGCTAAATCCTAAAACTTTAAACATCCAATTTTCTTATCTGGTTAATCACGTTCACATATCTGATTAATGCTATTCATTATCTGGTTAATGCTACATCCTGAAACTTTTGAATATCCCATTTTCTTATCTGATTAATCACGTTCACATATCTGGTTAATGCTATTCATTATCTGGTTAATGTCAAGTCCTGAAACTTTTTCTTATCTGGTTAATCAAGTTCAAATATCTGGTTAATGCAATTTATTATCTGGTTAACGCCAAATATTTTTTTAACCAGTTAAAAAAATCTAAAAAAATAATTTTTTTTGAAAAAAAAAAACTTTGTCCGTACTGTACGGACATACGGTCCGTAGAGTACGGATATACAGTGTCCCGTATCTGTTTTCAATTTTGTGTTCAATAATCATTTTTCAATTGAAAATCATAAATCCACTCCATTAATTTTATGCAACAATGTGTGAATCAAACCCAGAAATCAAGCATACAAATCAAACAAGCATACACGCCTCCCCACCGAACAGATCAAATACAAATCAAACCCAGAAATCAAAAAAATAAAATCAGAAAAATAAATTTAACACCAAACCGAATGTGTGAATCATATCCCTAAATCTCAAAAATCACAAACCCCTAAATCAGAAAAATCAAGAGCGGGGGAAGCAAGTGCTTGAACGACGTTTTGTTACAGATCTTCAAATCTGACCTGTTTATCCAGATCCATAGGAGATCTTGAACGACGAAGCAAGTGCAGATCTTGAAACGGAAGCAAGTGCAGATCTCGTCGCCTGGTGAAGGGTCAACGACGAAGCAAAAACTAGCAACAGCATAAGGTCCTAACATGTGCTTCAGAACTAGAAAACGATGAAGCAGAACCAACAATAGTAGAAGGGAAATGACAAAGCGGAACCAGCAACAAGAAACGACGAAGAGGAGAAAGGGATGGCCATCTCACTAATTTGGAACACGACATGATGGATCCAGAAGCATCTCTTTTTAGAACCAGAGGACAAACGCATAGAACCAACGATCGAAGCTTGGGAGTTAAGGATTTAGGGTTTTTTCGTTTATGCGTGTAGGAAGATAATTCTGGGTTTCTGAATACATATCATCGAATGATTTGGGATTTGTGGGATTTAGGAAGATGATTCTCGATCTTTAATTGGTTGCAACCCATCTTCGATTCCACTTTTCTTCACTAGTGCCTTGTTCGAATCACCAACGCTAAGCGAAGAAGAAATGAAGCAGAAGAAGAACAAAGAAGCAAAAACGAAGCAGAAGAAGAATAAAGAAGCCTTTTTCTAGTGATTTAGGATTTGGGATGAGATTAGGGTTCGTGCGTTTCTGAAGATGAGGATTTGGGATTTTAGGTTTTTTTTTTTAATTTGTGGGATTTGTTGTAAAATAAGCTGATGAAATGGTCATAATGATGTGGATTATTTTGATGAAATGGCTCCTCAGCAGATGACACATCAGATGCCACATAAGCTAAATGAGAGTCACGTCACTAAATGAGTGGCAATTTAACAGATGTACCAAATGTTAGAATTTTTAAAAATAAGGAGACTAAATGTCCGAAATTAGAAATAGAGGGACTAAAATAAAAAATTGAGCAAAATAAGTGGACCAAAATTGCAATTTAGCCTTTAATATTTACATTTTGTTGGCTAATTTTATGATTTAAAATTATCTTTTTTTTTTTTGGATGAGCAGGAAGAAAAAAAAAGCTTTTAGTCTAAGGACAGACAGATTTTTGGGAGAAAACAGATTTTGAAAACATATCTGCTGCAGCATTAAGGGTTCTCAAGAAAAGGGAAACACTTCTAATAACAAAAAAAGAAAATGTTAAAATGTCAAGTTATTTGGGCTGGGTGTATTTGTAGAACTTTTGGGCCAATTCTATAATTAGTGAATATAACAGCCAATCGTAGGCCATCCGACTATTTTCCCATGATCCACAAAAAACTGTTATCTGACCATGGTAAATGCCACCATCTGTCCATTACTTCCACCAAATTTCAGAATCAGAGTTTTCCATTTAACTAAAGTGATTCATTACGTACTTATTGTCAACATAGAAGAAAAGACATCTTGTACCCCTATCAGAGGGCCCCATATAGAAAAGAACTAGTACATTATATAATATAAGACACATTAACAAGACATGGACATGTAAAGTAGCATAAACAATAAATAGGATGCATAAATGTAGACATGTTTTTCTATAGAAAAATAATTAATTATGCGTCCACATTTATTTATTGTTAATTCCATGATTGTGGTGAAGAATGTACAATGAATAGGGGATGGGGCTAAGAACCATGTTAAAATTAAAAGTGAAATTGTAAGATACTGAATCAGAACATATTAGAAGAAAATGGTGTTTGTTTATAGATAGAAAATCTATATTACATCCAAGCATTCAAGAGAGACTTGGAACTCTCCCTCCCTCATTTCCTTTCCAATCTCAAGAAAGAATCTCTAATCTTCCATTTCTATTATTTACAACTTACTGTCCATTACTCTCCTAGTCCCTAACTAACTGTCTCTTCCTCTCATGCCAGATAAAGACAAAAAAGTGATGGTTACTCCCATATGCTCAGTGTTGATATCAAATGAGGAGCTCTTTGCAGATCTTTATCCCATGGGAAGCACTTATCTGTCAGACAAGTTGGAAGCTATTAGACAAAAGCAAATGAACTCTAATCCGATGGCCATGAGGTAGTAAAGGAGCTCATAGTTGATTCTTTTCTACTAGGAGAAATGTCTTGAAAAGTGAATAAGAGATTATTAAACCAGTGACACTTTCACTTGATAATTCCATTAGTTCAAACAAATTAAATTTGTGATTGAAATGTTATAAGAACCCAACCACTTGGTTCAACCTGTTGAATTAGAAATCAGTTGTATCTACGGTTTAGTTATTTGGCAGTTCGATCTTCACGATCTCCAATTCATTTTAGTTTGAGCGGTTTGAAGCGACTGATACATGACTAGAAGTCTCACCGGTTCTTAAAACACAATTCCATTAGTTCAAACAAATTAAATTTGTGATTGAAATGTTATAAGAACCCAACCACTTGGTTCAACCTGTTGAATTAGAAATCAGTTGTATCCACGATTTGGTCATTTGGCAGTTTGATCTCCAGTTCATTCTAGTTTGAGCGGTTTGAAGCGACTGATACATGACTAGAAGTCTCACCGGTTCTTAAAACACATCATAACTGAATTTGAACCATAGAATGCTCGAATTGCAGACATAACCAATTTACATTCAAATCGGTTCAATTAATTGATTTGTCCAATTTGATCTTTAAATCATTGTGATGACTTAAAATTAGATAATAGCTACTGCCTATTATTAAGTACATTTTCCATTGAAAAACAAAATGTGTACAAGAAAAAGTAGCTTCTTTCTTTGTTTTTGTTTTCCCTTCCCTTATGACATGCTAATTTTCTTTAGGGGAATAAATAAATCTCCAATTTTTTTTTCCTAAACCGAGAATTCTCTGCCGTCAACTGCGAAGACTACATTTTTAGGGCTGGATTCGAACCCAGGACTACCGTTTAAGTTGAAAGAGTTCTTTGGGTTTCCAAAAACACAACTAATTCAGAGAACTCGTACTTAGTACGAGTAACAGAGAAAAATAAAATCTATAGCGTAGTTAAGTTTTTTGGTGAGAAAATGAATTTTGACAAAAATATGAATGAATAAGTTTTGACAGTGTAATTAAGTTTCAGATAATAGATTACTATAACATATGAATAAAAAAATACTATAGGGCATTGCTTATTTTTATCCCATACCTGATTAAGATCATCACGCCCAAGAAAGGGTCAGTAACCCCAAACAATCAACCTAACATCAATTTAGTGGACTAGAAAACCCAACTTTTTCTTGTTCCATGGTTCCATCAAAAGGATCAAAACGAGTGCGTCCTTCATCAAATCAAAGTTCACACAACTTCAAAAATCGTTATCGCTTGAGACTCTTTATCTTCTCTTGCACCCGAAGAGCCACAACCAAACCCATTACTCTTACCCTTTCTACTACTACTACCTTCTCCTCCTCTTTCTTCACCCCTATCTTCTTCCATCTGCAAAACGACGTCGTAGCTCGCTGAACGCTTCATCACCATCAAATTTCCACCTTTATCCTCGACAATCTGCTTTTTCATGAACCTCTCCACATTCTTCCCCGGTTCAACTAAAGAATGACCCGTTGAGTGGGACCTCACAAGCACCCCAAAACCAAAAGCACTCACCTTTGATGACCCATGACCCTTTCCAATGAACCCATCAACGTTCCCACACACCCCACTTCCATTTTCACCTTCCGCCCTTCTCACGGAACTTTCAACAAACACTTGGCGCACACCTTTTTCACCTGAAATTTCACCACGACAAACCGGACAGGTCACGTGCGAAGCTAGCCACGTGTCAATACAACCCGGGTGGAACACGTGACTGCATTTGGGCAACAACCGAAGCTTGTCGAGGTCGCAAAACTCCCCCAAACACACTGCACACTGAAGTGCCACGTGGCGTTGACCTGCTTTGACGGTAGAGTAGACCACGATGGGACACGTGGCAAGCAGTTCCGGGTCGGTTCCTTTGCCAACGGCGTCGTTTGGCTCGACCATGTAGCGTTCGGAACAGTAGCAAACGTAGAGGGAACAGAAGCCGGTGATGAAGAAGGCGAAAACGAAGACAACTAGCAACATTGGAAGCATTGTGTTGGCACCTTCGTTTGGAACGTGTGGAGATAGTGCTGGGGTTGCACCTAATCTAGCATGGGTTGTGTGGAACAACGAAGAAGATGATGCTACAAGGAAGAAGAGTATTAAATGGAACTGTTGTTTTGGTTGCGAGATTATGATCATTTGAATTCTTGGAGATTGTGTGTAGCAAAGGTTGTTTTTGTTTTTGTTTTTGTTGTTTGCTGCTATTGTTGTTAGTTATGTTTTGATATTTATATGTGGTTGGTGGTTACAAGAAGAGAAAGAAAAATGGGAATGGGAGTTGAGTCGGTTTTGGTTGTTAGGATAAGAAAAGGTTTGAGGAATTTGATGGACAAGGTGAAGAGGAAGTGGAAAACCAGAAGCTGCAGAACGTGGGTTTTGGAAGGAAGATGCTAGTTTTGTGACTTTGGTTTTTGTTTGTGTCACTGAAAGGGATTTAGATCCTATCCATTGATGATGATGAGAAAGGGAAAAAGACAGAGAAAAATACTGCCTGGTTTAAGCTGATAGTCTTTTTCAGCCAATTTGGACGCAACTTTTGTACACGATTCTAAATGGAATCAATTTAAACACCACTTATCTGTGAGTGTAAAATGAGTAGTGTTATTTGAACACCACTTTCCTAGCCACCAAATACGACACCATATGACATGTACGGACCACACAGATTTTTTTTTTTTTGTAATTTTTTTTTGGTTAACCTAGTTGATATTAGTGGTTAATACAGACACAGAGTAGTCGTTAACCAATTAGTAAACTGCATTAACCACTTTCGCAATTGGTTAACAAGGTTGATATTAGTGGTTAATGTAGTATTGAAAGTGGTTAATACAATATTGGAAGTGGTTAATGGGTGCAAGTGCACTCGTTGATATAAGTGGTTAACAGAATTGATATTAGTGGTTAATACAGTATTGAAAGTAGTTAATGAGTGCAGTTTGACAAATTAGCATCAAAGTAGTACATTAATCAGTTAGTGAACTGCATGAACCACTTATATGAACTGTATTAACCACTTTGGTAATAATTTTGCAAAAAGTGATTAAAAAAATTTGCAAAAAAAAAAATCCGTACGTAGTCCGTACGGACATACGGTGTCCCAAAGAGATGTTCCAATTTAGGTATTCATTTATCATTTTTGTTACTTGTGTGAGTGTCAAATGAGTAGTGTTATTTGAATACCACTTCCCCAGCCACCGTATACGACACCATATGTACGGACTGTACGGACTTTTTTTTTAATTTTTTTTGTTAACATAGTTGATATTAGTGGTTAATACAGACACAGAGTAATCGTTAACCAATTAGTGAACTACATTAACCACTTACTTGCAGAGCATTAACCATTTTCGCAATTGGTAAACAAGGTTGATATTAGTGGTTAATGTAGTATTGAAAGTGGTTAATGAGTGCAAGTGCACTCACTGATATAAGTGGTTAACAGAATTGATATTAGTGTTTAATACAGTATTGAAAGTGGTTAATGAATGCAGTTTGACAAATTAGCATCAGAGTAGTACATTAACCGGTTAGTGAACTGCATTAACCATTTACATGAACTGCATTAACTACTTTGGTAATAATTTCGTAAAAAGTGATTAAAAAAAATTTGCAAAAAAAAAAGTGTACGAATTATGTACGGTTCTGTACATGTCCATACCATACAGACATACGATATCCTAAAGGAGTGTCCCAATTTGGGTGTTCAAACAACATTTTTGGTGTAAAATTATGTGTAGTATTGTGTGTTTTGTTGCTGAAAAAAAATTATTTGTTTAAAATTGAGTTTAAACTAATATAACTTAGGGTGTGTTTGGTTCAAACGAGGGGAGGAAAGGGGAGGAGAGGGGAGGGATTTTAATGGAGAGGAGGGGTTTAATTTGATTTTGTGTTTGGTTGAGAGGAGAGGAAAGGGCGAGAGGGAAGCTTTTGCTTGTCTGGTTCAGGAGGGGAGGGGAGAAATTTTAATGGAGTGAAGGAATTAATTTACTTATATATCCTTATAGCCTTTTATATTATATTACATATAAGGATATTTAAGTAATTTTATTTTAAATGATTTAATCTCTCCTCTCCTCCCCTCCCCTACCCTACAAAACCCCCCCACTTTTAGAGGGAAGCCAAAATTAGCTTAGGAAGGATTTTGCTCCCCTCCCCTCCTTTCCAATCAAAAAAATTGAACAAAACAAACATAATTTAAAATAATCCCTCTCATCCCCTCCAAAAACCCCCAAGCCAAACAGACCCTAATGCTTGTGTATTTTTACTCTCAAAAGCAAGTTTGATGTGGTTAAAATATCTACCTCAAATGTTAAAACTACTATTTTTTATCATTTCTATTTTGAAACAAAAATAATTTTGTCTGACAATCAGGCTAGCCCAAGGCCCAAGCGACTAAAGCTAGGGCTTTAGGCCTCCAAAAAAGGCCTAATTTTTTTTTTACTTAGACCCGATGGAAGACGTTATATATTATGTTTTCCAGTCATATTGTGAATGCTTATAATGGCGGGATGGTCCAGCCTTGTTTTACAACCAGTAGAGCCTAGGTTCGATATTCATGAAGTATTAGGGCCCTTCACATAAAATATATATTATGCATTTAAAGGCGTTATCTTAAAATTTGCTTTAGGCCTCAACATGTGTTGTGTCGGCCCTGCTGACAATAACTAAATATCCATATTTTTACTAAAATAATGTTTAGTCTTGTTAACAGCACATTCTTTAACACTCTTTATGATCAGGTAAAATTCATGAGTCCAACCATTTTCGAAATGAGACTCACTAATTTAGTGAGGTCACATGAATTTCACTGAATCATACAAAATGTGTTGGAAGAATAATGTCTTGTTAGCACTCCTCAAAACCAGATACACACTAAGCTGGTTATAGTTTTACTTTTATATCTATTAGGAAAAACTCAAGTCCCACATAGACTAGAGATATGGCCTCAAAAGCCTCTATAAACAAAGGGCACCCCTCACATTACAAACTGGTTTTGTAAGGATGAGTTAAGCTTAAAATCCTAATACAGTATCAAAGCTTATCCTAGATCCATTGGGCCACCCACCACATTATACACGCACAAAACCCAATAGTGTTGAGCGTCAGGAGGTGTATTGGGAAAAACCCAAGTCCCACATAGACTAGAGGTAAAGCCTTAAAAGCCTCTATAAGCAAAAGGAACCCCTCACCTTACAAGCCGATTTTGTAAGGATAAGTTAAGCTCAAAATCCTAATAATATCATTTAACGATATTTTTAATAATAATTCATGTGTGACAAATATAAATTTCTAGTTAAGAGCCTAATACTTTGTTATCAAAAATTGAAAATCAATATACTAAAAAAAACTGAAAAATCAACTTGTTTTACAATAATTAAAATATTGATAACTATTGTAGAAACAATTTTTCTAACATTGCAACCTTACAACATGTTATGTAAAAAAACCCTTACATATTGTAAAAAAAAAAAAAAACCTTACACATGTTAAGTCTTAGTTAATACTCACTTTTTTCCTTATCAACTATCGCTTTTTCTATTTGGTGGAAAGATAGAGATTACATGGATGTGAGTCCATAAAATAAATAATAAAAAATGAGTAATTGATAAGAAAAAAGTGAATATTAAATAAGACATATGCAATGTTTTACATGTTAGAAAAACTGATGCAAGAATATTGGTACCACGATTTGGTGTTTGCATAATCTATTTAGTGACCCTTACCCAAATTGCTGAAATCTTTATTAATGGGGGTTTGCTAAGGGCACCCTGCATTTTGCTAAGGGCACCCTGCAAAATGGGGTTTTGACCAAAATACCCCATGTAAAAATATCAAAAGTGACAAAAAAAATTTTCCACTTCATTCTTTCCCTCGCAATTTTCTAATTTCAAAGAGTTGATTTTTTCTCTGTCCACTCGCAAATTTGGAGGAAATTTTCACAAATATCAGTCACATTCGCAATTAAGGTAATTGCGAGTCCCATTGCCACTCGCAAATATGGTATTTGGGAGTGAAAAAATTTCTGAAATTTCTTCACTCGCAAATACCATATTTGCGAAATCCTCCAGCCACTTGCAAATATGGTATTTGCGAGTGAAGGAAAATTTTCTTCACTCATAAATACCATATTTGCAAGTGGCCAGAGGATTTTGCAAATATGGTATTTGCGAGTGAAGAAATTTCAGAAATTTTTTCACTTCCAAATACCAAATTTGCGAGGTTTTTTTTTTTTTAATTTGTGATTTTAATTTTTTTTTGTTTCAGTTATGCCACGCATGAGGGGAGTAGGCTGGACGGCTGGTAGGGAGGCTAAGATGGAGGCTACTGCTCAGGTGGTTGAGCATGCGAGAGAGGCTCATCGACAGCATCGAGAGGTCATGACTGCGTCACACCGTCGGAGACTTATTGTGATGAAACGGCTGGCGGCGGAACCACTGACGGCGTGAGCGACCACCTCAGTACGAGGAACCTCAGTACGAGGGACATCAGGATGACAGATATCAGCACGAGGTTCCTCACGAGGAACCAGTTGAGATGCATATAGATGTACAGGCAGAGGATGGACCATTTCCTGGAGGACTTTCCGATACATCACTGCTAACTTCATTCAGGGACCACATTGCTTACCACTTGCGGAGCGGAGAGGTAATTATTGTTTACTGTTTTAAAACATTTAAGGGTTTTCTTTTTAATTGTGTAATTCATGACAAGGCTTTTATTTTTATATGTGCAGGACCGGGAGGAAACTTTTAGGGTTTTTGCTCACGGAAAAAAGTGGCAGAAGTGGTTTGGCATTCGTCAACCACTACCACCTGCAGTACAAGAGCATGTTGATCGAGCTGATCTCTCTCATCTGATGTATTGTAGCTACATGATAATTGACAACTCGCTGCTGACTGTGTTTTCTGAGAGGTGGCACGCAGAGACCAGCTCGTTCCACCTTCCAGTCGGAGAGATGACCATCACGTTAGATGATGTGTCATGCATTTTGGGCATACCAGTCAAAGGTGCCTTGTACATATCCCCTAAGATGGACACAATATTGCTATATCTGTTCTACAGTCATTGTTGGGGGTATCTTATGCAGAGGTTACAGGCCATGGGTGGGCTGCTGTTAGTTTATCTTGGTTGCAAGACCTTTATGATAGACGGAGGGATGAGGGTCAGATGGACGAGGCAGCGAGGGCGTTCATACTGGTGCTACTCGGGATGACTATTCTGACAGACAAGACTAGCACCCGTATTGACTGTAGATATATCGAGCTGTTGTGTCACTTGAGTCAGGTCGGACAGTGGTCATGGGGAGCTTTAGCCCTATGCCAGTTGTACGGTTCTCTTGGCGATGCAAGCAGGTTCGAGTGTCGTGGGTTAGCGGGCTACATGACACTCTTTTCGGTATCACTGTGTTATTAAATTAGAAAATTAAATTTACAATTGTTTTAACTCTGACACGATTTCGTAACTGATTCGTTATTTGTGACAGGAGTGGATCTACGAGTATTTTCCTACTTCTGTAATAGATCGGAGGCTTGTTGAGGGTTACGATGATCAGCATGTATGCACTAGCCGCTGGAGACCTAAGAGGGGTCAGGGGAGGGTGCTTCCATACATGCAAGCACTGGATGCGCTGACCACTGATGACGTGTGTTGGACACCGTGGGTCACCCATAGGCAGCATTGCCCACTCGCTGACGTGACATACTTTTCGGGGTACCTCTGGTGTGGGAACACCATAGTTTCGTACTTGCCGGAGAGGGTACTGCGACAGTTTGGGTACAGGAAGGAGATTCCTTAACAACGTCCCTCGGTTGACGATATTGGTCTTAACTGGATGTCATCTCACCTGTACTCTATTAGATATAGGTTTCAGTTGAGGCAGGTCGCTCATCCAACTGAGTGCGTCGAGGGATACATGGATTGGTACTACAGGGTCTCGCATCCACTGTTGATACCTCCACAGGCTCCACATGATCCACATGATGCACATGTCCCACATGATGATGTTGTCCCTCGGGTAAGGATTATAAGTTCTTGCACTGTATATATTATGTTCATTCGTAACATTATCTAATTTTTTGCTATAATGTATTTATGTCATTTGTAGGTGGATTATGTTGATGCAATAGGCAGGTTGGATAGAGTTGCCTCTATGCTGCATCAGGTCCTTGATTATGCACATGAGGGAGATGAGATGTGTGACTTCCTTCGGGACATGCATCAGATAGCGGATGGTCACTAAGTAGTTGGGTTTTTATGTATTTTTTTTATGCGAACGCTTGTTTTCGATGAATGTAATTATTATTATTATTATTATTATTATTATTATTATTATTATTATTAGTAGTAGTAGTAGTGAGTTTAGAAATAGAAAACAAAATAATAAAAACAAACTTAAACGTGACTATTTATTAAACGTAACTACTCATTCAACAACAATAAAACAACATTACATGATCACCGAATGTAACTACAACACCGAACTACAACATTAAAAAAACCAAACCCAACGATTTATTAAACGCAACTACTCGTTCAACAACAACAGAACACAAACATTACATGACCTAGTCATAAGTTCTAATCCTTGGCTATGGTTGACGACATGCTGCAAGGATCTCATCAACTATTCTTAGTGCACGGCATTTTGTAATGATCTCGTCGATCGATCTATCAAGCACAACATACAACTCTATTGAGTCATGGCTAGAATGATTATTGAATGCTTCCCACATGCGTTGTATGTTGCCGTCGTTTAGAAGTGTCATATTCATATACTGAACACACCCACTACCTACCGAAACAGGGCATCAATAGTAGAGATCTGCCACTATACGTGATCCAGCTCCAAGCTTTCGCCGTATCTTTTGCTTTAGTTCTCCAATGGTGATGGATGTCTTGATCCTAAATATTTTTATGACATCGTATTCAAAAACCACAACATCAACACTTGTTGTGATTCTGCCACCGTGATAGACAACGGCAAGGCTCGAATCCATCGAGAACTAGGTTGAACGAGTGAGTGACATGGCTCCCGAGCGGGCTAAGGGATGATGAAATTGATTTAGGGTTTATGTGAAATTAAGTGTGTGAAAACGGTTCCATTTATAGAACGCTTGATGCGATCTGAACCGTTAAAAGTGTGTCCATCGCATCTCACTCGTTGATATTTTTTAACATAAAGGAAAAAAGTACACGCGCAAATAGCATATTTGCGAGTACTTTTTTTTACTCACAAATATGCTATTTACGAGTGTGCAATATTTAAAAATTGCACGCTCGCAAATAGCATATTTGCGAGTAAAAAAAAATACTTGCAAATATGCTATTTGCGAGTGTGCAAAAAAATTGTACACTCGCAAATAGCATATTTGCGAGTGAGACGAATGAAAAAAAAATATTTTGATATTTTTACATGGGAATATTTTGGTCAAAACTCTTAAATACAAGGTGCCCTTAGCAAAATTTAGGGTGCCCTTATCAAACCCCTTATTAATGCTTTCGACTTTCGGCGTGATCCGCTCCAAAACTAAGCTATTTTTAACCCCAAAAAAAAAACTGAGCTAATTTTTTTTTTTCATTTTTTTTTTCATATTGCGTCACAGCGATAGCGCCGTATCGGCAAATAATTGAAATCTTAATGCACTTGCTTAGACACCAAGCAACTATACCACCAAATAAAAATCATCACATTAAACTCGTGTGGCTTTTTGTGTTATTACGGGGAACATATAATTTGGGGGGGGGGGGGGGGGCTGCAACTAAAATGTATTTCTTTTGGGAAAAAAACCTTTATCTTCTTCACTTGGTTTTGTTTCACTACAAGTTTGTTTGTCCCTTGACGTTGGTTTAGAAATACTAGTATCAAACACAACTTTGACCTTAGCATTAGAACCAATATTAGGTTTGTCTTATGACACAATATATATTTGTCTCTGGTTGATACTATGCTGTCCGGGAGCCTCACATACCATGAAACTAGTCATAATTACGTTGTCAAGCAAGACACAAACAAGCCTACCAATGGCATTCAAAAGTCTCAAGCACAGACTTGTAATTAAAACTATCGTCTCATGATAGAGAGGACCGTAGCATGGATCAATAGTCTGATGCGTTCTGATATACAGGATCCTCATTTCTGAGGCAAGTGCAGAGCATATTTGTATCTCTGTAGAGGCGTCTATGGTATAAGCGTGATAATTAGGGCTTTCAGGAAAAAGAAATAGAGCTTAGAAATACATTCTGATAAAACACACAAGTTTTATTTATGTTCGTTCTTCCCTGGGTCCATATGATACAACAACCCTCCTTACATAGGGAAGGAGGTGAGCAGAAGACAACGTGTCACTATCAGTGACTCAGCACCCTAATATGTCATCATTAGTGACTCAATGGCCTAACATATAGCCTTTTTGACTAAGCCATATATGCTTTTGTCCTTACACACCATAATTATTATAAAATGACAAAACATACATCACATCTAGTACTTTTGACTCATCAGACATATCACATCTTACTTTTATGACTTTGGACACATATATGACTCACCAGACACATCATAATACATATCACATCAAGTCTTAATTAAGTCTCTGTCTTCATGACACGTCTCAGTACGTGTCTCAGCACTTTTTGATGGGTGAATGGCTTGGAGACATATTATGATCAGACAGATTATCTTCATTCATGCGTGATCCATACCATTGATCCCAACAGTCATCAATATCAATTTTCCTGTTCATATCATCTGAATTCAGATTTTCTGAGTTTCGATTTTCTGGAACGTCTTCTTCAAGGTTCATATTCTCATCAAGATATGGATCTAGATTAGCAAACTTTTCAACAATCATCTGACTAGTTGAGGCTTGATTTGAACTTTCTCCAACAACATGACTATCATGCCAGACGTGATTTAAGCTTTGTCCAAAAACTTGACTATCCACTGACTGGCTTTTCTTTTTGTTCATGATGATTAACAAAACAGACATGATCCATTAATTCTTTTCTCAATCTTGGATTGTGTTGTGTGAAATAATAACACAATTGTACAAGTATACACAATCGTAACAAGTAATAAAGAGTAAGTAAAGATCGTTCCCACGGGGATTGATTACGGTTAATTCCACAAATTCTCAATTTGGCTAATCTAGTTAATGAGAGAACAAAGTAACAAGTAACAAATTAATTTGAGGTGATGGTGACAGTAATTTAAAGTGCAATTGACAGTAAAAATAAATTAAAAAGATGTGATAAAATATGAGAAAAACAACTAGGATTTCAGTTCATTCATATTTTCACCAAGTTGGTTTCAGTGCCATGAGTCAGTGCCATTTGGTACCTGGGCGCAGGGCACTAATGTGTGTACCTTTCAGTACTTTCACCAGGGTTAAGTAAAGGGTACCTTATGTCTAAGCCCCCATTATGTTCCCCCTTGTCTTCTAAGTGTGACCTAGAACACCCTATGAGACAGATTTCCTATGTCTAGTTTAATCAAAATTAATTAAAGTGTCCCTTAATTAATACCCCTCATATTAACTCATGAATTGACATGTTACCACCTTTCAAAGACCTAACATACATGTACCCAATAAAAGTTGGCCAGACTTAGGTCAAGCATATTGTAAATAAATGCGCATGAGTCAAAGGTTCAAAGGCAAAGACTGATAGACATTCACCAATAAGGATTCAATACAAAATCACATCATCCCAGCATAAAACATCTACCTCATAACAAACAAAAACATAGAATAGCGTAAACGGTGCCAAAATCGCTATCATGGCACCGTAAATCTGCGTGCGTAAATGTTTACAAGCGAAGCGTAAACAAAGACGTGGAGGCCTTCAAATCTGTCAAGATGAGAGAACACTTCACTGCAACAATGTCTTGTTGCTGCATTTCCTTGCTATGTCTGAGATTGGTTCAGCCTCCATGTTTTTCAGCATGTTTTTCTCATAAAAATGGTGTATGGAAGGGATATGGAAATGAAGAATAATGGATGAAGGTGATGTTGAGGATGGCAGCTGCTATCCAGAGGAATAAAAACGAATTCTAATCTCGGGCACAGCCCCTGCACCAGCCTCTATTCTTAATTAGGTCGTTGTCTTTATATAGGCTCTTCCTTAAATGGGCCAACATTATGGATCTCCATAAATGTGCTGTCTTTGGGCCCAAAAATGAGAGCTTTTGTCCTGTAGTGAGCTGAGAGAAATTGTAGTATGACAGGAGGGACCACCAAAAAGGCACGCTGCAGCAACATATATGAGGACAGAGTCCTTTGTTAAACTCGATGACGGATCTGCAGCTTCTTTGCTTTAATTCCAGGGTCATTATCAACACAAAGGCCGTGGCATGGCACCAAAACTTGGCACTGAGCAATTTTCATAAAAATCCTGCACAATGTCAAAACACATCAAAATGCTCACAAAAGCACCAAAGTGCTTTAAACAGCTCCAAACAAGGGAAATCACATTATTTACATAAATCTAATAAATAAAGGATCTAAATTACTCTTAAACTCACATGATTCATAGTCATAAAAGCATAAATAACTCTTATTTCTAAGAGTTATCAGATTGGGAGGATAATCATCAAGTGTCTCCCATAGATATGCATGATTTCTAAACCAAAGAAGTTGATGTTGAGGATCTATCTGATAAGGCTTGTGAAGCATAAAAACAGATTTGAATTTTTAATCACTTTAAGACTTAATCCTCTAATTCCTGCATCATCTAAAACTGATTTTAATTCATTTCTCCACCATTCTAATGGAGAAAACTATTCTAATGCAGTCCATATGAGAGAATCATGTTTTTCGGGATCTGTGAGATGTAAGAACATGGCTTCTGTGGGAATGAGAACTAGCATACAATACAGGGCAATTGCACACCATAAGTACCACAGATGATCGTCTGAAAATTCTTTGTTTGGATTAATTAGTAAAGGAAGAAGGAATGGAGTATCTGGAAGAAAAATGGATTTTTCAGGAAAAGTGCTGGTTTTGGCCATGGCTCTGGTCATGAAATGGTAAATGTGGTTTCTAGCATATTTTTTGAGTTTGGTAGGAGAGAAGGATGAGTCAACATTTGGTGGAAACATTTTGTTGACTGAGGTTATGGCTGGTAATGATTTGACCTTAAAGATCAAAGGAAAGATGTGGGTTTCTCTGATGACTTGGACAAGTTTTATTAGTCTGGAAAGTAAGTCAGGGATTATGTTTTGATTTCCTTTGATATGTTTCACAGTGAAATCATATCTTGAAAACCAATCTTTCAGTCTTAGTGCTTGAGGATCAGGAGGCATTTTATTTTTGAATTCAAGGACTCTGGGGAAAGATGAATTATCCATTTGAACTTCAAAATGAAATCCTCGTACATGAAAATCATAACTTATGAATTCCATATTTGATAGCAAGGGCTTCTTTGTAAATGGTGTGGTAATGCATCTCAGCTTCTTTGAATTGTCCACTAGCATGACCATAATAGTGTCTAACATTGTTAATTTCTTTAATCAAGACGGCACTGCACCCCAATACTGATCACTAGCATCAGTTTGTAGAATCATTTTGCCATCACTAGGAATCTTCAAAGCTGGTGGTGTTTGTGCAATTTTCTTCAAAGCTTTGACTACTTCAGTTTGTTTTGGACCCCATGGAGGAGGATTTTTCTTAAGCAATTGAGAAAGTTGACTGGTGTACTTGACAACTTCAGGAATAAAATCCCTAATATAATTGGCAATGCTAAGGAATTGTTGAATCTGCTTTATCGTCAAATTTTCATCAGGAAAATTCAGTAGTTCTTCAGCAATGTGAGGTTGAGGCTGATACTTTCCTTGAGAAAAATGCATTCCCAAAAAATCAATTTTTGTTTGGCCCAATTGGCTTTTCTTTTTAGAAATCATTATCCCATGGTCTTGGGCTAGTTGGAAGAATTGGCCCAATATCTGTTTATGGGACTTTTCATCTTTTGAAAATAATAACACATCATCAATGTAGACAAGGATGTTGTCTAAGATGGGCTCAAAAATTATGGTCATGGCCTTTTGAAACGGTGATGGGGCGACTTTAAGCCCAAATGGTAAGACCTTCCATTGGATTGGGCATTTGGAATACAGAAAGCCGTTTTGGGTCTATCAACAGGTTCAACGCCTAGTTGTCAAAATCCTGATTTTATATCAAACTTGGAATAGATCTGAGCATCTTTGATAAAGATGTTAAGTGAAGAGGCCTTTGGAATTGGAAACTTGTCATCTTTGAGAAAATGATTAAAAGGTCTATAATCAATCACCAACCTCTTTTTCCCTCTTACTTTTCAGATCTTTTTTCTACATAGAATGCTTGGCAAGCCCGCTCAGATTTAGTGGGTTCAATCAATCCTTGCTTCATCAGTTGATTGCATTCTTCTCGTGCTAAGGCTAGATCAGATGAACTCATTCCAGGATGAGTGGCCTTTATTGGATTGATGTCTTCATTGGGTTTGAAAGGGAGTTGAACAAAGAAATCTTCATTTGTCCACAAAGGTTATGGATGAACAAATTTTTCATGACTGTCTGCACAAAGCTTGAGCAGATTGGATTTAATTTCTTCATATCCTTTAGGAACCTCAAATAGAGAATATAATTTCAGAACATCTGAATAAGGCTTGAATTCTCTTTTGAACTTGATTCCTGTAGGAAGAATTTGAAGTCTTTTGGCTACTGAATAGACATTCATTCCAATGAGAATGTCTTTGTTGGGAAGACTGCTGCCAATAACTTTTTTCCATACTATGCATTCAGGGAAAAATCTGATTTTTTTTTTTTGTGATCAGATCAGTCCTGAACATTTTTTCATCAGCTGCTACAAAGAATACAGCATGTTTCACCCATGCTTCTGAAGGGAGGATGCTTGGATTCATCATCGTTTTTTGAGCACCGGTATCCATGTAAGCTATGACTTTTTTAGGATGAGAAAATTTGGATAGTAAGACATGGATCTCAACACAAGGTTGTGGAGGAGTAGGCAAAGAACTGTCTATTTCTTTGAATGAGTATATAGGAAAATACTCATTATCAGATTCAGTAAAAGATTCCTCACTGGAAGAGGAATTTGTAGAGTAAAGGCAGTTTCTTCATCCGCAGAGCTTTGTTCTAAATATAAGGATTCCAAATCTCCTTCTAATGGATGTAAGGAGTTGATCAGCTTGGCAGCTTTGTCTGTCTTTTGGGACAATTCTTGGAGAAATGACCTTTCTTTTCACAGATAAAACATCTCTGGTTTCCTCTTTTTCCACGGAATTTCTTCTTCTTGAAGAACTTGAAAGTTTTCTTCTTTTTTCCTTTTTTGGAAAATTTAGAAAACTTGGTGAATCTCTGCCGACGATTCTTCCTTTTTCTGAACAATTGCAGTTCCTGTCTTTGCACTTGATTTCAAGATAAGGCTTCTTGCATGCCTTTGTGAATTTGGATTTTTGATTCACAATATCTGAAAAATGTTGATGTAGTCTGCATAGCTTGTCAAGTGCTTCAAGTGTCATTTGATGAATTTGACCAAGAGTTAATGTTTAATATCCTTCTGGGCTGTTGCTGTCATCTTGTGAATCTCCGGCTGGAGTTCTTGTGGTAATGAAGTGACATAAGTATTTTTGAAACTGGGATCATTAAATCCATTGAGGAGATAGAATCTCTGAGACATCCTTTGATAATGTCTTTCAAGATCCTTAACTTTAAGAGAGCAACATTTCATCTCAAAAAACTCTTGTCTGTTTTTTCTATCAAAGATATCCATATCACCAATAAATTCTTGGTGAATGACTCCAAGGACTGAGGCAGTAGTTTTCAACCTGTGAAATTCATCTTGTTTAAATGCACCAAGATTATGATACCATTCTTTTAAGGTACCAGTCATTCTGCAGCAAAATTCTTCAGTAACTTTGTAAGGATCAGCACTTGTTTTCATCATCTGTGTGTCAAGCCATGCACCAAAATCAAGAAGTCTTTTTTCTCCAACGGCTTGGAGGGATATCATCAAGGGTGAACCACGAACCACTGGATATTTTTGGTTTTCCAGCAGAATTTTCTTCTTCCTCAGGAGATTCATCATAAAATGAACATTCTTCTTTAATATCAACCATAAATAACCCAGAAACATCCATGTAATCTTTTTCAGTTTCTGATTCAGTATAGGATGGATTGGGTTGTGAGGATTCTGAAGATTCTGCAGATCCAGTGTATTAAAAAGAGTCTTCTTCTTCTTTAGATGAGATTTCTTTATCAACTTCCTTTGGAAAATTGGTTGGTTGAGGCAGATAATCTTCTTGGGAAGATTCATCACTTTGAAAATAAGTAACTGCCATGGCTTGAGAAGGTTTACTGGGAGGCTCTTCTTTTTGAACTTTTGGTGGAGGAGTTTCAGGAACCTCTTGAGAGTCAGAGGATGATATGCTTAGACGGGCAGTTTTGTTTTTTGATTTTGAAGTGGTGGCTTGGGTATTTTTTGGTCTATAAGCTGAAGGGATATAACGGTTATAGTCAGGTGGTGAAGTGTATGAAGGATAAAATGGAGAAGGTCGGACTGGCTGAATGAAATAAGTGGGAAATGATGGAGGATTAAAGAACGGGTCTTCAGTTGGTGCAGGTTGTACAGGCTTATGGCTGACTTTTAAGAAATCATCTATTTCTTGTACTTGACTTTGTAACTTTTTGATTTCTTTTTCTTTGAAATCAAAGCCTTTGCCAAAAGTTCTTTCATTCAACATCGTTCTCAGGTCATGATCCAGCTGAGAAACCTGAGCTTTCAGGCTTTTGTAGTGCTTCTGTATCTTCTGAGAGAGGTGTTTAAGGTTCTCATCATTTTCTTCTACTTTTTCTGCAATCTTTTCCACCTTTTTATCAAGGCTTTGCAATGCTTCATTCTGTGCAACAACATTTTCAGATTGCCAATTGAGAACTTCTTCTGTTTGAGTTAAGCCTTTCAGCTTTCTATCAGGTTGGACTACATTGGGCTGTATGAAGGGTTTGGAGAACCTGTTTGAAACAAGGTCAATTTTGCTTTCAATAGCAGAAAAATTTTGTTCATAATTTGAGGGTGAAGCTGATGAAAACATGTAACAAGGTACTGGTTCAACAGGTTTCAGAGGAGTTGGAGGTTTACAAGGCTCTAGAGGAGGCCAAGTAATAAGAGTTGGATCATCAAGTGATTTTTGTGAAGGCAAAAGTCCTTCTTTTTTGAGAATACGAAGAGCTTCCTCATAAACCAATATTAGGTTTGTCGAAGTAGCTTGAAAGTATTCCAACTCTCTACCAAGAAAAGGCATTCCAACATCTCTATTATTTCAAAATTTCAAAATACTTTGACTTAACTTTTATATCTTCCTAACTCCAAGGGATAGACTTAGTGGAGCATTATAGAGCTTGCATCCGACATGTAGCAGTTCAAGTCCCCAGTCCACTTGGGGTGAGGCAAACATAATTTCATTTATAAGTGTTTATTGAGTCCAAAGGTTTTTCTTGCCTTGTACTGGGACGTCATTCTCTTACCCTAAAATTTAATAATATATAAGAAAAAAAAATTTACATTTAATTTATATGTCTAAGAAAGGGATAAAAAGAAAAGAGAGGAAATAAAAGATAAAATGGGTGATATGACAGTAAAAGAATATAAAGACAATAAATAAAATGTAAAAAGAAGTGTATAGAATCACTACAAGAGAATTCTTGTTTTACAAGCGAAGAATAGAAAATTATGACCAAAGCTCTAAAGTTCGAAACAAAAATCTAATTTATATTTCTTGTGTTCGTGTCTTCCCTTGGCTACCCGATCGGTTAGACTCGCGAAGGTATTTATCTACCACGCTAATTAGTGATCCTCGTCGCCTTGCGAGGTCGAGCACTGGTAGAATTGGACTTCCTATTTTGCACTGAAATTCTCCTCGCGATTGCATACTATGGCCCGACAAAACTGGCTTTTCTTCAATAGGCTAGAACAGTCTTCTTTGTCGAGCGAGACAAGTTGGTTGCGACGTGATGACCTCAAAATGTACTTGAAAAATGTTCAAAACATGCAAACATTAGAGACTAATATCAAAGTCCTAATCTAAGTAAAAACTAACAAATTTACACCTAAATTATCCTAGTCTAAGCCCTAACTGACCTAAAATTACCTAGTGATGAGAGGAAGAAGGAAGAAGAGAAATATGAGTTTTAGGTGAGTGGAGGTATTTTGGGGAGGTGGTGGCGTTGGAGGGGTGGTGCTCCGGTGGTGGGGTGGTGGAGGAGGGATGGGACGAAGAAAAAGAAGAAATGGGAGGGGAAAAAAATAATTTTTGATTTTAAGTGATAGGGGGTATCTTTGGGATTTCAGAATTATTAGGGGAGTGGGGGGTGCTGACAGTAAACAGGTAGGGTGCTGGAAGCATGCCCCTCGACTTTTTGGCATGATCTGCTTCAAAACTAAGCTATTTTTAACCGGGAAAAAAAAATTGAGCTTATTTTTTTCTGATTGCGTCACAGCGATAGCGCCGAATCGGCAAATAATTGAAATCTTACAAGGTACAACGCACTTGCTTATACACCAAGCAACTATACCACCAAATAAAAATCATCACATTAAACTCGTGTGGCTTTTTTTGTTATTACGGGGAACATATATTTTTTGTTTTTGTTGGGGGGGGGGGACCGCAACTATAATGTATTTTTTTAAAAAAAAACCTTTATCTTCTTCACTTGGTTTTGTTTCACTACAAGTTTGTTTGTCCCTTGACCTTGGTTTAGAAATACTAGCATCAAACACAACTTTGACCTTAGCATTAGAACCAATATTAGGTTTGTTGTATGACAAAATATATATTTGTCTCTGATATGTGTTTGTCATTTCGAAACAAAAAATGGAAATAAGTCGAAGTAGCTTGAAAGTATTCCAACTCTCTACCAAGAAAAGGCATTCCAACATCTCTATTATTTCAAAATTTAAAAATACTTTGACTTAACTTTTATATCTTCCTAACCCCAAGGGATAGATTTAGTGGACCATGACAGAGCTTGTATCCGATATGTAGCAGGTGTAAGTTCCCAGTCCACTTGAGGTGAGGTAAACATAATTTCATTTATAAGTGTTCATTGAGTCCAAAGGTTTTCATTGCCTTGTACTATGACGTCATCCTCTTACCCTAAAATTTGATAATATATAAGAAAAACTTGTATATCTTCCCATCTCAATATTAAAAGACATTCTATCTCACACTCTTTTTTTTACATTTAATTTATATGTCTAAGAAACGGATAAAAAGAAAAGAGAGGAAATAAAAGATAAAATGGGTGATATGACAGTAAAAGAAGATAAAGACAATAAATAAAATGTAAAAAGAAGCGTATATAATCACTACAAGAGAATTCGTGTTTTACAAGCGAAGAATAGAAAATTATGACCAAAGCTCTAAAATTCGAAATAAAAATCAAATTTATATTTCTTGTGTTCGTGTCTTCCCTTGGCTACCCGATCGGTTAGACTCGCGAAGGTATTTATCTGCCACGCTGAATTAGTGATCATCGTCGCCTTGCGGGGTCGAGCATTGGTAGAATTGGACTTCCTATTTTGCACTGAAATTCTCCTCGCGATTGCATACTGTGGCCCGACAAAACTGGCTTTTCTTCAATAGGCTAGAATAGTCTTCATCGTCGAGCGAGACAAGTTGGTTGCGACGAGATGACCTCAAAATGTACTTGAAAAAAGTTCAAAACATGCAAACATTAGGAACTAATATCAAAGTCCTAATCTAAAAGTAAAAACTAACAAATTTACTCCTAAATTATCCTTGTCTAAGCCCTAACTGACCTAAAATTACCTAGAAAAATTGCTATAAGTCTACTCATCTTGTAGAGTGACTTCTTACACTCGTAACATACAACTTGGCTTTATCTTTTTGTTTCATTCTTATCCTTGTTACATTTCTTATAAAATAGCCTTCTCTTTCCAATAATCATAATTTGTTCCATTGAATAAAGAAGGTTTATGCACGTTCTGTCCTTTACTATCCATGTTCTTTGATACGAATCTTGTCTCCTCTACATTGTAAAGTGTCCAATCCCAAAAGTCGAGCTTTGATGCCAACTAAGTTGAAACAAGAAAAACACGGGGTTGAATTGTTTTTTCCAAAACATTTTCACAAACACACTTCTGGATTTGCATACGCGGAAACCATAGAACTTGTTATGCATTCTAACACCAACTAGACGAAAATTTTGAAACACCAACGCAACTTTGTTCATGTTTTGTAGTTTAAAAACTCTTTCTAAACCTTATAAAAACTATTAAAGACTAAATTATACTTCAATCTCCAGTTAAAATATAAAAGCAATGATACTTGAAATTTGAAAAAGTTAAGGGAAAAGAAGATTGTACAAGTATTTATCGTGTTTGAAAGATTTTCTCCACTAACCAACCTGGTTACAAACACATGTACCCCCTAGCCAACCTGGCTATAAGTGCAACAACTTAAGACAACACAACAACCTATATTCCTTAACTACAGCCTTCACTCGAACTTACAAAGTTACAAACAAAGAGAATGTTTGAAGTACAGAGCAATAACTCTTATACTGAGAGAATATGAAATAAAAGCTCAGGTGCATTGAAATAACTTTAAGAGAATATTAAATATGAAAGCTTGGCATGTATCCTAATATCATACAAACTTATGCATTCAGTAACTTTATAATATTCTTGGAATTCAATCAACAACAAAAAAAATTCTTGGAATCAATTATTCCCATTCCCACTTCACAGTTCCTCCGATAGTATGTATCCTAATATCATACAAACTTATGCATTCAGCAACTCATAAATTAATAAAACATAACAATAACCATACCCGTCATCACAAGGTTGGCATGAGTTCATACAACCACTCAATCTAGTAATTCAGTTACATCCGAATTCCAAAACATCAAAAGGGGCATGATAATTCTTTTTGTCTAGTTAACCATGCAATCCCTCAATACAAATTTAATATTAACTACAATCAAACATCTAATTAGATTTAGAATCTTGGGTCATCTATCTAAAAATGTGAAAAGAGGACATATTGCAATTGGACTCCCCTGCCTACTATATCTATAACAAACCTTAAGCATACGAGATTTGTATCCGTAATCATCTTCAATTAAGACGGCCACAAACTGCATTATCCTTGGTATGATAATCTGAAATCATTAGAAAAGAAGAAAAAAAAAAATCTAAGTATTCAGCAGGAATATCTCCCATCCTTGGGCTATTTTATTTTGAATGAACAATAATGATAGCCATGTAAACAAATTGAAAAAAACTATTAAGGTTTATAAAATCAGTTTTTTTGAGTCAAAAGCTAGTCACTAGTAAAACTATAATTGTTGGTTGGATCACAAATCCATGTTTTCATTGAGACTTAAATAATCTATTTCTCAAATCTGACATGTTTTATGGCAATACATTCTAGCCAGCAAATATTGTCAACTTGGATAGTAACCTATGCAACCAATGCTTTTCAATGAATCATGGAGTGATGTCAGCCCTACAATTCAGTTCAATGACATCTCCGTTCCATGGTTGAGTCTAAATTTCATTATGCACTAGCTGAGAGCACCGCTCAGCATGGGTGTGGAAGAAAAGCGGAACCTGCAGTGTCGTTAAGTTTTTTATGGAAAAATGATTTTTTTGCGGAAAAACGAATGAATAAGTGTTTGCTTCGTGTCCTTAGTATAGTTAAGTTTCTTAAATAGATGATAGAATATATCGAACAAAAGGTTGAATAATGGCATGTTTTGTGTAGAGAGATAATTACATCTCAGACATCTAAGAACTGTACAAAGCAAGTTTTCAGTAATAACATGGTATCAAAATCACAGCCAAGATGCAGAAATACTCCGAGTCAATATCTGAATTTAATATCATCAGAAAGCATGAGAAACTAGGATAATCCCATTCCATGGTTTGAAACAACATAGTTCAGCTTTTTAGCAGCAACCCAATTAGCACCCTCAATTACATCAAATTTTTAATCTAAAAGTTCTGCGTGAATTCAATAAAGGTAATGGCGAAGACAAAATTTTGTTATTTTCACCATTTCCTTCACAAAATCGTGTAAATAGGAATCAAAGTGAAAATAACGTGATATTTTTGTAAATATTAGTGAAAAAAATGAGCTGAAAATGAAAACAGGCCAATCAAATTCAAATACCCTCTAAAAGTTTGACTTAAAATCCACCAACTAGTATATTGTAATTTTATTTTATTACCAACTTCCCAATAATAAATCACAATTAAAAAACCATGAAACTATAAGGACGTTATTATCTCATCTTAACTATAATATTACAATAATTTTCTTGTTTTCTTTTCAATTTCGAAAAACTCTGATGTTAAAACAGATGTTGAGTCAAAAGCTAGTAAAACTATACTTGTTCAGGCATCTTGGTCATGGAAAAGGGCTGGATCATAAAACCATATTCTATTTCTGAAATCTGCCATGACTTATGGCAATACATTCTGGCCAGCAAATATTCTCTACTTGGGTAGTAACGTATGTGATCAGTGCTTTTCAACAAATAATAGTGTGTGGTTCCCCCTTTCTTTTTTGACTCGCTATCCGTTCAATGACATCCACCATGCCATGTTTGAGTCTAAATTCATTATGTATGTAAACAGAAACTAGAATCTAGGCACAAGCACACACACATATATAGAAAGAGAGAGAATCACATCTCGGACCTTTGATGAACTGTACAAACTACAAAGTAAGTTTTCGGTTACAACATGGTATCAAAATCACAGCCAAAATGAAGAGAACTCTCCATTTAAATTCTGATTGTAATATCGACAGAAACCATGAGAAACTGGGATAATCGCCTTGCATAGTTTGAAACAGCAAAATTCAGTTTTTAAGAACGAGTCCATTCAGCACCCTCAAATATGAAAATACTTCAAATTCTTCATGTAAAAGTTTTGGGTGAATTTTGTAAAGGTAATGGTGAAAACAAAATTTTGTTATTTTCCCCATTTCCTTCACAACAAAGTGAAAATAAAGTGACATTTTAGTAAATATTAATGAAAAAAATGAGCTGAAAGTGAAAACAAATAACAAACCAAAAACTGTCTAAAAATTTAAATTAAAATCCAACCATAAGCCATTGTTCATAACTGTATTACCAACATCAAGTAATGACCAAGCTTATGCAAACGTGTGTGATTTTACTTTATTACCAATTTACTAATAATAAATCAAAATTAAAAATCCATGTAACTCAAAAGGATTTCATTATCTCAACTTAACTCTAATATTACAACAATTTCCTTGTTCTTTTCTATTTCAAAATATACTCTCTAGATCATACCTAAATGCCTTCCAAAAAGATTGTATCTAGATCTACCGTTGGTAAACCTAAAATATTTAGATTTGAAATTGAACATAATAATGCCTAAATATCAGTCTTAGCCTTAATCATCCTAAAAATCTATTTGAGCCACTTTTACGAATCAAAACTTGACAAATGATAATGCCGCATACAATACCAGCAAATAAAGACACTCCAGATTCTTCAGTCTGTTATGTGATCTTTTTTTTCCTTCAGCAGCACTTCTGTTCTTCAATCATGATCTACATTTTAATAAATATATCAAAAAAACTTCAAAGACAGTTCAAATTGATTGCCACTAGATAATATTTATTGTAATTTGAAAAGCACCCAAAAAGAAGCTTTGTTTCTTGATGCAGCCTCAATTCAGTTGTAAATGGAAGATTTTACCTATCATCATTCTCCAAATTCAAATAGTTCTTTTATTATTACCTATAATCAAGCAATTCTCACTGCAAGGTCAAAATTTGCCTCATCCACCCTTAAATTCACCATGGATAAAAAAATATAGGCAATTGCTTTTTCCTAGTCTTGGCATCAGCCAAATAGGAAATACATTTAAGACATTAAAAAAGTAAAAATATTTGTATGTTTAACACATCGTTCCCCATGGTGATATTTACTTAAAATCAAAACTTTCATCTATCAATGCAAAATAAACCCCAAAAAAATTTTTTAAGAGGTATAAACAAGCAATCATAATAAGTCATAATATAGCAACATATAATTTAGACCATTAGGGAGAGAGGGAAATAAAATGAAGCAAAAACTGAAAAATTTGTAAAAATATCTACCTGAAGAGTTTTGTGTGCATATCACTCAGCAATGAGCAATCTATAATGTCCACTTTGGCCGGTGGAGAATTTTTAAGCAAGCACTCCACTATCCTGCTTACTTCCTTGTCTGATATATTTGAAGAATATTTCATTTTCAATTTCAATGACTTCAATCTTACAAAGCAAGGAAGTTGACTTGCCATTGAACCAGGAGTTGAGAGAACAACCTACACAATTAGAGTGAATTAGACATATTTTAAAGGATAATCTGGATGGTGAGATTGAGTATTGGCAAGAAAGTTGACACAAGGAACACCTTATGAGTAATATGAAAATAAAAAAGGAGAAAACATACGAAAGCAACTTACATTTAGTATCTTAAGGGTACTTGAAGAGAGTGTCATTATCTTTACATAATTAGCGAGCACTTGCAGCCAACTAATTAAGGCTGAATATGTCCTCTCAAAATTTGTATGAAAATAGGCTTCAACGTCAATATTTACTTGTTCAAGAAAAGAAAGATTGCATGCGGAGACCTGGTGAATAAGATCACGCATGATGGTGATAGAACTAAGGTTTGGAGTAGAAAGCACAACTTTGTGAGCTACTTCTTGAATGGTACTTCCTATGGTCAAACAGGAAAGCTTAGAATTAGATATGCAGAGGAATTTTGCATCGCGATGTAGATTACAACGGTCAAGGGCCAAAGTATCCAACACGTGACAAGTTGAAAAGGGCTCAGCAAAGCCATTGTCATTTGCAGAAAAAGTGACATGCTCAAGATGCAAGCTTTTTAAAGCCGGCAACTGCAAGGAGGTTGGAAGTTCTGTCATCCAAGGGATGGCCCAAACGGATAGCTTAAGATGTGTCAAAGATCGACAGGAAAAGATGCACGGATGCAACCTGAAACCATGTTCGAAATTCAAATTAACTTCCATTGTCAACTGCTGAACATTATGCGACACGGCATATGTCATGACCCTATCAAGGAGTTCAGGTTCAGTGCAACCTTTGCGCCTTAAATCAAGATCATGCAATGAAACGGAGCCGTCTCGATGAGACAAAACCCAAAACACAAACTTGCTGAAATGGGGAAGGCTGGTGAAGTATGAAGAATCCAATGTAAGATTAGTGAGACATTTCCAAAGGTCCTTCCATCTTGTAGCCAAGACACAAGTCTGCACAGCATGTTTTGTGTTCATAAATTTCAATATATATAGCAAAAGAAAGTCAGGCAAGTCACTGAGCCTGTCCCTTTCCATTTTTCTATCAATTTCACTCTGCATCCTTCACTTCAACAACTTCAACTTCCCCCAGTCTTCCTCTTCCTTCAGTCACACCTAACCTAATAAATTTAGCCAAACATATCATAATCTTACTAATTACATATACAAAAAAAAAAAAAAAATAGAGAAAGTGTGGACTGTTAGCAGTAGTAGCATCTAATGAAAGAAGATCCTTTTAGAAATAAGATCCAAAACCTAATTTCCAATTTCTATTTGCTATAAAATACAAAATTTTGGGTTTGACTTTCCTCTTGAAGCAACCATATTGTTTGTTCAGTACTGAATTGAAAACTAAAGGTACCAAACATAGCAACAAAAGATCAATAATGATTCAATGCATAGTTTCCTAAAGTTATTATTGATGAGGTTTTGCAAAGAAGTAAAGGGTACAGAACAAATTACCTTGTGGGGTTGGTTGGACTTTGGAGATTCAACTGTTCATTCAAATTAGTTGCAGATCCAAACTAACTCCACCAGTTAGTTACCCAGCAGCAATTGAAGATTTTCCCTCAAATCTTGGAAGCGTTTTATGTGGACTTTGAATTGAATCATCGGAAGAAATGTCTGAGTGACTGTGTCAATCAGCGTAAAACTAGAAGGATTAGTGCAAACCACAACTTTTGCGGTGCTAGGTGAGACCCCATTTATTTATTTATTACCTTTTAAAAAGGAGTGTCGATGTCAAAAAAAAAAAAAAAAAAAAAGAGTGTCTATGCCTATCTTAAAAAGATAAGATAGAGTGCACGTTACATTTATTCTTTTATAAAAAAAAAGTGGCTTAAAAAAAAGTAAAAATAAATTTCACATTCTTGCTTTAAATTTTTTTTATCTAAAATAAGTCATTTATGTTTTAAAACATTGACACTGTTACTCTTTTTTACGGTCATCGCTCGCCTTATTTCAGTTTGTTTCGCTTTTAATAGTGATAAGACTTGTAGATTACGACCTAAACATAATTTTAACTCTATTAGAGCTCTAAACCTCAGTTTTAATCATTTCTTAAGAGTCTCAAAGGACCTATTTGAGATAAAAAAAAATTTAAAAGACGAATGTGAACTTTAAAAATAACTTAAAGGACTAAAAGCGCAATTTGGCCAAAAAGGAAAGTTAGAGTGCACGTTCGCTTTATTTTTTATATTAAAAAAAAGTAAGTTCTCTCTCTTTAATTTTTTTCTTTTTTGATTGAAAAAAAAAATTGGTTAGGGAACGGTTCATCGGTCCAAGTCAGGGAAGACCTTCAACTCTTTAAGAACTTATAAAGATAATTACATTTACCTCAGCACTAGTAAGGACCCGAATTCGTGACATGTTAAGTACAAGTCATGTCATGTTTCAATAGGCCAATCCCTTGGAGCTTCTATCTCTTTTTAAATTTTGCCGACGAAGTTGGTAAAAAATGGAATTTTCTCTAAGTTAATTTTTAGTATAAAATGTCAACGACTGTTTTCGCCAAATATGTTAAATCGAGTGAAAAATGTTTAGATATCTTAAGGGTACGTTTGATTATACTTTTTAAAAATAGTTTTCTATTTTAAAATTTTTTTTAAGAAGAACAAAAACTTGTTTTTCGTTAAGTTTTATAAAACCAAAAACTGTTTTTAAAAACCAAATCACTCAACTACGTAGTTTTGGGGTTCAATTGTTAAAAGGAAATATCTATATGAATAAGTAATAAATTATTTTTATAAACTTGATTAGTTCTGAGAACACAACCTAGTTGTACAACATATGTAAGTTTTGTGTAGACAATGGGAGCGCGGGTTTGAACCTGTAATGCTCTACTTTTTCCTCCTCTTGTCGTGTTAGAAGGAAAAAAAAAGTATTATTTTATCTTTTTAATTTAACATTATAATAGTGGGCTTTTTTTTTTCTTCTCCTTTATTACAAGAGGATCAACAGTGTTCCCACTTACCCCCGATTTTTATGACTCGAACCCAGTCTCTTGAGATCAGTTGAGACGACCCTTAAGCAGTCCGAAAGTTGCCACTTAAGCTGTCCTGCTCGCCAATAGTGGGCTTATTGACTCAACTTATTTAGTATTTTTTAGTCTTATTATAATTTACCATGTTATTTTTAATTTCTTATGTTTTTATATTTCCCTAATATAAATGTATGATCTCTTGGAGAACACAACCAATGAATGAAAAACTATTTTATTTTTCATAGCTTAGTTTCTCTCTTCTTCCTCTTCCTTCCATAATTCAGTCCCTTAGAACCCTAATTTTCTCTTTAGTACCAAAAACTGTCTAACACATTAATTTATTTATTCTAATTTTATCCTTAAATTAATACTTGTGTGAATCACTTTTAAAGTCATTATACTGCACTCTTTTATTCTGTAAAACTGTTATACTTTTTTATTCATTTATAAATTTTTCTTAATCTTTGTAAAAAAAATTAGAATGATGCTTATTTTTACACAGAGATAGTAGAATATTACTGTTAAATCGGCTTTGTCTTTTTTTTTTTTGTTACCATGTTATTGGTGCACAGTATCCATCGGCTTCGCCGGTGACTAATCTACGCCAGTGAACTTGGCTAGCCACGTGTTTTTTTTTTTACTTGGCTTTGCCAATCCGTGTAGTTTTCCCCTCCCAACAGAATTTTTGCCATACCCAAGACTCAAACTCAAGACCTTGAGATGGGATCCGAGCCCAATTACCACTCGGACTATACTGTTAGCGAAATCATATTACGAAAAAGCTTCAAAATCCACATCAAAGTAAAGAAAAAAAAAGTAGTAACATGTTTTATACTAGGTGAGAATGGAGAGCCGACCTGGTTCTTCAACTATTCGCTTGGCATGGCAGCATGACAAATTGCCGAACGACGACAGAGGAGGTGACACTGAGATAGAAAAACCAGTTTCGTCTCGGGACAAGCCCATTAGAGATAAAGAAGGCTCCGCCAAGAGAGAAGTCAGACTTGATCAAGCAAGGTCTGGTGACGATTGAATATGAGGGAGGAGACCGCTTGTTTTCGAAGGTGCATATCAATGACAACATGTTTAAGGAACTCTGTGAACCATGGAAGGAGGCTCTGATCGTGAAGTTGTTGGGCAAAAACGCAGGATTCAAGACCATGCAATTCAAACTTGAAACAACGTGGAAGCTAAATGGGGGTTTTGACTTGATGGCTGTGGATAATGGCTTCTACATGGTTAAGTTTGATAGAGCGGAAGATAGAGAGAAAGTCATAGGAGGAGGTCTGTGGATGATCTTCGATCATTATCTTGCAATGTCGATTTGGAGTGAAAATTTTGTCTCCTCCACTGCTAAGATAGAGAAAACAATGGTTTGGGGTGTGTTTTCCAGGTATGAACTTGGTGTACTATGACGAGAGCCACTTGTTAGCAATGGCTTATACAGTAGGTCGCCCGATCAAGGTGGATCGCCATACTGTCTCTGTGGCTCGAGGTAAATTTGCTAGGATATGTGTGGAGATTGACCTAGATAAGCTGGTGGTGGGGGAAAACTTGGGTGAGAGGAGTTTAGCATAAAGTAGCTTATGAAGGTCTCCATGTCATATGCACTAGATGTGGATGCTACAACCATCTTACACGGCACTGTGCCATACCGAAGGAACCACCGGCGGTAGGGGGTTCAGTTGCTGGAAAAGGAAAGTATTGCTTGTCGGAGTCAAATCCCATAATTAACGGAAATCAAACCGTTACAACAACTATTGATCCACCTGCATATAATGAGAGGGCCCATGGTGATTGGATTAAGGTTGAAAGGAGGGAAAAAACGATTGTGGGTGGTCCGCATAAATCAGGCAACGGTCAAATGGGTATCTTAAATAATATTGAGAACAAATTTGTCTCACTTGATTTGGGAAATGAGGAAAACAACGTGGCTCATGCAGGTTCACAACATGGCCCACAAGTGCTCAGTTTTAATGAAGGGACTAATCATAGTGTGTTACCACCGAAGAAATGGAAGAAGAAAAGACCACGTGGTGAGGGTCCATCACCCAGTGGGTCAAATGAAAAAGGAAAGAGATCCAACATGTTATATTCGAGGATGGTGGAAAGAGTAGCAGCAGATTACAGGTAACAGCAGGCCCATCGCGAAATCCTGGGACGAGAATGTTAAATGGCACGAAAATTTATGATTTGGGAAATGGTATTAAATCCACGGTCAATCTGGTGCATGTTCAGGGCAATCAATATGAATTGTACAATGATGAGGATCCAATCACAAATATTGTGACCAAAAATCAAGAAAGCTTGTCTAACTGTCTTCATGGGCCAGGAGCGTCAGTCATAAATACTCTTGATGAGGGAGAGAAGGACACGCAGATGGACGTTGAAAATCAAAATGCTATCAATGCTAATCAATTTGGGTGCCCCCAAAATGATGGAGTTGATGGAATGCTGGAGGATACCTCTAACACTTCCCCCACGTAACTTGTGGGTTTATTTCTTGAATTTTTTTAATGGCTGGTTTAGAAAATTTTAATATTCTTTCTTGGAATATAAAGGGTTCCATTAACAAGGAGGGCAGGAGACATGCCCGCACCTTAGTTCATAAGCACAAGCCTGATATTGTCATCCTGATGGAAACACATTGCCCTTTCTCAAAAGCCTCTCTCTTTTGGGATAAGTTGTGTTATGTTGCTTATGCTATCTCTGAAGTTGTAGGTCATGCTGGAGGGCTTTGGGTTCTGCTTGATAAGGGGTGCACGCTTGACATCATTTCTCTCAAGCATGGTAATTTTACCTGATGCTTGTCCTCTATTTATGCCAATCCTCACCTTGCCAATAGAGATAACCTCTAGAGTTACTTGACTACCTTACGGGAGAATATGACCAACTCGTGGCTTCTCATGGGCGATTTCAATGAAATTCTTTTTCCGTCTGAAGTGAAGGGTGGTGTTTTCCCAATTCATCAAGCTACGAAATTTGCTGCTACCATTGAAAGTTGTGGCTTGATTGATCTAGGAACTATAGGGAGCAATTTCACTTGGTACCGGAAGGAGAGGGGCACCCAAACGGTGGCGAAACGCCTGGATGGAGCGCTGGGTGATTGCAATTGGCGGACTCACTTTTCGGAAGCTTATGTGGAGAACCTTATTAAGACCCAATCGGATTACCGTCCTATCCTTCTACGAGGTTCTGGCTTTATCCCCCACAAGAATACTAGACCTTTTTGCTTTCAGACTGCTTCGTTAACCCATAAAGATTTTCCCAAAGTAGTGAATGGCGTCTGGCTCAAAGGCAACCACATAGTCTCCACCAGTCTTAGCCAGGTAAGAGAACACGCCAAAAAAATTAATGAGGAGATTTTTGGTAATATTATTAGACGAAAGAGGACCTTGGTGGACCAAGAAGCGTTTGCATGATATCCAACAAAAGTTGGAGTTGGTGGACTCCGCTACTCTCACTTACTTAGAGGCTGATCTTCAACGGGAGTATAATGAAATTCTTAAGCAAGAAGAAATTCTTTCGTGTCAGAAGTCCCGTGAGAAGTGGGTTAAGTTGGGAGACTTCAACACTAAGTTCTTTAACACTAAGTCCTTGAAAATGGCGATTGGTGCACGGATGATAGCACTATCCAGTCGGAAGCCATTACCTACTTCAAAAATCTTTTTGAGGTAGATTCCACTACAAACCCATCTACTCTTCATGTTCCATTATTGCCTTGTTTGAGTGATTTTTGCAGAGATGCCTTAACGGCACCAGTCTTGAAAGAAGAAGTAAAGGCTTCAGTCTTCTCCATATGTCATACAAAGCTCCAGGACTTTACGGATTCCAACCCCTCCTCTTTAAGCATTTTTGGGACATGGTAGGGGACGACATCTGGCAGTTGGTGACGAAAGTGTTCAATTTGGGCCACATTGATGAAGCCATTGTTGAAACCCTCCAAGTGCTTATCCCAAAGAAAGCTCGTTCTACGAGGTTGAAGAACTTTCGACCCATCAGCCTTTGCAACGTCATCTTTAAAGTGATCACCAAAGTCTTGGTCAACAGATTACGACCCTTCCTGGATGAGTTGATTAGCCCCTTGCAAAGCAGCTTTATTCCCAAAAGAGGCTGATAATGCTATCCTGGCCCAAGAGGTGGTTCACTACATGCATCAGTCTAAATCTAAGAAAGGTACTATTGCTTTTAAAATTGACTTGGGGAAGGTGTATGATAGGCTTAACTGGAACTTCCTTGAGACTACTCTTAGAGAGTTTGGTTTTGCCCCTATCACGATGTCTCTTATCATGAGTTGTGTCACTTCCTGCAATCTTGCCGTCCTCTGGAATGGTGTGAAGACTGATTATTTCAAACCTTCTAGGGGCCTCTGGTAAGGAGATCCTTTATCTCTGCATCTGTTTGTTTTGTGCATGGAAAAGCTTGCTTTAAGCATTCAACACAAGGTCAACACTAGTGTTTGGAAGCCTGTTCATGTCTCTAAAGGAGGTCTGGGTTTGTCCCACCTTCTTTTTGCTGATGATGTCATTCTCTTCTGTAAGGTTAGCACTCAACAGGTTCAGGTAGTTATGGACACCCTCTTTGATTTCCGTAATGCTTCGGGGTTGAAAGTTAACCTTGTGAAGTCCAAAGCAATGTGTCTAGACTGGTTCCAGGTGAGAGGAAGCAAGCTCTTAAGGATATTTCTTCCATCTGTTTTGTGGCGGACCTGGGTCATTATCTAGGTTTCCCTTTGGCGAAGGGGAGGATCAAGAAAGAAGTTTATGATGGTCTTTTAGACAAGTTGCATCGAAGACTGGCTTCCTGGAAGGCAACCTTCTTAATAAGGCAGGAAGAGCGTGCCTAGTTAAATCTGTCACTTCGACTATTCCAATTTATACAATGCAATTGCACTATCTCCCTCAAAGTGTGTGCAACCGCATGGATAGAATTGCAAGGAGTTTCCTTTGGGGTGAGGATGGTAATTCCCGCAGTTGGAGCTTGGTCAATTGGAATACTGTTACATCTCCCAAGAGATTTGGGGAACTTGGTGTGTGTGATTCTCGGTTATCTAACATCTCCCTTCTTGGCAAACTAGTTTGGAGCTTGCTTCATGATAGGGGGAAACTTTGGGTCCAAGTTTTGGCTCACAAATATTTGGGCTGCCAATCATTGTGGACTGTTAAAAAGAAGGTCAACAATTCGATTATATGGAGTGGCATCATGAAGGCAATTGAGGCTTTTAAAAATTGTTATACTTTCCATGTTGGGTCGGGTTGCAGCCCCCTTTGGTACTTGGATTGGACCAAGCCAGGCCCTCTATGCCATTTGGTTGATTTTGTGAATATTTCAGACATTGTTTTGTGTATCAAAGATGTGGTGGACGATGGAAGTTGAAAAATTTCATGAGCTAGCTACCATGCTACCTCCTTATCTGGTGAATAAGCTTAATCACATCCCTTCCCCATCGATTTTGGACCCTGCGGTTCCAGATAAGTGGGTTTGGCAGGAGTCGAGAGATGGTATCTATAGCAGTAAATCTAGTTATGCTTGGCTTCTAAAGAACCACGAAACTGGGACCCCGCCTCTAATTGGGAATGGATATGGCGGTTGCAAGCGCTGGCAAAGGTTCAACATTTTGTGTGGCTCTGTATACACGACACCTTACCAACAAATGAGCTTCGTTATCGCCGGCACTTGTCTGATTCGCCGTGCTGCTTACGGTGCTCCTCACCGATTGAGAGTGCATTGCATTGCCTGTGCGATTGCCCGCTTTCTCGTGATGTTTGGATGCACTTGGGCCTTTGGGAGTGTTCGAATTTTCATCAACACGTGATGCCAATTCTTGGGTTCATTTTTTGAGCAGAAGTGCGTCCCCCCATCTTTTTCTTGTAGGGCTTTGGTGGGTGTGGCTATGGCGTAACAACATGATTTTCAACGACCCACATTGGAACATCAATGAGGTAATCCGTAAAATCTATCTATCTTTTGATGACTTCCACTCCAACTTTGGCTCCAAGGAGATTACCAAGCTTGCGCTTAGGTCTTCAGTTCATTAGACCCCCACCTAGTGGGTCGGTTAAAGTCAACACTGATGGTAGTCGTGTGGAAGCCTCTTCTTTTATTGGCTCTGGTGGCTTGATCCGATCAGCTGATAGCAAGTGGATAACGGGTTTCTCTAGCTTTGACGGGGGGTGGGGATGTCCTCCTAGCAGAGTTGATGGGTATTTACCATGGTCTGGTTTTATCTAAAGATCTTGGTTTCACTAGTGTCATTTGTGAAACAAACTGCTTGGATGCTGTGTCACTGATTCATTCCCCTGAGAATCATCAGTTCCATATGCATGCTTCTCTGCTTTCCCAGATTGTACGCTTATTGGAGGATGACTGGACGGTGTCTATTGTCCATTGTTACCGGGAGCAAAACATTTGTGCAGACTTTCTTGCTAAACAGGGTGTCACCTCTACCCCTGCAGGCTTGGGCTCTCTTTTGCTCTAAGATGATCTTGGCTGATTTTTTCGGTTAGCGTGTTTTTTCCTTTTTTTCTGTTACTTTTGTAACTTACCAAAAAAAAGGGTTTTATATTTTGGTATTTTAACATGCTTTTTAAATCTGTATTTAAAATATGTTTTAAACACCGTCCATGCCAATTAAAGTATAAGTTTCCTTTTCAAATTAATTTAGTTTGAGCTTTCTTAAGGCTGATGCCGATAAAAAGATGTCAATCCAGATTCGTAAAATTGATGTATTTTAACTTTTCTTATATCAGTAATGATTCTCCCTCCAGACTCATTTATAAATAAAAAAATATCTAAAAATACTCTTATTTAATTTTTCTTTTATTTTTCAAGAACATTACATACTCACAAAAAATAAGAGTATATTAGTAAATTTGATTTATGTTTTATATGAAATTAAAAATATTAAATGAATATAACTAAATTTTTTAATCTGTGTTAAATTAGGTTATTTTGCTTATAAATGAGTTCGGAGGGAGTATATATTTAAATTTTAATATTTTAGTACAAACTTTTCCATTTAGTACAAGATTTTTTTTTGATGTTGGAGGCTTTTTTTTTTTTTACTGGATGAGTTACGAGGCTCAACACTTAATTTTTTATTAAAAATAAATAAATAAATAAAAGTAGCAAATAAAATAAATAAAAAAGTAGAAATACAGAAATCAGTTTCAGATTTATCTTTAATAAGGTTTGTTAAAAAAATTCGATTTTTAAAAATTATATTAAATCTCAACTAAAATAGAGTTTTTTTATTTATTTTATTTGACATTTCCTTAAAAAAAAATTTCATTTACAAAATTGAAGTTTTTTAGGAGAATAAACTCTTTATCATTTATATCATCATCATACAATGGTGTCAAGATATTTGTCATTATTTTCACATAAAACAAACTTATTAATATATTTATACTAAATTTTATTTAACTTTTACATCAATATACACATTAACCTCGCGTAAGTTTTATTTTATCAAAAACAAAAACCTCGCGTAAGGTTTTTTTTATCAAGAATACATTGAGTAATTTTTCCTAAATCCTTTAAAAAAATATCGTTTTAAAAAAAAGTGAGCTTTTGTAATTACTAATTCGGGTAAACAAAAGAGGTATTAAGATAATATAAAATATTTATTTTTTTGTAATTTTTATTTTTTAAAAATAATATAAAAAACAAAATTATCTTGTGACAAAATTGCATATAATTTATAAAATTAATTATTAATATTTTTAGTAGTTTTATATTTTATAATTTTGAATATTTTTTTTTATGACCCGAGATGGTATAGATCTCTCCGAGTTTATGCGGTTGTCTCTCGAATAATGTAGCGGCGTTAAAACTTTTGAAGAAGCTTTGTCCTCCATGTGGTAATTTCTTTTCTTTTATATATATATAAAAAAATTCACATTTAGGGTTGGGGGATACTATACTACCGCAGTGTAAGATAGAAAATACCTCATCTAAGAGGATTAATGGGAGATTCGAATCTACGATTTATAAATTGGACCAACTCCGGGCAGGGGGTCGCCGTTTGATGGGGTCGCCATTTGATGATCCTTAAATCCTCATTTGACAGCTAGTCACAAAAAAAAAAACACTTCTCATCTCATCAATTTCAATATAGGAGAACAATAGGCTGTTATAATTACTAAATTAGATCTCTTATATTTATGTCATCTGTCCTTTTTTAAGGGTACAAAAGTCATTTTAACAATAATTTCAAATTTCAAACTTAATCTCTCGCTCTCTTTCTCTGATTCTCTAACTCCCTCAGCTCTTTCACTCTCGCTTTCTCCCCATCTTTCTCTTCTCCTTCACCCTTACTCTCTAACTCACTCTGACTCTCTAACTCACTCATCTCTCTCACTCCCTCGCTGATACTGGTGACAGGGGAGAGAAGACAGAGCTCAAGGCCTTGAGAAGATTCACGGGAAAAAAAATGTGTTCCCTCCTTCACCTCTCATCTGTTTCCCTCTTCTTCCCTCTTCATCTTTGAATTTTTTTTTTTTTAATTCAACTGCATTCTCTTGATCTGTTGCTCTCTTTCTCATCCCCTCCTATTTCATCTCCCATTTTCAGCATCTTCTTCTTCCTCTTCCCCCCCTTTTCAAGCAGCTAGGCAAAATGGAGAACGACTTCGCCGTACTGAGAGAAGGCTTTCTCGAGGGCCTTGCTGTCGGAAGCAACGATACTCAACATCTGTGGCGGCCATTGATTTTTAGAAAATCACGAACCCTAAAAATTTGAAAGGCTAAAGATATAGCTTACCTTATTTTTTCTTCCTGATGTCTCTTTCCCTTTTCTCATTTATTATTATCTACTTTTTTTGTTCGATTTCTTCCTAACATTTACGTTTTTTTTATTTGCAGGACACATAATATATGTGGGTACTCATTTCCTTAGGTATTGTGCATGTTTATGTGCATCTCGACAGCTTAGATCAAGCTCAACCTGTCGAGATCAAACTCGAGCTGTTGGTCCTCAAGCTGTCGAAGTCAATCCTGATCTCGACAGGTTGAGTGTTGATACTCCAATAGATAGTTGTCTTCAAGCTGCCGAGATCAAGCTCAACAGCTTGAGGACCAACAGCTTGAGTTTGATCTCGACAGCTTGAGTTTGATCTCGACAGGTTGATCTCGACAGCTATTCACATGATTTATTTTGACAGCTTAGATCAAGCTCAACCTGTCGAGATCAAACTCGAGCTGTTGGTCCTCAGGCTGTCGAGGTCAATCCTGGTCTCGACAGGTTGAGCTTGATCTCGACAGCTTGATTGTGATGGGTCTTGATGCTCCAATAGATAGTCTTGGTCGCCGAGATCAAGCTCACGGCGAGGACCAACAGCTTGAGTTTGATCTCGACAGGTTGACCTTGATTTCGACAGCTATTCACATGATTTATTTCGACAGCTTAGATCAAGCTCAAACTGTCGAGATCAGGATTGACTTCGACAGCTTGAGGCCCAACAACTTGAGTTTGATCTCGACAGGTTGAGCTTGATCTCGGTTGAGCTTGATCTCGACAGCTATTGTGATGGGTCTTGATGCTCCAATAGCTATAGTTGTCTTCAAGCTGCCGAGATCAAGCTCAACATGCCGAGATCAGGATTGCCTTCGACAGCTTGAGGACCAACAGCTTGAGTTTTACCTCGACAGGTTAAGCTTGATCTAAGCTGTCGAAATAAATCATGTGAATAGCTGCCGAGATCACCGTCGAGAACCAACTCAATCTGCCGAGATCAAACTTAATCTGTTGGTCCTCAAGCTGTTGAGCTTGATCTCGACAGCTTAAAGACAACTATCTATTGGAGCATCAAGACCCATCACAATCAAGCTGTCGAGATCAAGCTCAACCTGTCGAGATCGGATTGACTTCGGCGACTGAGGACCAGCGGTTTGAGTTTTATCTCGACAGTTGAGCTTGATCTAAGCCGAAAATCATGTGAATAGGCCGAGATCAACCTATCGAGATCGTGCCTGCCGCTGAGCTTGATCTCGACAGGTTGAGCTTGATCTCGACAGCTTGAAGACAACTATCCATTGGAGCATCAAGACCCATCACAATCAAGCTGTCGAAATAAATCATGTGAATAACTGTCGAGATCAACCAGTCGAGACCAAGCTCAACCGAGATCAAGCTCAACCTGTCGAGATCAAGCTCAATCGAAATAAATCATGTGAATAGCTGTCGAGATCAAGCTCAACCGAGATCAAGCTCAACCTGTCTCGGGATTGACTTCGACAGCTTGAGGACCAACAGCTTGAGTTTCATCTCGACAGGTTGAGCTTGATCCCGCTTGAGCTAGATCTCGACAGGTTGATCTCGACAGCTATTCACATGATTTATTTCGACAGCTTGATTGTGATGGGTCTTGATGCTCCAATAGATAGTTGTCTTCAAGCTGTCAAGATCAAGCTCAACCTGTCGAGATCAAGCTCAACCTGTCGAGATAGTTTGTTTGTCAACGCAAACTAATAAACATAACGACGCCCTACCCGTGCGTATGCACGGGTATGTTACTAGTTTGACAGAAATGAGAAGGTATTGTTGCATGAGGTTGGTTTTTACTATTTGCCACGTCACACATTAAAATTCGTGTCGTAGCGTATTGATCGGGTGAGCTATCGTAATTTGGATAAACAGAAGGGGTAGTATCGGAAATAGGAAACAACAATACATTGAACGGAGAAGAATTTCACGTTCCTACAAAACCCGGTTTTCTTCATTGCACTTTGCAACTGCTTGCAGCTTGACACCGCAATCCCTTTTCTGTTTCAAGGTACAACTCTCTTTCTTTTTCTCACTTCCCATTCCTTTTTATCTGTTTTTTTTTTTTTGCCTATGTTTGTCTCTTTCTCTTGTTGTTTGTTTCCCGAGAAAATAGAATTTCATTTTTCATTTTTCGATTTACTTGTTTTTGCTTGGTGGTTGGGGTAGACTCCTCCGATGCTTTCAACTTGATTATTCTCGGTCAGAGTTTTGAAACGAGCGTGTGAGGTTTTTTTTATCCATGGATTCGTTTTCTTACCTTTTTCCCTCAGATTTTTCGATAGAGGATTCGATTATCAATTAATTATTTAATCGGTGTTGAAATTAAGTATTTATGTGCGGTTTCGAAGATGAAGTGTTTGGATTTTAATTTGTGCATTTTCCACTTGGCTATGAAGTTCATTACAGTTCATGGTTTTTGGATTTCTCGTGTTTATGATTTTATGATTCTCATGTTTTGCATTGCTTACTGTAAAATGAAATTGCTATATGTTTATTTATGATAGTATTTGTTTTTCCCTGTTGAATTTAGTGATATGTAAGCTTGCTTTCAATGGAATGTATTATATATTCTCTAGGTTTAGGGTTTGGCGGTTAAATGCCTTTCAATTGTTAATAGTATGGTAGTGAAGTCTGTTAATTTGAAAATTTTCCAACTGTGTTTCATATACTTAGAAACATGTGTTAAGAATGGTGTTTCGAATTTGCAGTTTAATAATTTAATAATCTGTAGTTGCAGAATATTATGAATTGATGATAATCTTGAGGTTCTAGGACATGTGGATTTGGTATAATTTTATGCTCATAAAAAGTGTTGAATTAGAAGCATAATCCTTTACTTATTGAGTTTCACTTTGATGCACTGTCGGTGTAAAAGATTTTACACTCTGAACCAATCACAAATCATCATATGGGACTAAACTTAAATATAGTGCTATAGTGGCAGTTTTTTTTTGTTAAAGTGGCGATTTTTTTACCTCCCCTTCAGAATGTTTGTGATAATTATGCTATTTTTTAGTAAAGAACAATAGGAACAGTGTTTATAGCACTGTACCTAAGTTTTATCCCATCATATGTGTGACTTTTGAGGTAGTTCGGATTAAAGTCAAAAAAAATTATGACGTGGTAATTTATGATTAGTTGACAGTGTAAAATAACTTGACACTAACAGTGCATATAAATTAAATCCTTATGGATGTTGATTGTAAGACCATATAAACATTGGAAGTGAATAGACCATAAAAATCATTGGAAATTGAAGACAAGGACACAGTATTACATGCCTAGTTGCCTACAGTGTACAGTAGGGCTTTGAACTGATGTTTCATGACCCCATTGACTTCCTGCTTCATAGTTCAGTTTCCTTCTTTACATTTAATATGTGATCTTTTTCTTATTTATTTTGTAATCAATCAACTTTGTATGGTAAGTCTCGACATTTAAAAATGTTTCCCTCTAACAAGTATGAATATTAGTTGAGACGACAATCTTTTTTGTTTAGATTCTTTTTTTCGCGTGTTCTTCCCTTGGCTTCTTTCATCAAATTCTTATTTTACATTTTTCTCTCTCAATTTATTATATGTTTCTAATTGCTTTGGCATTCTTTAACTTGTCTGGAATGGTATTTCTGCTTAGATTTTTCACTTTTTCTCTCTGTTTCTTCTTCTTTTTTTCTTCAATTATTTGTGTTCTTGAAGCTTAAAACCTTACTGCAAAAGCCTCTTTATGTTTTTCTCAGTTGGTCGAGCCACTTGAGGATTGCCTTGCATACTTTTGGTGCTTGAAGAGCTTATCTGTCTACCAAAATGAAGTAATGCTAGCAAAATCCTTCCTTTTATTAGTTTGCTTATATAAATTGGGATACTGAAAGTTGAATGGTCAATACTCATGCTTATTATATATTGTGTATCATAATGAGAGGAATCAAGGAATGTGTTCCTCCGGGATAGTGTTTGTCCTAGATCCCACCAATGAAAATTTTAAAAGGATAATTGCACCTTCCCACGAGTTGAAAAATTTACATGCTTTATTATTGAATATGGACTCTTGAAAACAGATAGCTTCGAAATCTGCATTTTATAAACATAGTAGAAAACTTGAAGTTCCTGTATTTTGGTGTTTTCTAGTTTATTTTTGCTTGATACAGAAAGAAGCCTGGATATGTTTGAGGCAACAAATCATAAATGAAAAGTAAGAAAGGTAGATTATATTTGTTGTAGCATGTGTTGTTGGGAATTGTCCTTTTCCCAGGGTTTGCAATACTAGGGAGATGGTCTTTAGCCTGCCTTGATTTCTCAGGGACATGCAACTCTTTTGGTTCATGGTTATACAAATTACAGACTAAGTTAGAAAGAGGTTGCATAACAGTTCAACATCTTTCCTGATCATGATTTTAGCACAAATAGAAAGCGAAAGTGTGAGGTCAGAATATTTTTTTTCTTGTTTGTGAAGCGTTGACTGATATGCTGTTAGGGAGATTCAGAATAAATCAATAAATAGGTGTTGCTCCACTTGTTCTCCAGGTTTTAGAGTTGGTAAGAAGCCACTTTGCGTATCAGAAGTATGTAATAGGCTTGATATCAATTGTCCTGTGATTTCCATTGCGATTTTGGTGCAAATTATTTTCAGATATAGAAGGGGAGAAGGAGCTTTTCTGAGATAAATTTCTCCCATTTAGGATGATTAATAATTGTACCATTTTGATGTTTGATATGATTGTTGGCATAGAGGGCAACTAAAATGGCTTCGGCAACTAAAATGACTAAAATGTAGATACAACTCAAATAGTGAAATGGAAAGCATTGGTATGCTGATAGGCTTTCTTATTCTTTCTGTAAAGAATAATTTGATGGTGGACGAAAAGTATGAAAGGCGAGGTACCCATTAATAGCATCCATAGGGAGAGAATGGAAATGTGAACAGTACGCAGCAAGGCAATATTTCCTTCCAAATTCCAATATCTTTTGAGTATCCCTCCGAGAAGTTCCATAGGAAACAAATAAGAAGGAAGAGATGAAAAAAAGAACTCCATTTATCACTGACCTTGTACACCACTATATTTCAAACATTGCAAATCTCTACTGGACCTTACCTTCATATCTTTTTTCAAAGCATTCTGAATCGAATTAACACAACATTCTGAGAGTTTGACGGTTAATCTTTCCCATGGCCCAATGTGTTTTTTTTATATAGTTCAAGATAGCCAACTTCAGAAACCAATTGTATTAGTTGTAGAACTTCTATGACACAGAGTCACACAAACACTCCTAAACACAACCTGATGCTAAATGGTATTTTTGTACTTGCCACAAATCCATTATGCTTCATTTCATCTTCTTGAGGTTAACTGTTTAAGCACCCCAATACTTAAGCACTTGGTTGGATTCATAAGAGGGCAATTGATTCTTGGTAGAAACTGGATAATGGATTAACAGAAAGGTTTGAAGAAGAATCCAAGGCATTTAAAGTTCAAATCCTCATTCAAAATACTAGAAGAATAAGTCTATTCAAATAATTTAGAAAGTAAATGGAAGTCAAAGATCTACCCTATTTCGACTTGTCCTGAAATTAAACTTCATTATATCGCAAGGAGCAATTTTGGAAAGGAATTCTTGACCACTTGATTTTAGAGGCTAGGATATTATGTCGGGGACTAACTCTACTTAAGGCTTAAGCTATTAGGTGGAGACTTATGATTGGTTTTGTATATCTGACCATAGAAACTAGTACCGAAAGTCCGAAACATGATTTAATATGGAGAGCCTCTGAAGGAAAGGAAATGCAATGGGACATAGGGCTTCTCACTATCATGAGCTCCTGAATAGATCATAATTCATAATGCTGCTGAAAGAATACATATGATTGTGTCACCAATAAATGGGGGAAGTAAATCCTGTTAAGAGTCAGTAAGTACAACCAAATTATCCATATCTACATCACCCTCTTTCTTGTTTTCTGCCCACAACAGAGCACCGATTAACCAAATGACTCCCTTTCAGTCCAAAGAAAAGTCCCTGATAACTACACAAGGTTTATGAGTTGCTCAACAGGAAGCCTATACAAAGGAAAAAGTAAAGGGGATGGTAGATAAACATGTTTGTATCAAACATCAAATTAAAGAAAAAACAGAGTAGCACTTGTGTGTTCAAATTTTTTTATTTGCCTTGAAAATCTTCTGGATCATATCTAAAATTTAAAATGAATATTGCAGTGGCTGTTTATAAAACATGCACAATGATTAAAAGATGAAAATGGTAAGTGACTAATGGAACTTACACTCTTTATCTACTGTTGGAAGATATATTGTAGAAGCATTCTCATGATTTTTTTTAAGTTTGAGAAATTGGGTGAGAAATTGGGGAAATTGAGGCAAACAAGCCTGAGGCAGAAATTTACTGAGCCCGAGACCCCATATCATTCTATGATTGACAGCGATAGTATGTAAAGAAGATAGCTTAAACTTCATGTTTTCATTAATATTGCATGTTTTAGAAGCATTACCGCGATCTTTTTATTTTAATACTGTCCTGCTTTTGGCACATCATGTTACCTGTTTTTAATAATATGAATCTCGCATTTGCTATTACAATGTAGGGGACGTGTAAGGTGGGATGAGGATAACATTGGAGAAATTGAGGCAAACAAACCTGTGAGGCAGAAAATCACTGAGCCTAAGACTCCATATCATCCTATGATTGATGACGATAGTATGTAATGAAGATAACGTAAACTTCATGTTTCCATTCATTAATATGCAATTATGAGTATGGCTGGCTATGTATATAAATAATAGCCTGATCTTATTTTATTTTACTACTTTTAAGTTTCAACTATAATAATGCTTTAATTGTTGTACTGTACTGGGTATTTAATATTTTTCCAAAATTTCATTTCATAGCTAAATTCTATAATTCAGTTAGGCCTTGACATGGTTTGGTAGTTTCTTAATATGAGAACATATTTTAGTCTAACTCTGTTCTTAGAACTGTATAGAGATGCACATTTGAGGTTTTATTCTCAGGCCTGTGCGTTTACTGTAGTTTACTTTAGAAGACATTGTATGTATGGCAGCTTTTTTTCTGAAATAACCTAAGTTTTTAGGTTCTCTATCCCCTGTTCGAGGAGATGCTTGTATTGATGATGAAAATCATACAACACAAGTTGACGCAATATGGACTGCTCTGAATGACGTAGCCTCCAGTAGCAAAAGAGGCAATGGGCAATCTTGTGGTTGGACATCATCTGAGGATGAGCCAGAAGCAATGGAACAAGATGATGATGGTATGATACTATTATTTGATCTTCATTGTTTAATGTTTTATTAATTATTTTGATTGTTACTCTTATTGGCTGTTTGTGCTTCTCCTTCATGAGACTTTTGGTTTTAGTGACTGATATGTGATCCAAATAATTGAAATATCTGAATAATTATATAATATTACCTTAATTGATTTTAACAGGTAAGGATTATAATGTGGACAAGTCAGGCTATTTACTTTTGTTCTGACATGTAATATGGGATTTCTGCATAGATAATTATGGAATCAAGGATTCCAATTTCCAACAGACATAGTGAAATGCTGAAATATCTATTTGGTTGAGGTTGCACGTGTTTGCAGTTTGTGTTGTTTTTAATAATCAGGATAGCAAGTTGCCAGTTGCAGCTATGGAATTTCCAAATATTTATAAACCAATAATTATATTTGTATGAACATAATGGTTTTAAAAATTGAGTAGGGATCTATTTGATAGGGGAAAAATGGTTTTGTACTTGTCATTTCTTTTCCTCTTTAGGGTTTGTTTGGGAGTTGAGAGGGGAGGGGTTTAATTAGAAAGGGAGAGGGAAAGGGAAGGAGAAGGGAAAATAGTCCCCCACCTTATATGAGTTTTTTTTTTTCCCTCTATAGGACTAATCCCCCCCCCCCCCCCCAAAAAAAAAGGGAAAAAATGAATTGCAGGAGAGCATTGGAGGACTTTGAAAAATTCCACAAATCATTTTCCTCTTTTTATAATACTCTAAAACAAAGAAAATATTAGTTATAAGTCTTTCCTCCGCCCGCTCTCTCTCTCTCTCTTCCCTGCAAACCCTAGGGAAGTTATTCCATTTTGAGGACCAAAAGAAACATCTTTTGCCATTTCCCGCCTGGGCTTGTTTGGGGGGGAGTGTCATGATTGAGTCTGGATTAATTTACTGAGTTTATTTGCTGTTGTATTGATAAAATTACTTGTTCCTCTACTTATCTAACCTGATTTTTCCTGGGTTGTGGGAATAATGTTAAGATTCTGAAACAGATAAGAGCACACATTTTAGAGAGCACAGAAAAGCCCACTATGATGAATTTCTTAAAGTCAAAGAGCTTAGACGGAAGGGTTCTCTTTCAGAGGATGAAAGTGAAGAGGATGGTAATTCTGAACCTAGCAAGGAGGAGGAGAAATATGAATCCTCTTCACTGAGTGATAGTGTAAAAGAGATGGACATTGAGGGGAAAAAGTCTTCTAATCCTCCAGCTAATGGTTCTTAGACTGTGGTCAACAAATAAAACTCACTTCCAGATAATTTCTTTTATTTTGTGAGTTGGAAAAAACTAAATGATTCTCTGTATTTTTGTATCATTTGCGTGTAAATATTTTTTCCCTTTTGTTCATCATCTCTGTTCATGCAAACTCGCATGATCCGTTTACGCCCTTGTACTCTAGCAAATGAAATTCTGTTTGGTATATTTTGGGGATTAATGATGGATAGATGAAGGGAGGATATATCCCAACTGGAACCAAATTACATTTGTTATCTCATGTTTTTTATTTGTTGTGTGAGAGATTTATGCCCCAATTTTGAAATCCATGAGAGCTCAATTAAGTGCATGAAGCGAAATAAGATAGTGTCTATTTTTGGTAATTGGATATATTTTGCAAAGAAAACACAGCATTGGGCTCTTTTACGAAAGTAGTGCAATTTGGTCTGAAATATACTAGATTAGTGTAGTTTTTAAAAAATTACCAATCTATAGTAGGTTGTGTACTAGAATGGCGAAACATATATTGCAATTGGTATACGCAATTTATAATTCTTTTTTTTAATCACAAATAAACTTTTTTTTTTTTACGAAACAGAAATACAATAATAAAAATATATGAATTGTGCATTACATTCGGGACTTGTATTTTTATTTATCACTTTTTTTTTTAATTTAAAAAAAAATTAAAGTACAAGATTCCTGTGAAAGATATATGACGCCTGATGCTGTTTAATAGAAATTTGAGACGAGGGGGTCGCATTCAATGAATACGGCATTCAAAAAAAGAAACCATCGTGAATTATTTATTCTATTATTTTATGTTTTTTTAAAAGAAGTATCATCCGTATATGCAATTTGAAGTAAATGCTGCATACTGTGTGATGCATTAGTAAAAAGATTCGCCCATGAAAGCAATGCTATGTTTCCGACCTTTTTTTACCCCTCAAAAATACAATAAAAAATTGTGATGTTGGATTTAGATCTTCTCCTTTTTCCTCTCGTGTAGTGGATAAAAAAAGAGGACCCAAATCCGTGTTATAATATAGACAAAATTACTCTGTAAGTCCCTTAACTTATTTTTTAGTAACAAATCAGTCTTTTATTTTATTTTTTTTTCGAATAGGTCCTTTAGGTTTAAAAAACAGACAAAAAACAGGCCTATGTGTCTATTCATTGAAGGACCTTTTTGAAGCATACTAAAAACTTGAAGGACCTTTTTAAAAGATACTAAAAACTTGAAGGACCTTTTTTTCTCAAAAATAAAATAAAATAAAGGACCTATTCGAGAAAAAAAAAGATAAAGGACTGATTTGTTACCAGAAAATAAGTTAAGGGACCTACAGAGCAATTTTGCCTAATATATATATATATAATTTTATTTTGGTTGATAATGAAAGTTTTGAAAAAGCTAGATACAATTGATATCTATATAATCAATATAAAGGCAATGGTTAGGGCGGGCAAGTTAGACAAATGGTTCTTAGTGGATCAGTATTATTCTGCAAAGAACACATGGTATTGGGCTCTTTTACAAACGAAGTGCAATTTGGTTTGAAATTTACTACATTATTGTAATTTTAAAAAAATTACCAATCTAGAGTAAGTTGTATACTACAATGGCAAAACATATATTGCAATTGGTATATGCAATTTACAATTCTTTTTTTAAATCACAAATAAACTTTTTTTTTTGACAAAACAAAAATAAAAAAATATGAATTTTGCATTACATTCACGGCTTTTTTTTGTTTACCACTTTTTTTTTAATTTAAAAAAATATTAAAATACAAGATTCCTATGAAAGATATATTACTCCTGATATTGTTTTATAAAATTGCGTTAACCATCCATTTTGTTGTCAATTTTGTGTTTCAAAAAATCATTTCTCTTTCAATAATAGCCTTTGTCTTTTGACAAGGAAAAGGTGGAGATAGGATAGACACAATTAGATTCTTCGGTTGGAAAATGATTTTGCTTTTGTTCTATAGTTTTTTTATTGAATTTATGTAATTTTTCCTTCATGTAGTATGATCGGATTTGTGCTTTTAAGCGAATTTCAAATCCTAATTTACAAAAAAGATCGGATTTTCCTTCTTACCTACCTAGGTTTATCAATTGAAAATTTTTTCGGCTTCATCGACGAGCAGTGGAAGGTGGTAATGGAAGACAGAGTAGTCGCCATAATTGATAAAGTCACGTGACTATTTTAGTATTTTAACAAAAAAATAATACGAGCCGCTGATTTAGATTAATTGAAATTTGACGGTTATAATTACTTGTTCTCATTTCTCACAATAACAAAGTGTTTTCACCTGAGTCGTTCCCGATATATATATATATATATATATATATATATATATATATATATATAGGAGGAATGCATATCAAGAAATTGTTAGGTGGGAGGCAAAGAATGCTAGGTGGGAGGCATATCAAGAAACTGTTAGGTGATATAAAATCACTAGTGTTTTGTACAGATTGAATATTTGGTTATACTTGACTAACTTGATATATTTGAATATAATTTATACAGATATGTATTACTATGTAGTTTCTTGTATTACAGTAGACAAAATTACAAAAAAAAAAAATAACCCACCTTAGATAATACTTCTTTAAAGAAGTGCTAGATGACTTTGGTTGTTGCAATTTTCACTTTACATGGCGTTTTATTGAAAAAGTACAATTTAAAGTGTACATTAGATAGCTTTTTATCAAGAAAATGCTACCTAAAGTGCATATTAGACAACGCTTTTATGAGAAAACACTATATCTAAAGTGACACATGCAACACGTTATGCATGAAATACGTTACATATTAGATAACACTTTATTGAAGATGTGTTATCTAATGGTAACTTAAAATAGTGCTTTGAAAGCGTTATCTAACCTTTAGATAGTAGTTGATTATATTCCACTCTTTTTTTTGGGTCAATAAAGTCTTTCATAAACAGAATGGGCCACGCCCAAACAACCACCAAAACAAACCGGGCCAGGCCCAGACAACAGCAAAGCGGGTTAAAGTCACAAACCGACCACTAACCCAAAAGCCCCAATGATCATTCCAGAAAAAACAAGCACCACGTGCTATGGGACAAAGATCTAAACAACTCTATCAAGTACAACGTAAACTAAGTGACAGACAAAGTGAACTCCAACTGGTGAAACTCCCTCAGAACCAAAACCCTAGATCTGGGCAAGAAGAGCACACATCACCTTCCAAAATCCACCGGCTAGCCACCAAACAAAACAGAGCACCCAACTGAGAAAAGGCGAAACCAAACTGAGAAAGGTGACGGCGACCTCCAACACCCATCGACAGGAAAACGAAAAAGACGCTAAACGGAGAAAGGGGGACGCGAACTATGAGAAATTAGGAAGGCAACTGTCCGAGGATGAAACAACGGAACAAAGCTCTAACACGAAGAGGCAAAGACTCCATCATCACGGATCTTAAAGTCAAGCCTACTCACCTTGTTTGGCATCTTTGCTTGTGTCGGACTAAAACGCTTCTTATTTCCAGAGGGGGGAAAAAGTCCAGTTCACCGGAAGGGATCTGTTACGCATCAGCTTTGTAATGGAGTGAGCAGCTTCGTTCCTCTCTCTCGCAGTCCAGGTAAAACCACAACTGATAAATTTATCTTTCAGCATATGAATATCAGCTAAAATTGGAATAATTTCCCATTTGGTAATCTCACCCCTACAACATTTAATAACATCAAGTGCATCTGTTTCAATAATGATGCGACGGAGTTGGAGGTTATGCACGAGAATCAAAGCCTCTCTCATTGCCGAGGCTTCAGCTGCAAGGGGAGAATAAGCAGGAAACGATCTGGCAGTACCTGAAATGATGTCTCAAAGGTGATTTCTAACTACAATTCCGAAACTACCTATGTGGTTGGACTGATTAAAACTGGCATCTGAGTTCACCTTAAAGGTCTCTTTAGGAGGGGGTCTCCAATAACATCCAATAGTCATAGAGCAACTATTCTTCACTCCTAGATGAGGACATAAAGCAGAATATTCTGTAAGCTGGAAATAAGCGTCATATCATCCCTTTTCTGGCATAATGAACTTTGGCCTTACATCATCCCATTTTTAGCCTAGTGAGTCATTTGTTGGGATTGTATATATTGTTGAGATTAACTCCTTTTACGAGAGGTTGTTCTCAATAATATGTTTAATATATGTATGTATATATGAAGCATATCGATCTTGTGAGAACAAGCTCTTATCAGAGAAGTTAATCTTGATTATATATATGGAATGTATATATAGTGAGAAAACTGAGTTTATAAAAGGGTGAAAGGTATAAATCTTGATCATATAATTATATATAATTGGTCAATAGTAGAAGTTGTTTAATAGTTATATTATATGACCACTTAAAAAGTCACTTGACTTTGTCTATAAGTAGACGAAACAGCAAACAGCACATGACAAGGAAACATATGGCTGAAAAAAAATTATTAAATGTAAATATCTTTTAGCATCTTTGAATGACAATAATTTAATAGAACAAACCACGTGCAAATAAACTACTTCCTCGTGTCTGAAATATATATAAAAAAAAAATCTCTAAAATATAAAGAAAAAGTTTGTGTATTTAATAACAAACTTGGCAGTTTTTTTTCTTTTGTTTAGTGTTTTGGGCCCATGGAGGAGCCATGGAACTTAACCTGGTTGTTAGGCCACCTTATTTTTTTATTACTCTCTCCGGTCCTTATTATAAGAAACAAAACCCTAATTTACACAGACTAAATAATTATATTGAAATCTTTTTTTTAATTAATACTTCTAAAAATTGTATTTATTTTTCAAAATTACCCCTTTTATGAAATGATCTATAACTAATGAATCATCTCACTTGCATAGGAAATGGTGCATCGTTAATACAAGTTTCACTTAAAATAAGGCTAAAATGAAAATTAACAGTTAATGCATTAAAAAAATATGCAAGTTTTTTATAATAAGAACCAAAGAGAAGGACTCATTTGTTTCTTATAAAACAGATGTAGGGAGTATCATTTTATTTCTTCATTTTTATGTAGCTTTTTAAAGTGTTCAAAATTTTTAAGGGCATTTTGTTACATATCAAAAGTGATTTTGTCGAGAGACTATTTTTTAGATATTTTTAAGAAAAGAAAAAGCTATTTTATGTTTGTTTACGATTATATAAATCACTTTTCTAAAAAAATGTTTTTTTTTCCTAAACACTAATGAGAATAGCTTGTCGTTTTAATTAACCATAAAAATGATATTTTTATAAAAATAATTTTCTTAAAAAGCTTAAACAAACATAATTAAAAATAATTTTTAACTTTAAAAAGTGATTTTTTTATAAAATAATCTTTAACAAATGCTCAACGCAAAAATAAGTTTATTCATTAAAAGTATAACATTTAATATTTTAAAGGCCTAAATACCTTTTAATTCATTATAATTATATCACTTTTCACATTTAGTCTTTATGAATTTTTTTCTTTATTTATAGTTCCTTAAACATAGAAAAAATTAGTCAAAAAAAAAACATAGGAAAAATTATTTATGATTGTTATTTTATTTTAGTCGGTGTAATATTTCTTTACTTTTGGAATTAGTCCTTATGAAAGTCTTTATATAAATCAATGTGAGACTTGTTAAAAGAATAAAGAGAATCCAAGAGTCATTATTACTCATCAATATCTAAAGCAAAAGCTAATGTTAACTTTTCTCTATGGAAGCTCCTTATTATTCTGGTTTTTCCTACCTATGCTTACACTAATCTTCTTACTAGCTTCACTATCCAAATGGAATTCCAACTCTTCAATCAGCAAAAACTCACCCCCATCTCCTTCAAAACTCCCAATACTAGGAAATCTCCACCAACTTGGAATGTTAACTCACTGCACACTCCAATCCTTAGCTCAAACCTATATATGGCCCCTTAATGATGCTTCACTTTGGGAAAATTCTAGTGCTTGTTGTCTCATCTTCCGAAGCTGCCCGTGAGATCCTTAAAACCCACGACCTATTTTTCTGCAATAGACCACATCGTAAGATGTTTGATCTCTTCTGGTATGGTTCCAGAGATGTTGCATCAGCTCCCTATGGCCACTATTGGAGGCAGGTAAGTAGGTGCACAGTTGCGAATTTGCCCCCTTAAGATTTTGATAAACTCAATATTATATATATTAGCATTATATATTAACTGCTCTAGTATGTGTGTGTGTATATAGTTGCAGGACAATACTCATATTTTTAAAATTTTATGAAATTTTATAGAATTGATCTACTCAATTAAAACTTTTAATTTGACTGTTCGATTAGTAAAATTCAATATCTAGAGTTATTAAGCGGAATAGCACTGACAAAAATTACTCCTATAGTCACTCTCTATATAGTATTGTCTACACAATTTAAAAGTTCTAAGTTTGTCACTGCAGGTCAGGAGTATTTGTGTCTTGCATCTTCTGAATGCCAAAAAGGTTCAGTCTTTTCGCGCAGTGAGAGAAAGGAAACTGTGATAATGATTGAAAAGATTAGGCAGTGTTGTTCTACTTTGGTAAACTTAACTGATTTGTTATCTCAAATAACTAATGATATAGTGTGTAGAGCTACACTTGGAAGGAGACATAGTGAAGAAGGTGGGAGAAAACTAAGGGGGCCAGTGGCTGAGTTGGAAGTATTGTTGGGTGCTTCTGTCTTAGGGGACTATATACCTCAGCTTTATTGGCTGGGGAGAGTTACTGGTCTTTATGGTAGAGCAAAAAGAGTGGCTAAGTTGCTTGATGAGTTCTTGGATGAAGTTGTTGAAGAGCATGATAGTGGTTTGTTGGAGAAAGGCAAAGAGGGGCTTGCTTTTGATGGTGAAGGACAAAATGATTTTGAGGACATTTTGTTGCGGATCCAAAGGACAAATACCACAGGATTTGAGATTGCTAGAACAATCATAAAGGCCTTGATCATGGTAAGAATTTACCTATATCTTTATAAATATGTGTACCTATGGCTTTTGTATTAATTCTCCTTATATCTACCTAAAGCCAGTTGTGGCTTTGGCATCCCTATATTTTAAACTTCAAATTTTAATTTTTGATTTGATTGAATGTTTACTTTTAAAGCAACTTTCTTATTCTATAATGGAGTGTCACTCTTTTCATTTTTTTTAAAATTCCCATTCGTATATTTTTCTAATTAAGAATTCAGAGAAAAATTATTATCTTTAATTCCACCATTTTTCTTATTGATTTTATAAATTTAGGATTGAAAGCATGATAAAATGAATTACTATAATTAGGAATCAAACCCAATCCTTTCTTGGCTCAAGCATCAACCCCAGCCCGCAAAAAATGGGGAATAAACCAAAAAGATTAGAAGGCCAGGCCAAAACCATCCCTAATAGCCTAAATACCGCATACCACAATCGAGAAGAAAAATCACAACGAACAAACAAATATAACTCAGTTTCTTGGTAATTACCTCACAGCACACAGCTAGTAGCATCAACCTCCCGAACCACCATTCGTTGGAAAAAGTTAGCCCTCATCAGGATCCTATACAACAATAATTACCAAGAGAAAGCAATACGCTACTGGAAAAAGTTGAATTACCAAGGGAAACTAGAGTAGGAAAAAAATGAAATTCATCTGTAATTTCATCGTTAATTGGTAGGCACAAAATTTGAGACCAATCCCATTTATTTGTATCTAATTTCTATCGATAATTCAACTTTTTTCTAGTAGTGATAACTTTAGACGGTTTATAGCTCATCCACTAGATAAGTCTCCAAGTTTGAGAGGCCCACCTGCCGAAGGACCTTACTAGATAAATAAGCATAAGCTGATTTAACTTAAAACACCCCACTCTTATTGATCTCCAAAGACCATGTATCCTCCGCCAATGACAACGATACCAAAGAGATCAGACTAAGGAATTTCTGAATCTGATCTTCCTCCCAAGTTTAAAAAAAAAAAAAACTCCAACTAAAATTCCACTCCCAAGTACCATCGGTCCATCTACCCAGGTCGACCACCTGAAAGTCTTTCTACTTCGAGATAGAGAAGAGTCGGAGGAACACCTCACTCAATGGATAGGAACCCGACCACACGTCATGCTAGAAGGAAACTGAAGCCCCATTCCCCACCTTTTTAACCACACAATCCGAGAACCAATCTGAAGTAGAACCCATACAGACACCCTCCAGACAGATATCCTTCCACCACAAAGATCTAAATTTTTCTACAAAGATCTACTACCACAAAGCTGGCTCACCAACCAGAAGCCTACACCTCCACTTCTCTAGTAGGCTCAGATTAAACAACCTAAGATCCTTAACCCCTGGCCCCTCCTTAAAATGACATCCCACTTTTAAGCTTACAAAAGAAGTCGAAGTTTGCAATGGCTCATCTCAAGTCAATTACGACAATTGATACTATGTTAATGTTACTAAAATATATTTGAAGAAACACAAATAAAACTCGATTTGTATTTTTGCTATTTGTGTGTTTGTGTTTGTTTTGCGTGTATTTATTCAAATTTATAGCGATAATGGCATTAACAATTGATGCATATTTCTTTTAGGATATGTTTGGTGCAGGTACAAATACTACCCTTGCAGTCCTAGAATGGTCCATGACAGAACTGTTGAGGCACCCAAATGTGATGCAAAAACTACAACATGAGGTGAGGAATGTGGTTAAGGATAGAACAACATAACAGAGGAAGATTTGAGCAACATGCATTACTTAAAAGCAGTGGTCAAAGGAACTCTCAGACTACAACCTCCAATTACTAAAAATCTGTTTATGTTTGGTTGCAGGTGTCACGTGTAGAAGCGACGAAGTTAATGACTTATCTAAAACCACAAGTATTATTGTAATAACCACTTGCCAATTACCAATTTGAGTACGATACAAAACAATACATTTTTGTTAAGTGCAGTTACAGTTAGCTTAGTTACACAATGGTAACCTTGGTTACAGTCAGTTTAGTTTGACAGTTGTAATCTTTTTAAATAGAGGATCTCAGTTCCATTCAATATAACAAATCATTCGTTGAAATATTTTCACTATCAATTTTTCTATTAATTACAAATTCATATAATGGCCTTTAACATCATGATCTTCATACCATAATAGGTGTATCAAGGTCATGATATTAAAGGACATTATATTAATTTGTAGTTAATAATAGAGAAACAGAAAAAGTGAAACTGAAAATATTTCACTGATTGACAATGATTTACATTGAATGGATGTGAGATCCTCTATTTATAGAGATTACAGATGTGTAACTAAACTTATTGTAACCGAAGTTACAGCTGTGTAACTAAGCTAACTGTAACTACACTTAAAAAAATGCATTGCTTTGTATCACACTTGAATAGTAATAATTGGCAAGTGGTTAATACAATAATACATGTGGCTTCAAACAAGCCATTAACTTGTCGTTTCTACACGAGACACCTGCAACCAAACATAAACATATATTTAAACTTCACAAACAAATGGAAAGACAGAAAATGAACCATTTGAAATGATTACATACATGAGAATAATGGTGCACGCCTAACGCAAACACTTCACAAATCCCGCCCTCAGCGGTGGATTTGCACGTGAGGCTGTATACACCTTGGACATTAGTCGTGCCTTCCGGTGTCTCACGTCTTTGGAAGATACATACATCCAGAAACCAGACGTGCTAACAAATCGATAACAAAGATACCGATCCAGCATTTGTTAGTGGAAAAACATGGAGTTAATCATCTTAGTTGTTATGCTTCATAATCGATAACGAAGATACCGATCCAGCATTTGTTAGTGGAAAAACATGGAGTTAATCGTCTTAGTTGTTATGCTTCATTGCTAATTATTTGTATCTCTATGCTTTAACATATAGGTATAGGATTAAGCAGATGCATAACACGTCTGGTTTCTGGATGTATGTATCTTCCGAAGATGTGAGACACCGGAAGGCACGACTAATGGTCCAAGATATATAGATCCTCACGTGCAAATCCACCGCTGATGGCGGGATTTGTGAAGTGTTTGTGTTTGGCGTGTACCATTATTCTCATGTATGTAATCATTTCATATGGTTGATTTTTTGTCTTTTCATTTGTTTGTGAAGTTTAAATATCTATTTATGTTTGGTAGCAGGTGTCACGTGTAGAAACGACGAAGTTAATGACTTATTTGAAGCCACATATATTATTGTAATAACCAGTTGCCAATTACTATTTAAGTATGATACAAAACAATACATTTTTGTTAAGTGTAGTTACAGTTAGTTTAGTTACACAACTGTAACCTTGGTTATAGTCAGTTTAGTTTGACAGCTGTAATCTCTTTAAATAGAGGATCTCACTTCGATTCAATGTAACAAATCATTCAGTGAAATATTTTCATTTTCACTTTTTCTGTTTTTCTATTAATTACAAATTCATATAATGGCTTTTAGCATCATGACCTTGATACCATAATAGCTGTATCAAGGTCATCATATTAAAGGACATTATATTAATTTGTAATTAATAATAAACAGAAAAAATGAAAGTGAAAATATTTTACTGAATGACAATGATTTACATTAAATGGAAGTGAGATCCTCTATTTATAGAGATTTCAGATGTCTAACTAAACTGACTGTAACCGAGGTTACAACTGTGTAACTAAGCTAACTGTAACTACACTTAAAAAATGCATTGGTTTTTTTATCATACTTTAATAGTAATAATCGGCAAGTGGTTATTACAATAATACATATGGCTTCAAATAAGTAATTAACTTCGTCGTTTCTACACGTGACACCTGTAACCAAACATAAACAAATATTTAAACTTCACAAACAAATGGAAAGACAGAAAATGAACCATATGAAATGATTACATACATGAGAATAATGGTGCACACCTAACATAAATACTTCACAAATCACGCCTCCAGCGGTGGATTTGCACGTGAGGATGCATACATCTTGAACAATACATCTTGGACAATTAGTGGTGTCAAACGTCTTCGGAATATACATACATCAAGAAACCAGACGTGCTAACGAATCGGTAACGAAGATACCGATCCAACATTTCTTAATGGAAAAACATGGAGTGAATCATCTTAGTTGTTATGCTTCATTGCTAATTATTTGTATCTCTATGCATTAACATATAGGTATAGGATTAAGCATAAGCATAGCATTAACTTATATTAGGCGATACGCATAGCAAGAAGCCCTGAACTAATACTGGTCAATGAAAAAATCAGGTGATCATGCAAAACCCTAAGGCATCATTATTATGGCCGCAAAGAGCAATAATAAGAACATAGGAATGAAGCGAAAAAAGGAAAGATGATGGAATTAATATAACAAAACAGAACACGGGATAAAAAATAGGAAAATGTGAACAATCAAGTGTGAAGGAAGAAAAACATAACATAAAAAAAGCAAGCAGAAGATACATATATTCTTAAACAACATTTCAACAATAATCTATACCTATATATAAATGGAATAGGTTCCTGTAACTAATTTTTGGTGTAATATTTTTTTTGTACAATTTTGCCCCCTCACAAACTACTTTGTTCACATTTTTGCCCTTACCTAATAGCAGGTTCAAGATTTTGTGTTTTGTCTATTAGAGAGAAAAGGAATTAGAAATGAGACAAAAAACAAAAAACTGAATTGTTATTGATTCAAATGGTTCGATTACAATCAATGGATATTGTAGCAATGCAAGTGTGTCTTCAAGGGTGGCAGAGTTCATATCCTTAACATTAAACAACCCAAATTCTATGATTTTCCAATTATTGGGAGTGGAAGCTCCCAATTGTAAGGTTATGGCGTGATCGAGTCTCTTGTTTGGTGGTAGACCTTTTGGAGCTTGAAAAACTTCCTCAAATTCTAGCAACACCTCCTCCACAACTGCAGGAATTTCACCGGTTGCCTCTAGATGCTATTCCATGCGATAGCAGCTCACCATAAACCCTTCAGGATGCTCTTTCAAGGCCCCTCTGATCAATTTTAGTGATTAAGCAGATTTTATAAGCCCTGGTTCAACTTGCAGTAGCTTCCTCTGCCCTAAAATATTACCCCCTTTGTGCCTTAGTATAAGACATTTTTGATAAAAATTTCTTGTCATATAATATAAGATCATTTTCAAAGACCAAGGTGCATTAATTTTTTTTTTTACAAAATTACCCTTATACCAAGGTGCATTATTTCTCTCTCTCTTTTAATAGTCTTGAAAGATGATAAGGGTAACTTGGAAAAATAACACATATTTTGTACAAATTTAATGTTAATAACTAACAAAATTCATTTTTTTAATGGGCGTGAAATGGTCAAAGAAGATCCTATATTAAGAGACGGAGGGAGTAACTTGCAATGTCAAGTCATCAAAGTTGGCCCTTATTTCACCCAATCCAGCCAACCATTCCAGCCCCAAAACCACATCAACCCCCTCCTAACTCAAAAAGAAAAAATTTCTGTTGAAACTGCATATCTTGCACCCATAAATTCACCGCACTGCACTTGATCTTGTGCCCATCCCCCTCTTCCACAAAATAAAAAGAGGTTTTTGTGACATGGAATTTCAATCTTTCCACCCATAAATCCACAATCTACCAACACCAACACTTTACACCCTTCAATCAACCCCCAAATTTTCAATGATCCTCTATTGGTCGGCCCCAATATACTGTTCAAGGACAGCAGAGCTTGTGGCCCATCATCTGCTGTTTCATGCCACATATTTTCCCACTCTTCTCATCTTCAATGGTTTCCCCCAACACCATCACATTGATTTTTTTTTTTGCAAACATGAAAGGCATGTACCTCTCCTCACATCTAAAACATTCCCCCTTGCATTTCAGCCTGTGTCAATCTCTTGCAATTTTGTCCCCCTTGTTGGCTCAAGTCAATTTCCCCTCTGTTAGGAACTGATCCTACAGAACATCCAGAGCTAGCTTCGTTCCTTGCCAACCGTACAATTATTGGATACTAAAGACACTGTTCTGCTTCCCGAGAAACCCTTGTAATTGCTCCCTCCTATGTTTTCGAGCCTTACTCATCATCTCTAATAAGCCTTTAGGCTCATACATTTTTAATTCCGCCCCTATTTCCTCCTTCAACCCATTAAAAATACCCATCAAGTGTTCTTCATCAACCCTTTTCGTAGCACCCGCAAATCTTTCAAATTGATTCAGAAATTCCTTAACCAATTGAGTTTGTTTTAGAGCTAACAACAATTCGAACGGACTGTTCATCATACCTAGATGAAAATGTTGAATTAGGGCTTTATTGAACCCTTCCCAAGAATAATTTGGGTTGCAAGATTCCCATCACTTGAACCAGCTGAGAGTGTTTCCGTCTAGAGCCACAATCATCGCCTCCATCTTCTCTTCATCTGACACCCCCTTGATACGCAAATGTTGTTCCAGTCGAATCACCCACCCGTAAGCATTTTCACCTTCAAAAATTGGAATTTCAAGCTTCTGCCATTTCTCTCGCGAGTCGCATTCCCACACTTCCCGACTCCCTCTCCGATTCAACACGTCCCTTTGCCAACAATTGGGATTATGCCGCCATAGGTACCTGTCGTCCCTCCACTCCTTCCAGTGGCTAACCTCTCTATCATTTGCTCTAATCTTGCAAGATGTTCCTCTTGCTGATTGAATTGCATCTCCAAACGTGTTTCAAATCCCTCGCGATTCTGATTCCAACTCGCGATTTTCTGCTCCAAAGCTTTAACTATTGCCTCCATTCTCGTCACCATGTAGTGTGTATACATCCCCGAACGAGCTCTGATACCAGTTGATAGCACCGGTATCAAGAAAGAAGAAAGAATAATCGAAAGAACGAAACTGTTTTATTGAAGAAATGAAAGAATACACAGGTTAATTCGAGAGGACCTGACACTCCGACTCAAGAATGATCAATGTACATTACAAGATACCCAAACGACTACTAAGCTTCTCCATATAACTATCTCCTAATTTCCTAATTAATTACAGTTGTCATCTCAATTCAGTCACTTTGGGCTGGGATTCCCTGTGTCACGCCTATTTTTCCAAACGTAGGCTCTGTTAATAGGGGGTCGTGGTCTATCAGGGGAATGATTTAGCTTTATTGATAGATAAAGAAATGAGATATATCGAAGGGAAGGTGGTGAAACCCAGTTTCGAGCTCCAATGAGCAATAGAGGAGCAGCGGGCAAAAGAGGGTGGCGGAGTGATGATCGAAACATAGGTTTTGCAACGTATGGGGGGCGAGTACGAATCGGGCTGGTGATGGAGGGAACAAATTTCATCCCAAATCCAGGTAGAGGAAGGAGGAAAATCAGCGAATTTCATGTGACTCCCAGAAGATGAATACCAGGAAAGAAGAGGAAGGTACATGTGATGAAAAGTATTTCCCTACTCACGTTCGCAAGAATAAGCCTCTCAAGATCCTGATACTGGAGCAAAAGATGGTTAGCATTGAAACTCTCCCCCACTCCATGTTGAAATTGGAAAGCAAAGTAGTCCCTGATAAACCCAATTTGGTGCAAAACTAATGCAGCCAGGAAATTCATGTAAAATTACGGGTTGGATGGAAAGGAAGATTATGGATAAATAAGTTGGGTAATGGTCTGGGATAAATGAGCTTTTGAGGGAAGAGTCCACCTCCCAGGACAGAAATCTGGTATACACCATCAGGATTCTAATCTGAAAATGAAAGAAAACTCCATAATATATATACTGAAAATGAAAATACTTCACTTAATTCTCAATATCAAATTTTAAACTTCATTGAAAATTACATACAGAAACAATATTTATAGACCATGTATGTATCTAGAAATGACTAGAGTGTTAAGCTTAGGTGATGGACTTTGGAGTATCTACAATTATTTAGACCCCTTTTTACTAGATTGGACTTTTTGCTGATCAATTAATTAAGAGGAATGCTACAGACACTTTCTCTGACACTCTCTCTTAAACACTCCCTCAATGATTGGGCCACATCACACTTTCTTTTCCTAAATCAACCATTGGATTGAAAGTTACTATCATATAGATCATATCTGTAAATTTTAACATTAATCTATGATCATTTGCTATGTCATCAAGATGCGTCAAGATTAACGTTATTTGTAATTACACCGTTGACGTTAATCTTGATGCATCTTGATGACATAGCAAATGATCATATATTAATGTTAAAATTTACAGATATGATCTATATGATAGTAACTTTCAATCCAATGGTTGATTTTAAAAAAAGAAAGTGTGATGTGGCCATATCAATGAGGGAGTGTTTAAGAAAGAGTGTCAGAGAGAGTATCCATAGCATTTCTCGTTAATTAATCAAATGCACAAAAACATAACTCCTTGGCAGTTCCATTCTTAAAAACATAACTCCTTGGCAGCTCCATACTCAAATACAATGAACAAAGACTCTTAAGATATCTAGGACTATTAAATAATACATATTTTCCTGCATCATCACAGCCAAACAAATTCAGAACCCAAGTTTGCAACTCCTATATTAATTGTAATTTTGTGAATAGTTCTCAAGGTTCAACTTCAGCCAATGGAGGATTAGAGATAGACAAGGAAAACAAAGGAAATATATGATGCATGTAATCATATTTTAGCCAAATTGATAAAGAAATGTTTGGATGATTATTCCTATCCACGAGATAAGCATCATTTAAATTTGATGTTAGGCCAACGACTACAATTCTTTCATCAGTTTTAGAAGTAGTATAAATATGGCTGCAGTGTTGTGTTAAGTGTATAAGCTTGTTTCCCCATGGGACATATCATCATAGTTATTCTAAACCCAAAAAATACCCTTCCATAGACAGAAGTGTAAGTCATATTCTCTCCTCATCATACATATGAAAGAAGTATATTCTAAAGCGGAAAAAAACATATGAACCTCTTCAGGGCGATCTCCAAGTACCACATTGCAGCCGTACTTTGTTGCCTCTCAATATGCTACACACTCTACTGTAGGCCAGAACTTAAATAGAAACTAAATTACCAAAAGAAAGTTAGTATAAAAAGTACAACACAATCTTAAGTGCAAACTCAAGATTGAATGAGGTATTACACCTATTAGTAAAGTAAAACCATACCCCAGAGATACTCAACAAACGAAAATCATCGGTAGACTTGTTCATGAAGGCTTTAATTAGATTTGTCGGACTGTATTTCTGGTTGAAAGGATAAAATAAACAAATAAAAATGAATAAAAGAGACAAAGATAAACAAATATAAATTGAATAAAAAGAGAGAAAAAGTACATAAACTGTTTGCTAAGACTGAGGTTGAATAAGTAATGGCATACATACATACATACATGCCATAATAAGTCATAAGATAAAAACACAAACACTTCAGGGAAAAACAGTAATAACAGTTTTCAATGATGCAAAGGATAAAGATTAAAATACCCACCCGAAGTTTGCTAAGCAAGGGCTTATATCCGAACGGAAGGAAGAGAACCTGCTGAATTGAAACAATGTAATTAATTAGCACATGGTCACGAAAAAACATGATTATAATAATAAAATTGAATGAATATGGAAACAAAACAGCACTTGTGGTTTAAATAACTCATTATTGCTTGAGCTGCTTTGATTGACGCGTGCAACCTATGAAACACGGACTCCGACACGGACACCGGACACGACACCGACACGGACACCTGGACACCGCTAATGTCAAAAACATACGACACCGACACCGCTATATATATATATATATATATATATATATATATATATATATATATATATATATATATATATATATATATATAAATTGAGCACTTTGTTCTTAACCCAAAAAAATCTAAAACAAAATGATAAATTGTTGAACTATGTCTTCCACCTTCGTTCATTCATCCACTACAAAAACGATAAAAAAATATAATTAAATTAAAATCTTTCACCCCCCTAGTTGATCATCATTATTGAAAAAGACACGCTCTAACTCTGGTTCATCTAAAGACAAATTAGCAACTTCAAGAATTTCGCAATCATCAAGTGATCCAAATTCATCTCCAGCAACATCCCACATTTTAGTTTCCTCTTGATGATATTGTGGACTATTCCTTGAAAGAAGTCGAAGGTTGCTATGAACAAATACCAAGTCTTCTGCTATGTGTGGTGCCATCTTGTTTCTCTTTAAAGAATGGATAAATGAATATGTACTCCAATTCCTTTCACAACAAGAAGATGAACAAGGTTGTGCCAGCAGTTTAAGGGCTACCTTTTGAAGTATTGGAGCATGAGCACCATGAACTAGCCACCACGCTTTTGGTTCAATCTTACCTCTATCATTTAGAGCATCAAGATCATCAAAACCGTCTCTTCCATCCGAGAAGTTAGCAAACTCTATATTCACTTTCCTCCTTACATCCGCATCAGGAAAGAACCTTTTGAAGCATTTTACTCTTTCAAAGATGAGTTCCATATCTTGATGTGGAAGAACTCGATTAGCATCTTCACTTAGCCATTCATGACTATAAAACCTACGATTAAAAAGAAATATATACATTATTATAAATTTATGTAATCCTAAAGGAGATGTAAGTAAAAAAGTATCCAAGAAAATTTAATAACCTTGGATTTAAAGAATGAGCTAGGCAATGGAGAGGTGTGCTACTCTTAGTCCAACGGTCAATTAATATAGAGTGCACTACTTCATAAAAGGATGACTCTTCAATCTCTGTTTTTCTTTCATATTGATATATGGCCTTCCTCACATTTTCAATCATTGAATCCCACATTTCATACACTAGATGGAGACATGAAGCTTTGGTATCGGTTCTTCTAAGAACATCATAGATAGGGCTAGTGAAAGAAAGTATATATTCAACCTTATTCCACCAACTATCATCCAACAAAGTATCCTTCACAAATTTTGCCTTATCAGCGTCGTCATCCTTGTAAGAAGACCATTGTTCACTAATCACCATCTCTAGGAGTCCTTGCTTCATTTCCCTAAATCTCCTGAGCATCACAATAGTGGAGGCAAATCTTGTTGAAGCAACAGAAAGCAACCTTAATGTGTTGAATGAATTGAAAATTGATAACCTCATAGAGTGACCCATGATAAAGTTTTTGATAAATAAGGCATCCTCTGCAATTTGGGTGATCCAAAAACATTCTTGGTAAGCAACACTATTTTTTTCTGTATTCTTCGCTGCACATATATTCTTCAAAGCAAGATTTAATGTATGCACAACACATGGAGTCCAGTAAATAGAAGGAAACTCAGCCTCAATAATTAAACTCACGCTTTACAAACAGCGGCATTATCTGTCACTATTTGAACAACATTTGAGGGCCCAACCTCCATAATTACCTCCCTCATGTATTTTGCAATGAATTCTTTGTCTTTTACCTCATTTGAACAATTTATGGCCTTAAAAAACATAGGCCCACTCTCTGTGACAGCCATGAAATTAATAAAAGGTCTTCTTTGTGGATCATTCCATCCATCACTAACAATGGTCACACCTTTTTGGCTCCATGTATTTTTAATTGGCTGCAACAAGTTCTCCACATGATTTCTCTCATTTTGAAGTAATGTTGTCCTCAATTTATTATAACCTGGAGGTTGATAACCACTAATAGAATTGTTAGCAGCAAAGGCAAATGCCTTCCTAAAGTGGGGATTTCTTGCTAAATGAAATGGCAATCCTCCAGAGAAAAACATCTTAGCAATTTCTCCATCGAGTGTCTCTCTAGCTTGTATATTAAAAGCATCTTCTAATGTTGATGTCTTTCTCTTTTTTGGATCAACACCAACATTGGTTTCCATTAGTGAGGCTGAGGAATCTTGGTGTGCACTAGAAACCGGAGGCAAAGAGACTGATTTTGTTTTTGATTTCTCCATCTTCAATGTAGCTTCATGGTCTATTTTCTTCAAATCTATAAACTTGGCATTTGTTACTTTTTTACAAGCCCTAACTCCCTTTCCCGAAATCTTCAAGAAGTGTGCTCTCACTCTAGTATAAGATCCATTAAAAGTTACCTCACAAAGATTGCATTTAATTTCATAATTTCCACCTCCACCGCCCATACTTTTTATCTTTGTAACATAGGTCCATAAAGGTCTCATGTCATCTTCTTGTTCTTTGGCTTGACTAGAACTAGGAGCACTCATCTCTACAAGGAAATGTGTTCCGTTCCCACTACCCAGTTCCCAGTCGCATCATTTCGAAAGTTTTCAACAAAGAGGAAAGGAAAAATAGTGCAGCCTTACAGAAACACAAACAAAAAAAACAAATTGAATAATGTGTATGAAAGGCAGAAAACAAGAATCAGAAAAGTAGTGGCATAAGCGATATGCACCTGACTGACCTGAGTTCGTTCGTGCGCGAAGATGAAAGACGAACAGAGCAAGACGTTGATGACGAACGAAGATGAAAGATGAACAAAGCAAGACGTCGAACAGAGCAAGACGAACGATTACGAACTGCGAAGGTGAACAATTGACCTATTTTTTTCTTTTTAAAATTTTTTTGGACTATTTTTGAGTTGGGCCGTGTCTCGTATTTCTCCGAACGGTGTCCCGCGTCGGCCCGGTTTTTTTTTTTTTTGCACCAGACACTGCGGCTGGTCCGACACGCATCGTGACGCGGCGCTGGAAGCGCTTGGATGCGGGACATGCCGTTGACGGCGATGTTCTGTTTCACAAACAGAACCAAAATATATACAAATATGTATATAAGTAGCAAACAAATGGAATGGCAAAAAAAATTGAATCAAATGAAATGAGCACGCACAGGAGAATGGAAGCAGGCAAAGCCGACTACATAAACGTCACACACTCCGCCGTCGGCGGTGGATTTGCAGGAGAGAATGTGCAAATTTTCATCTTTAGTGAGTTGCTATCCCTTGCGGTGTTTTTCGTTCCTCTCTTCTACCGTTCGGTTCAAATGGTTGCTAGCATCTTTAATCGTGGGGGTCTTCATCGTGGTCGAGAAAAACCCTGACGAGGAGGATTGTTAATGGTGACCCAGAACGGAGGTGACATTGAAGAGGATCCTCCGCTTCAGGGTTATTCTCGCTTACCACTCCTCAGTTGAAGATTCCCCTCCCACTCCACAGCCGCGAAGAAGGAAATAGAAGGTAGTGATAATCGTTCTCGCTTATCACTATCTTCTATTTTCTTCTTCGCGCCTATGCAACATTATAATAAAACAAGAGAAACCAGTCTCACATTGAAAACACGCAAGCAATATTTTAGGGGAAGAAACATTTTGTCATGAATATTTTACTAAGAATGTATTGCACAAAATGCCAACTAATGTTAATTTTATCCCGTAGCAATGAAAATATGCGTCTAGAATCTCATCAATACCAAAAACTCAACAGCAATGTATGTATATATAAGTCATTTAGAAGAAAACAAAAAATGAAAAAGTGGAGGAAAATTAATTTTATAATCATACTCATTCCCTTTTGCATTTGGCCTTTTTCTTCCATTAATTAAATTTATAATGCCTTTGTCTAGCTAGTGAGCTGCATGTGTCTCGCTCAAACAACATTATAGGGATTTAAAGAGTCTATTTCTATGATGACATCTTGTAATTAAATAAAATCAAGAAATTAGTTCGTGTATATGTGACCTCTGCGCGACCCAATGTGTGGGTGACGGCGTAGAAAAAGAAGAAAATTGGGGCAGAAGCATTGTAGAAGAAGAAAGCAGAAACTGTGCAGGGCAGAAAAAGAAGAAAGCAGTGGCAGAAGCAGTGTAGAATAAGGAAGCAGCGGATGTGCTGTGTAGAAGTTGTAGAAAGCAGCGGCTGTATACTAACATATGGCTAGGGTTTTTTGGTGTGTATATTGGGCCTCCAACCTAAATTGGGCGTTTTCACCCACCTGACCTCAATTTTATGCAGGCATTTGTTATTACCACCTCCCCGCCCCATTTAATTTCCAATTAAACCCCTATTTATCACCCTACCTCATTTTTATCACCCACCTCAGTTTTATCACCCTCCCCTATTGTTATCATCGTCCTCACCTTCCATCTCTTTCTCTCTCTGAAGCTTTTCCCCTCTCTCTCTCTCTCTAAAGCTCCCTCTCTTCCTCCCATCTCTATCTCTGAAGGTCCCCATCTCTGTCCGTGAAGGTCTACATCTCTGTTCCACCACCAGTTGCTAAACGGGTACGTCGCGAGTCGCTATTTTTTCCTGCGTTTTTATATCGCACGTCACCTTGTTAACGAATTCCCACGTCAACAAGGTGCCGCCAGTGTTGTCCGTTTTAGCTTTTGATGCATGCGTCAACAAGTTGACGTATGTGTAAAAACTTGAATTAGATGTGGCGCCAACTCGAATTAACACAGGTGTCAACTTGTTGATGCGACAAAACATCATCTGGTTGACGCGTGCATCAAAGCTAAATCACTTGTTTAGTTCCATTATATTATTGTTTAATTTATTGCATAGTTGTGTGTTAGTTAATATAGCTTTTGATAGTGGTGTTCTTCAAATGAAACGCTTTTGATATGGAATGGATCCGAAAAGGCATTTCGAGTCCGCAATTCATGCTAATGAGGTAAGTTTAATTTTAACATCATTTTGTATCATTGATTGTTCGTTAAAAATTAACATTGTGGCTCCTCTAACAACTTGTTGGTTTTTATTAGTATAGTATTAAAATCCCTTTGTGGTTTTATTATCGTTTGTGGCATGAACTCACCGGGCGAGTGACCATTGAAGACATAAATTTGGGACACTCCTTTGTATGTTACGCAGATGTTGTAGAGGAACAACCATAGTTATTGATTGAAACAAATCGTATAAGAAGTCTTTATAGGATCCCGACGGGCGCTCTGGTGCAATTTTCATACATTGGTTCTGCTCATTTCAAGTTTAAGATTCCCATGGGTAATGGACTACCTGGGGAACATGAACGCAATGATGCGGTTTCTGCTGCCAGTAGTCATGTTGATGATGGTGGTTATAAAGAAGATGGAGAAGTTGAGGATGCATTTTCTTGCAATCGTTAATACAGAGATGACAATGATGATATGAAGTAAAATGGAGCATTCCAAGTATTGATTCTGTTTTTCGCTTTTTTGCTGGTTATGTAATAATTAACAATAAACAATATGGAAAATGGAACATTTAAAGTATTGTCTCTATTTTTGGGTTTTTTGATGGTTATGTAATTATGAACAACCAACAATATCATGTTTTGTGCAACTTGAATTGGAAATAAAGATTGCAAAGAAAAATGGAAGGTCTAGCTGTATCAATTCTGTTAACTTTAAAATTACAATATACGCGTTAACTTGTTGACGCAAGTGAGCTTCACCAAGTTGACGCAAGGGTTAAATATATAACACCAATGTTACTACGCAGGCGTCAACAAGTTGACGCATTCAGGCGTCAACAAGTTGACGCCCTTGTCTGGTTTCCAAAAAAATAAAGGCGGAGTTGGGTGGTGGAGGGAAAATACATAGGGGTATATTTGCCTTTTCATGGGGAGGGGGTGGGAAAATTAAATGGGGGAGGTGGGAATAACAAAGCCCTTTTATGCATATGGCTGTATACTAACATATGGCTATATTTTTTTATTTTTATTTTTTGGTTACAAAACCTTTTAATGTTTATTTGTAACCAAATCCTTTTATACATACATATATAATAAATATAAAATCTACTATCAATATAAGAATAGAAAGGGCTGTGGCGACAACTTTGTTGGAGGCACTAACTTGGGCTATTGAGTTGGATCTAGATGCAGTTATTTTTGAACTTCACTCTCAGATAGCTGTCAATGCTATGCATTCCCATGGGACGAATATTTCTTTATTTGGGTCTATTATTAATCATTGTAAGAGCCTTTGTGAAACCAAACCACACTTTTCTTTTGTTTTGCTAGGAAAAGAGCAAATGTAGTAGCACACGCTTTAGTTAGGCTAGCTACCTCTTGGGCTCCAATCCAAGATTTTGATTTTATTCCTCAATGTATTGCTGCTCTTATTCCTCAATATATATATATATATATATATAAGAATAGAAAGGGCTGATGAAAAGACAAAAATAGACTACCATATTTTTGCCACCTATCATTTAAAAGGGGCAAATATATCAATCTAAACAAAAATTAAATTCATATAAAAAATTAATTTTTTCTACTTACTTTTAACTTTTTCTTTCACCTTTCACTTTTTTTCTCTTTTATTTCTCTCACATCACTCTCTTTCTCTCTTCTCTCACCGTGTGTGTCACTCTCTCTTTCTCTTTTTTTTGTTTATATATTTCTCTTTTATTCTCTTTCTTCTTTCTATTTTTTTAAATTTTTATATTTTATCATTATATTTTTTTATTTATAAATAATTATTTTTGTTTAAAGTCTCAAATATAATTTTATGGTCTTTGATCACGTATCAAAATTTATAAATATATTTACGATATATTATTTATAAATAATTAATTTACTTTTGATACTACCTGTATCAAAAGTATAAATAATTTTTAATTTACTATTAATTTAATTTTAAAACATTACATACTAACAGTATAAATAAATTTTTTTGGTCCAGACTATTAAATATTATCGGTATAATTTCATTGTCTTTTAGAATATATCAAATTTTATAAATATCTTTATTATATATTATTTATAGATGATTATTTTATTTTCGGCTCTTAATGGGAAAAACATTACATACTAACTTTAAACCACTTATTCTAACGCATGTGCGTGTGCGTGCTATATATATATATATATATAAACGAACAAACAAACTACTAACACATACAATTTTAGATCTCTTATTCTAATGGCACATGTACTTTTAAGGGGCAAATATGTCAATCTAAATAACAATAAATCAAAACATATCCAAATATACAAACAAACTACTAACGCAAATACAATTTTAGACCTCTTATTCTAATGACAGAGCATCGCCCCAGCCCACATCAGGTTCGGGCTTTATAAGGCCGGGCCAAAGAGCCTTGGTTGAAATTCGGACTCATAATTTACAGCCTAGACCTATGTGGGTTGCGGACTTTTCGGGCTGGCCCGGATTATATAAAACAATTATTTTTATGACATACCATGAAAGGAAAGCACTCTACAGTCAAAAACTCATATCCAAGAACGGTGACGGAACAAAACATTAGATCCCAAAACAATGACAAAACAGGACTTAGATCCAAACACTCAATAATCAACAATCAATATGGTCTTCTGAACATCAACCAGACATTTCTCACAGGACTAATTAATTAATAGAAAAACTAGCATCAACCTTGCATCCCCATATTCCTACGACTTTCCTCTTCACAACATACTTTCAAACAAAACCACAGAAAATTTTGTTGTGTTGACTAACTTCTTAATCACAGCATACCTCTTAATCACATCTCCCACCCATCATATTCCCTGCAAAATAGAAGAACATAAGTAAGGAAAACTAGAAATCATGAACAAGGAGAAAAGAGAAAGAAAAAAGAAAAAGAAGGAAGATGATGCCATCGTAACTGGCAGCAAGCCGGCGCCGACAAAGACCCCACCACCAAACCCTCCCTCCCACAGAAACCCTTCCCTCCCCTCGCGGAGGCACTACACTGCAACGCTCACGGTGCCACCAGTAACTGCAACGCGATGAGGACACTACAAGAAAACTCGGGATTACCGACGGCCAAAAAGCCGACCCCAAAAACCGTCGGTAATGCGATTTTTCTGACGGATTACCGACGGTCATAAGCCCGTTGGTAAAACAGGCATCGCAAATGCTTACCGACAGGCTTTTTTTAACCGTCGGTATTACTGACGGTTTAGACCGTCGGTATTACTGACGGTTTAGCCCATTGGTTATGATCCGTCGGTACATTCCGACGAGTTTTACCCTTTCGTAGATTTCCGACGGCCTTGCCCGTCAGTAACGCCACAGATGCTTTTCCGACAGCTCTGCCCGTCGGTAAAGCTGAATTTATTCTTTTAAATAATTAATTAATTTTTATATTTAATTTAATTAATTGATTTATTTATTTAATTTTTAAATTAATTAATTTCTATAAATAATTTAATTTATTAAATTAATTAATTATTTATTTATTTATTAACTATTAAATTAATTTAATTATTTATTTATTTATTTAATTATTAAAAAGAACTTATTCCCATATACAGACCTTTAACATCATTACCTTGAATTCATGCAGGTTGTCTTCATAGAATATTGCAAGAGATGGCGCATACATCTTGAAAATCCACTTCATGTATGTTCAAACCATCCTATTTATTCCCCAAAATTGGAAATCATTATTGTTTTTGTACATTCTATGCTATTTCCCTCTTGCAATTTAGGGGAATTCCAAATTTTATGTTACTAACTCCATGGCAAAGATGTTGGGTTGCAAAGTGGTGCTTGGGATCTCAATCCGAAGGTTCAAATATTTTTATTTATAAACTCTTTTTTTGTCTCCGCAACAATAATTCTTTGTTATTTAATTTCTCTATTTGAGCGATATGTTTATTTTTGAGGGTATAAGCTCCTAAAGTGATATAATTTTTTAGTGAAAGGACCTTATTATGTATGTTGCTATGCAATTGATATTTATCATATTGATATAATTTAATTTCAACTGAGACAGTTACAGTGGACAAAAGATCTATAGGGGAAGCACTTGGGAAAGTGGTATGCTTTCTTTATCGTTTGAATGAAGAAAAGGTACAGTGGACAGAAGATCTATATTGATATAATTTAATTTCAACTGAGACAGTTACAGTGGACAGAAGATCGATAGGGGAAGCACTTGGGAAAGTAGTATGCTTTCTTCGTTGTTTAAATGAAGAAAAGGTATGCTTCTTTTAGTGCTAAATATAAGAGTATATAGTCAGATTACTACTAGTAAGTTATGTTGGTTATTGTCTGTTATATCATTGTAACCAACTCTCTAAATTGTGTAGGATAAGGTGCTCTATATAAAGCTGTGATGTAACTGTAATTGTCGTTCAAGCAATCAATAACAAAATCCATGCTTTTGATTCTCTTTCATACTAAAAATAATTATTTATATCAGTGATTAGTCACATGTTATTAGAAAAGGCCCAAGTTTACAACTGAAAGAGATGAGGCCTGAAAATAGTCACATTTCTTAGATATGTATGGGCCATTTATATCGAACTGAAAGAAATGACGCAAGTTCCACATTGACTAGAGATAAGGCCTGAAATAGTATACACAGAAAAGGCATCCCTCACAAGGTTGAGTTAGCCTCAAAATCTTAAATGGTATTAGAGTCTATCCTAGATCCATCGAACCACCCACCATCTTATCCACACACCAAGCCCAATAGTGGCAAAAGAAGTTTAGGCATTCAAGTCTTCGGTTAGGAATGGGTGTTAGGGAGAGGACACACTCTCGAATACCTGTCAATTTCTTGTAACTTTCTATTCAGAAATCTCTCTCTCTCTGTCTTGCATCAAGAGTACTCATTGTTCTCTGATTGTTCATCAATAAAAATCATTATTCAATAATAAATTACCAATCATTTTTACCAGTTCTATCAAACTATTTTTTACATTTCATTCAAATGTCTAAGTACATGACAGAAGGATTGCTAAAAGTTGCTCGAGAGAGTTCATTAATTCTTGCTATTGTTGGGAAAAGTCATATGGATGGAATGAGAGAGATTTGGTTGGAAAGAGCAGAGGTCAGTGAACATCTTGTACTTTGTTGATATTTATGTAAATAATATATTATAATTATAGGAATATCAGGTAATTAGAATAGACTTGATTTCGTAGTTATCATGTAATTAATACTATTACTGTATTTTTATTCTCTCAAAGCCTACGTAATAGAGTTCGTATGGTGTAGTTTAAACACACAATTTTCATCATATGTCTATCTCTTTTTCTTTCTCTCTTTCTCTCTCAACATGGTATCTTTATATACAATGTTGAGAGTGAGAGACAGAGAGAAAAGAGATAGGCATATGATGATTATCGTCTGTTTAAACTCCACCATAGAAACTCTATTACACAGGCACTGAGAGAATCAAAATACAATCACAATATTAATTACAGAATAACTACGAAATCAAGTATATCCTAATTACCTGATATTCCTATAATCATAATATATTATTTACATAAACATTAACAAAGTACAAGATGTTTACTGACCTCTACCCTTTCCAACCAAATCTTTCTCATTTCATCCATATGACCCTTCCCAACAATTGCCAGAACTAATGCACTCTCTCGAATAACTCATGTCCCTAGACATTTGAATGAAATGTAAAAAATAATTTGATATGAGTTGTAAAAACAATTGGTAATTTACAACTGAATAATGATGTTTATTGATGAACAATCAGAGGAAAATGATAAAACAGAGAGAGAAATCTGAATAGAAAGTTACAATAAATTAACAGGTATTCGAGAGTGTGTCCTCTCCCTAACACCAATTCCTAACCGAAAACCTGAATGCCTAAACTTCTCTTCCCACTATTGGGCTTGGTGTATGAATAAGATGGTTGGTGGCTCAATGGATTAAGGATAAGACTCAACCTCACAAAACCGGCTTATAAGATGAGGGATGTTTTTTCTTTATATACTATTTTCAAGCCTTATCTCTAGTCAATGTGGAACTTAGGTCATTTATTTCCGTTTTGATACAATTGAATGCTTGAGACTTCAAGCTACAGGTCATGAGTATTTATAATGCTCAGATTAGTTACAGTTGTACAACTGCTGTTAGAACCTAACTGCCAAGATTTACAATGAACTAAACAGAGTTAACAGTATAACGACTAGGCTTAAACTAATACGCTCACATAAGAGTATAAAGTTTTTATCGTTTAATTTCTCAGAGATCTTGATCGCGAATGAGTAAGATGGGGATGAAGAAAGTGATAAAGGATCAGTTTGCGATTTAGAGTGCGCGAATTGCAGAGGCATCACTCTCACCTGTGAGTTTTCCGACGACGACAGTGGAAAATTTTTCTGATGGCAGAGATGAAGAATGCGCGCCATGTTATAGGCTTGTGATACCATAACTGAATTCATTGTTAGAGAGAAAAAGGAATTTTGGAGCAAACTAAAGAACTGCCTTACGAATTACTTGATTCAATCGGGTTTATAGGATTGAAGTATTTATACAGATCAGTGGATTCTAACTAACCCAATGAGTTCTAACAAACTCGATAACAATCCTAACAACTATATCACCAAAAAAACCCTAACAACTAGCCTAACCAATTATTCTAAGGCTATACATCCAATTAATTAGTATACTCTATTAATAACATAGTTGTGATGAGGAAAAAAAATGACTTGTTAAGCAAAAATCACGAGAGTACTTATAGATCTTGTTCATCTCTAATAATCATTTATAATTGCCGAGACATATTCATCTGTCTACAGTCACCAAATGGAAACAAAAGCTGGGATATCATAGAATTTGTGATTTCTAGGTTTCTAAATCAGACCACACCAAGCTATATTTATATAGGGAATGCAATAAATGTTGATTGATAAGATTGCTAAATCTAATCTTAATCACTGATATTGTGCAGCTAAGGAATAATAACATGTGACTAATTCTAACAGATATAAATGATTAATGATTATTTTTAGTATAAGAGAGAATCAAAACTCGGGATTTTGAGAGAAACTGAAAATTTTGTTATTGATTGTTTGAACGACAATCACAGTTACATCCAATGGTTTAAAAACCGGACCGGACCGGTCGGTCGGACCGCTACCCGAAGACACAAGCGGCTCGGTTAGCTCAGTTAAACCGTTGGTCCTAAAAAACCGGTTGGCCCGTTGAAAACCGCCTCGAACCGGATGACCGAAGGAATCGGTCCCGGTTTTGAAAAACCGCCCCATCAAGAGGACTGATTTTGAAAAACCGCCCCGTCAAGAGTTAACACTTCAGAATTCAAATTTTTCAAACTTTTCCCCTTTTTCCGTAAGTCCCCAACGCTGCGACCCGATATCCCGTTCCAAGAGGCCAATTAAGAAGAATGAAAGAAGCAGTGCTGAGATTGCACGAACAACTCATGTAGCAAGAACCACCCATCGTTATTTGAACCACCAAGTACCAACCAGTGAAACCCCTCAAATCTAGTAAGAACGACTCGTCACAGCACTAAATCGAACCTTCACCGGAGCGAATCGCTGCAACGCAGCCGCAGTCACCGTCGCCGAAAAGTATATGCACCGTCCCTCTGTTAACCCACGAGACAACACCTTCAACCATTGCGAAATGCAAGAACCATCGTTAGCCGCGTCCCTCTATTAACCCACGAGACAACACCTTCAAGCATTGGTGTATTCTAGGATTTGATTGGGAGGAAAGATGTTGTGAAAAAAACAGAGGAAATAAACTATAGAAGAGTCTGGAACTCTGAATAGAAGCATAGCCGCCTGGTTTAGAAAGAGACACCTCTAAAGTATAGTAGAGGATAAAATAGACTAAAATAAACATTAATAAAAATAAAAATAAAAAACTATTGAAGACGAGACAGTGGTCTTATGGTCTACCATTTTTGAAGATTTTTCCTTATAACTTTAATAATGAGGTCTAGCACTCTAGCTGTCTACATTTTTTTTGCAGGGTGTCACTCTATCACCATCATTATTTAATGTGTAAGTTTATTTATTTATTTATTTATTTATTCAATTAATTATCATCCAGTTCAACCGGATGAACCAATTGAATCATGACCCGGAGGTCTCGCCGGTTCGATCTCCGGTCCGATTCTTAAAACATTGGTTACATCACAACTTTATATAGAGCACCTAATCCTACACTTACAAGATGCTAACCTACACAAACTTTGAGAGTTGGTCACAATGATATAACCGACAATAACCAACATAACTAACTAGTAGTAATCTGACTGTATACTCTTATATTTAGCACCAAAAGAAGCATACCTCTTCTTCATTCAAACAACGAAGAAAGCATACTACTTTCCCAAGTGCTTCCCCTATAGATCTTCTGTCCACCGTAATCTGTCTTAATTGAAATTAAATCATATCAATATGATAAACATCAATTACATATCAAATAATATAGGCAATTCAACAAGGTAAAAAGCTCATCCAATGAAGCTTAACAACAAACAACTTATGCACCATCCAAAACTTAGTAATTCCCCTTACCTCTTGAAGCTTTAACAAAAGCTTCCCTATGGTCGTACCCTCGATTCAAACATCAACAATTCCTTACGCTTCACGTACGAAATTCCTACTCTCCTTTCACGTCAATAGCTGCGGTTGATAACTCGTTAAAGCAAACACCACAAACACAACAACAATTCCTACACACATCAATATTCGTCTAAGAATGCAGTTATAACTACTATGATTAACTATGCATTCATAGTTTGTTATTTAGGAATTAAAAATCGATTTGATTCACATATAATTAAAAGTAAGAATTTACTATTGATAACATAATCACTGCTCAAGTCCATTTTATTATGGATTTAAATAATTTTTCTTTTTAAACTTAATTCCAAATCAATAATCAATAATTAATTAACATGCTTAAAAAGGAACTATTAGTTATAGAATTGGGTATTATATCAAATTTTAACTTAATAGAAATCATATTAGTAAAACTTCAAATTTAACGCAAACCAGAAGATCTCGTCAAAAAAAACAAAAAAACAAAAACTCAAACCAGAAGATATTATTACTTAGTGTTATTAATCATAATTTATTTCTAACAATTTAAATATTATATCTAAATCAGATTTTTAATTTACATTCTACTTTTATAATATAACAGAGAATTAATATTTTGAACTCAAAATTAATGGTTCAATCAGAATGTAAACAAAATTTGAATTCACGCCTTATAGTTAAATCAAATCAAATTTAATAACCATTATTTTAAACAAATTTCGAATTATAAAACAAGTTTTAAAATTATCTATAGAACATAATCTTTATTATAATTACATAACTTAACTAAGTAAATTAATTGTACCAAAGAAAAAACTAAGTAAATTAAAAACAGATTTCATTTATATCACCTACACTTAATTAGGAAATTAAAAAGAACTTCCTTTCAAAATTAGAAATTCAATTTGTTCTAAATACTCCAAAAAAAATACAGAATTTAATATTCATTTAATACTTAATCCCTAATTGTTATTTTGGTTTCAACACTTATCTAGAAACTCAAAGTTTCGCATAATCCTAATTTAATTAGTCATTTGGTGCCATTAAACAGAGCTTTTTACTAACCTCAGATAGAATATTAATTATAAGTACTAAATTTCTTTAATAGGATTTCTCTTAGTTATAGAATATCTTTAAATAATTAAAGACAGATTTAATACTTAATAACATATTTTAATTTACGTAACAATCATTTTTATTAAAATAAAAATTCGTATTTCTAAATATTTTAATTAAAAAAACAAATACATTTTAAAACTCAAAAAAAGGGGGTAGGGTTAGGGTTTGTCTGAACACGTATTTGTCCCAAAAATCAAAGATAGAGAAACCCACCAAGATGTTGGTGGTGGTGGCCCAGGGGTGGGCGCAGGAGGCGGTGGCCACGATGGAGGGAAGGAGTTGCTGGAGATAGAAGAGAGAAATAAAAACAAAGTATAACAATTAAGAGAACGACAACCATCACAAAATACAAAAGAAAGGAAAGAGAAAGCGGCCTAAACTGGGCAAACCCGCGGCGGTCTTGGCATCTGGGCGGCGGTTTCCGGTGAGGTAGCTCTGAATGAGGACATCAACGGAACTCCAAATGTCAACTTGTTATTCTGGTTGGAGGTCCATGGTGGCCGGAAAAGAGGAGAGAAGGTGGCGGCCATGAGTTTCCAGATCTGTCCGTGCTGGTCCTATTGTTGCGAAAGAGGTAGGGGTTTTGTAGAGCTCGAAGAGAGGAGGAGAATGGTGGCGGTGGTTCGTCGTGGCACGGCCGGAATTGGCCGGAAAACTTAAATGGAAAAACGACCCATTTTCAAGGTTGCTCTTTTTGGAAATCTATTTGGATGGATATAAAGAGGAGGCTGAGAGAAGCAAGAATATGTAATTATCTTTGCCAAAGGTGGCCGGAGCACGGCGGTGGATACCGGAGAAGGTGGCGGCGGCGGTGTAGCTTGGATGAGGAAGGAGGAGAGCTTCTCTCTCTCTTTTAACTCTAGGGTTTTCAGAAATAAGGAGAAGATGGAATAAGTGAAGTGAGGAAGAGAGAGGATGCTGTCACGTGAGTGAGAAAAATGAGAGGGGAAGTGGAATTTTTGGGAAGTGATCTCATGTGGAGATAAAAATAGATGAAAGGGGTGCACCGTGCACAAAGTAAAAGAGGAGGTGTCTCTAGTAAACAGAGTGAAATATCACTCTAAAAAATGTATTTGTATTCTTTCGGGGAAAAAAAAAGTATTCTCCTCATAGAAATTCATCCTACTGCATTTAATTAAATATACCTCTTCAAAAATATTAAAATTCTCAAATCTAATACTTTATAAATATAAAATAGAATAATAAGATATTCCTATTATTCAAGAAAATGTGTGAAAAAAGATTCAAACACATTGATCACATTATAATTATCACTCAATAATTAAATACACCAAACATATAGAACATAATATAATTCAACAAATTATGTTAATCACAAAGATAAATATAATTAAATAAATCACTGTATTTATCAAGGTCAACTCATCTATAAATATATATAGAGTAATATTTGGGGTGTTACGTTGATGTCCGTGTTAATGGCAGTCATCTTGTATTTATAACACGCTCATCAACTTGTTGAAAAGGGGTTTTCGTGTTGACGAAGGGTTTCGCCAACTTGCTGACAAGGGTTTTCGTCAACAAGTTGATAAAACGCATCGTCAACTTGTTAATGAGCATGTTAATGGCAATTATGTGAGCATTAATACCCCTCGTCAACAAGTTTACGTGAACCCTCGTCAACAAGGTGGCGAGAAATACGAAAACAGAGAACAAAATAAGGATGTGCGATAGATAAAAATCGGGGTGAAATTGTCTTTTTAAAGGGGAGAGGGGAATTAAAGGGGAGGCTTAGATAACTAAAGTCTTATTTAATTTTGGTTTGGGCCATGAACCTTATAATAGGTTTGGGCTTTTTTTAAGTGGTGGTCCAATTTAAAGGTTTGGTTAACCACAATTTTTGCACACCCCTAATCCTTGTCTAGCAAGCAATACAATTAGTTATTACTTATCTAAATTATATAATTCACTATTATTTAATACACAAAAAATAGGACTTAAAAGAGGATAGAATAAAAAAATGAAACGGATGAGAATAGGTATACCGATTTGTTCTTTGGCTGGGTCAACCTCCAACATGATCAAGTCTTCATGCATAAGACCCTCTCTCGTCCACAGGCATGAGCAAAAAAAACTTGGATTCAAATGAAAATTCCAAAAATTAAAATTTAGTAACAGAAATTTTTTTTTAAAAAAAGGGAAGACCAGGGTCGCTGCATCATAGACTATTACGAACCACACACCCATGTGACCTTCCCCTTCTCTGCAAACAAATAGATTCAGTAATAGTGAGTAATGGACGGAGGAAGAAATCAGAGAGACAAACGAAGGTAGAAGAATGACGAAGCCAGAGATTCGGCTTGACACCGTGTTCTTCCACCATCCCGTACACAACGCCACCACTGAAGTTTCGTGCTGGTCACCCCTTTCGCATCGCCAAGAAACTACGGCCACAAAGATCCTCAAAGGCGAGACCCTCCCCAGTAAAAGAAAGAAACTTCAGAAACAGAGCAAAAAGGGAGAGAGAAACAACATTTGGGAAGATTAAAAGGAAAGAGAAAAGAACAGCAGGGCTGGAGCACCCCTTAACTGTCGCGTATAACGTAATTTCACTGTCGTGGGACAACAGGTGTGCCTGCTTCCACTCGGATCTCCATCTCTCTCAGATCTCAACTGGGAACCCACTCCTCCCTCTCGACTCTCTCTCTAGCCACCACATGCTATACACCCTCCTCCTTCTCCCTCTCGATTCTAGGTTATGTTTCTCGATTTTGTCTCTTTGTGACACGATTAAATGGCTTTCAGTTTTTATTCATTGCTTTATGCTTTATGGTTTATATCTTATGAATGGGGGCAACGTGGCACATGACACAATTAAGTTATCCATCCAGTTTTTGCTCGTTACTCGTAGAGATGCTTAGGCTGAGGAAATCACAAAAATATCCCGAGTTAAAATCTTGATACGTGTCCAAAATAAGGGTATTTTCATCACCCTAATTTCAGTCTCCTCCACCCATTTTTTTTGCTCTCTTCAAACCCGATATTCTCTCTTCCAAATTTAAAGAAAATTGAATCAGTCTCCACTCTCCACTCACTCTCACGTTTCCCTCCTCATCCTCATCCTCCTCCTTATTCTTCTACATTGATGTCGTCAAGCTGTGTCAATGATGCCATTGATGAACACGACACATTTTATTGCTTTTCGCTTAGGTTTACGTTCATTTCCCTTCTTTTTCCTTCTATTTGTTGTTGTTGTTGTTATTGTTTATGCTTTTGTGTTGATGAAACTAGGTTTTTTGTTTAACATTCATTCTATGAGGTTTTAGATTTTGGTTATCAAGGAGTATTACTCGTAGAAATGCTTAGGATGAGGAAATCACAAAAACATAATGAGTTAAAATCTTGACACGTGTCCAAAATAAGGGTATTTTCGTCACCCTAATTTATGTCTCCTCCACCCATTTTTTCCCTCTCTTCAAACCCTATTCTCTCTCTTCCAAATTTAAAGAAAATTGAATCAGTCTCCACTCTCCACTCACTCTCACGTTTCCCTCATCCTCCTCCTCCTTATTCTTCTACATTGATGTCGTCAAGCTCTGTCAATGATGCCATTGACGAACACGACACATTTTATTTTCCTCCTATTTGTTGTTATTGTTGTTGTTTATGCTTGTGTGCTGATGAAACTGGGTTTTTTGTTTAACATTCATTCTATGAGGTTTTAAATTTTGGTTATCAATGAGTATTGTAGAGGTGGCGGAGCATGTGGCTGTTCGATCGAGATGGTAGCGACAACGTTTCTAGGTAAGGTTGATTTAGATTATAAAAAGGTTGATTTAAAATTTTATTCCCTCATTTTTGTTCTCTCTCTCTCTCTCTTTCGAGTTTTCAGTTGCAGAGGAATGCTCTGTGCCTAATCCATTCTTTGTCTAATTGATTATTAATTAAGTGAAAAGGGCCTTGAAGTTTGCCAGATTAGTGGTGGAGTGAAATTGGAAGATAGGAAATGGAAACTCTGTACCAGTGCACAGATCTCATATGGTTGTGTTACCTTTTTTGCTTAAGTTAATCTCACGTATCACATGGGATTGTAAAATTATTACTTTTTCTCAATTTTGCAGTGTTTTGGTACCTTTTTTAAAGATCATTGTTGACAATTTTGCAGGATCGCTTTTCTCATATATGCAAAATCTCATATGCAAGCTTAATCTACTATCTATTTTAGAGATGCTTCTACTATCTATTTTAGAGATGCTTAGGCTGAGAAAATCATAAAATTATCCTGAGTTAAAATCTTAACACATGTCCAAAATAAGGGTATTTTCATCACCCATTGTAGTCTCCTCCGCTCATTTTTTTCCCTCTCTTCAAACCCTATTTTCTCTTTTCCAAATTCAAAAAAAAAAATGAATCAGTCTCCACTCTCCACTCACTCTCACGTTTCCCTCTTCTTCTTCTTCTTCTTCCTCCTCCTCTTCTTCTTCTTCTTCTTTGATGTCATCAAGCTCTCTATCAATGATGTCATTGACGAACACGACACATTTTATTGGTTTTTGCTTAGGTCTAGGTTCATTTCTTTTCTTTTTCCTCCTATTTGTTGTTGTTGTCGTCTATGCTTTTGTGTTGATGAAACTGGGCTTTTTGTTTAATGTCCATTCTATGAGTTTTAAATTTTGGTTATCAATGAGTATTGCAGAGGTGGCAGAGCATGTGGCTGTTCGATCGACATGGTAGCGATAATGTTTCCAGGCAAGGTTGATTTAGATTTTATAAAAAGGTTGATTTAAATTTTTGTTCCCTCATTTTTGTTCCCTCTCTCTCTTTCTCTCGTTTTCAGTTACAGAGGAATGCTCTGTGCCTAATCCATCATTTGTCTAATTGATTATTAATTAAGTGAAAAGGGCCTTGAAGTTTGCCAGATTGGTGGTGGAGTGAAATTGGAAGATAGGAAATGGAAACTCTACACCAATGCATGGATCTCATTTGGTTGTGTTACCTTTTTGCTTAATTTAATCTCACATATCACATGAGATTGTAAAATTATTGCTTTTTCTCAATTTTGCAGTGTTTTGGTACCTTTTCTCAAGATCATTGTTGACAATTTCGCAGGATTGCTTTTTCTCATATATGCAAAATCTCATATGCAAGCTTAATTTAAATAATTGTTTGCAAGATTGCCCCTTCTTCCTGGAACTAAAATTACATATTGCTTATTTGTTTTTTTGTTTTTTTTTTGGGTTGTGCAGACTGGTGAGGATGATGGCATGACTTAGTTCATATATGATTCATACAGAGATCAGAAAGGCATGGTTGAGTGGAAGCTTAGTTGGCTTCCATCACATATGAGTGACTTGATACAACCCTATCACATTTTAGTAATCTATAAATTTATAAATTTGTAAATAAAAAATAATTTGAATTGAAGGCTAAACAAAGACTTTTCTTCTCCCATCCCATTGTGCTATGGGTTATCCTTATTTGAAACTCATGTTGTTTCCTTCTTGGTGTAGTTTTCTACTGGAAGCCTGAGCTGTGGTTGCTTCTAGGTATATAATTTTTTATGCTTTATTGCAAATCCTTTGTGGGCCAGTAGTTGCCTCCTTCTTCCATGTTCTTTTCTCGACTTATTTCAACAACTTAGCTATGAATGGGGATACTATACCTATAGGGAAGAAGTACACTGGCTCTAAATGAAAATAACCTCTTATGCTTGCATTTTCTACATGTTGCTTTTCTAATTTCTTGTTGGCATATGTGAATGGCTTTATGCATTCATGGGTTCACTAATTGCAAGGGGGAAGGGCAACAATGTTTATAGAAGAAAATGAAGGTATGCTCTTTTAATTTTTATCTATTTTTAATAATTTTGAAGCAGGGACGGATCCACCTACATGTAATTGGGGTCAACTGACCCCACTGATTTTTTTTTTAATAACTATTGAGCAATTAAAAAATTTGCGCCCAGTATAAAATATATGTTGACCCCACACCCATAGTCCATTACCTCACTCCAGTCTCCAGCCAGTGACGCCCGCCCGAGCCCACGAATGATTGAGTCTGACTTTTCGCTTTCTTGTTTTTATTTTTTATACAGCTCACCTTTTAGTTTCAATTTCAACAGAGAGATATTTTTTATTCCCTCTCTCTCTCTCATGTGGGCCTCGCCTTGTGTTACTTCCACCGCCTCACAATTCCATAGTTCCTGTTCCTGTTGCGTTGCCAGCGTAACTTCTTGTTCCTCATCAATTCATCATATGCTATTTGCATTGCAAGGTACCTTTCTTTCTTTTTTCCAAAATGGTTAAAGCTGTCAAAAAAAAACTTTCTTTTTAAATATTTTCTCTCAATCCTATTCCAGTTCCCTTGTTCTTTCTTTCCTTTCTAATCTTTTATTTTTTTTCTCTTTAGATGTTAACTACAAATATAAAATTGATGTTTGTTGTAAATATAGCATATAATTTGTAATTAGTAGTGTTTTTCTATAAGGCCCATTAGTCAGGCTCATTGGGTTTCTTCTAGTCTATTTAAGTGTATTAGTGTTTGTAAATGATATACAATTAAAATAATATTCAATATTATTATTTAGTACTCTTTTCTACATAGTATCACGAGCTCTCGATCTTGAGGGCGTCGCTTCCGCATGAAACCCTAGCCGTCTTCTTTATGGCTCTCTTTGTCGCCTTCATTGCAGCCTTCTTGACTGCCTTCATTACAGCGTTTGGCACCTTCATTGTGCTCAGATCTCTTATTGGTTGGCACTGATGTTGTTCACCGACACGGCGTTGCCACTATTCACGGTGTTCGTACTGTCACCATTCACGCCCCATACGAGTCAATACAGTTACTGTTCACATAGTCCGTACGACACTGTTTATCGCGTCCGTACGCTTGCTGTTCAGTTCTTTTTTGGTTTTGAGCACTTTGGTTCGTGGGTCACTTTGAAGACATCATTTATGTGTTCTTGCATTTGATCTGGTTATCGTTTCTGATCTCACAGCAACTGCTCTGCCCTTACTGGTTCGTTTGGGACCATTTTCAGTGTGTGGGTCCCACTTTTGACGGGCGTTCCTTCGCTTTCTTGCGGTTGTTTGGCTCGTTTGTCTCCGTTACTGCGTTTCAGGCTTGCTGTGTGTTCAGGGGCCCTTTTTATTGCCGTTTGTAGGCTATTTTTGTTCTCTTGAGCAAGGCACAATTGCGGGACATCAATTAATATGTCAGACATTGAAAAATGTGCTTCATGTTCCCGGTCTTTCGAATAACCTTATCTCTATTCATAAGCTTACCCAGGACAATAACTGTACAGTGATGTTTTTTCATTCTCACTGTGTTTTTCAGGATCTTACAACGGGGAAGACGATTAGAGTTGCCAAGGAACAGGGAGGGTCAGATTATCCGCCTGGACAAACGAGCCGGGTCAAAGGTGTTGTCTTTCGTGACTCGGCCTCAATCGTAGTCTCATTCTCACGCCTCACAACCGGGCTTCAAAGACAAGCGTCTTGGTCATCCTCCATTTTCTTTAATGAGGTCTATATTTCCATCTTTGTTTTTAAAACAATCTATTGAGTCCTTTAAGTGTGACGTCTGTCAGTTTTCTAAGCACCACCGTGCTACTTTTCCTTCTAGTCTTACTAAAAGTGTTGAACCATTTGATCTTATTCACTCTGATATTTGGGGTCTTGTCCCAGTTACTAATATTTCTGGTGCACGATGGTTTATGTCATTTATTGATAATTGTACTCGAGTAACCTGGATATTCTTGATGAAAGATAAATCTGAGGTATCTCAATTGTTTATTCAATTTTATAATATGATACAGACTCAATTTGGAAGATGCATTAAAAGAATTCGTTCTGACAATGGCAAAGAATATGTTAATCATAACATTTCCAATTTTCTTGTTAAACAGGGCATTATTCATGAACTTACTTGTGTCGATACCCCGCAACAAAATGGGGTTGCCGAAAGGAAAAATTGTCACTTACTTGAAGTTGCTCAAGCCCTTCTCTTCCAAATGTCTGTCCCAAAGTCATATTGCGGTGAAGCAGTATTGACTGCTGCCTATCTGATTAATCGGGTGTCATGTCGTGTTTTAGGTAATGTTAGTCCTGTTCAGTATATGATCTCACATTTTCCTTCTGTTCCTATCATGCAGAGTCTTGAGTCTTGGATATTTGGTTGTGTGGTTTTTGTCCATGTTCATCCACAACACTGAAATAAGTTGGATTCTCGTGCCATCCGGTGTGTCTTCTTGGGTTATGCCCCTAACAAAAGGGGGTACAAGTGCTATGGATGTCACATTCCACGAGCATGTCTCCTATTTCACTCGTCCTTAGCTTCAGGAGGAGAGTAGTGATTCTAATTCTAATTTGGAATCTGAGTCCGAGCTTGAGTTTCTCTTCCTTGGTCCTTGGCTAGGTGACTCACCTCCTGGTTCAGACTCTTTGTCTCCAGGTCCTGCTCCTCCTGATCCTCCTATTTCAGACTCTTTGTTTCCAGGTCCTGATCCTCCTGATCCTCTTGGTGGTCCTGTCCCTAGTCCTTCTGTTCCTCCTGTGCCCCCTATGTCTTATATTTTGCAGGAAAAAACACCTTTGGCACCAGTGAAGAACAAGGCTAGTGAACCTATGTTGACTTATCAGAGAAAAAGAAAGCCCAACCTGGTCCAGAAACAACTCCAACCATCTGAACCGGAGGTAAGTACTAAAAATGATCCCTTTACTTCTGATTCTCATATTTCTGATACCCTTGACCATTATCCAGATGACTTACCTATTGCCTTAAGAAAAGGGAAAAGGTCTTGTGCCAAGTACCTTATTTCTCAATTTGTTTCTTCTAAACATCTTTCCCAGCAGTATCAGAATTTTATTGCAGTTGTTGACTCTGTGAGAATCCCAGCATCTTTGTAAGAGGCTCTAAAGGATAAAAATTGGGTCCAAGCTATGGATGAGGAGATGAAAGCACTTGAGAAGAATGGAACTTGGGAGATTGTTAACAGACCTTGGGGCAAGAAGCCCGTTGGTTGCAGGTGGATCTATACAGTCAAGCACAAATCAAATGGTACTCTTGATCGGTATAAGGCAGGATTAGTGGCAAAGGGATATACTCAGACTTATGGCATCGATTATGAGGAGACATTTGCTCCTGTGGCAAAGATGAACACTGTCCGAATTTTACTCTCTCTTGCCGCCCACTCTGGGTGGGAACTACAACAATTTGATGTTAAAAATGCATTCTTGCATGGAAACTTAGAAGAGGAAGTGTATATGGAGATTCCTCCTGGATTTGGACCCACTAGTGGAACAAATAAAGTGTGCAGACTGAGAAAAGCTTTGTATGGGCTGAAACAGTCTCCCTGAGCCTGGTTTGGAAGATTCATGAAGGCTATGGTGTGCCTAGGCTACAAGCAAAGTCAAGGCGATCACACACTATTCTTCAAACATTCACAAGGAGGAAAGCTGACTGTACTTCTTATTTATGTTGATGATATTATAGTTACAAGAGAAACTATCTGCTGAATTTGAGATGAAGGAACTTGGAAAACTCAAGTACTTCTTAGGAATTGAAGTGACCTACTCTAAGCAAGGCATTTTCATTTCTCAAAGGAAGTATATGCTTGATCTTTTACAAGAAACAGGCAAACTTGGATGTAAACCTGCAGGTGTTCTCATCGAGCAAAATCACAAAATGGGCATTGAAGAAGAGAGTGCTAAAGTTGACAAGGTCCAATATTAGAGACTAGTGGGGAAGTTGATTTACTTGGCACACACTAGACCAGACTTAGCATATGCAGTCAGTGTGGTTAGCCAATTTCTGCATGATCCAAGGGTGAGACACTTACAGGCTGTGGACCGTATTCTGCAATATCTCAAGGCCACTCCAGGGAGAGGCCTTTTGTTCAAAAGAGGTGAAAGATTGACTTTGGAGGCTTATATCGATGCAGACTATGCAGGTTCAGTGAGTGATAGAAGGTCCACTATAGGTTATTGCACGTTCTTATGTGGGAACCTTGTTACTTGGAGAAGTAAGAAGCAAAATGTAGTGGCTCGATCAAGTGCTGAGGCAGAGTTCAGAGCTATGGCACATGGAATTTGTGAACTACTATGGATGAAGATTGTTCTTGATGACTTGAAGATAAAGTATGAGGGTCCTATGAAGTTGTTTTGTGATAACAAATCAGCTATCAGCATTGCTCATAATCCTGTTCAGCATGACAGGACAAAACATATTGAGATAGACCGACATTTTATCAAGGAGAAGTTAGATAGTGGTGTGATAACAACAACCTACATTCCCTCTAGGAACCAGCTAGCGGATGTGTTAACAAAGGGCTTGCCAAGAGAACGATTCGGCCAACTTATTTGCAAGCTGAGAATGATAGATATCCATTCACCAGCTTGAGGGGGAATGTTGTAAATATAGCATATAATTTGTAATTAGTAGTGTTTTTCTATAAGGCCTATTAGTCAGGCCCATTAGGTTTCTTCTAGTCTATTAAGTGTATTAGTGTTTGTAAATGATATACAATTAAAATAATATTCAACATTATTATTCAGTACTCTTTTCTACAATGTTGTTATTATTTGGAGTGTGCAAAATAAGAAGGGTATGTTGATGCTGTTGTTGTTATTATTTGGGGTGTGCAAAATAAGAAGGGTATTTTGTTGTTGTTGTTATTTGGAGTGTGCAAAATAAGTTATTAATTAGTATCATATTTTTAATGTGCTAGAAATGGAAAAATATTTCAAAAAAAGATCAATATTGGAGTCTCAAGAACCTAATGAAGCAAAAAATACACCAACACCATTAGGGCCATCCTTGAAAAAAAAGATTCCTAGATGTTGATTTGGAAAATCTTCCTACTAATCCTGGAGAGAGAAAAACAAATATCATGTTATCATCCAAATGATCGGGATAAAATCCGAATAGCTTATTTGCAAAAGGGTCCTTGTCAACCAAGAGAGCATGATTTCCCGCAACGACATTTTAGGACTTCTTTTCGTAAGTTTATTCCTAATTGGTTTAGGACTTCTTTGACAAGGAGAAGTTGATTTCTTTGGCTTGATTTTATCCATCAGAAGTTTCTCCTGTGGAGCTTATGAGACTTGACAATCAGCTTGAAAATTATATCATGGATGTTCGATCTAGTGAACAATTTTCTAATTTAGATGAGATTGGTGATCTTTCATAAATGTTGGTAGAAACTAGAAAGCATATTGCATATCCAATGGTGTATTTACTTATGAAGTTATCTTTGATTTTGCCTGTGGCAACTGCAACGGTTGAAAGGAGTTTCTCTGCGATGAATTTTGTGAAGAATCAATTGCGCAACCGTATGAGAGATGAATTGTTGAATGATTGGTCACATACATCGAGAGACATATTTTTGATAGTGTTGAAAATGAAAAAAATCATACAACAATTTCAAAATGTGAAGGCACGTAGAGGGCAATTATAATTTGTAATATTTAGATGTCTTCAATTTTTTGGATATATAATATTATACTTTTTGTAATCTCTAACTTTTTGCTTAATGATAATGAAGCCGCTATTTTATTGCTTATGCATTTATATATTTTTATATAAATATTTAATGTACATAATCTTGACCCCACTAGATGAAATTCCTGGATCCGTCCCTGTTTTGGAGGTTGGTTATATTGAGGATTTTTTATTTCTTATAGCAGTGCAAGAGTATTTCTGGAAAATAAAAATGTTGATCATGTTGCTTTTAACGTGTTCTCTTGTCATATTAAAGATTCTTAATACTACCAAACAGCCTGCATTGTCCCTGTTTCTTAATTATTATTGCTTTTGTATTCTAAAGAGTAATTATAAAATGAGATGTCAATTTACTGAGATAATGCATTCTCTTTTTAACATCTTAAGTTCCATAGCATTGTAAGTGGTATTTTTGACCAATATTTGACATGTTGGTCAGCTCATTTAAAGATATTTATTCATGCTGATATTTTACTCTAAACTTTTAAAGACATTTAAAGATGTGCTATGTATATATTTAGAATTTTTAAGAAATCAATTATGTTATACTTGGTAAGGGGCTTTTGATTATATTTTCGAATGACACGTATGTATTATGTTTTCATTATATTTTCCAATGGCTTACATGTGTGTTCATAATATTGGACAAATTGATGGTTGGATTCTAATTTCTATCTTTATGAATTTTTTTGTGCAGCAATCTTTGTTTGCAACATCAAACTATGATCCTGAATAGCTTGGATCTATTACTCCTGCTAAGAGAGTATATTCTGACATGCAATCTGATGATAGTTTTTGGTATAGGATGGACTCTTACACTGTGTTTGGCATAGAAGAGAAAATGAGAAGAGAGAAAAATGTGAGAAAGAGAGAGGAGAGAGAGAAAGAGGTGAGAAAAAGGGAAGATTTGTGGTATTGTTTAGTTTAAGAGAAAAAAGAGAGAAATAGAAGAGAAAGAAGTATAAAGTTTTCTCTCCCTTTGTTTGGTTGAGAAGAAAAAGAGACGAGAAAAATGGTAATATTTTATCATTGGACAAAAATACCCTTACTAAATTTGAGTCTTTATTTTACTTTTTTTTATTACATCTTTATTTTATTTGAATTGTCTTCCATGGCCATAAAAAAATTTGTCACCTTGCAAATTATAAGATAAAGTGGTAAACTTTTTTTTCCACGTTCTTTCTGTCAAACATTGTTGCAACAATATTTATGTTATGGCAATTTGTAAGTTTTTTTTATAATGAAAAGGAATATTATTAATGGATAACTGGACCTTAAGCACAAGGGGTGCCAATGTTTTGTTTATTAAAAATGCAGATTCAAATTTCAATTACACGTTTATTAATAGAAAACACAATTCTTTGCGGTTTTTTCAGATCACTGCAAAACAAGTTCTTTCCATGTTTATACTGTGGCAACTATTTTTCAATTATTATAACTAACCCTGATAACTATTTAGGAAAACATACTGACTCATTAATTCCAAATTCCTAATATAATAATCGACTCGCTGCCTTACATAAGAAAACAGAACCCAAAAAAAATAAATAAAAACAGTCGTAAGCACAAGCTGATAAAGATAAGTCAACTACATAATGCCTATACAAAAAATAACTTCCAGGCACCAACATATCAGCCAACTACATACTGGCTATACAAAAAAAAAAAAACACTGTAGCCTGGTGATGAAAATATAACCAACAAAGTACCTATACAAAAAAGATGTTGGCACCAACTAATAATAAAGTCAACTACATAATAGTTATACAAAAAATAACTTCCAGACACCAACATATCAGCCAACTACATACTGGCTATACAAAAAAAACAACCTGTAGGCATAAGCTGATGAACATATAACCAACAAAATACCTATACAAAAAAGATGTTGGCACCAACTGATAATATAAGTCAACTACATAATGCCTATACAAAAAATAACTTTCAGGCACCAACATATCAGCCAACTACATACTGCCTATACCAAAAAAAGAAGCTGTAGGCACCAATCGATGATATGAGGCAGCTACCTAGTGCCTACATTGTGCCCAGTAACATTCATAACTTGAAAGAGAACCTGTAGCCGCAAGTGAGCGGGCACACCAAAAACCAGCTCCTTCTTTTTGTCATCACTGCAAAGAAATTCATAACACTGCAAACGAAATTGCTCCAACAAATTCAACTCAGACAACATATCCCATACATCTGTAGCTGTATAGACTCGAGGTCTACTATGTTGCAGAATTTCATTGCGCTTCTCAATAGCTGCAACTTGTCTTTCAGCTATTGCTATATGTTGCTTTTCTACATCATGCAGTTGATTAGAAATACAGTTACCTTTATTCAGTGCATCAGCCATGAGTCCAATTCCACTTGTCATTCTCTCCAATTGATCCTCCATCAAATCCGCCATTGGAGCCTTACGCTTTGTACCTCGAGAACCAGATGTCCCGGAAGAATGATGTGAGACCCCACCAGCAGGACTATATGAGTCAACATTAGGGGGCTCTTCTCGCCCGTCATAAAACACACCAGTGTCAAATTCAGGAATGTAAGCATCATGATCAATGGAGTCATTCAGATCAATGTTGTCCCTTATACCGTCATTTTCCTTTTCCTTTTCCTTTTCCTTTTCCTTTTCCTTTTCCTTTTCCTTTTCCTTGCGTCTCATTCTATGAGTACCAGATTTTTTGCCTCCAGCTCGATCAAACCCAAAAAGCTGTCTCAAAACATCATAATGCTTAATTTGCATGGGTTTCCACTTGACAAAGATGTGGTTTTTCCTACATTAATCATATTATGCATTGTTAGAATGTACATTATGGTAAAAAGAAAACATTAGTGAAACAAAAAGCAAAAGCGCCATTTTAGGCATGTATGCAGGAAAATAACCACTATATTGTAGACTCATTCAATCATCCTTAAACTTCGTGATTATATGATTGTAGACTCATTTAAGCCTTGTAACTTATCTATGCAAAATTTTGATAAAATAACTTAACTATAAATGCAGATTAAAATCACAGTTTCACGGAAAATATGCATAAAGATCTTCAGATAAAATTTATTTGATTCATTAGAAAATAGAGAAGGAAAAAAGAAAAAACTCACTTTTATAAGATCTTGCCAAACTTCATCCTCTGCCTCGAACCTCCTGGTCATAGGATTCCATGCAAATCCACTTAGACTACCAAATAAATCATATGATTCAGCAAAATGATCTTTCAATGTTTTCATCCTATTTTTGATATGCTGCTTTGTCATGGTTGGAGCAACATGAGACCGCAAAGCATCTACAACATTAGAGTATGCTTCTGTTGTCCACGCCCCATCATGCCTATTCCCTTTATTAGCCTCCTCCATCAAAGCATTTAATAGTATTTGATCCATGTCATCAGTCCACCTCAAGTTTTCCTTACCACATTGACTAGGTTCAGCACCTTGACCCTTTCCCTTTGCCATTTTTCCAATCTATAGACACAATTGTTTTCAATAGAAACAAGATAACACCATGCCCACCATATTAAAAGTTAATAATGACTAAAAAAAATTAATCCATAACATTACTAAAACTAACATTGCTGACTTGAATGAAAGAAGTATATTACTAAAAAAAATTAATCCATAACATTGCTGACTTGAATGAAACTAACATTGCTGACTTGAATGAAAGAAGTACATTACTAAAAAAAATTAATCCATAACATTGCTGACTAAAAAAAATTAATCCATAACATTACTAAAACTAACGGGTAAATAAAAATAACATTACTTAAATGAAAGAAGTACATGATAACAACATATGAAATGTCTAAACTAAAATTAATATAAGCAAACATCAACTTATTAACTCATAAACATGACATAACTACATCAAGCTGGATAGACATTCCACATTTCGCAATGTTGTCCCTTAAAAGTGCCCCTTGTCCGTAATCCTCATCACGTTCTTTGCGTTTGAGATCTATCCATGTCATTTTGAAGCAATTCACGATCAACTTCAATGAGTAAGGATTCATCAATGTCCACACCCATTAGAAAGTTATGTAGGATACAACAAGCGATTACTATATCTATCATTATTTCGAAGGAATAATGTGGCTCGATCCACTAGCTATAATGGGAAATCTCTTTTTTAACACACCAAAAGTTCTCTCTATAACATTTCGAAGTGAAGAATGTCGATGGTTGAATAATTCTCTAGGATTTTGTGGGCCACGGGCTGAATACTCCTTCAAGTGATAACGAACACCTCTATATGGTGTTAGTAAACCGCGTTTTAGCATAAATCCCGCATCCCCAAGATAAAATTTTCCTACAAAAGTTATATACATATTATAACTCAAATATTAAGTCAAAATAGATTAAATGCACAACCTCAAAACAAGTATTATTTTAACCTTCCACTAACCTTCTGGGATTAATAACGGATCTTCCTTACTTAAAGCATCTTTTAATATCCTAGAATCGATGTTGTTCCTCCCATCCAATTTAACACATATGTGAATTTCATGTCGAAATCACATGCGGCTAAAACATTTTGAGTGGGATACTCTTTTCTTCCACGAAAACGAGGGGCTTCTGCCCTTGGAACCTTCACTCGACTGTGTGTACCATCAATAGCTCCAATGCAATCCTTGGTTCATAGATGATTTAGTTAGTTACTTGTGCAAGAGATAGACTTAAAGGGTTAAAGTAACTATAACTAAATAAAATATATTGGTACCTTAAAAAATGAGTAGAATCTATTATTGTTGAGTATTTGTGGTGGGACATTTGCACCTGATGGTTGGACCAAAAAATCTTCCCCTAATGCAAGAATGGCATGCAACACTTAGTGAAAGTGACGATTAACGATCTCTCCGGAATGATGAAAGAAGAAAGACAGGGTACGAGTTTTTGCATTATGTCCAATAATATGTAAGAATTTTGCCACTTGCTCTTCTACCGTAGATCGTATATTATCCTTTACTATGCCAGTACCCCTCAATCTTTGACACAATTGCATGAATGCTTCAGGCCCCATGCCTATAATTCCTCGACTATTCCTTGTTCCCATTAGATATCTCATTAACTCACGACGCCTACGCTCTCTTTGTGGAGTATCATTAGTGACTCGACTATGCAAACATCTTGACAACAATTGATGCAAATGCAATGCATGGACAACACAACACAGTAAGGCAACAGAACCGATATACTGCCTCCTTTCCAATTCCTTTTGGAAATGACTTAAAATTCTCATTTGAAATGGCATCATTTCATCTTCATCCAAGTCGACCTCTTCTATTATTTCGATTTGTTCATCATTGCTGACTTGTTCAACACTACCGGGATTGGTCACTCTCTCCATATGATAATCTCAAAAAAGTATTTCCCACATGCAAAGACAAAGAAACAAATCTTTGAATAAATGTTTCAATGCAAGATACATGTATAAAACAATTAACAAAAAATGAGGAAAGTCTAAGAAATTAGCTTATTGTTCCATAATGTTAAATGTTTGTTACATTGCTACATTGCTACTATATGTAATTGGAAGCAAGGGTAGACCAGAAAATAAAAAAGAGGAAAGCAAACAACTACTACTATGAATGGTGCTATGAAGATATTGACTTAAGTAGCTAGTATGTCACTGAGGAGTACATATATGTTTCATCTATATCACACTATTTGCACCTTCTATATATGTCATATTATGATCCAGAAAAAGAAATTTTGAATAAGTGGAATTTACAACAGTCTTGGTAAACCCACAAGATGGATCAGGATCATGTGTATAATAATGTATGTATAGCTGATCATATACTATATAAGTTTTTGAGTGACAGGAATTAATTACATTGTCTGCCATACAAACAACAAGTATGATCAATCAAATTGACCAAGGTAACGGTCAGTATTGCAAGTTACTCTTGATGGGAGAAACCAACAGAACTCGTCTCAGTCTGAGAAAACACAATTGCTTGCTGATTCTGATTAAGCAACAAAATTATCACGATAAAAATTATTCATAATAATAAAAATTAACAATAAAATATAATTTTTTTTGAGGTCTTAGAAGGAACATAAAATAACTGTCTTAGTTGTCTTGTGGCCTTCATGAACATATATGGATTTAATGAATACTCAAAAGTAGTTTTGCATTTTTTGTTCTAACTTGAATCGGAGACAGCAAAGTAGCAAAAAGTGACACAATAAAGGAAGCAAGAAAACCGTACTAGTAGTAGTAGTTTAATTTGTGGAAACAAAACCTTTAAATTGCTGACTTTAATTATGAGTCATATATAGAAGGTTCAAATATTGTGATAAACGTGAAACATATATGTACAGATCAGTGACATACTAGCAACTTAATTATAGCTTCAAACATTGAATTTCTAGGCAACATGAGTAAAATTGAGGAATTCAAAAGTAGCAAATTAAGATGAAAGCTCAAAAGTGAGAATGATCGATATTCCAAGGCATTTGTAAATATAAATATACAATCTACAAGTCCAAGCTTGACACATGAAGATATAATGAAAGTTCATACATACATATATATAGAACTATGAATAATTTAGGTTATGGCTTATATTTGCTTGCATGCTTCACAGGCAGGAACTTTGTCCAGAGAAGAGGATGTTATTCTATCCCAAGCTCCCAAAAATAATTGGTTCAGACTCTCTTGAAGATCGAATAAGATCTATACATGGAGCTCAGGGAAGGAGGGATGCATCATCTTGTCATGTGTTTGGTCATACTCACTTCTGCTGGGATGCTGTTGTTGATGGTATCAGGTATTTTATTTTTATTTTTATTTACTATTATTATTATTTTTAGCTTGCAGTCTGAAGTAGAATTTATGTAGTAGTTTCATTAAATGCTTTCATTAAATGCTATGCTGTATTAGGAGCTTCTTTTGGTGTTTTTTTTCCCCTAACCTTTATGTCTACTTTTGCCTTGGTATTTAACATAAACAAGTTGTTCATTGGCTCTTCTGCATACTTTATTAACAGTTTGAATTAGTATTGAATTAAAATCTCTAATATGATGTTCTTTAGAGCTATAGGGTATGACTGAAATTCTCATTTTCCTTTGGATAAGAACCACTTGCTAATATATTGCTAAATGCTGTTGACACAATTGCAGGTATGTACAAGCACCCTTGGCTTACCCAAGGGAAAGGAAGAGAAGAATGAATGGAGGGGAAAATTGGCTACTCTTTTGCCTTTATGCTGACAAAAAATTTGCTGATAGACTCAATCCTTGCTATTGGTCTGATTATTACTCTGCCAACCCCAGGACACCTCATGTTACTAAACTTGCTCCTTGGGTAGCCAGATTTTACAAGCAAACTGAAAGTGTAGATGTATAAAATATTGACTATTGACATTGTTAAGCTGGATTTATTTATTGTATATAGACATAGAGGAAAGGGTTTCCCTCTAACTGTTCTTTTGGAATAATTATTTACTAAGGTGAAAGTTGTACTCCAATACAAGTGAAAAACTAAAATATTCAAAGGTTGCATTATTCTAAGCTTGAAAATACATATATATAGAAAATGGTGGTGGTTGTTGTAAGATTGAAAAGAGAAAAACAGGAAGCAGAAAAATGGTTGCCATGTATGTTTACCTCGGTGTCTAATAACAAACCTAAATATACAACTTACTAAACTAATTAGAGAAATCAGTCAATCTTAGACAATCAAGCAGAGAAACAATTAATCTTAGACAATGAAGCAGATACCAGAACAACAATTAAGCAGAGAAACAATTAGCAGAAAAATTGAATTGAATTCAACAGTCAATCTTAGACAAGTAATGCAGGTGGCAGAGGCAGAGGCCAACTTGAATCAAGCAGATACCAGAACAACAATAAATCAACACATCGAGAAGCATCATCAAAGGCAGAGGCCAACTTGAATCAAGCAGATACGGAACAAATGCGGATAAAAAGTAAAATCAAAGGCATAATAGGGAGAAATCGTTGATAAAGAATGAGTGTACCTTGATCAAGCGAAGTATAAGGGGAAGAGGAAACAGTAGACGAAGAAGCAAAGAACAGAGAACCGGATCCGGGCAAAGAAGCGAGAAACGAAGAAGGTGACCAAGGTAGACGATGGAAGAACCAGATCGCTCGTAGCGGAGGATGGATGAAGCACCGTCGCGAGGAAGAAGGAGAAGCGTCGCGCCGAGAAAGGAAGAAGCTCCGTTGTGCGGCAGAAGAACCAACGTCGCGGGAGGAACGATCGGATCTGGTGCTTCACATTTTCCGACTCGAAGCGGCGGAGGATGAAGGATGAAGGAGGAAGGCAAGGAGGATGAAGGATGAACGAAGCAACTTCGCGAACGCGTCCCGCCTTTCCCTTTTCTCTTCCGCGTTGCCGCTTCCCAACTTCTCCTCGATTTCTCTTGCTTTCTTCGCGATTCTTGAAGAAATGTAAAAGGGATGGGGCCCACAAAATTATTTTCTCTCCTCCCTAATTCTCTGCAAACCAAACAGTAGAAAATACTCACTTCTCTTCGTTTTCTCTCTTTCCAAATTCTCTCTCTTCAAAATCACTCAAACCAAACACAGTGTTAATGACCACCCTCTGATTTGATGTTGTACCCCAAATTATAGTCATATTTGTGGTACAAGCATGTAAAAACTTTTCCATCTTTTGCTATTTTTTGGCTTTATAAAATGTTGGATCATTCTTAATTTTATCAAATGGATATGTCTGGGCAAAATATCTATCTATGATTTCATAAGTTGTATTGAGTTATCAGCATGTTTAAAGTCCTAATTCCACATCAGATATGTCTTCTTTTGCTGTCAAATGCTTCATATTGAGCACAATGCAATCCTCTTAATAAATTGGTATCACTTTCAGCAGTAGCAGAAAATTATGCATATTAGAATTCTGTCTAAATTTGGATATTTATGCAGTTGTATCTGTTATTGTTAATGAAAGGTGGGCTGACGCGTAGAGGGTTATTATTGTAATTTGGATTGTAGTATTGAGCAGTATTTAAACTGCGCTATGTAATCGTATTCTGAGTAATAAGAAATACAGCCGCCACAGCTCCCCAAAACATAGGTACACGGGGTTATTATTGTAATTTGGATCGTAGTATTGAGCAGTATTTAAACTGCGCTATGTAATCGTATTCTGAGTAATAAGAAATACAGCCGCTACAGCTCCCCAAAACATAGGCACACTTTGTCGAACCTCATTAAATTTCGTGTCCTATATTCTTTGCGTGAGTGTGAGACATCCCCTAATAGAAGCTATTATTCTCTGGAAAAAAAATTAGTTAGTTTCTATTTATTATTATTATTGTTTTTATCTCAATATAATTATATTATGTCAAGATAATAAAACATAAAAGTTAAGACAAATATTTATACTTTAATGCATCATCAATTTTTAAATAAAAGAGTTTATAGTACACGATATAATATCCTACTAAGTAACAAGAGTCACACAGTCATCTGAGCAACCACCAGCCTATACTATATACATTAAATAAACAACAAAAGTAGAGAGATAAGAGCACAATAACATGATAAGGTGTGATACAGTAACTAAATAGCCTCGCAACAATTATCATAGTAATTTATCAAATAAAAACAAATAATAAATATAGCAAATATAACGTGAAACGTAATGCAAAAATGTGCATGTTTACTTATGGGCCCTTATCTACTCCATGGAGAGATTATATCATCCGGAGGAGCGATCGAGAGTACATGTTCCGCATTACCAGTCAACATAATATTCAAAGTGCCGTACTTTATACTGTAATGTGCACATTATTCGACTGTATCGGAACACTCTACGACCGATCATGAGTGGTGCAGTGTCTAGTCGGGCTCGTCACTGCTGGATACCGATTACCACGACACAAGGGAGCGACCTCCTGGCCCCTTGTGGGGTCTCGCGCCGTGACGCCCCCAAGGTCATCTCAACCTTCACCCGCGCACTCTCATTGACACTAAAACGTAGCTCACTTTGTGGCCTGGTATGCTTATGTCATTCATGCAGACACGTCAATGTTATGCATCAATCTATCTTGTTATAATTAAATTAAGTCAAAAATTGAAATAGTGAATCTTGATAAAATATGTACATAAATATTGTAATAATTTCCAGAATTTACTAGTTACCCATATTCATTTATTAATTTGATTTTTAATTCTTAATTAATGAAATTCTAATGATTACTTAATACTTTCTAATACTATTAATAAATAAACTATTCATTGAATGTTTACACAGCAAGGTCATGGATAGATTCAATATTCCAGAAAAGTGAATTCCATTTTATATTCCAGGAAAAAACTTTTTCTTGAGGTTGACCGAAACTTGAATTTACCTTCTCATAAATACTATTCCATTTATTAGTATTAGTTCATACTACTTGTACTTTTCCGTTTATCTGTTTATTAAAGTAAAAGAAGACACATTGTCAAATCAAATCATCAAATCAAATCAATCAAATTCAAATAGTAAAAGAAGAAACGGTTCTATTTGATGTAGACCGTGGATCCTCATAAATCTTATTCCAAATAATAAAACCCTTCAAATCAAATCCTGATACCTATTATCATAGCAAGTATTCCCTCCGGTCCTAAATATAAGAGACAAAACCCTAATTTATCAAAACCAAGAAAAACACTCTTTTTTCCAATGAAAAACACCTTTTTATCTCACATATCTCTTATATTTTAAAACCCTAAAAAACACCTTTTTTTCTCTTACATTGAGAACTGGAGGGAGTAAAAAGTTTTAAGTCAAAATAATATCGATAAAGTACCGTACAACAAACCCACAGTATGAATCACGCACACAATCGAAGTACCAAACAAAATTAACACAGTTCAACATCTCAACATTCAACAACAGAGAAAATAAGACCGAATAAATGTTAGTCACAGGGCAAAGGATTAAGAGTCCAGAAAAATATAAGTCGTAGCAACAAAGTAAAATAAAAAAGTGCAAAGCATCGTATTTTCTCCCACACTAATCTAAAAAAAAATTAGTGTATCAAACAAAAAAAAAAGAGAATGCCGAGAGTTGGAGCCACTCCCACAAATAAAGAGACTATTTTTACTCTACCACCATGTTGAGGACTCAAACCTCTCCCATCTTCAGAAACAGAAATTTTTTCAAGCTTAAAAGTGTTTCCTTTCTCCTCTAAACAAGCTACAACAACAAAAAAAAATATACAAATAAGTCCTCCCTTTTTATTTTAAGCGCATATATATATATATATATATATATATATAATGAAAAATAGAAGTGAAAACTGTGAATGAGAGAAAACGACACCACCTTACTTTATAAACCTTTTCTGTCTTACCTAGAGAACTTGGAATGTTACTTTTGAAAATGAGAGGTGTGAATAAGGTATTGGGTAATTTTTCTTCGAAACAAAAAGTCTATTTATAGTAATTGAAATGCCGCTTGGAGATGGAAAAATATTAGCGTAACAGTGTCTCTACGATTTGGGAAAGATTACAATCTGATTGTGTTTTGATCATTTAGCCACTTGTCATCTACTTATGGAGGAGTTTAAAGAAAAGCTGCCTGAGATCCTGTTCTAGAACTACATCAATTAATTACCACGTGTTTTTATTGTTTTATTTATTAATATACTTAATACTTACAGATTCACTCAATCTGCAGACAGATCGTTCCAATCTCAGTCTTGTTTTGTGATTGGTTACTTGCTTCTTTTTAAAGCAACGCTGCATAGGGGTGGACAAAAACCCAGAACTCGACCTGAACCCGGTAACTGAGAAGAAATGCAGGTTTGTGGGCAGGTCGAAACGGTTTCGCGGGCCACCGGGTGGGAGGAACGGTTCTGAATGGGTTGAAGTGGGTGGGTTTGGTTCTTGATATCAAAACCAACGGAACCCGGACCCGAACCGGCCAACGTTCAGCGATTTTTTTTCCACTTCTGCGTGGTATACATTACTGAGAGTCAGAGTTAATATCACGAACGAAGCCCACTGACCCACTCTCACCTCACTCACTACTCTCATTTTCAATTTTATAACCCTAGCACACTGCAGAGCGCATCTCTCTTCCTCGACGCCAGAAACCCTAGCGACAGCACCGCTGCTGTCTTGCTTCCTTCTTCTTCCATTTGCTTCCCTTCATCATTCCTTCTTCCTTCTTCCATTCCCTTCCTCCTTCATTCTTCCATTCCCTTCCTCGTAAAGATTATCACTTCGTCTTCGTCTTCAAACACAAGTGGTAAGGAAGGAGGAACCGGACAACCTTTGAAGTTAGGGACAGCCTTTAAAGTTAGGGTTTTTTCTCTGGTTTTTCTCTAGTTTTTTTATTTATTTTCATTTTGACTAACTATTGTTGATTGTTGTAGGCATTTTGATTTGTTGGAGCAAGCAAGTGGTAAGGGATGGAGGAACCGGACAGCCTTTGAAGTTGGGGACAGCCTTTAAAGTTAGGTTTTTTCTTGATGTTGTGTCTGTTTCGATTTCTTTTTTCTCTGGTTTTTTTATTTTATTTTCATTTTCACTAACTATTGTTGATTGTTGTAGGCATTTTGATTTTATTGGAGCAAGCAAGTGGTAAGGGATGGAGGAACCGGCCAGTCTTTAAAGTTAGGGTTTTTTTTCTTGCTGTTGTGTCTTTTTCTATTTCTTTTTTCCTCTATTTTTTTATTTTCATTTTCACTAACTATTGTTGATTGTTGTAGGCATTTTGATTTTGTTGGAGCAAGCAAGTGGTAAGAAAGGAGGAACGGGACTTGTGAGTTGGAGGCTTGGAGGAACATTTAAGTTGGAGGTTTGTGTAATTTTAAAGGTTTTGTATTATAAGGCTATGCATGCTAGTAATTTATTTATTAGTTGTATACTGAGTATATGCTTTGACAAAGTGTTGTATGCTGAGTTGTATTCTGAGTTGCTGAATGCATTTAAGGTCTATGCATGATTAGTCAATCTGTTAATTATAGATGCTTAGTTGTTGAAAGTGTTGTATGCAGAGTTAATTATAGATGATTAGTCAATCTGTTAATTAAGGTCTATGCATGCGTAGTATTCTAAGTTCTTTGAAAGTGTTGTATGCAGAGTTAATTATAGATGATTAGTCATTACATTAATTAAGGTCTATGCATGCTTAGTATTCTAAGTTCTTTGAAAGTGTTGTATCTTTGAGTTGTATTCTGAGTTGATAGTATGCTTACTGCTCTTAGATGCTTATATATGATCACTTAATGGTATGCTCACTGCTCTTGTATACTTATATGAACATGCTTATATGTATGCTTATTGTTACAATTAATTAGTTTAAACTTATACTTAGTTAAAATTAGTTTAAACTTGTAACAGAACATAAACTTTAAAATTTAATCTTAGTTTAAAACTGAAACTTAAATATTAAATGTTATGTTAAACTTAAATGTTAAATGTTAAACTTAAATGTTAAATTTAAATGTTAAAATTGGTTAATTGGTTCAGCCCTGCAAGTTGAGAACATGGTTTACAGACTTAATAATGTAGTTGGCAGTTGTGGACTGCGACTTCTTCATTGTTTCAGTGATGGAGCCGTCTAGTCAAAACCTGCCTTCTATGTTAACATCAGAAACCGTGAGTCAATCTGCAGAAGCTGCCCCAACCACTCCAAATTATGCACCAAATGTAGGAGTTGGAAGTGGAGCCTGAGTTGCGGTGGTCTTGAAGCTAATGCTCCTCGTCCTCCTCTTGCAATGAGAAGAAAAAAATGCAAATGGTCTGGAAAACTTCTATTATGTCCGGGACCACTTCAATAAACTACGATGAAAGCAGAACCAACAGTGACTTGTAAACACTGCCATAAACGGTATTTGTGTGACACAAATAAACATGGAACATCGAACATGCTTGCTCACTTGAAAGTCTGTGCCAAGTATCCATATGATTTGATCAGTGACGCTAATCAAACAACCATTGCATTTCCCAGTGGAGAGAACACTGGTCTAGCTTCTGCAAGCACTAGATTCAATGTTCAAGCCCTGAGAAAAGCATTGGTTGTTTTTGTAATTGTAGATGAACAACCTTTTAGGGTTGTGGAAGGTGAGGGGTTTAATTACTTTTGTAGAGCAATGCAGCCCCAATTCACAATCCCATCAAGGCGTACAGTTGCTAGGGACTGTTTCCAGATGTACCTAGATGAAAAATTGAGGCTGAAAGCATTCTTTAAGTCAGATTGCAGTAGGGTGGCACTAACAACAGATTGCTGGACCTCTATCTAGAATCTGAATTATTTGACCCTCACGGCACATTTTGTAGATAATGAATGGAAATACCAGAAACGGATTATTAGCTTTGTTGTAGTCCTCAACCATAGAGGGGAAACTGTTGGGAGGAAAGTTGAGGATGGTGTAAGAGATTGGGGACTTAGGAATGTGTCTACAATCACGGTTGACAATGCTTCGTCAAATGATGTAGCTGTAGCATATTTAAAGAGGAAATTTAAAATTATGAATGGACTTATGTTGGATGGGGATTTCTTCCATGTTAGGTGTTGTGCACACATACTAAATTTAGTGGTAAATGATGGATTAAAAGACATGCACAGTTCTATTTCTAGCATTCGGACTGCTGTTAGATTTGTAAGGTCTTCACCACCTAGGGCTTCTAAATTTAAGGACTGCATAGAGTTTACTGGAATTATCTGTAAGAAACTTTTGTGTCTTGATGTTCCCACTAGGTGGAACTCCACCTATTTGATGTTAGATGCTGTCGAGAAGTTTCAGCCAGTTTTTGAGAAGCTTGATGAGGAAGATTCAAACTATAAAGATTTCTTTGGGGTTGATGGTCCTCCCAGTAAGACTGATTGGGAGAATGTTCGTGTTTTTGTGTCCTTTTTGAAGATTTTCTATGAGGCTACAAAGTTTTTTTCAGCATCACAAGAAGTGAGCTTGCATGCTGCATTTCATCAATTGTCTTCAATATATTGTGAGCTGAAAAATTCTTCTATGAACCTCAACACTATTTTGGCCACTATGGGGTTTGAAATGAAGAAGAAGTATGACAAATATTGGGGATCTGTTGCAAACATCAACCAGTTTCTTTATTTTGGTGTTATTTTTGATCCCCGGTATAAGTTAAGATTTGTAGAGTGGTCTTTTGAGGACATGTATGGTAAAGAATCTGACTTTGCAAAGGAGCTGTCCACCTCTTTAAAGACCAATTTGTTTAAGATGTACGACACTTATAAGAAAGCCTATGATCTGAAAAACAATGCTGGACAGTCCTCTTCTAGCTCAACAGTAGGTATTTCTCAAGTTGAAACACCTTTAGTTGTTGAAATATCAGCATCACAAGCAAGGGCTGATGCTTTTATGCAGCATTTAAAGGAAAAAGATTCTATTGACAAACAAAATGAGCTTGAGAGATATTTAAGTGAGGCCAACATAAATCAGACTGAAAAATTTGATATTCTTATTTGGTGGAAACATAACTCATCAAGGTACCCAATATTATATACAATAGTAAGAGATCTTATGGCCACACCAGTATCTACAGTGGCGTCAGAGAGTGCTTTCAGTGCAGGAGGAAGGGTTGTAGACACATTTAGAAGCTCTCTGAAGCCAGAGATGGCAGAGACTTTGATTTGTACTCAAAATTGGTTGAGGCCTTCCCTCTTCCAATTCAAAGATCTCCAACTCAATGATGAGTATGAAATAGCTGAGAGTATTGTGACAGGTAATATTTTAATACATTATTTGCCTCTGGAATTATTTAGAATTTGTGTCTTTGTAATTTGTATACTGATTAACTTAAGTGTATTTTTTTGAATTGTGACAGAATTTGAAGGAGGTAGAACTGGAACTGGAACAACATCCACTGCTGGGTCATCATCTCAGCCATAGTAGGCTGTGATTGACATATTGTATATCTGTTTGCTTTGTATTCTAGTTTATATTGTAAATTTTATGTTGTAAAATCTGTCTGCTTTGTATTCTAATTTAGTTCAATTTTTGCAGTCATGTGTGTTAATTTTTTTTGGAGTCATGCATGTGTCATGACTGAAACATGGATTCAAATCCATGTGGCTTTTGGCCTTTTTGCACTTACATTGGTGCTAAAACTTCGTTGGGTGGACTATGCTCTTTGTCTATGCATTTTGTGCACCATATAGATGAAGGTAATTCTTGTCTCCTTGAATCTGCATAATAAGCATGTTGCATCACTCATAATAAGCATTCTATTCCTGCGAGGTTTTGTTAATGTTAAACAATTTATGCATACCAGATTCCAAACAGAAATGAAATGATCGTTTTCAATTTCTCTACTATTATTGTTTTGCTGAATCCGGATTTCCAATTATAAGCATGAGGATTCAGGACAGAAACTTGTATTATATCACCACATGAATGCAATGCATGTTTTGAATAATAAATTGATAAAAGTTAGCAGCACAGCATACCATGTATGCAATTGTGCAGTACACAGACCAAACAAGTTGCCATTAATTGTGAGAGAGAAGATTGAGGAAAAAATTGAGGAACATATGTATGCTTAATTCTGTTCCTGCTTTGCTAATTCTGTTCTTCCTGCAGGTTTTTTTGCGTGACATTTGAGGAACATCATATTGAAGTTGACTTTTGTGATTATTAATTAAAATTGATGTAATTCTGTTGAAACTGGAGTTGCTATTTTACTTAAGTTACTGTGATTATAATTAATTGAAACTGAAGAAACATTGCTGCAAGTAGAAGAACTTTGGATTATAGATAGTGTTGGTTAATTTATTTTGGATTCTAGTTAGCAGCACAACATACCATGACTGAAACTGATGCTTAATCTATTTTGGATTCTAGATAGTGTTGGTTATTTATAGATTCAGAAGGAAAGTCATTTGGTAGCTGCTTATATGGTTTATAACTTTGATAGCTGTTTGTATGGTTTTCAGGCCAAGTTATGTGAATTAAAATGGCCCAATACTATGAATTAAAATAGCTGTTTGTATAGTCATTTTATAGCTGTTTGTATGGCTCATTCACGTGAATTAAAATGGCCCAACAATATGACATCAGAATGAACCATCAAAATTAAAGTTTTAAGAAAACAAAAAAAAAGGTTCATGAAGAAATGGGCCTATTTTCTTTTGAAAGGTTCATGAAAAAAAGGTTCAAATGATGAAAATGTCTCATTCATGTAAAATAAATGGCCCAGTTAATTGACAGGAAAATGAGCATTTAAAATTGAAGTGTTAATTTTAGAAAAAAACTTGAAGAATTATATTGGGCCAAAAAAATCATAATGGGCCAAAAGAAGGTCTGACCCGTGTAAACCCAATCCGCAACCCGTCCAACCCGCACCCGCCCAACCCGTTTGGCCACTTGGACGGAAATGGGTCAGATAATGTGAATCCCGGTTTGGGCTGGATGGGTGGTTTTGGGCCCAAACCCGACCGGTGTCCAGCCCTATGTTGGGGGGCGCATGTGTTGGTAAGTAAGTGGTGAAATTAAGATGTGGTCTCCTAGCTACTCACACTCTCTCAGGGTGTGATTGGTTAACGAGAGAAATTGTGAATAAATAAATTGTGAAGAGAGAGTATAAAAAGAGAGAAAAATATGAGAAATTGGGTAGATTTTGGTTATTAATTGGAATAAGTGAAATAAAAGAGAAAAAGAGAAGAGATAAGTGTTGATTATTTTTTAAAAGACATCAATGTCCTTGACTAAAAATTTAAGTAGTTTGAGGTATAAGGAGAGAATAGGGGGTAGAAGTAGGGGTGCTCATGGTTTGGATAATCATGTAACCAAAACCAAATTCAATTAAAACCACATAAATGGATGGGTTTTCAAATCCAAATTTATAAAACCGGTTCTCAAATATGGTTATGGATATATAACCGGTTGTTTCTACATATCTGGTTATAAAACCGGTTTTGACTCAAAACCGGTTTATAACCGGTTTTTGTCCTAAAACCGGTTATGGGTTCCAAAATCCGGTTACAAAACCGGTTTTTGCCTTTAAAATATGGTTTTCAACAGTAGAATCCGGTTTTCGCCTATAAAATCAGGTTTTCACATTTCAAAACCGGTTTTTCTATTGGACTAAATATTGTGCAAGGAACTAAAAACAGATCTTCCTAAATCCTAGGATTCAATTTGCTTTACCCCTTCTGAGAATTCAATTGCTTTTGTGATAACTTACAACCTGCAAGTTACATGTTGGACAACAATGATTAGCATTTCGCAGCCGCATGCAACTCATACATAGCTAGCTAAATATTGCCAACAAACACACGTAGGATATATTCTGGGGTTACTCAAAGAAATAGAGGACATTGATAGGTAAGAAGAAAAAAGGCTAGAAAAAATAATAATAATTAGAAGGTATATTCATTCATATTCAGAATTGTCAAATTGACTGTTATACTTCATTATCTAAATTAATGAACTACATTGTGGAACAAATGGAATCAGGGGTTGAAAATAAGGTTCCCACATTTGCACTTCCAACTCATGGGCTTGTAGTTGGAACTATATTCTCCCTCTCCCCTGGCATAAGCAATTGTAGCCACCTTTGAAGGGTTGATCTTCCCATTCTGTGCTTGGGGATCTGCAGGCACTTGAATAGCCTCACAGTGCCCACAGGACCTGCACCTTGTCTCACATCTTGGTGGCCTTGATCCTATTTGTGCCCTCACCATAGCCTTGTTATCACCTACTGTCTGCACAAATCACCACAATTCCCCCAGAAAATTAAATAAAGTTCTTTCTTTATCACTCATGATAAATATATTTAGCAAAGGCAAATTCTACCTGGTGAAAACCATTTTGGTTGAAAGTCTTTCTACCTGTTAGAACAAAAGAAAATACATTGTTAGTTGTAGCTGGTTAATTTTTATTTGGCAGCTTTAAAAATTTGCTCATGTACCTTCAGTAACAAGTCCCAGCTGGGTCCAGCTTGAAATTATCAGAAAGAAAAGAAAAATGCTAAGATCAAGCCCCATTTCAGGGAGAACTCTTTAGAAAGAGAATCTGAGAAGTGAAGGATTACCAACAGAAAAATAAAATGGATGAGCAACACCATTAATCTTCATGAAGAGTGGTATGGGTTGAACTAGCACCACCATCTAAGTTTAGGGAAAACATTTCTGCAAAAAAAAAAAGAAAAAAAGAAAGAAAAGACATCTTATTAAGTCATGATATAATACTATAAATAGTAATTAAATATATCTATTTATCTTACCTTGCTCAAAATTCTCAATCTCTTCGATATCTTCTTGTGAAGGCAATGGTAAAGGCGATCCATTTAGCCAATCTTCTGTGCAGATAAGGGCTTCCACTGTTTTAGGTGTTAGGCGACTACGATACTCATCAATCACCCGTCCTCCAGTACTAAAGGCAGATTCAGATGCCACCGTGGAGACCGGTATAGCCAACACCTCTCTCGCAATGCTCGCAAGGATTGGAAGTCGACTTGAATTCACCTTCCACCAGTTCAAGATATCGAAGTTAGTGCTTGAACTCTCTAAATCTTCGCTCAAGTACTTACTTAACTCCGATTTGGAGGCACTAGACATGGCACCGGTAGATTGCAAAAACTGAGTGTAATAATACTTGGGATCCTCACCCAGTCCATCAAATTGGGTTTGGGTTGGTTGAAAGTTACTTTGGTACCCCCCAACCCCACCACTATACTCTTCATATATGTTATTCAAGCATAATTCTAAATTTTGCTTCAACTCATCGGCCTCAAGTGCATCAAAATTTTGTTCAATAAACCAGTGTGCAAACTTCATTTTGTAACCGGGGTCTAACACAAAAGCAATTAACAACAACATATTCAAGCTCTTGTGATTTCCCCAGTACTTATCATATTTCTCCTTCATCTTTTTAGCCATGTCCCTTGTTGTTGAATCTACATCCGTAGAAGTCATCATGTTTTTTAATGTCAACCCAATTGAAAATACCTCTAGCATATACACATTACTTGTTACGTAAGATGAACCAGATATGCGCACCGTGGCCTTCTTAAAAATTTCCAAAAATTTTGAGATCCCACATGCATTTTGCCAATCTAGAGTGGTAGGCACACCCTTCCCCTTGTTAAGCTCTTCACGATACTTAGTATCTATGACCTCAAGCTCTAGAAATGCCGCTTGAAGTTTCAATGCAGCATTCAACATGTCATATGTCGAATTCCACCTGGTTTCACAATCAAACTGAACACTGCCCCTGTATTCAATGTTTCTACTTTTAACACATTGCAAGAATTTACGCTGTCGAGAAGGAGAAGCCCTGACATACTTCACCGCACCACGAATTCTGAGAACAGAATCGTCAATCTCCTTTAAACCTTCCTTCACGATTAAATTTAGAATATGCGCGCAACAACGCATATGAATGTGATCTCCGTTCAAAACTAAACCATTCCTCAACTTCAGCATCGTTTTCAAAATTTCAATCCCACGATCATTTGCCGAGGCGTTGTCAACTGTCACAGTCATAACACGGTTCAACCTCCATTCATCTAAGCATTGTGCAACCTCCTTAGCAATAGAATCTCCTGAATAGCTTGTGACTTGAGGAAAATTAAGAATTTTCTTATGCAAGGTCCAGTTGTTGTCTACAAAGTGGGCAGTTATACACATGTAACTCATATTTTGACACGAGGTCCATGAGTCAGTTGTGAGGCACACACTTCGGCAATGATGGGAAAGAAAGTACTTCAATTTAGTCTTTTCTGTATCCCACAACAACAAAGCATCACGTGCTACTGTACTGCGAGAGATAGGATCAAATTTCAGCTACAAAACACTCATACATTCACAGAAGGTTGTATGCTCCACATGCTGGTAAGAGAGCTCCATGGCCACAACCATCTTCACCACTGCCTGTCGACATTTCTCCTGGTCAAATTTTGGCAACAAAGGAGAAGTCACATTTTCCATTGAGGATGAAGTTGATTTCAACCTTTTGCTTGCTTCACTGTGTGAGGGTTACTCTTACAATTGCTTGCATGAGCTCTCATGGAACTCGTTCCATTGTTGCACTTGAGCACGGAGCCACAATGGTTGCATCTAGCTTTCTTCTCTAAGCCCGGCTCTAATGTGAAGTAATCCCAAACATTAGACTTGTTTTTACGCCGAGGCGGTAACCCAGTAACAGTATTTGAGACAACGGGTGGAGTGGAGGCAACCAAGTTCTCTGCTGTCTCAGAGTCCAGAACAAAATCGTGATCAGACATTTTTACTTCCTGCTTTACATAAAAATAGGGACATAAAACCAGTTAGTCTCAACCACATCATTGCTAAGGTCTGAATTAAATAAATACTGACTTCATTTGCTTGAGTATCCACAATCACACATTGCTTAACCAACCAGAAAAACTATAATTCATAGCAACAGCAGGAGGAATCTCTATAGGCTCTACCCATACAAGTAGGCCTAAATTCAAAACTTAGCGAATTAAGATCTTAGCGAATTAATTATTCTATCTTATGCAGCCAGCTTTCTTCAACAGCTAGTTTTTAGAGGAACCAACATAAAGAACTCAAAATCACCACCATCAGAATCAATCAAAGTTTAACCAACATGCAAAGAGGAACAATTTGAAGAAGCCCGTGATCAAGCCAAAGGGTAGGGAGAATCATATAAAAATCAAAGAAAACAAAGAAATGATTGATTAGGAGGTGGAGCAGTAATGTAAATTAGTAAGGGATAAAAAATGAATTCACTTAAAGATTTCTTAGGATAAAAAAGGTAGCAAAGCTACCAACAAGTCGATATAACATATATAGATTGCAACCTCGGCTAAGTGAGAGTTCTTAACACGGTAACAAAAATTACCATGAGCAAATGCATAAGTTAAATCGAGCCAAATCTTACACTTTGCACCTCAGAGACAAATAAGAAAACATTCAATAAAACATATGCATTTTCTATTCCCATTTCCTTGTTTACAATAAAACATACCAATCGATACCCCTTTGAAATTGTAATTAACTCCTTTGGTTAATCATTTCCTCATCATCCAGCTAATCACAATTGTCTCCCAATTTCACTGATAGATAGAATAAAGCAAGTAACCAACAACAACATGCAAAACTCAAGAAAACCCACAATTAATAAAAATAAAATAAAAACCGAGTAAATTAATGAACAAACAAGGAAAACCCACAATTAAAGCAATCACGCATGGTCAATCAAGAGAATATTATGAAGAAAAACAACAGAAAACACAGGCTCGAATGTGAGTTCATATTGGAGAAAATGAACCAAATCCACGAATTGATTAGATGAGAGAAGAGGAGAAGATGGAGTACCTCGGATACAAGCTTCGGATATCGGTGTTGAACTTCACCTTCTTTTCGCATATATGAGCATCGATTCGGTTGATTACGATATCGTCGTAGAACTTCAGCCTTCTTCCACTTCGTAAAGTTGCAATTTGGCGCCCACGAGCAATGACTCACTTTAGATAGTTGCGATTTCACTTCAGATAGTTGCGATTTGGCGACGAGCATCGATTCACTGCATAATTGCGATTTAAGGCCCACGAGCATCAATTCACTCAGATAGTTGTGATTTGGCGCCCACAGCCGCGATTCGACCGTGATGTTGTGCGAAATCTATGGGATTTGCGATCCTTGATTTGGGAATTGGGAATTTTAGGTTCTTTGGCGTAGTATTTGCGATGTTGAATGCGTAATCGAGAAACAATTAAACAACACGTTGCGATGGACAGAGTCTCGTTTAGAAAGATTGGGCTTGGATATCCTAGTACTAGGGATGTTGGATAATGGATATCTAGTATTTAACCAATTGGATAACCAAAACTGGACTTTAAAAATAAATGGGCTTGGTTTATATCCATATCCAAAAATATGGATATTTAAAAAATGGTTATGGATATGGATTTGGATAAATCCTTGTAACCGGATATTTTGAGCATCTCTAGGTAGAAGTTAGAAAAAGTGAAAAAAATTCACGCGCAGCTCGTTTTCTCACCTGTTCGGCGAAGAAAACTTTTTTCACGTGGATCCCACCTCTTTTTTCTTTTTTTCCTTTCTCGCCATTTGTGCTACTTCCCATCATGCTACGTTTCCTTTTTCTCCTCATCTCTCGCCTGATATTTTCTTTTTCCTCATTTCATGGGCAACTAAACTGAGCGTTAATGAACCTCCCAATGATAAAAAGCGAATAAAATCTATAATACAACAATAATAATTTATTTAACACTGACAGTAATAATAAATAGTCAATTAGTCCGAAAACTAATAAGTAGAGGCGGGGATGTTACTCTTTAGTATTTTAGAACTCTCCAAGTTGCAAATTTTGCATTTCACGAAACTACCTACATACTGAAAAAAAATATCTTAGGATCAGAAAGAACCATGTGCAAGGAGAGGCTACATGATGCTATTTTGCAGGATGAGATAGACAGAACCAAGATATATAGTTTGGATTGGAAGACAACTGTGGAGTAACAATTTGCTTGCATGAATGAGGATGCGCTAGAAAAGAAAAAAAAAATTAAGGCTGGAGGCAGAGCAACCAGAATCCACCTACACGTCATTTAAATTATACCGGCAAAATTGTGTCATAGATATTTAAGCTGCTAGCTTTTCTACAGGTTGGTATGCCCCTTTCTTTCTCTCTTTTATGGAATTAAAAGTATTACCAACACATTTTTTAATACTCTCTTTTTAACACTTACTTTTTTATTTGTTAAAATTCAAATAAGTCTCACTAAATCATGTGAGTTCTATATAAATTTGGTATGACCCATATGAATTTTAACCAATAAAAAAGAATATGTTGAAAATAGAGTGTTAGATAGTGTTTTCTTAGCATTTCTCTTATGAGATATAAGTATTAAATATTTTTTTTTATTACTTTGGGTTGTTGAAGGCTTTTCATAATTTCTAACTCTTTCACTTTTCTCTATGGGTATTTCTATAATCTTCTACTACATATATATATATATATATATATATATATATATATTGTGTAGAATCTTCTCCAATATACTTGTTGGTGTTGGGACTTTTAGTCCCACATCGGATAAAATAGTAAAGAGGAGTGAACCTCTTTGTTATAAAAGGAGGCTTGGGCCTTGGTTTTATGTACACCATTCAAAAGCTTGTCTAGCAACTTTTGTCTCTAGATAAATTTCTCTCTTTGTTTTAGAATTTAATAGAATTCTTAGTATGCTCTGTGGTTGCAGCTTGGGCTGAACCTCCACATCAGAAAAAGAATTTATTAGGAATATTTCTTGTAAAAGGAGAGGTGTGAGGAATAAGTTTTGCTAGTGGGGAAGCTTTGTGGGTGTGCGGGGTGCAGAGAGAAAATTGTGTAGTTGTAATAATTTTCTATATAGTGGATTTTTCTCTGGTGCTGATGGTTTTTCTCCTGGTTTGGGAGTTTTCCACGTTAAATTTTTGTGTTGTTATTATTTCTCTATTTTGTTTTTTCAATTTTCCACGAGCGTAATTTGTGAGGAAGAAAATTTGAAGAGTCAAATTCCCAACAATACTTTGGTTTGTTGAAGGTTAAGTTTCATTGTGTCTTTTGACTCTGACGATGATTCTTCCCTTTCTCCTCATCATGCACAATTAATGTACCACTTTCTATTTCGTATTGCTAGGTATTTTTTGCACGCCTAGTGTATGTTTAGTGAACTAAGTGAGCAACCTGTTTGTTGTGGAGCTTGGTCGATCTGAGGTATTAATTCGTGGCTGCCTTATTTGTGTCTGGTGTTTAAATGTCATCCCAGTTCTAACTTATGTCATGTGGTTCATAATATTTTTTCTCTCCCATTGATGATTGGTGCAAAATTCAGTGTGGTCTTTTGGATTTAATTAATAGGTAGATAGACATTATTCCCACAATTATCTGTGAATGGCATGCATTAGTGGATCAGATGGTTAATTCTTACTTCTTAGCTTAATTTGTGATTTTGTCTGTTATTATTGAAGTTAGAGTTTATAAGTAATTTACATCTTGGTTTTTGAAGTTAAGAGTTTAAAATTTATATTAATTTGGAGCGTGAATTAAGCCTATTGGGTTTCGTGCATGGGACAAACTCTGGTATGTTAACCCATATATATCAATCAATCTTTGTACACAAAGTATAAGTTTCATTCCTAACTCTTATATCTTGGGTAGAAAATTTTAGGTTCGGCCCTAGTTAATTCCCAGTAAGGTATAAGATTGACTTATCTTTAGTGAGAGATCCTAGGTTCGATTCTTAGTTAATTCCCGGTAAGATATATGTCTGATTCTTAGCTCTTACATCTTCAGAGGGAGATTCTAGGTTCGGCTCTTAATTAATTCACTACTAGAAAAACTTAAAATAGCGACGGGAACGTAGAAAAAATAATATTCTTAAAATATCTTTTTTTTATATGTTTCTTTTCTGGGATAAGATCTCCTAAATTTATATTTTTTTCCCTTCTTGAAATATTTCTTTTTTCTATATGGTTTTCTAGAATCATTACACCCCCATTGATTTGGAAGGTCTATATCCGGGTTCTTACAACAAATTCATTTGTTATGTCTTATAGACTTTCTAATTTATTTTGTTGACATTTCTTAGCTAGCAATTCATAAATAGTTGATATAATTCCTCCTAAGGTGTCTGCAACCTCAATTCTTCTTTGTTACCATAATTCCTTAACTTTTTCATTTATTGGAAATGGTAATTTTTTAATAAATATGCCCTTATATATTTCTTTAGATTAATTTTCTAATTGATAATAATATTTCTGAAATTCACAAGTAAATTCTTCAAAGTAACACATATCACATATACTCATATTATCTAGATGTAGTAATGTTTTCTCATGTCTCGTTCTATCTAACTCTGTCTAAATTCATTATCAAAACCAACAAATTCTCTATAGATAAGTTTAGTAATTCTTTGTATTATATCAGTATTCTTTGTGACACAACTTATTATATACTGCCATTGAAACATTCCAATACAGATTCAACATTTTTTGAACATTTCCTGATGTCTGATATAAAACTAGATTTATAACTGCTTCAAAACTACGGTTTTTAAATATCCACCTGTCTGGAGTATTAGACTCATTTCATTTGTCCATTCATTTATCGATTCTTCTTTATTTGTAACACAATCTAGATTTAAAATATTTCTATGTCTAAGTGTTTCTACTTTTGGTTTATAATCTGATGGATATTTTTCCCATTTTTCTTTCTTTCTATAATATCATTGTTTACCCATAGATGGTTCATCATAGGATTTCCAATAATTTGGATCACTCCAAAAAGTACCCCAAGTCCTTTTTCTTTGGTAATTTGGTTGATTATTGGTTCATTGATTTGTTTGGCTACCAGCTTCTTCATTTTTCATATCTACTCTTATATGTTCTTCGTCCTCGTCCTCATATCCTAGAATGACTTCTTCTTGATCATTTTTCTGATCATTATTTATTTTATATATTTTTGTATTGCAAATTTCGTCCTTCAAAATTTTTAATTCATTCATAAGTCTACTTATTTCTTCTATTTCTATTGCATTTTTTATATCCTCTTGATATTCTCTAACTAATTCATCCATAATCCTGGTGGATAGACTAAAGTTGTACTTTCTTCTTTCTTTACTAATTTTCTATCACTAAGAAATTCATTTAAATCCTGTATAGTTATATGCCTACTATTTTCTTCTTTTTTTAAGATATTTTCTAATTGCTGAAGAACTTCCTTAATTCTATCAATATCTCTATTACCATCAATATTTATATTTTCTAATGTATCCTGTGTATTATTTATTACATTAATCCTACCATTTTGTAACTTATTTAAAGTATAATTTGCAATTTTATTGATTTTTTCTAATAATAGGAATATATTTTTATTGATTTCTTCTAGTGTTTTATTTAATTCTTTATATTTTAATTTCATTTTCTCTGTCAACATACCTAAATAAGATCCCTAAGAAATATTGTCCTAAAGGAAAAAAGAAATGTACGTTATGTAAAGAAGAAGGACATCATGCAAATGAGTGTCCTAAGAAAGGTAAGAAGGAAGAAAATGTTAAACTGATTAATTTAGCTCTTAGAAATAATTACGAACCACTAAAAGAAGAATTTAGTTCAGATGAAGAGGTATATGAGTATGGCATGGAATCTAGTGGTGATGGAGCAACTACAGAAAGTGAATATAAATAGTACATACATTAGAATAAATATAGAAATAAATAAGATTAGATATGCTACGAAAGCATATATAGATAGTGGAGCAAGTATTTGTTTAGCAACAAAGTATTTATTTCCCAAAAATAAATGAATTGATTTAGACAACCCTTTAAAGGTTCAAATTGTTGATGGATCCACTAAAGTAATTAGCAAGGTCGTTAGAAGAGCTATAACATATATAGAAAATTATATATTTATTATACCTACTATATATCAACAAGAATCAGGATCAGTTTCAATCTTAGAAAATAATTTTTTACGATTGAAGACACCCTATATAGCAGGAAAGCAAAAGAGAAATCTTATATCAATTCCTATAATTCATGAATTCGAAAATAGAGCTACAAAATATAAATCAGAGTTTCACGCACAAAAACATGTTAATATATATAATAAAATAACAAAAAATTTAGGACTTTTTGAGAATAAAATATATGTATTAGGCCAAAAAGGATATCCAATCCCTTAGAAAATAAAAAAGCTATTAAAATTCACTTGATCTCAAAATCTATTTAAACTATATAATTTCTAAAGCGCACGATTTCAGTTAACCTACATTCTTCCATTTCAGCATTGATGCTTACGTGTCAATCCATCCCCCCATCTCTCACTTCTATATTAAAACCCAAATAACATCTTCTCCAATTCTACATGTTACGCTTCCAATTCCAGACGTGTACGTTTTGCCTCCCATAACTTCAAACCACCATTGTGTTTCGCCCCTAATTATTTGCACAAGCAAAACGCGTCTCTTTCTCATTCATCTACCTGTAGAGAGAGACCCTTCCGTTTCCCCTTTCATTCAAGAACTCCAAGCCAGGATCCTCTGTCGTCACGCTGCCACCGCTACTTACAAAGTTACACTCCCCATCCCAAAAACCGGCCAAAACGATGGGCACGGGGACATAAAAATTCTCCCATTCGAGTTTGTAGCACTTTGCGGTGTGTTGCAAAATAGGAGAAAGACGTTGGAGCAGGAGGCTCATCACGCCCTGCATAAACTCACCTTAAAGATCAACACTCTGAATTTGGTACACATCCCTCCAAAATATAGGTCGTTCGGTTCTCATAACGAGTCGCGTTCAAAAGGTAACTTAGGTCAGGGATGAATTGGAACACTTGCTGGATGATGATGACGATTTCATTGAATCCACTAACCGCTGAGTTTTGCATTGAGGTAGAATTAAAGCAGCTCCAACACCAGATTTAAACTGAATTCATCACTGTATTTGATTTAAATATATAAATGCAAGTTGAATTTGGCAATTCAGTTTGATATTTGTCATATTTGTAAACAAAATTATAATCTATTGTGGCACAACCATTACGTTGTTCCTCAGCTGGGTCAATATATTATGTTTCTCCTATGCATCACACAAGGCAATGGAAAAATACAATGAAACTGTTTGCGTGGAAAAATCAGCCGAGGGATTCGGCTAACGTCCAGCCAACAAATTGATTCCTGTTAAGCGATTACACCGAGAACGGAACTCTAATTCTCGATTGTGGGTTCCCCAACTGCTCCAGAAAGCGTTGAGTGTGGTGAAACTACGCTACGCTAAGGCTAAGACTAAGAAACATGGAATCGGCTAAGGTAAAATGCTGTAAAAAGCTTGATAAATTGCAAAAGAAATAGTTGTTTGATTGATGTCGTGTCCTTTTACATTTCTCAGCGTAGGTATATATATACAAAAAGGAAAACAAAATTGTAACCACCCCCTATCGGCCATTATGCGTTCCACACGTTCATGGCTGACCACGAGCGGTCGTGGGTGTCCCTCAACTGCTTCTTCATGCGTATCGTGGGTTAACCGCTCTCCCATCGGCTGGGCAAACGATTTATCACGTGTTAAATGCGTTGGAGACTTCCAACGGCTAGCTTTGGTCATTTTAGCGCCAAAGTACATGACTTTCACATATCTAGCCCTTGGTCGAGCTTCAAAGCTCTATATTAATTAAAGGTAGCTCAGCCGATGTGTCCATAATGATCGGATATTTCCTTTATCCACATCGGCTATACTCTTTAATAATCGGCTGACCTCATGATGCTCCCTGGGCTTCTGGAATTTTCCTTTCTATCCCCGGTTCAGTGGGACCAATTTTCGGCTACCAATCCGATCGGCTTATCCCACACATCGGTTGTTCCCTTCATCGGCTGTGGCTGATATTTCTGGTGATAACAATTGCCCCCTACATCATTTCAGCTGTCCATGCTGGATTGATCTATCGGATAAAGTTTGAGTCTCCGAAACGTCAATCGTTAGTCACTTTATATGCATTTAATGTCACTCATTATGACCTGAACGGCTACTTTTCCCACACCCGATGACTGCGCTGTTATCCGATAATATCTTAACAACTCTCATCGTTGATCGTGCGCATGATTTCTCTTTAAATAGCTAGGGCCATTCGTCCTCCTTACTACTCAGGCATTTTGAACTTTTTTGGACCCTCAAACCCTAGCTTCCTTTCTGCACATCCTCTTCTTACGACCATGTCTTCCGCATCCGATTCTCAAAATCGTGAACACAGCTACGGTGGCCATGACTCCTTGGACGAGTCTTCCCATTCAACTGACTCTCATTCCTCCACTCAAGAGACGATCGGTTAGCCGAAGGCGCCATACCCCCTCTTTATCCGATTCAAGGTTCTCTCACTTTGCGGCCATCCACCGACTGCAGGCGGTGCAATGTATCTTAGAGACTATCTCTCCCGGACACATATGGTTTACCACTCGTTATGATCGGGTTTACCATTAAGCGGTGTCCACCGATATAAGGCCCTGGCCCCGTACATCGCTGACATTACTTGAGTTGGCACTCTAGGATGGCCGAGGCAAAGGCGAGGACTGGAAAAGAATGGGTCTTTACGATGCTATCATGTTGTCGGCTAAAGACCTTCAACTCAACATCGGATCGATCTTCGCTTTCTTGGCTATTGGTCCGTTACCACCAATACCTTTGTATTTCCTTGGGAATGGCCACCCTACTCTTCTTGATGTGGCAGCCATTACAGGTTTGCCTTTAGCCGTCAGAAGCTCTCAATCTATACGACATTTCAACCTCCAACATCAAGATTGTTCATGATCGAAACAGCTCCACTATTCTTCCTTCATTCTAGCCAATCAAAAGGGAAGGGTATGCTGCGGTTTCGATCTTTGAGCATTGCGCCTTCCTCTTGTATTGGTTTAGTAAGTACTTTGTCTGTACCGGCCCTGTCGCAGTCGTTCAAGAACTTCAAGTATATGTGGCCCAAGCTGGATCGAGGCGGCAAGGTGCCTGGGGATCACTCTTCCTCTCGCTATCTTTATAGGGCTTTGTTTAACATCTTTGGATCGGTTGCACCAAGGTGTCGACTTGAAGAATACTTCAGGTCCTCTATGGTTCTTGCAACTATGGATTACTCTTTATTTCCCAGAGTTCATTGAACCTTCTTTCAGCGTTCACTCTCTCCCGGTCGGGGCGCGGACGTTAGCCGAGCATTTGCGCTGACTCCTCTTCAGCAAGTAACTCCCTTTGACGTGGTGGAGAAAATACACGTCTTGACCGTAATTTCTCAAGATTGGCGGTGATCTTTGAAAGACGAATCGCCCGGATTGGATATTCACCACGGTGACCGCAAAGATTTCTCGGGAAGCGCATGGGACCATGGTTCTCAATCGAGTCGTGTTTTGACCGCTAGAGACATCCTTGGTGGGCTAAAACCGAATTTCAGGAATAACAAGACCACGGTGAATTCTATCATCCTAACCGTGGCCGTCCGCTTTGATTGTTGCAAAGCATGTACCTTGGCCATACCTTAGCAAGGTACCAAAGACTAGGGAGAACTAACCTATCTACCGAAGAGGTAAAGACCTTGGCGACTTTCAACTTGGAAAAATTGAGCGACTTCCAATGGGCCTCATTTAACCCGCTTACCGGGAAACTTACGCTTTGCTAATTGGTGGCCTTCGCTAAGGATAAGATGTTTCGTGGCTCTGTATCTAGTTATTTCATAAGGCTTGCCATGCCTCTCGATAGAGCCCGATGATGGCGGGATGATGATGATGATGATGAAGGAGAGGCGGTGACTATTCCTCTACGAAGATGGTAAGGCGTAACCGACGCATAAGACTAGGGTTTCGCCGCCATGAAGGGTGAGTATTCTTGTCTCATTTTGCTTTTCCTTACTTTGCAAACGACGGCCAACAAACTTTCTTGGCTGACCAAACCAACTCCTAGAGTTTTCATTATAGACGATTCTCCCCCTCCGAGTAAGAAGAAAAGGACAAGATCTGGGGGGATTCGTATCGACGAACCTTTGGCTGCAGCCCCTATCTCCCGAAAAACCCAGACGGCATCTGTTGGCAAGGGTAAACAAATAAAGGTAAGTACCTCTTTTTCTTGTTTCTTCAAGGCTTTGTCATAATTCTAATCCTCGGCTCATGTTGGTCAGAGAAACAGCTGCACTTTCGGCTCCATGGTCGCCTCCTCACAAGGTTCCCCCCTCCCAATCTCCAAGGGCGCGAGGGGGTTCTTCGGCTGTTCCTCAATCCGAGGCAACCCACCGGCCAGCTCCCGCTTCTCCAATAGCCGAGGCTCACAGCCCAATCCAGGTATCCTCCTTTTTCTCTTTTATTGTGACTGCCCACTCTGTGTTGGTTTGGCCCTAACTTCTTTGTGCTCTGCGCTGCAGTCGGCTAGGGATGAATCCCCTGTTGCTCATAGGACTCCTCCTCGTCAGTCGACTTCATCTATCCAGGTTTCAGAGGAAGAACTGCAGCAGTATTTTGCTTCGGCTGATCCGTTGCAGAAGGTCTCCTCACCCTCCTCTAGTCACCTGGAGAAGGTAGACGAGGTCTTGATGGGGGAGATCCCCACAGATAAGAGTAAGGTGGCCGATTTGAGGACTTCCCTTTTCAAACTATCCGACTCTCCCGATGTTCCCTCCGCCAGCCGACAACTGTATCGTCAAATGGCATTACAAGTAAATGACATTTCTGCATTATATCGGCTGTGCAAGGAGAATTATGACCATGCCACTCAAGACCTGCAACGCCTCCGGGATCTTCAAGCTCAAAAGTCCTCTTTCTTGTCCTCTTATCAGGCAGTTGATAAAGATCGGCAAGCCGACCTCGCTAGGAAAGGGGAACTCAAAGGCCGGTTAGCCCAACTGAATTCGGAGCTGACTCGGATTCAAAATGAAATCAAAGAGCTAACACCCCAACTTGAGCAGCTTGACGCGAGACTGGAGACCTACACGGAAAGGCGTTTCAGCTTATATGTTCAAGCTTCTTCTTTAGATCCCGACATTTTACGACTCACCACCCAAAAAGATGGTTTGGAACAAGATATCACGAGAAGGGTAGAAGGCATAGACTTCGGCCAACCACTGGGATGGACTTGACTCTCTTTGAATCAGCGAAGGAACAACCTTTAATCTGGTCGGTAAAGCGGTATGGTTCAAGGCGAGGAATCGGCTAGCGCTTTGAAAAGCGTCCTGCCGATGTGGTGGTTACCGGCACCACGCACGGTGGACCGACCGATATTCTTCCTTACGGCGGAAGGCGTGGTGTAGATGGTTTGAGATTGTTGGGGCATTAGTTGTGGAAGTGCAGTGCGCGATCGAAGCCTCCAACCAAGAAGAGGTGGCTCGATCCTATGGAAAAGGTTGATCCTCAAGGCGGCCCGAGCTTGATACCTACCCAAGCCGATCTGCCGATCTGCTATGGTTCACGATCCCCGATCGCGACCACTCTTGACCCAACAGACTAGTTATTTCTAGTTGTCTTGAGTATTTTGTCGGCTAGGTGGCCGGCTGTGGTCACCGAACAATTCTTTTTTTTGGTCTATGAATAGCTTTCTTTATTGTTCTAGTATGCTTTGCCACCGTGGTAGGTAGTATTTCTTGAGATACTTGCCATTTACGCTTCTATTCATTTCTTCGCCTTGCATGTTAACTAGCCGATACGCGTTTCCTGCGAATACTTGACTAACCGTGAACGGACCTTCCCAATTTGGTGACCACTTACCGAATTTAGGGTCCTTGACTCCTATTGGTAAAATAGTTTTCCAAACTAGGTCGCCCTCAACAAACTTCTTCAACTTAACATGTTTGTTGTAGACACTGGCCATTTTGCGTTTGCTTGCCTCGATTCTTTCTAAAGCCATTAACCGATCTTCATCCAACTGATCCAGCTCCATAAGCATGACTTGCTGATACTCTTCTAGGCTTAAGGAATTCTGTTTCGCCACCCTTAGAGAAGTGACATTAATTTCCAAAGGCAAAACCGCATCTTGGCCGTAAGTCAGCCGATATGGAGTTGTGCCCGTGGCTGTTGACTTGGAATTCCTTATGGCCCATAAAGCCTCATCCAGAGTTAAATGCCATTTTCTAGACTTGTCTTCTAAATTCTTCTTGATCAGGTCCACAATAATCTTGTTGGTTGCCTCGGCTTGTCCATTGGCCTGTGCATAATATGGGGATGAATGTATCAACTTAATCCCAAACTGCTGAGCAAAGGCAACCACCTTGTCTCCAGTGAACATAGTTCCCTGATCCGTGGTAATGGTCTCTGGGATCCCAAACCTGTATATGATCTGGTGTTGAATGAATCGGATAACATCATCTTGCTGTACCTTGACCATCGGCTGAGCCTCCACCCACTTAGTGAAGTAATCGGTTGCCACAATAATGAAATTGTGTCCTTTAGAAGACGGTGGATGGATTTTGCCGATCAAATCCATGGCCCAGCCTCTAAATGGCCAAGGCTTCACCACTGGATGCATCAATTCGGCTGGTACCCTTTGAATGGGACCATGCAACTGGCATTCTTCGCATCCTTTGGCGTATTGAAAGCAATCGGCTGTGATGGTAGGCCAATAATAACCATGGCGGTAAATCAGCCATTTCATAACTGGCCCAGCCCTATGCGAGCCGCATATGCCTTCGTGAACTTCACCCATAACCCTTAGGGCTTCATTTTTATCTATGCACTTCAACAATACCCCATTCATGCTTCTCTTATACAATTCATCATCAAGAAGCACATACCTTAGAGCTCGTCTCTTAACTTTGGGGTTAGTGCACTTAGAAGGATCTCGTAAGTACTCGATCAGCTCGTTCCTCCATGACTCGACTGTGCGACCATCACCTACTGGTAAATTCGTCAGACTCTAAAGTCAAGAACGAGTTCCTATATCAGGAGGCCTCTTGGGCGGATCGTTCGCCTCCATATTAGCTCCTCTAGGGATGTATGACACCTTTGCATCAATAAGCGGTGAATCAATCGTCGGTAGTTGCATAACGCGCCAACAGATTTGGGTTGTTGCACCCATATTCTTTGGTTAGTTGTCGACCACCAACCGAGTCGCCCTTCACATGAATGTACTCGGCGCCCATCATGGCTAACAACTTTAACCCTATGATCACGGCATCGTGCTCGGCTTGGTTATTAGTTAAATGCGGGTTTAGGCGATACGCAAACCTCCACATCTTCCCATCCGGGTTGGTAATTGTCACTACGCCTCGACTCTTTCTCGGGTTTGGGACCCATCAAAGTTAGGACCCAAGGCAATAGGTTTATGCAAGTAATTGGGGTACCCAAGGATCATCAACTTCCACGCAGGATGTTACGCCAAGAAATCGGCTAGTGTCGACCTCGACAAACCCTTAGTGGGGCGTATTTCAATGCAAAGCGATGAGCTTAATGGCCCACTTCATCAAACGATCTTGTAAGACAGGCCTATTAAGCAAGTACCGAACAATGTCAATTTTGCACAAAACTAATATTTCATGTGGCATTAAATAATACTCAAGTTTTGTACAAGCGTAAAACAAAGATAGGCACAACTTCTCCAATGGAGTATATCTGGTCTTAGCATCATTGAGACTTCGGCTAAGGTAGTACACTGCTCTTTCAGTTCCATCTTCAAAGATCTCGCTAACAGCAGCCGATAGACTCTTCAGTGGCTGCAATGTAAAGTTTCAAAGGCTTCCCTGGCATGGGGGGCACCAAAACTGGTGGACTAGCCAAAGCCTTCTTTATTTGTTCAAAGGCCTCTTCTTTGTTGAGCCCCACACCATCTCCTCAAAGATTCTTGAGCTTTAGCAAAGGGAAAAAGCCTTCATCTTACCAGTAGAATTAGCTATAAATCTTCTCAAAAAGTTGATTTTACCCAAGAGCTCTGTAACTCCTTTTTGTTCCTGGGTGGTCTAGCCTCCGTCACTGCCTTGGCCTTGTTTTGATCTATTTCAATGCCCTTTTGATGCACCAAGAAACCGAGGAAGTTACCAGCCTATACACCAAACATGCATTTTGCAGGATTCATCTTCAAGTTATGGACCCTCATCCTCGGCAAAGCCTGTTCCAAATCGGCCAAGTGGGCTTTGAAGTCTTTGGATTTTACTACCACATCATCTATGTATACTTCCATAATCTTGCCGATTAGATCATGGAAGATAGCGTTCATTGCTCTGCACGTGGCCCCAAAGATTCTTCAAGCCGAATGGCATCACTAACCATTCATAAATTCCCGGTGCCCTGGGCACCTGAATGCGATCTTGTGAGTGTCTTCCTCGCCTACAAGTATCCGATTATAGCCCAGTACCCGGCCCATGAAGGTTAAAATACCATGTGTGGCGGTGCATCGACTAACATATGCGCCACCAGGCATCACATATTCGTCCTTTGGAGTGGCTAAATTCAAGTCTCTATAATCAATGCAGACTCGGATCTTGCCATTCTTCTTCTTTACAGGTACTATATTGGCTAACCACTCTACGTACCTGGTTGTTCTGATGAAACCAGCATTGAGCAAACGCCGATTTACGCTTTGATTTGTGGTATCAGCTGAGGATGGTATCTTCTAGGTGGCTGCTTATGTGGTTTGAATCCCTCCTTGATCGGTAGCCTATGCTCCACCAATTCTCGTGCTAGCCCAGGCATCTCATGATAATCCCATGCAAAGCAGTCTTTATATTTTTTCAGCAGGGCTACCATCTCTTCCTTATCCTTTTCCCCCAGCAATCCGCTGATTTGCGTTAGCCGAGGCTCTTCTGGAGTTCCTAAATTGAGGTCCTCCAAGGGGTCTTGTGATTCGAAGGTTGGCAAAGTCCTCCGAATAGGTGATTCAAACTCCATCGGCAACTCCGTGATCTCGTCTGCCGATGTGAGGGCCATCGCCTTGTTGTTTGTCTATCAGCCAGACTCAGCTACGTGAGATTCAATCCTGAAAGCCTCTAGCCAGGTCCCCATAAGTCCTGCACCACTTGGGTGTCTTTAAACATATCAAAACTCTGTGGTTAGCCATGGTTCTGGCTAATTGCTCAATTTTGAACCCTGGGGTGTCAAGTTACAAGATTCCCAGGATCCTTCCTCGTATTCCTCAGTAACAGCTATGGGAGCCACAGAAGGAGAGTAGAACAAGGCTTCTAGATTTTGTACCTCGGCTGGGAATGGATTGTCATCAGCTGGGACTATCTCAATTTTATCCCCTTCCCAAAAAATGAGCTTCTGATGCATGGTGGAAGGTAAGCATTGGTGGTGTGGATCCAATCTCTCCTAGCAGATCGCATAAGATGGTTTGCCATCAATCACGAAGAAAGTCGACTTGATGCTTTTGGGGCCAAGCGTGATCTCGCCATCGAGATTCCTAAGGCGCACGAAGCCTCTCCCATGAAGCTAGCCATTTTCATGTTAGTTGGGATCGATCTTCTTGAGACTTGTTCGAGACTCCTCAAGGTGGCCACCGCATCACATTTAATATCGCCCCATTATCAACGAACACTGATCAAGGCCTTGCCATTGATGTGGGCTCTCACACATCTGAGGGCTTCAAGTGTTTTATCATGTCTTCGGTTGGCCTACCAAATATAGTACCCAAAGCATCTTTTGCCGTGTCATCGGCTAAAGTTGCCCATTCTGCTTCTTCCACAAATACGTCTCCTTCTAAGTGTTCGATCTAGGGGTAACCAGCCCAGAACTCACTTGGGATAAGACAAACGGCCTCGATGGCAGCCATCAGTCCGGCTTCACTCTCATCTGAGAGATAATCCAAAATTGAATCTTCTCGGTAACCAGACTCTAGGATCGGCTCGTCATCACCATTTAAGCAGTTTGTGTATATGTGAATATGCCCTTCCTCTTCATCAGGTTCCCCTTTTCCTTCCTCAGGCTGCCCGATGTCTACCTCGGCGACCGGGATTGTCACTGGGACCTCCTTGGTTTGATCAGTTTCAACTTTGTCAGGCTCCAAACCGCAAGGTCCAAAAGCCCTGTCAATGGCTTCTGCCACTTTAGCTTCTGGGATCTCCTTCTTATCGGCTGCCTTGGCATCGGCTATCATCTGCAAGGTTTGTTTCATTTTTTGCAAGGATCTAGCCCTCTGCAGCCTTCTTTTCTGCGTTCTAGTCAGTGTTACTGGTTTGAACTCTTTCTTCTTCGGAGGTTGATTAACCACCCACTTCCCTTCTTTGACATTTGCAGCTGGCTTGATCATCCTCTGTGGTTGGAGTTCATCATCATTCGTTCTGATTATGCGAAGAGATGGGTCCCTTCGACATTGAACTCCGCCACTCTTCTCTTAGACTTTGGGAGAGGTTCCTCAGTGCTCCTGGGCATACTCGGCTGGGCTTCAGCTGAGATTCCCAGTTGAGTTTGCCCCCCCAGTCTCCTGGGCATGCTGGACTCTCTCGGTCTTTGCTTGCATTTTGCGGTACTGGCTGATCAACTCGTTAGTCAAACGTCCGGGTTTGGGAGGTTTACCATGGAATCGGCTCGAAGATGGCTGACCCCCAGCGTTTTTTGGTAGCACTGGTGGGTTTCCCAATTTGTCAAACACAGATCCCCTGGTGACCTCTTGGTTTCTTTTGGATTCTTCTTTGGGCATCCAAACACTCCTGATAGATTGTTCCCTTCTTATCGGCCTGGGCTGATCAGGTTTTGAGAAAGACACCATGGCCATGGTTACAGCTGGGAATGGATTGGTGTCCACTGACATCTCGGCTATGCTCTTATCGGCTAGCTTGAACCTACCCTCTTTGATAGCCTTCTGTATGGCCTTCCTGAAAACTACACAGTTAGCTGTAGAATGGTTATATGAGTTATGCCACTTACAGTATTTCTTGTTCATCAATTCTTTAGGAGGTGGAATCCGATGCCCGTCTAGCAGCCGAATTTGCTTGTCCTTGAGCAAGTAGTCGAAAATCTGGTCTGCCTTGGTTATGTCAAAGGAGTACCCTGCCCTATCCTCTGTTGATTCAGTTTCTTTGGCTTTAGCGGCCTTCAATGCTGGGCAGGAATAGCTCTTCCCTTTGACTATTTCGGCTACCATCATATCAGCCGTAAGGTCAGCCGTTTCGGAGTCAGATTCCTCTGCCTCTATAATAGAGACTAGATGGGGACCCTTTCCTCGGCTAGCCCTTCGCTTCTCCTTTTCCTGGATATATTGCTCAACTCGGATAGCCCTCTCTGCTAGCTGATTCAAATCTGTGCAGGCTTGTCCTACCAACTTCTCCTTCAGCTGCGGGTGCATGTTGTTAATCATCATAGAAGTGTATTCTGTTTCAGGGAATTGCACATAACATTTCCCTGCTTTCTTTCTGAATCTTTCAATATAATCAGCAACCGACTCATTAACTTGCTGCCTGAGACTAGTTAGATCGGTTACCGTTACTTGGGGTTGCGGCCAATAAAATCTATCATGGAAACACCTCTCCATATCGGCCCAATTCTGTACTGAGTTTGGAGGCAAGGAGGAGTGCCAGGTGAACGTTGTCCCAGTGAGTGATAATGGGAAGAGCTGAAGCTTGTGATACTCATTATGGCTGCTTTCACCACACTGGGCTGTGAAATGCCCTATGTGCTCCATGGTAGACTTGCCATCTTCCCCTGAGAATATGGTGAAATCTGGAGTTTTGAATCCCCTAGGGAGAGGAAACATCCGATCCACCCATTCAGGGTACGGTTTCCTATAAACAGACGGTCCAACGGCTTTAATCGTACTCAAGTACTTCTTGATGGTATTTGCGATCATTTCGGGTCTATCAAATGAGAGGCTCCTACCGATTATCTTGTGGATTTGGTGGGCGTATCGACCCATTGGTTTCGAGGAGGAAGCTTTGTTGGAGCAATTATGAAGGTTGAAGGTATTTGGTGGAACATTGCCTAGAGGTGGATTAGAAGTCCATTGTCGCCTGGACCATACTCCCAAAACCTCCGACTGAGTCCCTAGAACGGTGATGCATTCTGGGGTAAAGGTGGAACATTGTTCCATGTCTGCTCTCCCCCATAGTTGCCAGCCGTTCGTAGTATATTTGAACTTACAGGAGGGTATGGCGTGGGGACTGTTGCGGTTGGTAGAATGGTGGATTGTTAACATTCCAATCCCCAGATAGCTTCCCTGAACCATAACCAGGGGCCATCGGCTGCCAATTCGGCTGTCCATATGAATTCGCCTGCACAGTAGGGCCATGCGTTGGAGCATACGACATTACTGGCGGCAAACCGATATGCCCAACCGTGTTAATTGGTCTCCGGGCCATGTTGATCTGCCCATACTGCAGATTCGCTTGATCAGGTGGCATCACTTGCCCCTCAGCATGGGGTGGTACCCATGTATTCTGCTGATCACCGTATGGCTGGGTTGGTGGCCCTACCGGTAGTGGTATGGGCTGTGTCTGAAGAGGCCCATTTTGAACCACATTCGGCTGAGGCTGCCAAGCCTGACCCCCTTGTGCATACTGGGTTTGCCCGTTCCCCCTTGCCAACGCAGAACTAGCCGAGTGTTCACCTTGCTGTCCTCGGCTGTTCTCCATGTCTCTCGCCTGCTGAACCTCGTTATGCACCATGGGTCTGACAATATCTGCCAACTGCCTTGACACTTGGTACATAAGGTCATGAATTCCCATATCAATTTGCTGCCTGATGAAGGAAGTGGTCATGACCACTGGAGCCTCGGCATTTTCTGGGTTATTCATCTCTGCAGAGGTTGGTGCGGAGACTGGGATGTCTTCAACCGCTATGGGCATACCCAAGGTGTATGCTGACTCGTTGTTCTTGCGTGGTGGGGTTCTTTTGGGATTCGAACTCGACTCCATGTTGTTGTTGAGTTTCTTTCCGGACCTCAGGTTCATATGCCAAGCGTGATCCTGCCCTGGAGAATCAAACCTGTCCTTCAATTCACCTATGGTCCCACCGGCGTAAGCAAACTTGTTTGCGTGGAAAAATCAACCGAGGGATTCGCTAACGCCCACCAACAAATTGATTCTCGTTAGCGATTACACCGAGAACTAACTCTAATTCTCGATCAGGTTCCCAACCGCTCCGTAAAGCATTGAGTGTGGTGAAACTACGCCACGCTAAGGCTAAGACTAAGAAACATGGAATCGGCTAAGGTAAAATCTTTGTAAAAGCTTGATAAATTGCAAAAGAAATAGTTGTTTGATTGATGTCGTGTCCTTTACATTTCTCGGCGTAGGTATATATATACAAAAGGAAAACAAAATTGTAACCACCCTATCGGCCATTATGCTCCACACGTTCATGGCTGACCACGAGCGGTCGTGGGTGTCCCTCAACTGCTTCTTCATGCGTATCGTGGGTTAACCGCTCTCCCATCGGCTGGGCAAACGATTTATCACGTGTTAAATGCGTTGGAGACTTCCAACGGCTAGCTTTGGTCATTTTAGCGCCAAAGTACATGACTTTCACATATCTAGCCCTTGGTCGAGCTTCAAAGCTTTATATTAATTAAAGGTAGCTCAGCCGATGTGTCCATAATGATCGGATATTTCCTTTATCCACATCGGCTATACTCTTTAATAATCGGCTGACCTCATGATGCTCCCTGGGCTTCTGGAATTTTCCTTTCTATCCCCGGTTCAGTGGGACCAATTTTCGGCTACCAATCCGATTGGCTTATCCCACACATCGGTTGTTCTCTTCATCGGCTGTGGCTGATATTTCTAGTGATAACAGAAACCAAAGAAGTAAATTTAAAGATCGTTTCAGCATAATAATTATATCATATTTGATTTAAATTTTTTTAATGATGAACTATTCAATACTCTGGTATTTTCTCAGGCTTGAGCTCTTAAGCGCTTTGATCGCTAGAGGGCCATTAATCAGTGTCAGATTGGATGCTTAACATAATCAACCAAATCTTCCCATTCTTCCAACCGCTCCCATGAGATCTTTCACTCATATTGCAAACCTTAGAAGAATTCACCACAAATTCAAGGCCACAAATATGCATCAAGTCTTCATCTTAAGTCATCTGCCACGTTCCATTATTATTACATTTTAACACTTAAACTGGTATTACCGTATATGTCTGAACAGGAATAGGACCTCTGAGGAGGATTCTATCCATTTCATTAAGGAGGAATTTAACAAAGTCAGTGAAGCTCAGGAAAAACTCGACATTGATGTCTTGGTGCATGAAGAGCCTGAGGTGTGGAGTTTGATATTGTTATTAATTCAGTAGTTCGATGAAGACATGTTTCTTATGTGAAAATATGGTTTTTTTTTTTTTTTTTAACTAGATGTGAAAATATGATTGAAAACTATAAATATTTCTTACTTTTAAAATGTAGCCAATTTAGAGGAATTACATAATTGAGTACTTTGGATAACAATTATCTGGCTTTACTTCCCCTTCCAAATGCAATTTTATGTACATATTCCATTTTCGTTTCTCCTGGGTGTACTACTCAAAATTGTTAATATGTAGCCTCTCCTTTCTTCCTTCCTTACATAATAAATGATTAAATGCCCATTTATTGTACATTTTCCTGACATATTTGTTCAAGTACCAATATTTGTTTCATTTCAAAGCTTGCCCCTTTAGTTCTTCCTATCTGCATAAGCTTCTCTCCAACAAGCCTACACTCTATGACATCTGAAAGTACAAGCTTTATTTTCTGACTCTCTATTTTGTCATCAAATTTGATAAATGAATTTGGTCAAAGTTTTAAAGCATAGGACTTAAAAGTTCTTGGTTTACAGTTAACAATAAAACAATATTTAAAAATTAGTTTCCCAGTTTGACATGAGCTTTGGTTTTTTCCTTCCCTTTTATCAAAATTTCCATCAAACTGAATTAAAGAGATGGTTAATGTTACTACCAAAGTGTAAGCAATCTGATATAGAAGCTGCATTGTTAATCAGTTGCTGAATTAAGCAATGATTGACATCATGTTGGCTCTTGGATTAGTGTTTTGGCTTTGGAAGCAGCTGGATCTAGAATTTGCAATCACTTCATAACTAAATTTAAATATATACATAAACGTAATACATTTTGGATGCATATTTATTTTATCTGATATATTGTCTTCAGCATGATAGGTAAGAAGAATCAATTCATCATACAACAAAAAAGGGTTAGGATTGTTGTCTGATATATTATCTGATATTTCTTTTTGTTTCACTTCGTTAGAAATTGTTGTCAATTAGTCACTATGGATAGTCTGAGTTGGAGTGACTATTAAATTTAATTCAATACATTTTTTTGTTTGACTAAAAATATAATTCAATACATATTTTTATGCTTTTATTACAATTTATGTTGCTATTTTCATTTCACGAATTCATTTTTCACTTACATATGAATCGATTTGTGGTATTGTTATAGCGTTATGGTGATGTTTTGAAAAAGAAGGTCTGAAAGGAAGCAAAAACTTAAGAAATTATCAACATTATTATAGTAACTCATCGAAAAACGTACATTAACATATCTTAAAAATAAATTTGCTTTTTACATAACAATTTACTTGGATTCATACTAATGCATAAAATGCCACCCGTGCAACGCACGCGACAGCATCTAGTTAATAATAAAAATCATGAGTTAATTTCTCTTATGTTAAAAGATCCTAGCAAGAAAATTAAGTGTAAGCCTATGTTTTACACTAAACAGGATAGAGATGAATTTGAGCAAGATATAAAGAAATGGCTGGATTTAGGACTAATTCGACCATCAAAAAGTAAACATTATGCACCAGCCTTTTATGTATAAATCATAATAAGCAGAAAAGAGGAAAAAGAAGAATGGTGATCAATTATAAAGCTATGAATAAAGCTTCGGAAAATGATGCATATTTCATTCCTAGAAATGATCATATAATAGAATTGGTTCGTGGAAAGAAATTATTTAGTAGTCTTGATTGTAAATCAGGTTTCTATCAATTAAGACTTGATGAGGAAAGTAAACCTGTAATAGCATTTAGTTATCCCCATGGACAATATGAATGGAATATATTACCAATGGGTTTAAAGCAAGCACCGGGTATTTTTCAAAGAAGAATGGATAATGTATTAAGAGATTTTAAAGACTTTTGTAGTATTTATGTTGATGACATTTTTGTATTTACTGATAAGGATGATTTATTAGATCATTTTAAATATGTTAAGAAAGTTTTAGAAAGATGTTTAGAACAAGGAGTTATTTTAAGTATAAAGAAAGTTGTTCTTGGTAAAAAAAAAAAGATTATCTTGGTCTAGAAATAGATTGAGGTAATATTGTTATGCAAAAACATGTTTTAACAAAATTACATGAATTGTCTTCTAAAATGAAGAATGTTAAGGAATTTCAGAGATTTCTTGGATTACTAACATATATTTCAAATGAATGATTTATTAAAAATCTTGCAGAAGAAAGAAGACTTTTGCAGCTTAAACTCAAGAAAGACGCGAAGTGGAAATGGACATAAGAAGACACTGTAATAGTTGAAAGACTAAAGCAGTTTTGCAAAAATCCGTCCGAATTATACCACCCTCGTGAAGAGGATTATATAATTATCGAGACCAATGCGTCCGATATAACTTGGGGAGGCTGTATGAAAGCCAAACCAATAAATAAGCAAAAAACAGAGTTACTCTATAGATATGTGTCAGGCTCATTTCATGATCATGAGCTAAATTATCCAATACATGAAAAAGAAATCTTAGCATTAATAAAAATGCTAAGAAAGCATCAAACATACCTAATGCACCAGGAATTCCTGGTAAGAACTGACTCTATTTATGTTGCAGGTTTCAAGAACTTAAATATTAAAGAAAGCCACAAACAACGAAGACTTATCCGGTGGCAGATAGAGCTAAATAATTACGATTATAAAATAGTCCACATTGCAGGAAATAAGAACGTGTTAGCAGATATTCTGAGTAGAGAACGGAACGCGAGCAGCTGAGTAGAGAAAAAGCAATAAAGCAAGCCCAATTAAAGCAAAAGGAGCAGGAGCTTCAATTAATAAAGGCAGATCTTCAATTACTCATCCTTCAACTTGGAGAAGAAGTAGAAGAGCAAAAAGAAAAGAAGCAGAAAAAATGTTGGGTTATGTTCAATGGCCCAATGCCTGGAATCTATGATGATTGACACAAAGCAATGGTTCATATAAACGGAATCCCCAATATAGTTCATGTGCCCTATGCATCATTGGAGGAAGCAAAGGCTGAATTGGAAGCATTTAATAGAAGAAAGGCCCTTAAAAAGGAAAGTAAGAAAAATATTGGTTTTCGCCCAAATACCATTCTCTTGGACCCGGACCTTCAGGATCAGTAAATAACAGTCCTAAAACAGGATTAATGAAAGATGCCAAAACCATTGTTCCAAATAAATAGAGCCTTGATTTACTTCTAATCATGACAAGGGAGGAACACGAATCAATGATTCGTTTCTCAGGAAAATTTTAATAAGTCAATTTCTGAGCTATTTAATTGGAATGAGGAGACAAAAATATATAACTTCTATGTCCTGAATAGAGGCAAATACGGGGTCAAGGCAGTAATTACTCCTGGATGTCTAGCCAATAGAGTGTTCAATTATTTTTAGTTCAGATTAATTGAATGCATCTATTTATCAAATAATCTTCAAGAATTACAATTCTTTCCTACAAGGATAAAGGAAGCAGTAAAGTATTACAAGCAAACAGTTGCCAAGAATCGGCCAATATACATGAAGATATATTCAAGCTACCCAGAGTTTGAATCAATGCAGATGGCGAAGCATTTCATTAGCATGGGAATTAACAACGGTACATTTCCATATATGGATAAGCCTTTAGAAGTACCTTACAATGAAGAAGAATACACAACAATTATTGCATGCCAGCTGTCCTATATATTTGAACAGACTCAAAAAATTCGAGCAGATACGCCCATGAAGGTTAATTACAAAGGACCAAATGCGATAATTACATAAAAAATAAAGCGTCCAATTAAGAAAGAAGAGTTAGACAGAGTTTTCAATTTTGAAGCCCCTTTCTTGACTCTGATGGGACCACTTATCAACTACACGCCAGCTATCAAGAAAAAGCTGTGTGAAATTATTAAAGTTTATCAAGATCACGCATGTGAATTATGCTTTGAAGAAAAATCAAGGCCGGAAGCAGACAAAGATGAAGATAAGAGAGAATCTTCGGGACTAGCTGACAAGGCTTTTTGGGAAGAGTCATGTGAAGCAATAATAGAAGAATGATGCAAGCCATGAAGTCATAAGACAACTATGTGAAGGCAAAAGCTCAAAATATCATGTAAATAGCTTACGTGTCATATGTGAATAGTTGTGACGTGTCAGGTGTAAATGCTACGTTGGTGTAAAAAGATAAGCTTGTTAGCATAAGACAAAAAAAGAAAAAGATTGAGTAGTATTAATTGCTAAGTCAGTGGCAGAAAAGGTGATATATGCCACGTATAGATGTGTAGTAATGTGTAGTAGCTTCCTTTTGTAACTATAAATAAGACCTCTTATGCCGAGGCTCGAGGAGAGGAAAAAATTTCGAGAAGCTCTCTTTACAGAGACTTTGTCTTCCTTCTCCAATTAGAAAGTTTGTGCTCTTTTCCTTGTGGAATTGAGTCGTTACCTTGAGAGTGGTAACACCTATGTATTTATCCTTGTGAAATATTAATAAAAACACCCAGTTTCTCTACATATCCCAGAAGTATTCCTTCTCTTTTCAATTTACTCATTATATATCATCCAGTATATTATCAATTATCAAGCGGAAGCAAAGTGGGCATTCTCAAAAAAGCATGTTTTCTACTCAAGTATACTCAAAATCACATCTTTAATTATGAAAAATATATGTTTGAGTTTAGATTCAAATAATTATATGCAACATCATATTATTAGTTATATAAATAACCAGAAAGTAGAAATTCCTAGAATTAAAATAGATGTATATATTTTAGAAAAACATATAGCTTCTACATACTAGATATGGCATCTGTAAATCAGGAGATAACTAAGTATGGAGATATAGAACACTTAGATATACATGAAGATAGAGGAAATTATCATCTACTATAGTTTTAAATAAAGATAAATTTAGAGAAATACAGAAAGAAAATATAGATCTTCCTGAAGGATATAATATTTGAGGATCCACAAAAATGGAGAAATTAAAATCAGCAATAAATATTTTTAATAAAAGAGAAAATATTCTTTATTTTGGAAAATCAGTTGTAGAGATAACTATTAATATTGAGGATACTGAAGGAAATACAAGTTTATAGCTAATTACTGCAAGAGACATAAATAATGTTACGAGAACAATTAAAAATAAGGAGCATAGAAAGAAAATAAGAAATGTTCATATAGGAGCAGTACATATTTTATTAAAAGCAACTTATGCTGATGGGACAAATTCACCAATTAAAATTATTTTGATGGATGATAGAATTGTAGCTAAATATGATTCTATTTTAGGAATTATGGATGCTAATTTAGCATATTCAAAGGTTAAATTTGAGGTTTTCCCAGATATATGAGTTCTATTAAGCACCAAAAGATTAGAAAGAATTTTCACTCTTACATATAAATTTGCTAGAAAGGATTTAATGAGACCAGGAGAAAAGGTATTTTCAATTACTTATTGTGTTAGTTTTGCACTTAGCAATTCTCATCATAGTATAGAATTTAGACATAATGATAGAATAAATTTACCTGAATTATTTATGGATATTGGAAAGATATATATGCCTAAGAAAAATAATATAGAAGATCTAAAGGAGAAATTACAATTGAAATATATTAATATTAATTCAACAAAAAATAGATAATTTAGAGATATGATAGACGGATGTAGTACACAAATAGAAAGACCAATTGTGCTTTCAGAACCAGAAAGGGTTAGGATTGAAGAAAATGAAATAAATAAATTAGCAAATCAAGTGAGGGATTTAGAATTATATCTAAAAAATAAGATATGAGTACGGATATATTTTCTATAAATAATAGAATTATGGAGATACAAGTAAAAATAAAATGAAAGATCTACTATTATATATTCAAGTAGGATTGAAGATGAAGAGAGAGACTATTATGAGAAAATAAGATGTATATGGAAGTTGGATTTGCCAAAAGAAATAAAGAGGATAATATGTATAAATTATGGAAAATTATGTGCACAGTCTATAGTATATAATAATGAGATTATGAATACTTTATGGTGGGAAGAATTCATGTTGCCTAATAATTATCCAGAAATATATTTAGATGGGTAATTAGAAGATTTTGATATGGAAGATTGATTTGAAGATAATGACTAGAAATTTTAGGATTTTTTGTATCCCTGATTTAATTAGAAATTTAGGAATTCTAGGATTTTTGAATATTTATTTTGGGAATTATATAATATGTGTAGGCCCCGGAACTATTTGGTATCAGAGCAGGTAACTAGCCTGCGGAATTGAAAAAATGAGAAATACATTTAGACTTAGTATAATTAATAGAGAATTACATGTGGTAATGAAAATAAGTAATAACATGGGGATTTTATATATAGATAGAATAGATGAATTTTTCTATGAAAAGTTAAAGTATTTATTGGAAATTAGAATTACCCAAAGAAATAAAAATAAAAATAATAGAACGATATGGATGGTTAGTAGGTCAAGAATTATTATATACAGGAGAAATGGTTGATATTGTATGATATTGTAAGATTCTTTGATGATTTATTTTGGTATTATGAATGAATATGGTATATCGTTAGAGGAAATAAAAGAATATAAAAGAAATATAATTAGAGAAAAAATAAGACGGAAAAAATAGAAGTAGAAAGACTTTATAGAACTATGGATGATCTTATAAGAGATCCTGATAGAGTAAATGAGAGAAATTGGCAAGAAATTAGAAATAGAATTTTAGCACAAGAACAAAAAATAAATAGATTAGAAAATGAGCTTAGCCAAATAGCTTATAGAATTAATTAGAGGAAATAGAAATATTGTAGAATTATGATGTAATAGGCTAGATTATGTTATAGCCAAATGTGATAGTGAAGAAATAAAAAGAATAACTAGATCACTTATAAGGTTTCAGAATATTTTATGTCAACACGAACAGGAATTATGAGAAATAAGAAATTAAAATTATGTCCGTCACAAATATTTGCGACCAAAGATTTAGAGACGATAAATGACCTTTTTGTCACTAAAATCCGTTATTATTTCAGCTTTTGCTAGCTATGATTCCCGATATGGTATATGTCTGATTCCTAACTCTTACCTCTTTGGTGAGAGATTCTGATAGGCTGCTGCTGTAACTGATTAGAAACTAGGGTTTCCTACTCTACTAAAGAAGAAAAGATTAGCATAAATTTGACAAGTTTTTCATTAACCTCCAGTAGGGAAAACAACTACACTTAAATAGTCTATTCTTAAATACCTAGTTAAATCTAACCATCCATGGACTTTAGGGAAAACAAACTAAAAACACACAATACTTCTTAATAATAAAAATCCTTAAGCCAATCAGTCCTCTGAAGCTTTCTTTTGGACCTAGTTAGGCCCATTCTCGTTGTGGGCTCACTATCAAAACTCCCCGAGTCCAGTTGAACCTTGCCCTCAAGGTTTTGGGTTGTGTTAATTGGTCCAGTTTTTGGGCTGGTAGAAAGGGCCTGTGTTGTTGTTGAATGGTTTGGCTGGGCTGAGATGGGAGTGTGTAACCTGGGTGGCCCAGATGGAGTTGTAGGGAAAGGCGCGTGCAACTTGGACGATGTTCCAGGAGAGGTGCATGCATTTTGAATGGTTGAGCGCGGAGTCCCATAAGTTGACTCATTAATAAGATTCTCTGGTTGCTTGGGTGAGGGATACAACTGGCCTGCCCTTTCTTTTCCCTGTAAAGGCGCTGTTGATTGCAGCGAATTGGTTGACGTGCGCCAAAGAGAAGTGGACGTGTGGCGCAGCGGAATTGGCTGGGGCTGAGGCACATGGATTGTGCTTCCTGTGGACGGTGGAGATCGCGTTACTGGATAGTTGGTGCAATCCAGCGGCTGATATGCAGCAGCGAAATGGACAGGAGTAATCAATTTTTGGAATGTGCGGATCTGATTTTCTGTGGTTGAGTGAGTTGTTTTTCCGCCTGGAAAAATGGACTGGCCTTGTAACGGTGCACATTGGACGGTGGAAATGGGCCCAATTGTAACTGTTGCATACCCAACGGTCCTGATCGAATCTGCGGCCCAGATTGCTCTATGTTTTTTTTTCCTTCAAAGAAATGGAATCTGACGGTCGTGATTTATCCGTTGGGACTGAAGAGAGAGAGAGACATTTGAGTTGCTAAAAGTCCTCACTCTTAGATTTAGGGTATGTTTGGTATATGAAAAAAAGATAAAAAAAAAAAACGAGGGAGAAGAAGATAAAAAGAGTAAAAAATTAGATGATTGTTTAGTGGTTTGATTTGAGAAAAAATGAAAGAAAAAAAACTTTATATATGTGAAATTACATAAATGTTAGTATACTAGATATTTGAATTTTATAGACCAAGAAAAAGACAAAGGATATTTTAGTAATATTTCTAAAAGCTTGCAGCTTTCGATGCACTTCCGTTTCTTTTCTTGCCAAAATGGGCAGAAACCATTTTAAGAGTGGGGCCCGCCATTTTTTCTTTCCTTTCTTGTCCAGGTGGGCCTTTTTCTTATCCTTTCTCTTCTCTGGCCTTTTTCGTGAGAAGGCCCAGTCTCTTCTTCTTGGACAATTCTTCTTGGGCCCATATTTGTCTCTGTTTCCTGTTGGCCCATATTTATGGTCGTATCATTACCCCCCCCTTTCAGAACAAACTTGTCCTCAAGTTGGAGATTAGGGTAAGTGTCGACCACACGTGCAGCGTCTTCCCAAGTGGCTTCCGATTCAGGAAGGCCCTCCCACTGAATCAAGAGTTGCTGTTGAGTGCCGGAGGGGGTACGAATCGCGCGAGAGCCCACAATCGCATATGGACGTTGGTCCAAACACGTGCTTGTCACCACAAGATCCAGAGGTGGGGGTTGTGACGGTGGCGACCCATAGAAAGGTTTCAGCTTGGAGACGTGAACCACCGGGTGGATCACGAGCCAGTGGTAATGCTAGCTCGTAGCGGCCAAGGCGATGGTGCGGGTGACTGAAATGGCGAAAAAGCGCTTGGCGATTTAGGCGATTCGCGTATGGCCCGTGAGTTCTTAATCTGGTGAACTTTCAGGAGGACCCAATCGCCTACAACAAACTTGCGATCGGTCACGATCTTTGGTTGGCTTGTGCACGATTGAGTTGAGCTCGCGTGAGGTTTTCGCGAATGAGCGAAAGCATGCGACGGCGGAGAGACAAAGTATCGTCCAGGGAAGCAATGCTGGTGGAGCCTGATAAGTAGGAACGAATACTTGGGGGTGGCCGGCCGTAGACAGCCTCGAAAGGGGTCATGCGCAGAGACGATTGGTAAGAGGAATTATACCATTATTGACCAGGTGAAGAAATTGAACCCACGGCTTTGGAGAGTCCGTCCGCAAAGCAGCGAAGGTATGTTTCTAATATGCGATTTGTCGCCGGTTTGGCCATCCGATTAGGGTGGTAAGCGCGCTAAAAGCTAGTGTGGTGCCATTCAAGCGAAAGAGTTCTCTCCAAAACTTGCTAACAAAGATGCGGTCTCTATCACTAACTATAGTTTGTGGCATACCATGCGACTGTAGATTTCGATCATGAAGGTGGAGGCGAGAAGCGGTTGTGAAGTGGGGAAAGAGCCAGGAAGTGCGTAGCTTTGGAGAAGCGATCCACGATTACCAGGATAATGATTTCCCTTGAACAAGGGAAAGTGAGTGATAAAATCCATGGAAATGTCTTGCCAAATTTGTTGAGGATTAGCAAGGGTTGAAATAACCGGATGGTTTACGATTAGAACTCTTGGTAACTTGGCGGGTGGAGCATGTTTGTGAAGGCCTGGACATCTGAGCCATGTGTGGCCATGAAAAGAAGCGATTAAGCGAGTTAAAGTACCGGACACGAGAATGGCCCCTGAAGGAGTCTTTATGGAATTCTGGCCATTGCGATCTCAGTTGAGATTCCAAAGGGATGAAGATGCGATTTGGCAATGGAGGATGCCTTGGTGAATGGTAAAGCGGGGGTTTGGCTGGGCTTGAAATTTGGTCAAGAGGGCCTTGCCGGTGGGGTGATCAGTGTAAAAAGTGCGGAGTTGGTTAAGTAAAAGGGGTTGGCAGGTTGAATAGGCTAGAAAAATGGTTTCAGTAGGGTCAGGGTTTGGAGATTGGATCCTGGAAAGGGCATCAGCAACAAGATTACTGCGGCCAGGGGTGTAAAGAATCTCATAGTCATAGCCAAGAAGTTTGGTTAGCCAACGTTGCTGAGCGGGTGTTTGGATGGTCTGAGATAAGAGGTTGCGTAGGCTTTTTTGGTCGGTAAAGACACAGAAATGGCGACCCAAGAGATAATGGCGCCATTTGCGTACAGCTTCCGTAATGGTGAACATTTCGCGATCATAAGCCGAAGCTTGTTGCATCCTTGCACAAAGCTTTTTGCTGAAGAAGGCCAATGGTTGAGAGTTTTGGGAGAGAACAGCACCAATTGCTGAGCCAGAAGCGTCGGTTGTCACATCAAAGGTGATGTTAAAATTTGGTAGTGCGAGGACAGGGAGGGTTACCATAGCATGTTTAAGGTCTTCAAAGGCCTGTTGAGCTTGAAAGCGGACCAGAAAACTGGCTTTCATAGAACTGAAAGCGGGCCGCAATGGAGGCATACCGCGAATCTAAACGGCGATAGTATCTGTGAGACCCAAAACCAGCGTGAGAGCCGTGATGGATGAAGGGTCGGCCATTCGGTAATTGCCTGGATTTTTGAGGGTCACCGCCACTCCATCACAAGAGATAATGTGGCCAAGGTAGTCCACAGTGGTAACCCCAAAGTGACATTTAGAGAATTTGATGAAAAACTGATGGTGAGTCAATACCTGCAAAACAGTAAACAAGTTAGATAAATGAGAGGACCAATCCTTGCTGTAAATCAGGATCTCGTCGAAGAAGACCAGGACAAATTTGCGTAGATGGGCTCTAAAAATGTCGTTCATGGTGGCTTGAAAGGTAGAAGGGGCATTGGACAACCCAAAGGGCATCACTAAGAACTCAAAGTGGTCGTCCACTGTTCTAAAGGCAGTTTTGTGGGTGTCTTCAGGGGCTACGAGGATTTGATGGTACCCCGAACGAAGATCAAGCTTAGAAAAAAATTTTGCCCCATGAAGTTCATCAAGAAGTTCATCCACGGTGGGTATTGGAAAGCGGTCTTTAATGGTGATGGTATTGAGAGCCCGATAGTCAACACAAAAACGCCAAGTGCCATCCTTCTTTTTTACAAGGAGTACTGGGGATGAAAAGGGGCTGGTGCTTGGTTTAAGAATTCCGGTAGCAAGCATGTCCTGAATCATGTGGGTCATAATGGCCTTTTGACATTGGGGGTAGCGGTATGGGCGAGTGTTTACAGGTGGGGCTGTTGGATGAAGATGAATGTGGTGGTCTTGGGATCGGGTAGGAGGAAGGCCTTGGGGAAGAGAGAAAATGTGGGAAAATTGGGTAAGTAGAGTGGCCATTTCTAGGTGTAAGGAGGAGGTGTCGAGAGGTTGGTCAGGGTGATGGGTAGGTGTTGGGGAAGGGTTGGTGACATGGAGCACAGAGACTGAATGTATGGATTCAATAGAATTGGTGAAGATAAAACGGTTGAACTGAAAAAAAGAGGCATGGGTTGGGTTAGCAAAAGAGGAACCTGAAAGTGTGATTTCCTTACCCTGTTGAGAGAATCGGATAGCAGGGATGGTGTAGTCAGACCAAAAGGGACCAATAGTTTGGAGCCATTGAACACGAGGACCATATCAGCACCATGTATAGGTAGTATGTAGAAAGGAATAGTGAAAGTGTGGTGTGCGAATGTGACTGGAACTTCGGCACACATGCCGGTGCATTGAATGGACTCACCATTCCCTACTAGGACTGAGAAAGGAGTAATGGCAATAATGGGTAGGCCTAAAAAGTCAGCAATCCTTGGTTGAAGGATATTGTGGGAGCTCCCGGAATCCACTAAAATCGTAATGGATAGTTCTCTGATCTGACCTTGCAAACGCAATGTGCGTGGGGAATTTTGGCCCCCAAGAGCTGCATTAGAGAGATGGAAATGTTTAGCTGCAGAGGAAGAATCCTCTAGTGGTGGGGAAGGTGTGGACACATGAGTGAGTCGATGGGGCCTGGATCCGGGGGTAAGTGCATCTCTTACAGGGGGTACTCTTACATTAAGATGAGCATAAATTTGGCCTTGCAGCGGTGAGTGGGACCAAATTTTTCGTCACAGAAAAACAGAGGCCGCGGCTGCGACGGTCTTGTAATTCAGATGGGGAAAGCTTGCGAATGGGTAATGGGGTAGTGTTTGGAGGAGGAAAGGTTAGTGTTTGGTGGTGGGAAGGGCCTAGAATGGGCGGTGTAGGTTGGGAGGGAGAGAGGGTTTGGAAAATCTGGAAAAAGGAGGTTTAGAATCGGCAATTTTTTCTTCAATCAGTTTAGCTAAACCAATTGCATCAGGTAAATTGTAGGGACGGCGGATAGCGAGCTATCTGTAAATATCACGGCGGAGGCCAGAAAGGAAACAATTTAGCAAGGCAATGGGAGACAAACCCGTCACCCTATTTGACAGGGTCTCAAACTGGGCCTAATATTCCATAACAGAGCCTGTTTGGCGTAAGTTAAAGAGGGCTACCTGATGGTTCTCGTAAGATGAAGGCCCGAAACGGCATTCTAGTGCCCGAGTGAAGCTGTCCTAAGTGGTCAATTGGTCAGTGGAGTGCATCCACTTGAACCATGCAAGGGCTGCACCTTGCATATAGAAGGGAATATAAGTGAAGCGCTGGTGGGATGGGATCTGAGAGAGTTCAAAGAAACGCTCAGCTTCGAACAACCAATCTAGAGGGTTGGTACCATCGAAGGGAATGAGGTGTAATTTAGGGGGGCGAAAGGTTTGGAACGGAGTGTTATGAGGTGGAGGAGGGGACGAATAATGTTCTTGTATTTGGGTGAGTTTGGCCTCAAGTTTGGCATCTAGTAATTCCTCTAATCGACTGAGGCAAGTACTGATGAGTTCTTCCTTGGGTTTATCTTTGTTGTCAGGTTTGGGAGGCATGGTGACGGTAATGAGAGCACCAGAATGATGCGCTCAGGAATTTTGGATAGAATAGTAGCAGGTTTCCTCAGTTTCGAGCACTGAGGAGGCTCCAAAAGAAGGCAAGGTAAGGCAAGGTAATTTGGGTTTCCAATATATCTCCTTTATTTCATTGACTCATGCATACATATATAGATTGCTAAGATCCTAATTAATCGGACCTCCGTACAGGTGGTGAAATCTCACCAATACAAGCTAAAGGGAAGGGAATCTAAATAACAAACTTTAGAAGCTTCTACACAGTGCAACGGAAATGTAAACGAGAGAGAATATGCTGATGAAGGCTTAAACGTAATCCTTTGTCCAGGTGGGCCTTTTTCTTGTCCTTTCTCTTCTCTGGCCTTTTTCGTGAGAAGGCCCAGTCTCTTCTTCTTGGATAATTCTTCTTGGGCCCATATTTGTCTCTGTTTCCTGTTGGCCCATATTTATGGTCGTATCACCATCTTGGGAAAGCACTGCTCCAATAGCCACTGAGGATGCATCAATCTCTACAACAAACACCTTGGAAAAATCATGCTGAACTAGAATAGGCATATTTGTCACTTTGCTTTTTAGTTCTGTAAAAGCCATATTGGCCTCTGTACTCCAAGAAAAAGTAGTGGAACGTAACAAATCGGTGAGTGGAGCAGTGAGTGTGGCGTAGTGGTGGACAAACCGTCTATAAAAGCCGGTGAGACCTAAGAAACCCCTAAGTGCCATGAATGACTGTGGCTATTGCCATTGTAAAATTGCTTGAATTTTCTCCTGATCAAGTTCAACACCTTGGGCCGATATCACATGTCCCAGATAATGAACAATATTCACAGGAAAAAAAAAAACACACTTTGATAGCTTAGCAAAAAATTGATTGTTAGCTAGTAATTTCAAAATTAGCTATAAATGAACTATATGGTCAGATAAAGTGCAGCTATAAATTAAAATATCATCAAAGAAAACTAAAATAAACCGCCTTTAGTAAGGACGAAGTAGATCATTCATAGCTGACGGGAATGTGGATGGGGCATTGGTGAGTCCAAAAGGCATAACTAGGAATTCGTAGTGCCCGTCAAAAGTGCGAAATGATGTCTTGTGTGTGTTTTCTAGAACAACTCTGATTTGGTAGTAACCTGATCTTAGGTCAATCTTGGTAAAAACTGATGCTCCACCTAACTCATCTAAAAGCTCATCAATAATAAGAATAGGAAATCTGTCCCTAATAGTCACATCATTTAGTGAACTATGGTCAGCACAACCTCCATGTACCGTCTTTTTGCGTACTAATAATATTGGGGAATAATAAGGGCTAGTACTTGGAATAATGATCCCCTCTTTGAGCATTTCCCAAATGATAGTTTTCATGGCCTCTTTTTGTGAGTGTGGGTAGTGGTAGGGTTTGATATTTATGGGGGTGGTAAGCCACAGGGTGTTTGGAAAACTGAAGAAAAGGATTCCAAGAGAGATTGTATGTTTTGCGGAAGTTTCTGAATTAGGTCAGTAGGTTGGGGGCAAGAGTTAGGTTTGTATGTTCTGGTTGGTGATCTGTGAGTAAAAAGAGGAAGGCAATGGCATTAGTGTGCACCATTTGGCGGAGTTGGTGGTAAGTGGTGGGGGTTAGAGATGGATTACATTCACCCTTGAGTGTGATGGTAGTGTTGTGGTGGTCAAAAGTGATGTAAGGGATTGAAAAGTCTGCATAAATAAGTCATAGTGTACTTAGCCATGCAATGCCAAGGACAACATCAACACCTTCAATGGGTAGGAGGTAAAAAAGGAATGCAAAATGATTGTTGTTGAATGGAAATTGGAACATTTGCACACAGACCAGAACATTGAATGTGAGACCATTTCCCACCATAACAAAAAATGGTGGTGTGGGAGTGTGAGGAAGTTCTAGGTGAGTAGCAATACAAGGTTGTAAGATGTTGTGGGAATTGCCTGTGTCAATAAGTATCTTAACAAGGATTACTAAAATCATCTCTTCAAACTTGAGTGTTTGAGGAGAGGATTGCCATTGAAAGCCTATGGTGAAAGTTGAAAATGGATAGCTTCTGTGTCAATCTCCAAATCTATCTCATATGTTGACACTGCATCTTGCAGTGTAGGGTTTGTTGTGTCATCTACCAAAAATAGGAGAAAACGACTTGAGGAACATTTGTGGCCTGGTTGGAATTTCTCATCACAATTGTAGCAAAGGCCTTGGGCCGCCTCTCTTGCATTTGTGTTGGTGTGAGGCATTTGATTGGGAATTTGGGTTGGGAAGTAATGGGTGTTATGGGAGGTTTGGTAGGAAGGTTGGGATTAGGATTGAATGAAGTAGTAGTATTTGGGTTTGGCATAATTGGGTAATGTGGTGTAACAACCCGTATTTTCAGTGTTTAAGTTGTGTTTTTGCACACGTTGCGGTGTACTTTGTGTTCTACGTATATTTTGAACTACATGGGTATTTTGGCCATTTTGAAAAGTGCATATTTCAGAAAATGGATTTCATATTTGAAATCTTTTATATTTTATTAACTAATGGTAAAATTTTCAGAAATTAATTTGGACGAAAACTGGGCGATGTTTTGGCCACCCGGGCGATATTTTACCTGCTGAAAAACCTGTTTTGGCCCACAAGTGAAAATTTATATTTTATTTATCTTTTATTTAATTATGATTTTTGAGATAAAAATAATTATATTATTATTTTATTATTTTTATCCTATTATATTAAATTGCCGACGTTAGATTAAATAACGTAGAAGTTTAATCGCGCGATAAAAACCTAGCTCGTTTGGAGTTGCAGAGGGTTGTGGAGAGCGTAGAATACCTAGAAGAGATAAGGACAGAGAGGTGGACGGGTAGACTTGATTATATAAATATCCTAAGTTTTTTTAACTAATACCGAAATCGTCCAAATGACTTAAACCATGGTTAAGTTCACTTATGGTTAAGCCAACCAACCTTTCCTTTCCTCTATAAATAGAAGCCTTCACATCATAATTCTTTTCATTACTTTCCTTGAAGCATTTCCAAGGTGATTCTCTCCTCCCATTTTCATCTCAATTCTTTTCTTTTCTTTTATTTTCTTTATATGTTGTAGTTTTATTATTAATATTTTGAATAAGCTATTAGTTCTAATTATTAGACAACTGATCCAGTTGGCTCCACCGCACCTCAATCTCTAATATTTAATTAATCAATATCACTAATCCGTTTATATAATCAGAAGATTCGATTTAGCTGACTCTGTCGTTTTTCAATATCTGATTATAAGTGCTAATAAATAAAAAGATCTGATTTAGATGGCCCAGCAGTCTTTCGATCACTGGTTAAATAATAGACTTGATTTAGATGACACTGGCGTCTTTCAGTCCCCGGTAATAATTAATTTAGTTGCCTCTGACGACTTTCAACATTTAATCATAATATGAATCAAATATGTGCAATGTTAAATACTTGGAATAAGTACTTCTGCTTTTAGGTTTAAGTTTTGTATACGCGTATAACCATATTTAACAAATGAGTTTTGAAAATCAAGTTATCCTGTCCCTTTTTATCCTTAAAAATCGTAATGATTAAATAGGAAATAAAAGAGATTTATTTTGTTAAGTAATTATGTTTTCAGTTATTAGTAATAAAATTTATGTTTGATGAGTTTTCAGGAGTAAACTTATAACTGAGAAGAGATTATCCAGAAGCTTTGAAGAGAATTTTATAACGGTAAAGGGAAGATTCTCTAATGAGTTTTGATAAATCCATGAGTTGTGTGATTGTGTGCAATTGTTATGGATTAAACTCTTGGATGAGAGTTTGATTAATTTGTTCTTAAGATTGATTTTTTATATATATACTATGAAATGATTTGATGCATTATGATTATGATCATGATTTGGATTGTGATAGTGATATGTTGGGTTTACATATACTGTTGCATTCATGCATGGTATAAACTTGACAAATTACTGTCAGCTGGTTTTCAACGTAACATGGACTTATATTTGCCGTTGACTTGGTAGTCATGGGCTTTTGATGCCGTAAGACCAGTTAAGTTTTGGCCTGAAAATTTTATTGTCAGTCGTCTTTATTAAGACTTTTTGGCGTGATAAATTATTATCACTCGACCTTTTGAAGTCTAACATTTGCATTGACAGAAATGTCGTCGGTTTTTATTCAGCCATATTCATACATTGCATGAGAAATCATCATCATGGGCTTATTAAAACCGTGGGAACAATTATTGTCTTATTACTAAAGTTACTATCTGTCTATGTATAATTATTTATTTTATTTTACTTGTGCAATTGTCGCGATAAAACTCGTAAACGGGGTTTTCACCCTCTCTTTATATTTTCTTGTATTTTCTTTTACTTCGATGGACCTATAAATGATAGAGAGACTACTCTGGGAGATTTCAATTTTGGAAAAGGACCCAAGACACGTTGATGGAGAAAGTGGTCTGCCAAAGAAATTATTGATACAAAGTTGATGACTTAGGAATTATCAGGAGATAGTCTGAAATCTCCGTATATGTTTTTAGTATCACGGTCAATGGAGTGTCTTTATGTTTTTGTGGTGTATTTATTACACTTATATTTTCTTCTGCACTACTCCGATGAATAAATGTCAAATGTTCGTATATTTAAATACAATGTGTTTTAAAGTTTTTAATTTTCTCACTAAAATCACCATTAAGTAACCATAACCTCCAGTGGCCCCGAGAGGTTGTCACATGTGGTATATAGGTTAGAAGATTATGCAAAGGGACGTGAATATTTTGGCTTAGAGGCTTTAAGTTTTGCTTCAATAAGCTTAGCAAGTCCAATGGTTTGGGAAATAGTTTGTAGCCTATGCAAGGACATTTCATTACGGATATCTTCAGTAAGACCAGATACAAATAGCATCAGGTGGTAGCCCAACAACCTTGGTACAAAGTTTTCAAAATTGACTTGATAATCTGAAACTGAGCCCAGTTGGTGTAGTTTGAATAGCTCTGCTTGATGGTTTTCATTGTTGGAGGGTCCAAATCTTAACTCAAGTGCTCTAGTAAATGTAAACCAGTTTGTCAATTGCCGGTTCTTTTTCTTTTGTAATACTTTTCTTCTTTTTCTTTTTCTGAAAGGAATAGGGCTTTACAGTTTTTGGGCCATGCCTTGTTGCTGTGTTGGGGGAGAGAAGTAAGCGTTTCCTAGTTGCTTCTTCTTCCACTTCCAATGGGTATCAAAAAAAGATCTTGCAAAACATTACTGAGTACCAAGAAAAGTATATAACAATGTAGGCTCAAAGAGGGAAACTAAGGAGTAAAATAGCAACAATAAATGAATTGGCCTGAAAAGTACCTAAATATGCCCCAAAGTAATTTACATGATGCAAATCAATTTTTCGCCTTGAAATAGTCGTAAGACAAGTTCTAGAATGCATCAAAATTGGAAATACACTTAAAGAAGAAAATCAGGGTAAAGATAATGATTTTAGAACAGTCTCCCCTTTTTTAAGGTCCAATACCTCACAATTTAGTAGCAAATTCACATCAAACAGTTATGTAAGTCATTCTTTGCTAATTGCCAGCTCCTTAAGGATAACCCCAATTTTCACAAAAATTTTAAACTTTTATCATTCAAAAATTGTAGGGCTCCTGAAAACACAAGTCTCTAAATTTCTAAAAACTTTCAATTTAAGCACAAAAAATAGTTGGACATGTAAGCAAAAGCCAAGCAATTAGTGAGTCTAGTCACTTTAAAATGATACACTTTAATTGTTATATACCTCCCCCACACTTAATATAAGCAGTGTCATCAATGCTTCTTAAAGATAAAGTAAAAATGAGAGGAAAGATATTAGTGACTTTCGTGAGACAGGATTTTAATCCAGAGCTTAAGTTTATTCCTAGCACACAAAAATAAACACACTTATTAGCAAAATTAAAGAAACAGAAATTAACAGGTTGCCTTTTGTTCAGTGCTTGTTTACCATCTCGAGCCTGACGATATCAGTGTTCAGCTAGGAGGCTCTCCAAGAGCAAATTTAACCTTTACCGCACCGACCCTTCTGAGCTTCCTAATCATGTGGTTGATATTGTTCTTTCTTTTTCCCTGTGGTGGATGGACTTCAAAATCTTGTTGAATTTTATTTCAAGCCACTAATATGCTAGGATCCTGCAAAAAAAAATAAAAATTCAAAGGGTCCTGCATCCTTAAATGATCAAAATTATTATTAACAACCACATTAGTGTAAGAGGAAGAAATAAAAAGAGAAGGATAATCAGGAATTAAAGCTTTTAAATCACTACCTTCCTTGCCATACAGTGCAGTTTTATTTCCCTTCAAGAACCAAAAGATCCTTTTTTTTTCTCCTTTTAAGTGCTCTCTTCTATAGGAGCTTCTATTTCAGTTTGATCCCCTTCAGTAGAAGTCTTTGTTTCAGCTTGACTCCCTTCAATAGTTGTATTGCTCAGTTTCCTCCCTTGGGGCAGTTTAGTTTGTGGAGGCAGTGTGTCTGGTAGCATTTAATTTAACAGTGTTGTAAAAGCAACCAATTGAGCCTCCATTTTATCCTGCTCTACCAAATCCGTGGTCATGATATCATTAACATCAGGCTTTTGTTCCTCCTGTTATTGCCACGAATTTTGCATTTGTGGTGGCCTAAACACGTCAGGAGTACTACTTTGTTCTCCCCAGAATAAGCTGTTGATATGACTAGCTTCTATAGAGGTCCACTTATTGTTATTTTCTACAATTTCCTATATCAGTGTGTACACCTCATCTGGCTCTTTTTTCAATATGGATCCTCCAAATGAAGCATCAAATAAGGCTCTATATTAAGAGCCATTGGTAAAGTATTTGAACAAGCTGCCACGTCTCATAACCATGGTAGGGAAGATTTCTAAGCAAATGTCGGAACCTCTACCAAGCTTCTACAAAGTGACTCATGCTCATTCTGAGTGAAATTAGCGAACTCTGCTTGAAACTTGGATAATTCGAATGTTGGAAAATATTCGTTTAAAAACTCTATAGCAAGTTGGCCCCAAGTAGTAATGAATCCACCAGGAAGTGAGGATAACCACAAAATAGTCTTGTCTGCTAAGGAAAAAGAAAATAATCTAGTCCTTATTGCATCTGCGAAGACACCATTGTACTTCATGAGATCAGCTCTCCCTATAAACTTATTCATGTGAGCGATGAGATCTTTAGTAGTCAATTCCTTGAATTGGAATTTGATAGAATTTGTAACAGCCTGCTGAAATAGGGCGTTAAATTTATTTATTTAAAATAGTAGTCTATATTTAAGACAAACACACATTTTATTTAATATTATTAGAAAAGTCATGTATGTTAGAAGTACATATCAAAAATAACCCCACACCTACAAAGGGTGGCAAAAGTCCCACTGGCCGTGATACGAGCAACTATCCTCTGCCTCTAAGTAGCCTTCCCATAAACTCCCCAGCCTTCAATTACTGGTTGATTTTGATTATCTACTATTTATTTTTATTTAATAAAACACACAAGAAAACATAGGGGTAAGATATCCATCGATCACCATTAAACAGGAAAATAGCATAGCAGAACAACTATTTACCATGCACAGCACAACATAACATTATCAATACAACTGACACCTTAGATTCCATACTCAGACTCTTGAGTACACGGTTACAGACCAGACCACACTGACAAACTCGACCACACGGTCACTGATCACACCACAGGCTAACACATGTTACCGATCTTTCGGGCTGATCACCGGCCCTACAGACCCAGACCATCGCTGAATTATTGCGGGCCATTTACGCCCTACTCCCTAGACCGATCACCAGTCTCAGGGCACCGAGTAAGATAAGTTGGTTGTCCCGTGAACATATCCTGATACGCTACCATCTCCGATTATCGGTTATGGCATCCCATACTACCATATCTGATTGCTGGAGTAAGGTATCGTCCCGTGCACAAGGACAACATTCCCTTATAAGGAATGGCAAGATTGTCCACCTGTCAGACGTGGAGTCTTGGAGACTCGTCCGGATGACCGAGTACACACCCTCGATGCCACCGACTATCTCCAAACTACTCCGTACTTCGGTACCACGGACATGGAGAGCCTCGTCGGAAAGACCGAGTACACACCCTCAAGGTCTTGGTCGAGCACACACCCTCAAGGCCACCGACTAATCTCATTACTATCCCGTCGATACCTCAGTACTTTAACCTCGGGTACACTGACTCGGCTATCTCTACTAATAACAGGGTATCGATGGTAATACTCACCATTACCATCTAGGGATTCGCAAATCTCTGACTAGAGAGCGTCACCCTTAACTCTAAGACCACGCATCAGACTTATATGTATCATATAAAACCAGCATATAAATATTAAGCATGAATCAGAATATCATCAATTATATTTAATAGCATGTAAATTACTCCTAGTGTCACGTAAGCGACTGTCTACTAATCTCATAAATTTACCAAATAAATATAACATATGTTAGTTGATAGGTCTACGGTGACTATCCTTAGCCACCGTACACCGTAACCCCTCTCCGGAGGTGTTGCTACTACCAACCCCTAGTAGGGCTAAGGAACCCTACTCACACTAACTATTCTACTACCTATTTTTCCTAGTGATTAAAGTATCTTCTCCCTTACCTGGCTTAGAAGACTGCTGCCGCTCGCGTACCGTCCCCGCGTCCCTGTCGCTCCTCCACGCCCTCCCAAAAATGCCTTGGAAGAAGGTGAGGAGAATGGAAGGTGAAGGGTGGTATTTATAGCCATTTTGGGTCCATCGCGTCGCGATGGTCCTCAGGCGTAAATCTCGTCTCGTCGCGTCGTGACGTGGTATACGTGTCAGCAATCCCACGCTCTGACCCACCGACTTATATCGCTGCGCGACCCAACTTACACTGGTCTCATCGCGTCGCGATTATCTCATTTTCAGTGTTCCAGAAGATTCTCAAGTGTTCCACGCCTTTCTAGGGCATTCTAGACGATTCTAAGGACTTTTATATCCTTTCTTAGGTTTCTGGGTCTCATTTAAAGCCCATTTTATCCCATAATTAAGGTTTTTAACTCTCATTTATTATTTAATTACTGTCCTAATTATTTTCTTAATATTATTTTGAAAATCAGGATGTCACAGAATTCACCAATAAAGCAAAGGATGGATGCATTTCAAAATTCTCACACATGGTTCTCAGTTAGTTCCTGCAAAACAAGATTACAAGGCTCTTGAAAAAGTGTTAGCACAAACATTTATTTAGTTTTTTTAAAGTCAAATATAAAATGAAATGAAATAAAATAAAATAAAAAATGCTTAAAACAAAATAAAAAACAAGCATCAAAATAAAAATAATAGAAAAACAAAAACAAGGTAAGGCAAGTTAAAAAAAAAATAGAATAAGACAAAACAAAATGAGATGAGATCAAAACAAATGGGGTCAGAATTTTTTTTTTTTTTAATTTTTAGATAAAATGATAAAAGAATTTTTTTTCAGTTTTTTGAATTTAAGAGAAAAAATAAAAGTACAAATGAAAAGAATAAAAGAAAAAGTGCTTAAAGTAATTAATTTTCTTTTTTCGATTAATATTATCCGTTATTCCCCAACAACAGCGTAAAATACTTGTTACGTCTCAGATAATAAGTACACCCAGTCGCATGTAGTAACAAAAATTGAGATTTTTAAGTCCCAATTGTCAAACCAACAAAGAATAAGGATAAGTATAATCTGTTTCGAGTGTCTTAATTATTTAAGCATTCGAGTAGTTGTTTGAGTGTGCAATAACAAAAAGAAAGTGGGAAAAGCGGTTTAGAAAACAATAGAGTGGGGTCTTCGTTTCACTTATTCTGTTTGTTCCCTTCTTAATCATATTCTACCTTATTCTTCTTTTATTTCACGTTATTGATCCCCTTTCTATCTACCAACCCTGATCCTCAACAGTCAATAACTTTTTGTCCCTAAGATTAATTTCCTGAACTAACATTGGTTGAAAGCATTAAGTCCTATGATAGTCTAAGAGTTTGGATTGAACAAAAGGTCATATAACTCCCTTTCTCAGTTCTGTTATAAGTCTCCAATTCCCTTACAGATTTATTAACTAACCTCAGATGCTCCGCAGATTAACTAACTAAAACATGTAATTTAATTTACCTAAGGTCCCTTTACAACCTCATCGAATAACCACGGATCCTCCGACAATCATACGTCTCATGCATAGGTAAATAAATCACAAGCAAACATAACAATAATTTAACGTGGAGAATAAATTCAAAACAGGAGTAGAACAAAATAGTCACTAGCAAACCTATATGAAAAGCTATACCAAAGACCCTAGAATAGAGCTTAGTTGCTCATGTTTATAAACAGGAAAACAATCCAAGTAGGAAACATAATGAGAAAGGAAGAAGAACCGAGAAGGAACCCCTTCTAATATCAAGACAAGTCATGACTCACGCTCCAAAATCCTCTTGACAGCTCCAAAATCAGGATTTGGCATTCTCTCTCTTTCCAAGCGTGTAGAATAAAGAGTTTCTATTTACAGAGTTTGGTTAGGAGATCTTTCAATATGTACAGCCGTACTGAATTGAGGGCCTGGCTTGATTTTTCACGGGAACAACCAATGTTTGCGCATTACTACTTCTGGTTCCAGCTCCTTTTCCTCTCCCTTTAATTCTATTTTAACTCATTAAACTTTTACATGTTCCAACCATTACCAAGCAAATTTGCTAGGGGTAACTCTGTTTTCTTTGAGTTTCACCTTTCCTTGTGTTTGGCAAAATCTCAGGACACCAATGAGATCTTACCAAATATTTTCACTTTTTACTGCTTCCAGCTCCTTTTCCTCTCCCTTTAATCCTATTTTAACTCTGACATTAAACTTTTACATGTTCCAACCATTACCAAGCAAATTTGCTTGGGGTAACTCTGTTTTCTTTGAGTTTCACCTTTCCTTTTGTTTGGCAAAATCTAAGGACACCAATAAGATCTTACCAAATATTTTCACTTTTTCTCTATTAATTACAAATTCACATAATGGCCTTTAACATCATTACCATGAATTCATGCAGGTTGTCTTTATAGAATATTACAAGAGACGCCACACACATCTTGAAAATCCACTTAAAGTATGTTTAAACCATCCTATTTATTCCCCAAAATCGGAAATCATTATTGTTTCTGTACATTCTATGCTAATTTTCTCTTGTAATTCAAGGGAATTCTAAATTTTATGTTGTTAACTCCATGGCAAAGATGTTGGGTTGCAAAGTGGTCGTCAGGGATCACTATTTGAAAGTCCGAATATTTTTCTTTATATAATCTTTTTTGACTCCTCATCAATAATTCTTTGTTATTTAATTTCTCTCTGTGCGCGATATGTTTTTTTAGGGTATAAGATCTATAGGGGAAGCACTTGGGAAAGTAGTATGCTTTCTTCGTTGTTTGAATGAAGAAAATATATGGTTTGGTGCTAAATATAAGAGTATACAGTCAGATTACTTCTAGTTAGTTACTGTCAGTTAACTCCTTGTAGGTGTAGGATAAGGTGTTCTATACAAAGCTGTGATGCCGAGGTTAACTCCTAGTAGGTGTAGAATAAGGTGTTCTATATGAAGCTGTGATGTAACAGTCGTTCAAGTAATCAATAACAAAATTTTAAGTTTTCGCAAAATCCCTAATTTTGATTCTCTCTCATACTAAACATTTATATCTGTTAGTCACATGTTATTAGAATTAGTCGCATGTTATTATTCCTTAGCTGCACAATATCAGTGATTAGAATTAGGTTTAGGAATGATATCAATCAACATTGATTGTATTTATTGCATTCCCTTTAAAAATATAGCTTGGTGTGGTCTAATTTAGACACATAGAAAGCACAAATTCTATAATATCCTAACTTTTATTTCCATTTGGTTTCTGTAGACAGATTAATATATCTCGACGATCATAGACAATATTATTAGAGATGAACGAAATCTATAAGTACTCTCGTGATGTTTGCATAACAAATCATTTTTTTTCCATCACTTGTATGTTAGTAATAGAGTATACTAATTTATCACAAATGTTGAGATATTATCAGAAGAGGATCATTCCCCTTCCACAACGTAAGTCAAAATTTCTGTTCTTCATGGCCTTTCATGGATACCATTTTTTATTTTTATGTATTTTACCAATCCACAGGTTAAGCCAGTGTTACTCCTAGGCTAAGATTCAAATGAGATATACAAAGCTGATATCATAAACGCTTACCAGTGGATTGGTAACATGGAGTAACACTGGCTTAACTTGTGGATTGGTAAGTCAATTACTATAAAAGTACATAAAAATAAAATATGGTATCCATGAAAAGGCCATGAAGAACAAATATTTTGACGTAGGTCATGGAAGGGGAGATGATCCTCTTCTGAAAATATCTCAACATTGTGATAAACTAGTAAACTCTATTACTAACATAGTTGTGATGAAAAAAAAAATGATTTGTTATGCAAACATCATGAGTACTTAAAGATCTCGTTCATCTCTAAAAATCTTGTCTATAATCGCTAAGATATATTCATTTGTCTACAGCCAACAAATAGAAATAAAAGTTAGGATACTATAGAATTTGTGATTTCTCTGTGTCTAAATCAGACCACACTAAGCTATATTTATAAAGAGAATACAACAAATACAATGAACGTTGATTGATATTATTGCTAAATATAATCCTAATCACTGATATTGTGCAGCTAAAGAATAATAAGATTTGACTAATTCCAATAACATGTGACTAATTCTAACAAATATAACTGATTATATTTAGTATGAGAGAGAATCAAAACTAGGGATTTTGAGATAAGTTGAAAACTAAAAATTTTGTTCATTGATTGCTTGAACGACATTCACATTTGCATCACAACTTTATATAGAGTACTTTATCCTACCCCTACAAGGTGCTAACCTACACCAACTTAGAGAGTTGGTTACAATGATATAACCGACAGTAACTAACTAGTAGTAATCTGACTGGATACTCTAATATTTAGCACCAAAAGAACCATATCTCTTCTTCATTCAAACAACAAAAAAAGCATATTAAGTACTTCCCCTATAGATCTTTTGTCTACTGTAATATGTCTCAGTTGAAATTAAATTATATCAATATGATAATATCAATTACATAGCAACATACATAATACGATCTTTCACTAAAAAATTATATCACTTTAGCAGCTTAGACCCTCAAAAATAAACATATCGCTCACAGAGAAATTAAATAATAAAGAATCATTGATGAGGAGAAAAAAAAATGTATATAAAGAAAAAATATTCGAACCTTCAGATTGCGATCCCCAGTACCACTTTGCAACCCAACAACTTTGTCATGGAGTTACCAACATAAAATTCAGAATTCCTCTTAATTACAAGGGAAAATTAACATAGCATGTACAAAAACAGTAATGATTTTTAATTTTGAGGAATAAATAGGATGGTAATATATTAAGTGGATTTTCAAGATGTATGCGACGTTTCTTGCAATATTCTATAAAGACAACATACATGAATTCAACGTCATGATGTTAAAGGTCATTATATGAATTTGTAATTAATAGAGAAACACAAAGAATGAAAGTGAAAATATTTGGTAAGACCTCATTGGAGCCGTGAGATTTTAACAAACAAAAGGGTGAAACTCAAAGAAAACAGAGTTACCCCTAGCAAATTTGCTTGCACCAAGTAAATTTTTGGTAATGGTTAATGTCAGAGTTAAAATAGAATTAAAGGGAGAGAGAAAGGAGCTAGAACCAGTAACAGTAATGTGCAAACCGTGGTCGTTCCCTTCAAAAATCAAGCCAAACCCTCAAATGGTGCAAGCTGATGAATATTGCGAGACTGGGAGGCCACATGATGTGAAGCTCCAGAATCTGGAAACCAGCTTGCTGTTGATAATAGGCAGAATTAGCATATAAATAACAACTCTCAAGATAACTTTAGGTATTAAGATTCAAATTTTGAAGCTAGTTGTCATTCAACATGTTACCACTTATCATTAAAGGGTTGTGACATAAATTACTAAACTATGAATTGTTTTCCTTAGGAGAATAAGTGAAGCATTCAATAGTTCAGAGACATAATTTGATGAGAAGTCCTCTTTCTAGAACGAATTGTAATATGATGTAAAATAATAAAGGTGTAAGAGTACTTACTTATCTTGCTCATAGATCGCGATCCCCGAAAGAAAGTTGATGGCATCCTTTAGCCACATAATGGAAACAAAAGTTAGGACCTAAAAGATTCCTTTTAGCACCAAAAAATCATACATTATTAAGAAGTTGTAAACACGCTATTTGAATGCATTTTGCCATCATCTACCATCACTCTTATGTAATCAGTTGAACTAAGATTATATCAATATGACAAATACCAAAAAATCATACATTGTTAAGAAGTTGTAAACACAATATTTGAATGCATTTTGCCATCATCTGCCATCTCTCTTCTATAATCTGTCTCAGTTTGAACTTAAACATTATATAATTTTAGCAGCTTCATTCCTTTATAAATAAACATATCACTCATATAGAGAAATTACATAACAAAGAATTGTTGATGAGGAGACCCAAAAAAGCAGAGAAGATTGAGAATTAAAAGGAAGGCGAAGAATGAATTCTACAATCCAACATAATGCCTTATGATCTGTACAGATGGGATTGATTCTACCACTTGTCAAACGAATCAGTAAATGGAGAATTAAAAAGGAGACCCAAAAAAAAAGAGAGAAAATGGATAATTAAAAAGGAGAAGAATCAATTTTTCTATTCAACATAATCTTTATGTTCTGTACAAATAAGATTTATCAAATGAATGACTAAATCAACTTGCATTGACATACCTACCCAAACACATTAGAATTCTCCTATTTCAAATTATGCATTTCCTGATAAACCTGATTTGGTGCAAAACTAATACAACCAGGAAATTCATGTAAAATTAGGGGTTGGATGGAAAGGAAGATTATGGATAAATAAGTTGGGTAATGGTCTGGGATAAATGTGCTTGTGTGGGAGGGGTTCACCTCCCAGGACAAAAATACGATATCTACCATCAGGATTCTAAAATGAAAATGAAAAACGCCAGAATGTATATACCGAAAATACTTCACTTCATTCTCAATGTCAAATTCTCAACTAACTGAAAATTACATAGAGAAACACAATTTATAGACCCAGTATGCATCTAGAATTCACTACAATGTTACGCTTAGCTGATGGACTTCGGAGTACCTACATTTATTTAGACCCCGTTTTGCCAGATTGGACTTTCTGCAGATCAATTAACTAATCAAATGCACAAAAACATAACTCCTTGGCAGTTCCATACTTAAAAACATAACTCCTTGGCAGTTCCATCCTCAAACACAATGAACAACGGCTCTAAGATATCAAGTACTATTAAATAATACTTATTTTCCTGCATCATCACAGCCAAACAAATTCAGAACCCAAGTTTGCAACTCCTATATTAATTGTAATTTTGTGAATAGTTCTCAAGGTTCAACTTCAGCCAATGGAGGATTAGAGATAGAGAAGGAAAACAAAGGAAATATATAATGCATGTAATCATATGTTAGCCAAATTGATAAAGAAATGTTTGGATAATTATTCTTATCCACGAGATAAGCATCATTTAAATTTGATGTTAGGCCAACAACTAAAGTTCTTTCATCAGTTAGAAGTAGTATAAATATGGCTGCAGTGTTTTGTTAACTGTATAAGCTTGTTTCCCCAATGGGACATATCATCATACTAATTCTAAACCGAAAAAATAAGCTTCCATAGACAGAAGTGTGTAAGTCATATTCTCTCATCATACATATGAAAGAAGTACATTCTAAAGCAGAAAAAGCATCTGAACCTCTTCAGGGCGATCTCCAAGTACCACATTGCTGCCGTACTTTATTGCCTCTCGATATGCAACACGCTCTACTGTAGGCAGGAGCTTAGATAGACACTAAATTACCAAGAGAAAGTTAGTATAAAAAGTACAACAGAGTCTTAATTACAAACTCAAGATTGAATGAGGTACTACACCTAGTAAAGTAAAACCATATCTTCAAGATACTCCATGAATGAAAATTATCGATAGGCTTGTTCATGAAGGCTTTAATAAGATCTGTCGCACTGTATTTCTGGTTGAAAGGATAAAATAAACAAATATAAATGAATAAAAGAGAGACAAAGATAAACAAATATAAAATGAATAAAAGAAAGACAAAGTACATAAACTGTTTGCTAAGACAGGTTGAATAAGTAGTGGCATACATACATAACATAATAAGTCATAAGATAAACAACACAAACACAGAAAATAATAATATTCCGATTTCAGGGAAAAACAGTAATAACAGTTTTCAATGATGAAAAGGATAAAGATTAAAATACCCACCCCAAATTTGCTAAGCAAGGGTCTATATCGGAACGGTAGGAAGAGAACCTGCGTGAATTGAAACAATGTAATTAGTACATGGTCACAAAAAAAATTGTGATGCTGAATATAATAAAATTGAATGAATAGGGAAACAAAACAGCACTTGTGGTTTTAATTTTAAATAACTCATTATTGCTTGAGCTTTTTGAGTGACACCTGCAACCAAAACATATACAAATATGTATATAAGTAGCAAACAAATGGAATGACAAAAAACAAAATGAATCAAACAGGAGAATGAAAGGAGGAGAAGCCGACTACATAAACGTCACACACTCCGTCCTCGGCGGTGGATTCGCAGGAGAGAATGAACAGATTTTCATCTTTAGGGAGTTGCTGTACCTTGTGGTGTTTTTCGTTCCTCTATTCTACCGTTCGGTTCAAATGGTTGCTAGCATCTTTAATATTGGGGGTATTCAGCATGGTCGAGAAAAACCCTGACGAGGAGGATCGGTAATGGTCACCTCCGTCCGTTTTAGGGTCACCATTACCGATCCTCTTTCAGGGTTATTCTCGCTTATCACTCCTGAGTTGAAGAGATGAAGATTCTGGAAGCAGTAATAACCAACCATGGAGCTGAGAAACATGATTCAGAAGGATTTAAAAAGGGAGGAAATGGAGGAGGATTAAACATGAGGATGGCAAAAGAAAGCTACTAAGGAAAGTCCTCAACTTGATGAGGGAAAGCATGAAATAGAAGTTATGAGAAGAAGAGAAAAAGAAAATGGGAGAAGGAAGAGCTTACCAGGAAGGAAGATCTAGAGACCGATAACCTGGATCTGAGGATTTGGAGCTCTAAAACCTCGGAAAATAAGGAGAAGAAGCCCCGTACATTTTGGACCGTTGGATCTTGATCGTAGAAACACAGAGCTCCGAAATATAGAAATATATCAGCGTTCAGTGTGAGAGCGTTCAGTGTGAGAGAGAAGGAGACGCAGGTACAGGAGTGGAGACCGAATGCCCGTAATTTCTAAGCCAAGTATCGGGCAGTTCGGGCAGTATCCAGAAACCGAAAAGATTGTTACGGGCTGCCCGAAGAGGCACGTCAGGACAAGTGTGGGTTTGGTTAATTTGAAAAGGATCATTTTTGTTTTTTCTTATGGGAATGGTTTTCATTGATTACTAGAAATATACCCGTGCATACGTACAGATCGCACGGCGTTTCTATAATTGTTATGGACCAGTGCGCCATCTGTCACCTTAAAGTTCAAATTTAAGAATATATTTGATTAATAATAGTAAAAAAATGTGCTAAGATATTGAAATAAAATCAAAAATAGTGAAAAAATGTATTCATAAATAATAAATACATGATCATGTCTCCCGTAACAAAACGGAATAAGACATGCAAGCTAGTGGAATGAGACATGCAAATAAGATAATGTTTTACATGGGATGCCCAGATAAAAAAAATCCCGTGTTCAAGTTTAAAAAGAATCTAAAATTAATAATAATTTTCAAAATTGACTACGATATAATCTGAAAATAGTATTTTTAAAACGGATACAATGTTGGCAGGGAATGGGTACAATATATAGTTATGTCATTTTTTAGTCCTTATTTGAATGCCACTCTCACTTAGCTAGTCCTTAAAAGATGAGAAGATTACATTAAGTCAAGTCACAAAGGAATCAAGAATGAAAAAGTAGAATATAGTTTGCATGTCACACCATTCTACATAAGGAAAATGTAAAGATATAAGAACATTCCTATGGCAGGTATAGAACATCACTAACCATGTCATCAGGTAATGCAAATTATAATACAAATTAAATTACTATTGATGGATTTAGAATCACGAAAACAAAATAATTCTTTCCTCGTGTGTCTTATCTAAGTTTCTATAGGGTCTCATGCCAATTCCAAGCGTGCCTCTGTTGCTGCATCTTTTTTAGTTTTCTTGCTTATTCCTACATGTGCAATAAATAAAAAAAAGGAAAACAACCAAATCATCAACCTTGTATAAGTTTTGGAAATTTCGATGGACTAATTTAATTTTAACTGCTCCCCACCAAATCAAATCAGTAACACAAATGAGTTTTTTGATCCAAAACTTTTGTGTGTAACAACTAAATCAGTAAATTTGAATTCATCATACATCATTTGAATATTTGCTCCAATCAAAATGTCCCTCAGGGTTTTTGAAAGCTCCACTAATCTCAGCATTCATTTTCAGAAGCTACATATAGTTGTGGTGTTAATAACAAACAATTAATTGAAATTGGGCCTAAGATTGCTAGATCATACGGCTCATACAATGAATAACTTATATTAATCGAAGGTTTAAGTTTAAATAGCCTTAGAATTCCTACTTGTATTTTGCTTGTACGCTGAAATAAGATTTGGTATAATAGCATCTTCATATAATATATACTACTTTACATGGTCTAGTGTAAAGAAACAAAACAAACTTTACCACAAAGCACAGATACAACAGAGGAAACAGAACTTATATGCAACAGGCTAAGTAAATAAAGTAAAAACATGAACTTACTAAATGCATTCACATGCGAGCTACTAGAGTAAACAACACTGATTTTTGATGGGTAGTTCTTCAATCATTATCTCCAGAAAACAACAAGTTAGGATACAAAATGCTATTTTACCTCTGCAAGATATCAAATAAGTCAATCTTAGAATCAAGCTCTATCCATAAAAAAATTAAGTTAAAACAGAAGAGTTCAAATATGCAGGAAGATATCCATGGAACAATGGGAAATCCTCACCTCACAGTGACTGATTTCCCTTTTGAAATCAGTGCACTGGTAATAGAAATCTGATCAGGTTTCTTTTCAGATAACCAATGTAGTTTATCCTAGCAGGATAAGAAAATTGAATACCAAAAGCATGGTTTGGCAAATAGAAAAGATAGACAACATTTATATTACCATCGAGGTTGTTCCATTATACAGCTAGGAGGAGTGTTATAACTTTTTCAAAAATCAATCCTCTAGTAACATTGACACTTCTGACAGAATCGTTCTCTGACATCAACTATTGTAGAACCTTGTTCAATGCAACAACATATACAAAATGATAACACAAAATTCTTATGAGATGGTAAGAATTTTCAACTTGCAATAAATCAGTATTGCCATAAATCTTTCAACTTGCATAATTTCAAGAACTCTCTTGCTATATAACAATGACAAAATCACATAAGGAAGAAGTTCGCAAACCTCATTGAAAAAATTATCGAGAAAGCAAAACCTCCCGTCAGCCTGGATTGAACCAGTGCTTCCACCTCCTGACTTGGAATTTGCAAAATCACCAAAAAAAAAATTTGATTGAAATAAACTAACAGTAAACTAAACTTTAAATAGCATCACATGTAATCAAGGCCATCTAAAAAGAAATATTGAAGTCTTACAACTGAGATTGTGTCAAAAATAGTCATACTTTTTGCTTGCACCATCCCCACTCATTAATATTTCCATGAAACTGCTATACCATAAAATTATTTCTTTCAATCTAAGAAAGAACAATGACAATGAAATTGTGCAGTAACGGCATTAACTGAGTTCCCATTGCCATTTCTTTGCTTGTTTTGATCCTCAGACAGTTGGATATCAGGAACAACATTAAGATTTGAAATTTCAGCCTTAGCAAGGGCACACAAAAAATTTAAGGAAAAAAGAGAAAAAGAACAAAGTAAAAGAGAGCAAAAATTTAATACTTATTTTGGTTTGTTAAATAAAAATACATCAGACATAAATGACAGGATCAGAATATGGGAGGAAATAGGAGGCAGCATGTGATAACCTTGTAATCATAAAGATCACTGCCAGCATTACCACTACTTTCAAGCTAATAGATCAAAAAATACTAAAGATGCCACTGGTATTATATTCCTATTCAAGCTAATGATGCAGCAACAGGAAACACATTATCCATAGAACATCTAGGTGTGTTATTGGAATAAATTATGCAGAAAAAAATGTATGGAATAAATTATGCAGAAACAAATGTATGACTTGTGCTAATGTCACTATTGTCAATACAAACATATTGAGAAAAATCTGAAAGTTGCACATGCTAATAAGTCATACTAATGAGTCATAATTTTTTCTGCAAATCCTTGAGCTCCTTCAAGATGCGTTTTGACGCCATAGCTGAAGTTTAAAAAACAACAAAAAAATTAAAAGAAGAAGAGTAAGAATGGATCTAAAAAACAAAAAATTCAACTCATTTTGGCTAAATCTATAACCGAAAGTTGAGTTGTTACCAAAAATTTGCCTCTTTGTGATTGCATTGAAGGGAAGAATGGATCTTCTTCTTCTCACACTTTCCATGCTTGACGAAAGCTGTAAATGCATGTAAATATGATGTCAATAAAATCTTCTCTACTGAAATGTAAAATGAAGAGAATATGATGCCCAGCAAATTTTCGAAACTGGAATGTAAAGGGAAGGAGATGGAAGTCCGAAATGCATAGACAAACCATATATTGGCTAGGGAAAGAATAGGGAATTAGGGTTTCTTAAAGAATCTGGGAAAAAAAATTTAATCTTTAATTTAACTGAAAGAAAGAGACTCACCAAACAAAGAAGGAGAATAAATGATTGCTGTTCATGACTCCGGTGCGGCGGCTGATGACAGCGCAAGGTGGCTCCGGTGAGGTACTCTGATTGAAGGCCCGTCTTAGGGATTTTGTTGCGGACCGTGTGGGGATTCCAATTATCAACTTCGTTTTCTGATTGGAGGTCCACGGTGGCCGTAAATGACCTTGAAGGTTGCGGCCAGGGATTCTGGATTTGTCTGTTTTGGTCCTCATCTCTTGCGATTTGGTTATGGGTTTCGTAGAGGAGGCTACGACCATCACTTTAGTGGTTTCAGTTCGCCTGAAATCGCATCGGAGAGGAAGGACCCACATCGGGAGGAAGGGTGGAGGAGAAGGAAAAGGAAACGGAGAGAGAGAGAGAGGGAGGTGTAAAAAGGAGAGGAAGAAGAAGAGACAGGTCGAGACAGGAGAGGCCGCAAGTGGTGGTGGTGCGGCGGTTCTCAGGGAGGAAGAAATGGAGAGGGGGAAAAAGGAAAAAGCTGAAAAAGAAGAGGCAGGTCGAGACTAAGAGGGAGAAGAGGGTTTTCAATTTTTGAGTTAGTACCTAAATTGACATTTGCAGCCTTAATATTAATGACGTGTCAATTAAATGAGATGTCTAATATTGGAAATCCAGCTGGTATTAAATGGTCTATTATAAAGGAGATTACTCGGTCTTCACCGGAAAGTCTAGTTTTAAATTTGGACAAAACTTAGGTAAGGTTCCTTAGGTGTGGTTGGTGTTGTTCTTCTCACAAAATAGATAAATTTTTCTCTCTCTATCCACTCCTACTATCTCTAACCTCTCATAACTACCAATGTTAAAATAGTTTTTATCCTGTTTTGTGAGAGGAACAGCACCAACCACACCTAAGGAACTTTACCTAAGTTTTATCCTTTAAATTTTAGGCTTAAATATATTTTTCATCCCTGCAAATATGAGGTGTTTTGAATTTAATTCCTGCAAAAAAAAAATTCTTTTTCATCCCTGCAATTTTGAACGTTTTGATTTTCGTCCCTCTCCGTCTATCTTCGTTAAAAAAATGCTGATGTGGCTAACTGACCTCCATTTGGCATTGTTGACTCGGATTTTTGTTTTTCATTCTTCTTCCAATGCCACAATAAAGTTATGTTCAATCTCTATCTCCACTTGCTTCTGCTCAAATTGGGATAATTGCTCTGATAACCTCTCACATTGAACCTCAAATCTGTCAAATGAAGCTTGGTTGGCTCTCATGAATTCAACCATAACATTTTTGAGGTAAGTGTCTCTGTATGTAATTCTTCGAATTGAGTTTGAGGATGTGACTCTTCTTCTCCCATGATACTTTCTATGCAATAATCATCTTCTTCTTCCACCATGACTAAGAGATCCTCATCTTCTGGTGATATGACCAAGAAATCCTCATAAGTGCCATTTCTATGTTTTCCTCCACAAAAATGACATCTAAGAGGCTGCATGCTACAGAAGCTAAGAGAATTGTGAGCAACACAACAACTTTATAAGAAGAGAAAAGAAATTTTAAATTTTTGGTTTTTTTATAAACAGAAAATAAAATTGTTCAAAATAATACTCGTTTGCCTTGTTAAAAATCAATTCAATAATCCCCGGCAACGGCGCCAAAAACTTGCTGAGGATTTCGACAAGTGTACTGAATCGCACAAGTAATAAAGTGAAAGTAGAGTATCGTCTCTACGAGGATTGTGATCGAGTATTTAACATAACGAAATTCGTATTAATTTTAAACAAGAACAAATTCTTGGTATTTGAAATTGAGGATAATTGTAGCAACAAAGAATAACAAACTATTTGATTTCGAAAAATTGAAAGCGACTAGGGGGTTGAATCCTCTTGTTTCCACTCTTATACATTTAATTTACAATCAATACAAGTTATTCTATGTAAAATTGAAGTTCGAATCAACGAAATTAGTTTAAGGATGATCCCTTGCCTCATAAACCCTTTACTCTAGCTAAAACCCCTTATTCCTTAGGTAATTGAAAGTTAGGTTAAGCAATAAGAATAGTGATCCATAAGAACACATAATCACAAAGTTATATCCCTATACTCATCATGATTATGGCCAACAATCCTAATGTCAAGTTCAAAACCCCAATTTCCCAATTGTGAGACGAACCCAAAATCAATTTGATAGTGATCAATTACCAAAAGCATTAAGAATAGAGATGAAGGCTCAAATATAAATGAAATAAACTTGCATTGATATAAGTAAATCAAACTACATAAGAGTTTCCACAAAATTCATCTAACCTTAGCCTAAAAGAATTTAGCTACTCATAGAGAACGAGAAACCAACCAGAAAATAGAAATAATGATAGAGAACCACTCCATTGATGACTCAAATACTTGTTCCCAAGCTTGAATCCTCTTTGGAGATGGTAGAAATTGAAACCCTAGCACTCCTTGACAAGCCTCCCAGCGTTTTAGGCCTTAGATATGATAAAGAATGCCTCCAATCAGTAATAATAACGTTTTTAAATGATTACAACATAATAGACACGCTCCAACGCTCCCATAACGCGCGCCAGCGCTGACAGACAGCAACTAAGTGCGCCAAAAGCGCTTGGGCGCGCCTCTACACATGAATTTTTGACTTCTACTATATTTTTCACCTCTGTAAAGTTCGAATTAGCTCAAGGTGTCTTCATGAAAGTTGAAGCTATGGATCTTAGCTTTCCAATGGAACTGGTTTCATCTCATTTGGACACCTAAAACTCCAGATATGATTAAAACATTGAATAAGTGTCAGGCTAGGGCAGCATCACCTTATCAACGAGTAGCACAAATTACCCCAACTTAGAGATTGATTTAGGTCTCGATTTCTTCATCAAATTGTAGATAATTCTTCTATATTTCCAACAAGACAAAGATCATCTCATTTGGATTAGTGTGGCTCAAGATATAGCTTTTGGAATCTTCTTTGTCTGGAAACAGCGCTTCCAGGTGTGCTTTCAGGTCAATCCTTTAGCTATGCTCCTATTCCTGTGCACTCAGAGATAAAAAATCATAGAGAATACTAATGTACAAACGTTAGAACGGGATCAAGTGAATACATTAAATCATACAATTTAAGCATAAAATCACATTCAATTCTCTTCATTTACCAAGCAAATATCCAATTTAACACTATAAATCTACATTTGATGAAGATTTATCAGCTGCACAATGCATTCAAAAAAGAAACGAAAATCATCAGCAAATAAATAACAAAAAGTAAAGAATTTTTAGATAAAGAAAAAAAGGGAAAACTCACTGGAGGGAGACTCAAAGGAGCCAAGACGATCAGTGTAGAGCACAATTAGAGCAACAACAAAAATACACAGCAACAACAACACAATGTTTCTCAACCCTGCCATTGGAACCGCACAAATCTTGTTCTGTCTCAGGGGAACACACAAAGAAATTGAAGCCAAGAAAGAAACTTTTAGAGCAGAAAAGAAGACCCACTTTATCTATTTCTTGTGGGTGTGTTAGGAAATTATCTCAAGTGCAAAATTTTTCAGCTTTATTAGGGTTAACGAAGACGGAATCTAAAGCAGTTACATTGAAAACGCAATCTGGGAAATAGAGAAAGATGCGATTGTGATCTTTGAGGGAGCTCCAGTCGGTGGTGCAGGAGGACTTAGCAATGCTGGTGATGGTGTTGTTTGCAAGCTGGCAAGGGGCGTGAGAGGGAAGAACAGGCCTTGAGGAGAAAAGGGAAGGTGTTGGGTTGGTGAGTGGAGGAGAAGATTCTAGAAGTGTGTGTGAGGTTTCAAAAGGGGGAAAGAGTGCATGAGGAGAGTAAGCGGCTGGCGGCGAACTTGTTTCAGCAGCGAGAGAGAAGAGGAAGACCTTGCTGACGAGAGAGACGAGAAAGATTTTTTTTTACTAGAGTTCTGATCTTTTGTTTGCTGAAATTAAAAGGAACGAGAGTGATGAGACTGAGTATTAATAAATTTTTTTAACTAAACAAATAATAACCGAGGGCTAGCCCTTCGGTTAGTCCAAAATTTAAAATAAAAAAAAACCTTGCTGATTCCGAGAGCTTCTCCCTCGGAAATGCCCAAATTAAAAAAAAATTCCTAGGGCATTTGGCTCTAGATAATTTCCTAGGGTCACAGGCCCTAGGAATTTTTTGTAGGTAATAAGTAAAATTCTTGTAGTGGATGGGTATCAAAAAAATTACCAATATAGAGGCATAATGTTAGATATCATTCTGTTGGATCAACAATTAGAGATGTCGCCGAGTCATTAATGGCAGCACAGCCACCCTGAGAATCCAAGAGTACAAATTCAATCAAAAATCAACAATCCAAGGCCGTGGAGATGAAAACACCAGAAGTCAATTCTAACATGGTTTATGATAAGAGTTACAAAAAGGCATAATCAATCATTATATTCCAAATTGACATTGGGAAATCAAATACTTTACCATTGTTCCACCCAATTACAACCAGTATCAATGCACTTAGCGCGCTGCATAACAGGACTCAACAGGTGTGACCAAATTAAATACTAATGTAGCATCAAAATTAACAGTTCTTAATCAAATATACCTTGTTGTTATCCAATCCCACATCCTCAAACGCAGAGTATGCATCTGCAAATAGCACTTCAGGCCACTGCATAATAGAAAAATTCACCATAAGATATAAATAGTTTCCCCCCTGTTGGAGAGACTTGTTCAAGTGATCAAGCCTAAGTACAGAGAGTATATTCACAGCACAAATATAACATCATCCTTCAGCTTGCCACCAATTCCATTGAAGGAATAATTATTATGTTATTTGTATTTAATTACTTTACTTTGACAGTTAGTTAGTTACTGTTAGTTGCAGTATACCATTGTATAAATACTATCCTTTGTTGATCAATGAAATAGAGTTTCATTTTCCATTTATGATAACATGGTATCAGTTGCAAACTCTCTGTGATTCTCCACCATTCGCATTCCCAATTTCCTTCGATTCTTCTCGATATTTCTCGATCTTTCATGATCTTTCTCTTTCGATTCTTCGATTCCTTAACATGGCAGAACTTTCTCCTCCTGTTTCACCAGTTGTCACATCAGTATCCACCACTGCCGCAACCACGCCAAAAACCCTAATCAAGATCTGAATAGTCATTTTTACATTCATCCGAATGAGAATCTTGCACTTGTCCTTGTTACACCTGCGTTGGAAAGCCACCATTATCATGCTTGGGCTCGATCAATGTCCATTGCACTGGAAATGAAGAACAAATTAGGTTTTATTGACGACACGGTTGTGAAGCCAAATTCGATCGATCCTCTGTTTCGTTGCTAGAAGCGATGCGATAATCTTGTCATTTCATGGCTTACTCATTCAATTCATCTAGAAATTGTTAGTATTATCTTGTATCTGAATGATGCCAGTGCGATCTGGAAGGAATTGCGCAATCGCTATTGTCAGGGTGATTTCGTGCACATATCGCAACTCACCTCTGACCTTTGCTCTCTGAAACAAGGTGATTCCTCTGTTACTTCTTACTTCACAAAGTTGAAGAAAATTTCTGATGAACTTTTCAAATTCCGACCTATTCTGTCTTGCACTGCCACTGCTACTGGTTGTTGTAACACGTTCGCCACAGTTTAGTAAATCAGAATCATGATGCAATGCTCTATTTTCTTCAAGGATTGAATGAACAGTACTCTGTTGTTGGTGCTCAGGTTCTGATGCTTGGGCATCTTCCTGATCTTTCTAAGGTGTTTGCCATGATTCTTTAACATGAATGACAATTGAATTTTGGTGTCCTTCCTGCTCCGACTATTGCTACAGTAGATACGTGTCCTTCTTCCACACCAAATTCTCAAGGTTGTGGCAAGTTTCAAGCCAAACCTACTTCTGGTAATGGCAAATCTGCTGGTTCACGTCTCTATACGCATTGTGGCAAAACAAATCACACAATTTAGAAATGCTTCTTTCTCCATGGCTTTCCTCAAGGCTATCACACGAAGAAATCAGTTAATAATGTTGAAACCGTTTCCTCTTATGCTTCTTCTGATTTCCCAAGCCTGACAAGGGAACAAATTGAAGGTCTATTGGCTCTGCTTTCGCAATCTGCTCCTACTGCTATTTCCCAAGCCTCCAACCCTATTACCACGCCATCATCCATGTCTCAAGTGTCCAATCTCATCAGCCTGCACAATGTACAATCCACTCCTCACCCAGGTATATCACATTCATACCCCTGGATAGTAGATTCAGGTGCTTCTGATCACTTTGTTTCTTTTCTTCTTATAAATCCATTAAACCAATTCCTGTTCATCTTCCCAATGGCCAAACCACTGCTGTTTGTTATAGCGGTACTGTTCCATTAATAGCACTATCACACTTTATAATGTCCTACATGCTCCACATTTTAATCTCAACATTGTTTCTGCTTCTAGATTAACCAGCTCTCTCACTTGTCAAATTTGTTTCTTGCAGTTATTGTGTCATACAGGATTTGGTTACCTTGAAGATGATTGCGACTGCTAAACTTTCCAAAGGACTCTATGTGATGGTTATCCCTGATCACAACAAGTCTGTTTGTCCACCTTCTGCATTTAATAATGTGCAATCTGATGTTCCTATTTTTTCTTTAAATGATGTATGGCATTTTAGATTAGGACACCCTTCCCCCACATGTTATTCCAACTTACAGAAACATTGTTCTTTTGCTTTACCACACACTTCTTCCCATTGTGATATATGCCATTTGTCTAAACAAAGAAGATTGCCTTTCCCTAATAACACATCTGTTTCAGCTTCTATTATTGATCTTTTACATGTTGACATATGGGGTCCCTTTGCACACCCCTCTATGCATGGTCATAAGTATTTTTTGACCATTGTGGATGACAAATCTAGATTTACTTGGGTTAGATTGATGTATGCCAAACATGAAACTAGAAATTTTCTCTCTAATTTTATTACTATCATTGAAAATCAGTTTCAAAAGAAAGTCAAGATCATAAGGTCTGACAATGGGCCTGAATTTCTTATGTCTTCCTTCTATGCTAGTAAAGGCATTTTCTCAACAAAATGGGGTGGTTGATCGAAAACATCAACACATTTTGAATATAGCACGCAACCTTTTGTTTCAATCTTATTACCAATTTCTTTCTGGTCTTATGCTATCTTTCATGCTGTGCACATTTTGAATCTTCTTTCTTCTTCTAGATTGCATAACTAGTCTCCTTATCTTCTCTTGCATAACAAACTTCCAGATTTTCCCAACTTAGAGTGTTTGGGTCTCTATGCTTTGCTTCCACTTTAACATCTCATAGAACCAAGTTTCAACCTAGGGCTCGCAAGCGCATTCATTTAGGACACAAAGAAGGTGTAAAAGGATACATTCTGTTTGATCTTCACACCAAAGAAGTTTTTCTTTCTAGACATGTTGTTTTCTATGAGAACATTTTTCCTTTCACCACAACTCCATAATCTTCATCTTATGACACGTTGCTTGCCCCACCATTACCTAGTTTTTCTGATTTGTCACTTGAACATCAATCTCATAATCCTGAGTCTGTTGTTCCTAATGCCCCTGCTTCTTCAAACCCTGCTGGTTCTGCATCTTCCACACCTTCTGCTTCTTCAAAACCTGCTGGTTCTGCATCTTCCACACCTTCTATTTCTGCAAAATCTGCTTCTTCTGCTTCAACACCTCCTAATTCTGTAGAACCTGCTGATTCTGCATCTACAGAACCTGCTGAACCTGTGCCTACCCGAAAATCTACAAGAACCACTCATCCTCCAAACTATCTCAGGGTTTATCATTGCAATGTAGTCCAGTTTTAGCAATCCAATGACAATCATTCTTCAGGTAATTCAATTTTAATTTTCTTTCTTACTCCAATTTGTCTAATCCTTACAAGTCATTTGTTCTTTCTTTGTTTTCTGTTCCTGAGCCACGAACCTACAACTAAGCAGTTAAGCATGATTGCTGGAAATTGGCCATGGACCAAGAAATTGCAGCCCTTGAATAGAATCATACTTGGGTGCTTACTGAATTACCTGCTGGAAAACAACCGATTGGATGTAAACGGGTATATAAAGTGAAGCATAAAGCTGATGGTAGTGTTGAAAGATACAAGGTCAGGCTAGTTGCCAAAGGATATACTCAACAAGAGGGTATAGACTATTTTGAAACCTTTTCCCCTGTTGTCAAAATGACAACACTTCGGTTGGTTTTGGCACTTGCTGCTGCAAAACAGTGGCACTTACATCAGTTGGATGTAAATAATGCTTTTTTACATGGTGACCTTGATGAAGAGGTTTATATGCAAGTACCTCCGGGCTTTATTCCATCAAAACCCAGTTTGGTTTGCAAACTTACCAAGTCTCTTTATGGATTAAAACAGGTCAGCGAGAATTGGAACCACAAACTCACTTCAGCCTTACTTGCTATGGGTTACAAACAGTCCATTTCAGACTATTCCCTATTTGTCAAGGCTGCTGCAAAACATTTGACCATTCTCTTGGTCTATGTTGATGATGTTGTACTTACTGGTGATGATTTAAGTGAGATTGCACCAGTGCAGTCAGTTCCTGATTCCAAGTTTAAGATCAAGGATCTTGGCCCTCTTAAATTCTTTCTAGGCTTTGAAGTGGCTTGTTCCAAGAAAGGGATTGTTTTAAACTAAAGAAAGTATGCCCTTGAACTAATTGATGATATGAGGTTACTTGGTCGCAAACCGGCTACCACTCCTATGTTGCCAAATATGAAACTCTCCAAATATGATGGTGTTCCCTGTTCTGATCCCAAGTCTTATAGAAGACTTATTGGCCGGCTACTGTATCTGACTAATACTAGACCTGATTTGTCCTATCCTGTGAGCAAGCTCAGCCAATATGTTTCTAATCCTATGCAGTCTCATTTCCAAGCTACCATACGGATAATTTAGTATCTCAAATCTTGCCCAGGAAAAGGTTTATTCTTCTCCTTTACATCCAATCTTCACCTATCAGCTTTTAGTGATAGTGATTGAGCTGCATGTCTTGATTCTCGCAAGTCCATCACTGGTTTTTCCATTTTCTTTGGCAACTCTTTAATCTCTTGAAAATAAAAAAAGCATCATATTATTTCCCGGTCTTCTTCAGAGGCCGAACATCGTGCACTTGCCATACCTCTTGTGAGTTCCAATGGTTAATTTATTTGCTGCAGGATCTACATCATCCCATAACCAAGCCGGTTCCTCTTTACTATGACAACAAACCAGCCATTCAGATTGCACAAAATCCCATTTTCCATGAGCGTGCGAAACATATCGAGCTTGATTATCATCTTGTTCGTGAGAAATTGCAATTTGGTCTCATTCATCTTATGGTTGTTCCCTCCTCAGCACAACTTGCAAATTTGCAGACCAAGGCATTGCATCCTGCTTTGTTCCATTCCCTGGTTTCCAAGCTCGGCATGATGGATATTCATGCTCCAACTTGGGGGGGGGGCTGAACGAATAATTATTATGTTATTTGTATTTAATTACTTTACTTTGACAGTTAGTTAGTTACTGTTAGTTGCAGTATACCATTGTGTAAATACTATCCTTTGTTGATCAATGAAATTAGAGTTTCATTTTCCATTTCTGATAATATCCATCAAATGCTAAATATTACATGAGATAAATTCCTTGCCATCAAATTTCAAGGAAATGATGGCAATCATGAGCATGTTGCCACCAATCACTACAAGAAAAATCGAGGATACCGACGACTCTTTACCAACGGGCTCTGATCGTCGCAAAATACATGGGATTTCCGACGGCTTTAGCTGTCGGTAAAGCCAACCCGTCATACACCGTTGTTTACCGACGACTAGGTATCCTGGCATCCGTTTTAGGGTTTCCCTCCAGTTTTGCATATACCGACAGGCTATCCCATCGGTATTTCAATTAAGTCGTCGGTAATGCCGTGTGGTTTACCGACGGGCATAATTAAGCCCGTCGGTAATATCCAGTTTCACCTAGACCACAAGTCCTTCTCCTCCATTTTTCGTTCTATTATTCTCTACTCTCTTCCCCCTTTTCGTCTTTCCGGCGCCACCAGCCAGCACCCACCCTCCTTGGACGACGGCGACCACCACCACACACAAGAACGACGACCACCACAACAACTGACTTCAAAGTAACACCATTGTTGCTCACGTTGTCGCTGTCGTTGCTGCCGCCGCCGCCATCGCCCGCTGTCACCTTTGTCGTCGCTGTGGTATGTTCGATTCACTTTTCATTTGATTTTCTGTTGTCTCTCATATTTGATTTCTCTCTCTCAATCTATCTTCTGATTCAAGCCTTAGGTGCTCCTCTCTTCTCTGCTGCACCGTATTTCTCTCGTGCGCCGCTGTTCTTCTCAGTAAGGTTTGTCTCGGTCTTCTCCTCTTTTTGCTACATATTTTTTGTCTTTTTTTCCCAGTTAGGTTCTAGGGTTCCACTCTAGGTTCTTTCTTCCTTCTATTGCCCCCTCTTTTCTCAATCTGACACCACAGCAACCAATGCCACCGAATCAACTTGTTCTTTTTAATATATTCCTCAGAATCAATAGGCGTTTGTTTGCCACACGCTACATTGTGTTCCAAATATGTTCTTCAGCGTTTTATTTTTTTGGCATAATGTGAGAAATTGCTTACACTTCAGAGAGATTTACTCTCGCAATGAAAGGATACGAAACAGTGTTTTTGTAGGTTAAGTATAAATGTAATTTTGATTGCAAACCATGCGTAGCTTCAATTTGATTAAGTAAACGAATAAGCATTGCTTTCTGTCAGTGAGAATTGTCAATGTTTAATAGAAGTGGAATAACTATTGATTAACTATGATTTGGGATCTTTGGTTTTGAATTCACTTTCATACATTGTTCAGAGGAACTTGGATCAACTCGAAGCATTATCTAAGAATCTTAAATCCAAGACTGTGAGGGCTGAGGTGCCTTCCCAATCCATTGCTACAACAAGGTACTCAATGCCAATTTTTTATTATGCCTAAATTGTTCAATCGCTTAGAATTCAGAAATTATGAAAAATCTTAAATCATCTTTCGACTAGTTCTTAGTTGGAGTGCTTTAAGCTGTTTGAGAGATTTTTTAAAATGTTATAAAAATGTTCCTTTCGCTTCTCTCAAAGTAGAGCAACAAAAACGACAGCCAAGCCATATCCTGGCTAAATGGGATTGCTAACCGGAGTCTACTTGATCATGCAACATGTATTAAATCCTTCGAAGTTCGAAATAGTATCCCACCATGTCTCTTTCCGTCTCACTCTATCCTTTTTTAGAAGGGGCATCTCCTTAGTTTTACATGCCCAAATGCTTAGGTTTCCATCATTTTCTTAGAGCAGAAAGTGCTTGAATGATGGCATACGGTCAATTAGTATGATCATTTTTTGTTATTTCTTTTGTACGGATAGGCTTCTTGCTCGTGAGGGTATAAATGCAGAGCAACTTGCAAGGGATCTGAAGTCATTTGAATTGAAGGTACCACTTAATATAAAACTCTAATCTTTTTTTAATTGAACATCTTTTCTTTGGTTGGCTTTAAGTATTCTATTTATCTACCTGTTACATATATCTGCGTATTGGTTGTGTTGTTACTGTTTTTTTGGGTTAAGATTGTCAAAATTTGAATGATCTAATCTTTCAATTGCATCACAATGTTTTTTTCGAAATTTGATTGTGATTTATTGGATTCGGTTCTTCTTTTTGATACTTTCCAGAGTATATGTCAAGAGCACAATTTCTGAAAAAGCTCCTATACGTGTGAAATCTAATACACATATTTTATAGCTTCTGGAATACATGTATGCTACATAAACATTTACAAAACATGGGCTATTTTCATTGTCATTTGTGAATACATGCCTTGACAGGATGATTTTGATGATTGACAAAAGGGAGTCTTGCAAATAGTCAACCGTGCAAAAAGTGGAAAAGAATACCAAGACGCGTATCAAGAATGATTGTTTCTCAAGTCTTTGGGTTCTGGGTACTTATTTATCTTTATTAAGACAATTTGTAAGTAGTAATAAAAAGCTCTCAATTAAAATTAAATCACACACGCACAAAATATTTTGACATGCATATCTCGTGGCCTGATGTCGGTGAGGAGGAAGTCGGATGTTGAGCTCGAGGAAGTCGTATGTCGAGCCGAGGAGGAGGTCGGCGTGTCAAGCTTATGAGGTCGCTGCATCGAGGTCGCGTGATGAGCTCTTGTCGCGCGTCGAGCTGATGATCCGTGTCGGTGATGAGGTCGCGTCATCGAGGTCGTGGTCGTGGCCGATGAGGTCGCGTCGAGCTATGAACCGAGCGATGAGGAGGTCGACGCCGAGTGTTCCGAGGTCGTGGTGCCGAGGCCTTTGCCGAGCCGCTCGTGAGGTCGTATGCCGAGCCGTGTCGAGGTCGTCTGTCCGAGCAGCGTGTGGCGAGGTCGTCTGGCCGAGCCGTCCTTAGAGGTCGTATGCCGAGCCGTCTCAGGTGTTTTCAATACGCAACGGACAAATTCCAACGGACAAATCAAAACGCAACGGGCAAATGCTGCAACGGACAAATCCTGCAACGGTCATTTCGACGCTCCTCCATTGCCTATATAAACACAACTCGTGAGCTTTGTTTTAATACAACAACACAAAGCTTAATTTTTGTGCCAAAAACTCACAAATATTTTTCATCACTCACACTTATTTGAGCACAATTTTCTCGAGAGCCTTTTATTCTACATAATTTGAGTTGTATTATTTGAGCTTCAATTTGTTATATCTGCACTATTGAGTGTATCTTTCTCGCCTCATTTTATTTGTAAAATCATTTATTTTTGGGTAGGAATCCCAAGGTGTTCATAGAGAGGTGATATCTCTTGAACGTATTGCTCAGTTTAGAGTTGTAAAGGTTTCTAGCTGAACACGATTTAAAAGCTAGTGTCTTAGTGAAAATCCCATAGTGGTTTGCTTTGGGGGACGGGGCGTAGGCCACAGGGGTGTTAGGTGGCAGAACCTGGATAATTTGTTGTGTGCTTTTTACTCCTTATCTCTACTTTTCACCAATTAATTTTCTGTACTTTATTTTATTGTTATTTATATCTTACTATTTACTTTATTTTTAACTCGTTTGCAATTTATTCTTCAAGTGATTTATCTATTTCACATTAATATTTCCATAATTCATAATTAGCACTTATTTCTCCAAAAGTTTTTGAAAGCACTGCTCACACACAATTCACCCCCTCTTGTGTTTGGAGTCACTTATCAACAAGTGGCATCGAGCTAGAATCTTGTATAAAGGACTTAACCGTCTCAAGAGAATGACTTCAAACAATTACGAGGAACTTCCATGAAACAGACCCCCATTTTTCAATGGTGAGGGTATGGTTATTGGAAGGATAGAATGCAAATCTTTCTTGAGGGTGTTGATCTTGATATTTGGGATCTTTGTGGAAAATGGTCCATTTGTCCCCACTCAATCAATTAATGATGCAGTGGTAGACAAACCAAGATCACTTTGGACCGAAGATGATAAGAAAAGGTCCAATACAATTTGAAGGCTAAGAACATCATCACTTACGCTTTAAGCTACGATGAGTTCTATAGGGTCTCAAATTGCAAGATCGCTAAAGAAATGTGGGACACCCTTCTATTGACCCATGAAGGTACTACCGAGGTCAAGAGGGCTCGAATGAACACATTAACCCATGAGTATGAGTTATTTAGGATGAAACCAAGTGAAAACATACAAGATATGCAAAAAGGTTCATCCATATAATAAACCATCTCAGAGCTCTTGGGAAAGTCTTGATGAATGAAGATTTGATTAACAAAGTTCTTAGATGTGCGAACAGAATTGGCAACCCAAGGTCAACTGCTATAGCTGAATCTAGAGACTTATCTTCTATGACCTTGGCTACTTTGTTTGGAAAATTGCAGGAACATGAAATTGAACTAAATCGTCTCGTGGAAAGCGAAGAAGGCGATAAGAAAAGAAAGGGCTCGCCCTCAAAGCAAGCATTGAGGAAACTGACGATGGCGAATGTGGTTTCCTTGAAGATGAAAATAAAGAGGAAAACATGAGTCTAATGGTTCGCAAATTCAAAAGGTTCATGAGACTCGAAACAAAGGTAAGTTCCCAAGCTCTCAAAAGAAAAGTGATGAAACAACTTCTTTTAATCCTACACGCTACAAGTGTGGAAAGAAAGGTCACATAAAACTCGATTGTCCTCAAAACCAAACGAGGAATGAGAAATTTGAAAAGAAACCACCAAAGGATTCGAGGGAAGAAGAGCTTACATTGCCTGGGATGATAATGATATGGATTCTTCTGATGAATCTGAAAATGAAGAGGCTCACCTTAGTCTAATGGCAAATCATGATGAAGATGAGGTAAATTTTTATGATCCTGACTCTTCTTTAACTTATGATGAATTACTTGCTGCTTGTGAAGAATTCAATAATGAAACGATTAAACTTGGAAAAATTGTTCTTTCTTCTAAGAAAACCATCTCTTCTCTTGAATCAGAAATTGAAATTTTAAACAAAGAGATAGTGATTCTTAAAGAAAAACAAGTTGCTGTGATTGAAACTTCTCCTCCCATATCTTGTGAAAATAAAAAGGATGAAGTTTTAAAATGCAATGAGTGTAGTGTTTTGAAAAATAAGGTTAAGGATTTAAATAACACTCTTGCAAAATTTACGATGGGAAGAGATAATCTAAACATTATGTTAGGAAATCAAAAAGGTACTTTTGGAAAAGCTGGTTTAGGTTATCATCCAAAAATTCATGAAAAATCTTTTAAACTCTTCAATCACAACAAACCCTCAAGTAGTCCTTTCATTAAATGCTTTCACTTTGTGGTAGAAGTGGTCCCACTGCCTCTATTTGCAATATTAGAAAGAATAAAAATGTAGTTGGCAAAAAGATGTGGATTCCAAAGGGCACCTTGCCCAAGACTAACTCATATGGACCCAAGATGGTTTGGGTACCAAAGGTTAAAATATGATTTGTTGTTGTAGGTGTGCTTGAAAGCCAAGGACTTAAATTGGTATCTTGATAGCGGCTGTTCAAAGCACATGACAGGAGACAAAAGCAAGTTCTCCTCATTGGTACCTAAGAATAGTGGTTATGTAGGTATGGTGACAATAACAAAGGTAAAATTCTTGGGATTGGTTCTATTGGTAAGAGTCCTAATCCCACTATTGAAAATGTTTTGTATGTGGATGGTTTGAAGCATAATTTGCTAAGCATTAGTCAACTTTGTGATAAAGGAAACAAAGTGGTTTTCGATTCTTCAAAATGCATGGTCATGGATTCTATAAATGAAAATGTTATTGTAATTGGACCTAGAATTGGAAATATCTATATGCTTGATTTAGATAAAATACCTTCAAATGATGCATGTTGTCTTATTAGTAAAGAGGATGAATCTTGGCTATGGCATAGGAGAATGGCTCATATTCACATGGATCATCTTAATAAGTTAGTTCGAAAGGACTTAGTAATTGGCTTACCAAAGCTTCGTTTTGAAAAAGATAAACTTTGTGATGCATGTCAAAAAGGAAAACAAGTAAAGGCATCTTTCAAATCTAAAAATATTGTTTCTACAAACCGGCATTTACAACTTTTACATATGGATTTATTTGGCCCTTCTAGAACTAAAAGCTTTGGTGGCAATTACTATGCTCTTGTTATTGTGGACGACTATTCTCGCTATACATGGACTTTATTTATTTCTCACAAAAATGATGCTTTTAATGCTTTTCGAAAACTTGCAAAGGTTATACAAAATGAGAAGGGACTTAACATTGCTTCCATTCGAAGTGATCATGGTGGGGAATTTGAGAATGAAGCATTTGAAGCATTTTGCACAGAAAATGGCATTGATCACAACTTTTCTCCTCCAAGGACACCGCAACAAAATGGAGTGGTTGAAAGGAAACATCGGTCTCTTGAAGAGCTAGCGAGACGATGCTCAATGAGACTAACCTTCCTAAGTACTTTTGGGCGGAATCTGCCGTGAGCACCGCTTGCTATGTGATGAATCGAGTTCTTATAAGGCCGATCCTTAAGCAAACACCGTATGAACTCTACAAAGGAAGGAAGCCCAACATTTCCCACCTTCACGTTTTTCGGATGCAAGTGTTTTGTCCTAAACAATGGTAAGAATAACCTTGGTAAATTTGATGCTAAAGGCGATGAAGGTTTATTTCTTGGATATTCCACTTCTAGTAAAGCTTTTCGAATTTTTAATAAAAGAACTTGGGTGTTGAAGAATCTGTGCATGTTTCTTTTGATGAATCTAACCCCAAATCTTCAAGAGAAGAAAGTGTTGATGATCTTGCGAAGTATTTGGAGATACCTATTTAGAGGAACAAGAGAGATCAAAAGTTCAAAGGAGGATCAAGAGTCCTTGCCTCAACCCTCTCAAGAACTCTCTCACTCAAATCTTCCAAAGGAATGGAGAGTCTCAAAGAACCATCCTCTTGACAACATAATAGGTGATATCTCAAAAAGGGGAACGACTGAAAACTCTCTTAATCATGCATGTCATCATATGGCCTTTGTCTCTCAAATTGAACCAAATGACGTCAATGAAGCCATCTTTGATGAGTATTGGACCCTTGCTATGCAAGAGGAATTAAATCAATTTGAGAGAAATGATGTTTGGGAACTTTTCCCTAGGCCTAAAGATCACCTAGTCATTGGGACCAAATGGGTCTTTCGCAATAAGCTTGATGAAAACGGTATCATTGTTAGAAATAAAGCTAGACTTGTTGCAAAAGGCTATAACCAACAAGAGGGCATAGATTTCGATGAAACCTATGCACCTGTGGCTAGATTAGAAGCTATTCGCATGCTTCTCGCATTTGCATGCATCATGGATTTCAAACTTTTTCAAATGGATGTTAAAAGTGCATTTCTTAATGGCTTTATTCAAGAAGAAGTATATGTTGATCAACCTCCCGGTTTTGAAAATTTTGAATTTCCAAATCATGTTTTCAAATTGAAAAAGGCTTTATATGGTTTAAAACAAGCTCAGAGCTTAGTACGAGAGGTTGAGCAAATATTTACTTGAAAAAGGTTTTGAAAGAGGAAAAGTTGATACCACTCTTTTCATTAAACACAAAAAGCATGACATTTTACTTGTTCAAATTTATGTCGATGATATAATATTTGGTGCTACTAATGAATCCTTGTGTAAGGAATTTTCTGATATCATGCAAAGTGAATTTGAAATGTCAATGATGGGAGAGCTAAATTACTTCCTTGGACTTCAAATCAAACAAACAAAAGAAGGAATTTTTATAAATCAATCCAAATATTGCAAGGAGTTGCTTAAAAGATTTGGAATGAGCAACGCCAAAGAAATCTCAACTCCCATGAGCACATCAAGCTATCTTGACAAAGATGAAGGTGGTAAGTCGGTCGAAGTAAGTAAGTATAGAGGTATGATAGGATCTCTTCTCTATCTCACTGCTAGTCGTCCGGATATTATGTCTAGTGTTTGTATGTGTGCACGTTTTCAAGCAAATCCTAAGGAATCACATCTCTTAGTGGTAAAACGCATCATGAGATATCTCAGCACCGCACACAAACCATGGGTTTATGGTACCCCCAAAGGTGCCGACCGCACACTTATCGGGTACTCGGATTACGATTTTGCGGGTTGCAAAATGGACCGAAAAAGCCCTAGTGGGCCATGTCACTTACTTGGGAATGCCTTGGTCTCATGGCATAGTAAGAAACAAGCCAGTGTGGCTTTGTCCCTTCTTGAAGCGGAATACGTTCTGTGGCGGTTGTTGTGCACAAATTATTTGGATGAAACAACAGTTGAATGATTATGGGATTAATCTGAAAACTGTTCCAATTAAGTGCGACAATACTAGTGCCATAAACCTCACGAAAAACCCGGTTTATCACTCCCGGACCAAACACATAGAGATTAGGCACCATTTTATTAGAGATCATGTTCAAAAAGGTGATTGCATGATTGAGTTTGTGGAAACATCTAGACAACTTGCAGATATTTTTACTAAACCTTTGCCTAAGGAAACTTTCTTTTTTATTAGAACTGAATTGGGAATTTTAGACCAATCATGCATTGAGTATTTTGTGATTGCATTTTCTTTTGAATAAATTCTAACTTGGGCGTTTGAGTGTGCTAACGAGTTTATGCGAGTCTTTTCCCCTTCCATTTTCTTTAAGTGCGGAATAATGAGTGGGTGACGCATTTGTCTTATGCAACTAGCTAATCATGTCCAACCAGCTCATCATCACACACCAAGCTTGGTATCACGTAACTATCAAAATATGTTTGTTTAATCGTGAATATATGCCTTGCTTTATTTGTCTTTCCCGCTTTTGATGTTGCCAAAGGGGAGAGTTACATGAATGCATGATTCAGGGGGAGTGATCTTTTAAGTATTACTTTATTGTGAGGGAGTTTTTCTAAAATACGTGCTTAAACTCGATATCTTTTATTGAAAAACCTTGCTTATATCTCATTGCTATATCATGATTATATTTTTACTAAAAAACCCTCCATGAGATGTTTGTCATCATCAAAGAAGTCTGTGAATACATGCCTTGACAGGATGATTTTGATGATTGACAAAAGGAGTCTTGCAAATAGTCAACCGTGCAAAAAGTGGAAAAGAATACCAAGGCAGCGCATCAAGAATGATTGTTTCTCAAGTCTTTGGGTTACGGGTATTTATTTATCTTTATTAAGACAATTTGTAAGTAGTAATAAAAAGCTCTCAATTAAAATTAAATCACACACGCACAAAATATTTTGACATGCATATCTCGTGTCGGATGTCGGTGAGGAGGAAGTCGGATGTTGAGCTGCGAGGAAGTCGTATGTCGAATCGAGGAGGAGGTCGGCGTGTCAAGCTTATGAGGTCGCTGCATCGAGGTCGCGTGATGAGCTCTTGTCGCGTCTTGGTGATGATCCGTGTCGGTGATGAGGTCGCGTCATCGAGGTCGCGGTCGTGGCCGATGAGGTCGCGCGTGCCGAGCTATGAGAACCGAGCCGACGAGGAGGTCGTATGCCGAGCCGTGTTCAGGTCGTGTGCCGAGGCCTTTGCCGAGCTGTTCGTGAGGTCGGTATGCCGAGGCGTGTCGAGGTCGTCTGGTCGAGCGTGTGTGGCGAGTCGTCTGCCGAGCTGTCTTGAGAGGTCGTATACGAGCCGTCTCAGTGTTTTCAATACGCATAGCGGACAAATCAAAGCGTGAACGGGCAAATCTTGCCAGCGGACAAATCCTGCAGAATCTGGTCATTTCGACGCTCCTCCATTGCCTATATAAACACAACTCGTGAGCTTTGTTTTAATATAACAACGCAGTTGCTTAATTTTTGTGCCAAAAACTCACAAATATTTTTCATCACTCACACTTATTTGAGCACAATTTTCTGAGAGCCTTTTATTCTACATAATTTGAGTTGTATTATTTGAGCTTCAATTTGTTATATCTGCACTATTGAGTGTATCTTTCTCGTCTCATTTTATTTGTGAAAATCATTTATTTTGGGTAGGAATCCCAAGGTGTTCATAGAGAGGTGATATCTCTTGAACGTATTGCTCTGGTTTAGAGTTGTAAAGGTTTCTAGCTGAACCTGATTTAAAAGCTAGTGTCTTAGTGAAAATCCCATAGTGGTTTGCTTTGGGGGACGGGGCGTGAGCCACAGGGGTGTTAGGTGGCGAACCTGGATAATTTGTTGTGTGCTTTTTACTCCTTATCTCTCTACTTTTCGATCAATTAAATTTACGTACTTTATTTTATTGTTATTTATATCTTACTATTTACTTTATTTTTAACTCGTTTGCAATTTATTCTTCAAGTGATTTATCTATTTCACATTAATATTTCCGCAACTCATAATTAGCACTTATTTCTCCAAAAGTTTTTGAAAGCACCGTTCACACACAATTCACCCCCCTCTTGTGTTTGGAGTCACTTGTCAACATCATTGTTTTTGTACTTGCATCTTAGTCATTGATGCATGTCTGTAAATCTAAACTAGTAATTTTTGCTTGCAAAAGAAGCTCTGTTTCATAGGCCTCTGAGACCGCCACCTCCACCCCTCGTGCCTCTACCACAACTCTACGATCGAGGTATGCACTCTAACGAAATGTCGGTTGACTCATTGGGTGGAAGATGGTTGTCTGTTGACCCCCACACCGATATTTTTTTTTGATTTCCTTCGTAGTTCTCTCCACAGAGGGAATTTTGAAGTGGTTTATGTTATAAGATTATTTTGTTGTTAGTGATTCGTGCTTTAAATAGTATTATTGAATATTTTTCTATCATGTTTTGATGCTTGAAATGTCGATTCTTTTTTGGTGGAAAAGGGTTAGTTGTTGACCCCCACACCGACTTATTATTCATCATTGTCTGCTTCTATCTAACATGCTTGTGAAGAATGCTATCTATCTCTTTTGATGAAGTGATCTTGAATTAAAATTAGAACAGAATAAAAAATAGAAGAATTAGAAAGTAGAGAAACAGAAAAAACAGATCTAATTCTATCCTTGGCTGCAATTTGCTTTGCACATCTCTATGTACTTCTTTCCTGTGCCCGTCTTTGTAAAAATGGATCCATACAAGGGAGGTCTTTAGGAAAAGAAATTTAATGCATGTAATTGCATGACATCTAGTCACAGTAATATACTCAAGTTCAAACAAGAAAATTGGAATGATTAGCATTTTACAAGAGTTTGCAATCTCCACCTTGTTATGAGATCTATCAGTTGTAATGACCTCTCCTTTATCCTTCATCAATATTGCAACTGCAGTTGTTTTCCCTCCAGGTGCAGCACACATGTCTAGTATTCGCTCTCCCATTTGTGGATCTGCATATCGCAAAATCAATCTATATAAAGAAGTTAAGGAAAATAATTTAAAGACTTGAGAGGATGGCAAATCCTCCATAACATAAGAACAAACACAAATCGGCAAAAGAAAAATAAATAGTGCATAGTAAAACACTTATATTATCATTTAGTTTTATCAATCAAGTCTTTTGCTGAAAAACTGAATTGAATGAGACCATAGTAAGACCTATCTCACGAGGATAAATTATAAGTTTTTGATAAAATGTCCATGACACAAAAGTTGAAGCCCCTTTTCAAGATAAAAATGAAACTTTTTACAAAGGCAACCAAATAAGAAGCAAAAAGCAAAACAAACTGAAAAATCAAGATACAAAATTTTTATATTTGTCAAATATAAATGTTTAAGGAAAGAAAATGTTGAAAACAAAGGAATAAGTAAACAGAGGTATCTATATTTACCTTTTCAAACCTAAAATTAAAAATATTTGTAAATGCATATTTTCAAGATAGTGTAAGGAACTAATAGAATTAATAGGAAATAAACATTTGATTAGAAGTACAGTACTATTTTTATGATACAAGTAAATGCAAAAGAAATAATACAAAAGAAAACTAGAAAAGTATATTGGCTCAAAAGATCTCTCTAATCCCTTTGCAACTCTGACATAGAACCTCCGCTCCCCCACTAAAAGGCTATGAGCTGAGGCCCACATGAATGCCAGAAAAATACTATCTTACGTGGGTTTTTCAAGTACCGACGGTATTTCTATAGAATGAGCGCAAACAATTGACCAAAAAATAAAAGAAAAGAAATAAAACAGAACCTATAAGCCACTTCTACTTATCTAATTCTATCCTTTAAGAGGATGTCAACTTTCAACCTGTTTCTTTTCAAATGACCAAGTCGATTTTCTAATTCTACCATTGCCACCTCTGCTTGTCTAATTGTTATGTTAATTATTGATAAAGTGGATGTTTGATTATTGTTATTAGTATCGGAGAAAAGCCTTAGCTTCCCGTTTGAGGTTCAATATATTATTGAGTGCATGTACTCTTTTAGGGTACCGCGTGCTCATCGTATATTGAACCTTGAATTGTCCAAGTCGAAAAGTTTGGGAAAAAACTTTTTCTTTACTCGTATAATAGTTGTTGCTTAATTCTCGTATCTTTATATTTAATAAAATTTTGGTTTGATTCATTTCCTTTTATTCTCTGGGTGCATACTTGATCACGGTATTCATAAATGCGATCATTTAGTATACTCAGAGACTAATGGGAAATGCTGCCAAAATTTTGTCAGATATAAGATATGAAAATTAAGGAATAACTATTATACGAGTTCTGAAAATGTTTTTTCTTGAATGGGATAGGGTCATACCATTTAAAGAAAGAGAGCGGTTGTAAGAACGTCGTGCTGCTGAAATTGTCATTTTTTTTGACATGCAGAAGATGGAAATTTTCCCTTCGAGTCGTAGTTGGATGTACGATAGGTTGTATTCGGGGAGAGAGGGTTTGAAATAATCTTTTTGCGATGGGGTTGATCATTTTGTCCAAGCCACAATGGCACATGAAGATTTCGAAATTAATGGAGGGATTGGATGTCTGTGCCTTAATTGCGATTGTAGAAGGATTAAGAGCTCAGGTGAGGTCATATATCACCTGCAGAGAGTTGGATTTAGGCCTAATTACTGGATTTGGACTAGACATGGTGAAGAGTTGCCTCGGATTGATTTAGGGGTTGGCGATAATTGCACAGGTGCTTCAAGTAGTTGCATAGATATGGGATATGGTGAGCAAATTGAATTGATGCAAGATATGGTTTATGATGCCTTGGGGGACAACATGTCATTCGAGGAGCAACAATATGATGACACAGATGAACTTCCAAATGAGACAGCACAAAATTTTTATAATCTCTTGTTAGAAACAAATAAGTCGTTGTTTGAAGGGTCTGCAGACTCTAAGTTATCAATGTGTGTGAGGCTTTTAGCTCTTAAGTTCAACTGTGGTGCTACGGATGTGTGCTTGGATCTCGTAACGAAGATGATGTTAGACTCGTCACCTATCAGAGATGGTTTGCCAAAAAGTTATTACGAGGCTAAAAGCTTAATGTCCAAGTTGGGGTTGGAATCTAAAATGATTGATTATTGTGTGAGAGGGTGTATGTTATATTGCGACAACGAATTCGGTAAAAACGATGGCGCGCTGGTTGAATGCAAATTTTGTGGCGAGCCAAGGTATATTTCACACACTAATAATGGGAAGGGTAGATAAAAACTAGTTTTATGGAAGGCAATATTTTATTTGTCAATTATTCCAAGGCTCCAGTGAATGTTTGCATCAACACAGACTGCAGACAAAATGACGTGGCACTATGAGAATAGAAGCATTTCAGGTATGTTGCGCCACCCATGTGATTGTGAAGCTTGTAAGCATTTCAAACATGTGCATCCCGAATTTGCAGCAGATCCACGTAATGTACGACTTGACTTATGCTCTATGTGTTTACCCCGTATGTTCAATCAACAACGAAACCTTATTCTTGCTGGCCAGTTATTGTTACCCTATACAATCTTCCTCCCGAAATGTGCATGTCTAAGCCTTATATGTTCTTGACTTGTATTATACCAGGTCCAGATAATCAACAGATGGTATTGACATCTACTTACAGCCTCTCATTGACGATCTCAAAAGGTTGTGGAATGACGTTTTGACTTATGATATTGCACAAAAGAAGAACTTTACAATGAGGACAGCTCTTATGTGGACCTTTAATGACTTCCTTGCATATGGCATGTTGTCTGGTTGGGGTACTCATGGTAAAATGGTATGTCCCCATTGCAAGAAGCATACAAAGGCCTTTACCTTGAAATTCGGGGGGAAGAGTTCTTGGTTTGACTCATATCGCAGGTTTTTACTAGGTAATCATCCATTTGGACGGAATAAGAACGCCTTCAAGAAGGGGAAGTTGAATTAGATGGCCCGCCCCCGAGGTTAGGCCTGTGCATGGTGCGGTTTTTAGAAAAACCACACTCAATCCAAATATAACCTGATTAATGGTTTGGATATTAAAAGTGAACCAACTGTCTCTCTAAAAACAGTGCGATTCTGATGGCGATTACAAATTCAGTTTGAAACCATTTTTGAGCAAAATATGGTTTTTAAACAACAAAACAAAGAATCTGTCTCAACAATCAAAAAGAGTAACTGGGAAGGGGAAAAAAGTAACCGAGGATCAACCAAGTAACCATAATCAATTTTTTTTTCAAAAAAGGCCGAGAGATAAGAGGTGAGGCATCGGAAAATAGAAGTGAAGGGGAGAGATTAGAGAGGAAGAGGATGAGAGGGTGATATCGAGAGAAAGAAAGAAAAATGATGAGAAGGACTTCCGCTCTGACCATGGCACCGCCATGAGGCTCCTTCAAGATGGCGAAATCGCGTTGCTCTTCACCGCTCCGTCGCGAGCACTTGCGTCGCCGCCGCCGCATTAAGCGGCTGACGCCACCACCTCGCCTTCGATCTGGCCTCGCTGTCCCTTTCCTCACCATCTCCTGCCGCGTGTCTTCTCTCTCCCTAGCGGCTAAGCTGCCTCCTTTTTTTCTCTCACTGCAAATAACCACCGCAACAGGAGCTTAGGGTTCAAAGGGATGCTTTTTTTACGTTTCCCCTTTTAAGTGCAGGCTTCTCTCCAATAGGATCCCATTGGGCTCAAGCCCATTACGTGTTTGTCAGTCCTTTAAAAAATTTGGTCTAAAATCCGGTTAGTAAGTGTAGGTTGGATACCTGGACTGATTTTTTAATTTGGGCTGGTTTAATAAACTGTTTAAATGGGCCAGACTTTTTTGTTGTGGTGCAGTCCAATTCATCAGTTTGGTTTGGTTAACCAATTTTTTTGCACATCCCTACCCGAGGTTGACATCCGAACAGATTTGTAGCAGAGTTATGGATCTGCCAAAAATCACAGATTTTGTTGAATTGGGTCGATTTGAAGGATATGGACAATGACATAATTGGACTAAAAGAAGTATTTTTTAGGATCTGCCATATTGGAAAAATAATTTATTGAGACACAACCTTGATGTTATGCACATTGAGAAGAACTTTTTTGACAATATTTTTTTCACAGTGATGAGCGTTAGAGGAAGAACACGATAAGGCCAGACTGGACTTACCACTTTATTGTAGGCGAAATGACTTGTATTTGACGACTCAGTCGGATGGAAAAACCCTGAAACCCAAAATCTGTTACTCTTTAACTGCTGAGGAAGCAAGGTCAGTCTGTCGGTAGATACAAGAACTTCGAATGCCAGACGGTTATTCTTCTAATTTGGCAAGATGTGCCGATGTGAACAAAGGAACCATGATTGGGATGAAAAGCCATGATTGTCATGTATTCATGGAGTGTTTGCGTCCTATTGCATTTAGTTCCTTGTCGTCAAATGTTTTAAATCCACTTACTAAACTCGGCCAATTTTTTAAAGATTTGTGTTCTGCGACATTGAGAGATGATGATCTTATAAAGATGGAGCAGAACATACCAGTCATTCTTTGTAAGTTGGAGAGAATATTTCCCCTGGTTTCTTTGACTCTATGGAGCATCTCCCAGTGCATCTTGCACATGAAGCTAGGCTTGGTGGACCAGTTCAATACAGATGGATGTATCCATTTGAAAGGTAATGTAATAAAATATTCTTTAAAATAAATATTCACTTGAAGGGTTAAATATATCAATTTTTATCATTAACCTTGTTATTTTGTAGATTTATGGGTGACTCAAAACGGTCGGTGAAAAATAAGGCCAGAGTTGAAGGATCTATTTATGCAACTTACTTACACCGTGAGACAATCCATTTTTGTTCTCATTATTTTACGAACTTCATGCTGACACCAACAAATAATAGGAATGAAATAGAAATTGAAAGTGAAAGACACCCGCTAACTTTATCACTATTTTTCCTTCCCGGTCGTCATGCTGGAAAGGAGCTGACTTACTGGTTAACAGGAGAAGAGTGGAAGTCAGCCCACATTCACGTGTTGATCAACTGTGCTGAAGTATCACCATATTTTACGTATGTATCATTTTGACCCCTTTCAATTTCTTTTATCCACAACTACTTATGATCATTTGTTTGATAATGACTTGATCAGGGCATTCTTGTTAACTAAGCCCACAAGCGAACAAGACTCTTCTACCTATATTCATGAATATTTCCCTACATGGTTTATGAACCAGGTATGTATTTTTTAGTCCTATTTCAACTATTTATTGTTTGAAAATACAAAAGATTGTTTGAAAAAAGGAACCATAAATCACTTTTGCTTGTGTATATGCAGGCGTACAGTGAGTCAAAATCGCCGAAAATCGAACACTTGAGAAATTTATCTCATGGTCCTAAATAACGTGTAAAAGAATGGCACACATTTTTCGTAAACGGATACAAATTTCAAACCCAGTCAAAAACAGAGGGGAAAAGACAGTTAACAGTGGAGTTTATGTAAAAGGTGCCATAGATGGAGGTGAAGACAACTTCTACGACATGATTCAACATATATATGAACTGGCATATAATACTTTAGACTATATTAAAACAATAGTGCTATTTTATTGTAATTGGTTTGATCCGTCAAGTAGAGGCATAAGAGTGGATCGAAAATATAATATTGTTGACATATGCATGAGCAGTAGATACCAAATGGTTGATCCGTTTATCATGGCATAACATGTAAGACAAGTGTATTATGTCCCTTATCCATCAACTCGAAGGGACAAACAAGGTTGGTGTGTTGCAATAAAGACAAAACCAAGGGGTCTCATTGAAGCAGATGATCCACAGGCAGAAGTGGCTTATCAAGTGGATGAGATGTCTTATGTCAACGTAGTAAATGAAGTGGAACCCATTTCTCGACTACGTGACGATCCAATGACATATGAGGATGTAGATGGAGATGAGGAATTAAATGAAGAAGTGACAGAACCATTAAGATCTGAAGATGATGCTGAAGCAAAGTGGGCAGAATGGGCAGAATGAAATTGTTTAGCTTTTTAGAATTAGAGAAATTAATTTCTGACAATATATTTTAATTTGTCAGTTATTTTCATATAACTTGTTTATTTTTATGGAATTCATTTTTAATATTGTTATATTTAAATATAATATTTGATGACTATTATTGTTGAATTGCTCTATAGACATATATGGCATCAAGAGGTCCAGGATCCGAACCCCCAGACCACCCACTGGTGGTAAATGAGGGGGGAAGGGCATCACCATCGACCCCGTCGTCGGAGGCCGAACATTATTAGGATTGACGATGCTGGCTATGCGACATTGTCATCCACACAGCGTTCGCATACATCTACGCCTACACAGGCTCCAGCGCGTTCGGCCCCTACACAGCCTCCAGTGTGTTCGACACATACACAGCATCCAACACCTTTTGCACTGACACCTGATTTGCCTCCCATTTACATGGTCCCCACCCTGGGGTTCTAGCAGACACTTGGCGCTTCTTCCTCCCAGTTTGTGCCTTAGACGGTGCCCGATACTCATCTGTCCAATCATGAGTATAGCATGGGCCATACACCTAATCAGACCGGGGTTGAGCAGGACGAGGATGAGCAGGAGGAGGTTCAGCAACAGGAGGTTGACCAGGAGGTCGTTGACGATATTCAAATGCTGCATGATGGCCGAGTTGCTATCAGGCCGGCTGGTAAAGGGTAAGTATTTATATTTTTTTTCGAGTTATTAATAATTTACATGTATATATATATTATATTTTTTAATTTGTTTGACATCTTGTTATTGTTCAGGTTCTTTCCCTCAAAGCCAGCTGCAACGACTATCACAGCAGTAATTGAGGATAATTACCACACGTTTTGGCCCATCTGGGGAAAGTTGAAGGAGGAGGAGCGGAATCATATGTTCAAATCATTCAAAGTAAGTTGTAATTTTTATTTTGTTGCATATTATTTTTTTTATTTCATAAAATTCAATTATGTTTAATAATGTATTATATTCATACAGGAGAGGGTTTCTTGGAAAGAAGAGGATGAGGAGCGGATCGAGAAGAACTTCCATATGAAGGCCTCCCACTGCCTCTCTGATATGCTTAGAGATGTCCGCCTCAATGGACAGCCCCACTGGATATGGGATCAGCTCTGGCAGCAACTGCAAGCGCACTGGAACTCCCCTGAGTTCAAGGCGGTAAGCAAGAAGGTGAATAAGAATAGAGCCTCTGAGAAGGGTGGGAGCTTGCACACCGGAGGTTCGGTCATTCAGGCGCAGCATGCAACTCGACTTGTATGTTTTATATTATTATTATTGTTGTTGTTGTTGTTGTTGTTGTTAGTTAGTTACTATTTATTATTTATTATTTAGTTAAGATTTTTTATTAAATAATTACAGTTGAAGCGGTTGGGTAGAGAGGTACAGTTGCACGAGCTCCATCGTGCAACTCATATTAGGAGGAGTGCCAGTGATTTCGTCGATGAGCGGTCGAGGCGGACCCAGGTAATTATAAAATATAATGAATAGTTTTTTTAATAATGTTTATATTGTTTCATTACAAAAAAAAAATTGACTTATTTGTTTATGTTTGACAGGAGGAGCTTGAGGCGAGGATGTCTCAGATGATGTCTCAGACATCATCATGTTCCCCCTCTCAGAGCCCTGAGGATACATCTACACCGCTTAGGGTATGGGCAGATGTTGTTAGCCGAAAGAAGAAGGGTCGCCTATACGAAGCTAGCGACCTTGCCAGCAACTACAAGAAAGGGACTCGCTACCCCCACATCAGAGAGTCATCGAGTAGTGGTGCTACCACTGGTCGCTTTGTCGCAGATGAGCAGGAGATAGTCGAGCTGAAGCGAGTCGTGGCCGAGCAGCAGCGAGTCGTGGCCCAGCAGCAGGAGGAGTCCCGTCCGACGAGTACCACTTTGGCTCAGGTGTTGGCGCGACAAGAGCAGATGTACCAGTTGCTTGCTGGCCAGCAACCTCCTCCACCGCCTCTGCCTCCGCCTCCTAGTACTGATGATCATGCCGATGATGCAGATAGTGTAGAGCATCTCGATCATGATCAGGACTATTAGTTCTGTTTGTACTTATATTTTTTCATATTTCCGGATATCTTTTTAGTTACTGATCTTTGTTCGTCGGATTTATTTATTTATTTATTACGTTTCTTTTTTTTAATTTGTTTTTTAGTTTACGTTATCACATTTTTAACTATGGGAATAATTAATAATTAAAAGTAATCAATTTAATTAAATTAAATTAATTTACTAGTAATAGTTAATTAAATTAATAAATAAACATTTTTTAATATGAGAATAAATTATTTTAAATAGTTAAATTAATTAATTAATTAATTAATTTAATAGTTAATAATTTAATTAATTAATTTAATAAATTAAATTGATTTAAATTAATTTAAAAAATAATTAAATTAATTAATTAAATTATTTACAGAAATTAATTAATTAAAATTAAATATAAAAAGTAATCAATTAATTTAATTATTTTAAAAAATAAATTCAGGTTTACCGACGGGCTGAACCGTTGGAAAAATTTGCAGCTTTACCGACGGGCATGGCCGTCGGAACTCTGCCGAAGGGTATAACCCGTCGGAATCTACCGACGGTTTTCGACAGATCTGCACCGACGGTTGAGCCTGAATGTAAAAAAAAAAAAAACCATCGGTAAGTATTTGCGACGCCCGTTTTACCGACGTGTTTGTGGCCGTCGGTAATCCGTCGAAAAAATCGCATTACCGACGGCATTTTAGGGTTACCGACGGCTTTGCCATCGGTAATCCCGAGTTTTCTTGTAGTGAATTCCTTGCCCTTTTGCCCTAAGCATAGTAGTTATATCTTAATCTGTATATCCACTATTGAAGAGACCAATGTTGTGAAACACGTAAATCGGACTTGGAATGGAAAGAGGGTGAAAACTCATAACTCGGAGAATCGTAACACGACTCGTAAGATTCTAACAAATAGTAAGATCGTGACTCGGACTAGAATCGTAATGTAGAATCGTAACCTCTAAAATATGAAAAAAAATATGAAAATATGAAAAATCAAAGTATAACAAATAACAAATTTGTAATTAATCCATAACCAAATCCATAAGTGCAAATCATAACAAAACATTCATCATCATAACATAAGATCGAAAACATAACAAACAACTCAACTTCAAAAACAAACGAACAACTTTATAATTAATCCTACTCCAGCTCAAACTACGATTCTAAATATCTAGGATAGCATTCAATCCAATTTCAGGAAAGTCATCCTCCATATGATCTTCATTCTCATCGATTGCATCTTTTTCACATTCCTCATCATCATCAATAGCATTAGGAATCTCCAAATCATCTCCAAGTGCCGATTCTTGAATGCCACCACCACTAACATCTTCTTCAACATGATCAAAGTCATCCTCAATTGAAGCATCCAAATCTGAATTTTCATCATTCTCCACAAGCCATTCATCATCAGAAGAAAGTTCATCAATGCTATAATCCTTTGCTTTCCTAGCTTTCTTCTTCTTGTTGATTTTTGAATTGACCATCACAAAGACCACATCATTCATGGTCTTTTGCATTAAGCGATTTCTCTTCTTGGTATGAACCTAAATAATTATAAAATCAATTAAAACATAATACCATCTCAAAATCGGAAATCAGAAATCAATTGTAAATCAGAATCATACCCTCTCAAAAGCACTCCAATTGCGCTCACAACCGGATGAACTACATGTCAAACTTAGCACCCTAATGGCAAACCTTTGCATTTCTGGATATTCATCGCCATAAGACTCCCACCATTGTGCCGGAGTTTTGGTCTTAAGTGCACACAGAGCTCTTGCACTACCAAAAACCCCATTTTACCTTTGAAATGCTCAGTGACCATCAATGATACTTATTTGGTCCCTATCTCCCACCAACCTTTCCAAACAATCATATAATCCTTTCTTTACTTCATAATCAGCTTTAAAATTTGGACCATAATGCAATATGGGGTTAAGGTAATAGCCCGCAAAGATGCAAGGTCCTATGCAATTGTCTATCCCATCTTTGGTCAATGATTTCCCATAAGGGAGTGTAGCTAAGAAATGAAAAACAATCATAATTAATGGTTTTATAATCAAACGAAGTCTAAAATAAATTATTGTAAAACTTAAAAACAAGCAACTAACAAGTGAGAAGTATTACCTCCGACTAACTTCTTTGAAGGCATTTCGTATCCTCTCTTTAGCAAGATCCATTTCTTCATAAATGAATCCCATGGCTGGCTTCTCATCGGAATCCACCAAACGTAGCACTCTAATTAGGGGATAGGCACCCCTCAAACAGTTCACAACATTGTTCCAAAATCCCTTAGTATCAAGAATCTGATTTTCAACAAATACTCCATCCTTAGACTTTGCAAAGACACTTGATTTCCATTGTTGAGATGTGAACATTCTTATCAGCTCTCTCCTCTTATCATTCAAGCAGCCCAAAGTTAGATAAGAAGTAGCAAAACGAGTTGCTCCAGGTCTTATCAAGTCTCCACCTTTAGTGAAGTGATGCAATAAAGTCATAATGCCAGTTCTTGAATAGATATAAGTAGTAATTTTTTTACCGGCTGCGATTGTATCTTTGTGGAGGGGAAGCTTCTTCTCGAAATCCTCAAGCATCAAGTCGATGCAATGAGCTGCACAAGGTGTCCAATACAGGCTCTTTCTCTTCTGCATCAACAAATCACCAGCTGCCTTGTAATTTGCTGCATTGTCTGTGACAATTTGGACAACGTTTTCTGCCCCAATCTCCTCAACAACATCATGCATCATCTTGAAAATTTTATCAGCTGTCTTGCATATATCAGTTGCATCAATAGACTTGAGAAAAATAGTTCCTTTCGGACTATTTACCGTAAAAATTCAATATAGTCCTCCTCCTTCGATCGGTCCATCCATCGGTCATAATGGTGCATCCCGTTTTCTTCCAATAAGCCCTATGTTCTTCCAAAACCAGATTTGTTTCTTCTACTTTTTTCTTCAACAAAGGCACCCTAATTTCATGGTAGGATGGTGGCTTGAATCCTAAACCATGTCGGGCAATGGCACCACACATATTTTGAAATTCTTCACTATTTGCCACATTGAAAGGAATGGCGTTGTTGTAGAAAAAAGAAGCAATCTCCATGCATGCATAGTCCCTCACAGATTTTTTGAAAATGCTGTTGATAGTAGACTGACTTGCCCTTCTCTTGAAAAGGTTTGCAGAAGGATTACCATCCTCTTGAATTTTTCTTTTCCCAAAGATCATCAGGTGATTCAGAAGTGCCAATAGTTTCTTCAAACTCTCTTGCTTCTGTCTTTTTAACAAGACTTGCTTGCAATTTTGTAGCAATATCCAACATTTGTTTCCTAACATCATCTGGAACACCAATACAGGCTCCAACATCTTTCGCTGTTCCTGCCAAATGATGTTTCATCCGATAAACACCTCCTGTAATCAACTTCTCACAGTATTTGCATTTTACTTTTTCTGTCTCCATTAACCAAACGGTGATTCCATGCCAAGTCAGTCCTCATTCCACCGCTTTTTATTCAACATCCTAGAAATTCCACCATCGGTTCCACTTCCACTTACTGAGTTGAACTCAACCGATTCCACTTCCACCGCCCACTTCCACCAATAGGAGTTGAAGACATTTTTGTTCTTCAAAATAGAAAGCATAAAAATAGAAGTTATAACAAAGATAGAGGCAGAACAGAGATAGAGTTCGCATAAAAAAAAAGAGGGAGGAGAAAAAAAAACAGAATGCATAAAAACAGAGACTCAAGAGACTCAAAATAGGAACTCACGGTGAACAAAACAGAATGCATAAAAATAAAAGTTATAAATAACAAAGAAAGAGGCAGAGAAGAGAGGTAGAGTCGCATAAAAAAAACAGAGGGAGAAGGATGAAAAAAAGAACAAAAACAGAGACTCAAATAGATATAAGAAAAAAAAAATGATGCAACAGATAAAAAGAAGAGCAATGACTGAAGGCGGGTAAAAAAAGAACAAAATGATGCAACAGATAAAATGATGCAACAGATAAGTAAACAAAGAATAGGAACTCACAGTGAAAAAGAAGAGCAGCGTCGCTAGCTACTGTTGAAGACGGTAAAAAGGAGAGCAGCTCGTATACTTAGGTTAAAACAAGCTGTTTGGGCCGTTTTTGTTTTTTTTTACACGGGGTCAAAACGCGGATTGGGCCTCCTTTTTTTTTAAAACACGCGGGTCAAACGGGTCTTTTTTAACCACGCGGGTCATGTGTTTAAATCGATACCCTAGCCCGTCTTCTTCACCCGGTTGACCCGTCTTCTTCACCCGTTACACGCAGACACGGAACGGCGCGGCGAGCCACGATTCTAATGCTCCAGACGATTTATTCTAGGCCGTTTCTACACGGCGGCGATCCTAGCTCCGAGTTGGCTCGTTCAGGGCATCTCGACTCGTAGAATCGTGCGATTCTACGTCCCGGAACGCGATTCTAACAACACTGGAAGAGACCATTAAAGCTAAATACACATCCACAAAGGACTCAAAACAGCCCACATACTCCACCATTGTGAACACACTCAAAAGATACAATTCTGAGATATAAGTCAACACAACAAATACAGAAATCCAGGGAACAACAAGATGACATGTTGAACTTCGTGGAAATTAATACATAAATAACTTCCATCAAAAGTCCCTCTCAGTGTGGCCTTTTATCCAGTTGGTAGATAAAGTGGTCGATCTATATGCTTTTGGTGTTCAGTTTGGCAGATCAACACAAAACAACATAAATATTTTGTATCTTACACAACAGTAACACGAGCAGGTCATGTCTGAGAAGTCCTTCTCATGCAATCATGTAGAGAGGTCATCCACTGAGAATCTTGAAGTGTAATTATTTGCATAGTATCTCGATTTGTTCTAATTAATCTCTGAAGTGTACAAACCCAAAATTGACAGCAAATAATTGCAATGATAATTGACCAAGAATTTTACTAGATCATAATATAACATGCTGAGTTTCACTTTCTTTTATCATGTGTTCCACAACAAATAAATAACATGTATCAATTTTCTTTTATTATATTGGAAGATACCAAGATAATTTTCACCATTTTGTGGATGTTAGTAAAACACCACCTAAAGTCATTTCTTATACAAGCACCCTCACCTGGAACTGTCATCCAACAAGAAAGAATCGCTTCTCTGAGCATTATTGGAGTCCTCAGCCATAAGCATCCTCATGCTTGAAAGGACCTGAAGGAAGATTTGAATGCATCAATCAAGCATTTGCCACTTCAGGGATGCCTTTTGCTGTGATTGGAGAAATAAGACACAAACTTACATGTGGTGATACCCTTCTAGAGCTATCAGGATAGACTTAAAGATAGGGAAATTTCAAATTAAAAGAAAACAGTGTGAAAGAATTGTATAAGATGGTTTGCCTAACATAATACAGAGACGGAGGAACCATGCTGCCAAAAAAAGCAAGAAAAATTTATGCATCAAATGAGAATTCCTTGCAAAATAAAAATGCATTTAAACTCAAATTTTCTGGTTAGGCTTTGGGGCTATAGTACATTTACAAACAGAATGTTAGATGAACTTGAGAATAAGGCATATCTAAATGCTTTGAAACCTCAAAACAATAAATTGCAATCCATGAACATATCATAAAAAAAAAAAATGCATGACTAAACAAAGATCATAATAATAAAAAACCAGCAGAATGGTTCGTTACAACATATATACATTGGAAATAGCTAATGTCTCGAGGTATCCAATAAAATAAGCAAGATCGAGAATCCATGCAACTTAAAAAGAGTATGTTAAAATCTTATTCATTAGGTTTTAAGACATGTAGTATCTACTATCTGAACATTAAGGAAGTAACTCCATCTGAAGCTGAAAGTATTGAATGAAGATATATGGAATGGAATCTGCACTTTCAATTTTTACAATCACGTGCATATCAGCATTGTGACCTATAGAAAAGGTTTACAATTAGTTCTAAAAAACAGAAGCATGAATACCCCAAGGAAGAAGAAACACGCACCACATACTTTATATTAAGTTTCACCACAAACTTACCTTTAAAATAAAATATGTAAATATAATAAATAATTTTACTTCTAAAGTATTGTATTGTACCTGAGCCGGTGGAAATATTGCCACAAGCTGCAAGCCAAGAAATAGCACATAACATATTACGGTCAGTGATACAAAACAGAAAGAGAGCAAATATAACGGTAACACACACACACACACACACATTAGATAACCAGATCCGGATCCACTCCTAAATCTTATCTTTCATTCCCTCTACAAAAATGTATCACAACCATTAAATTAATCGTACGGATGAGAAATTAAAAATTAAAACTGAATTTGAATTTTAAATTAAAACCGAATTTTAAAATAAACAAAAGCCCTTCTCACACCCAATTTCTCGTATGCGTTTCTTCCAGATTTAATGACCCGTTTGTTTAAGATTAAAGAAAGTGATTTTCAAACAAAATAATTTAGAGATTATTTATAAGAGATTTTTAAGTAAAGTAAAAACTAATTTGTGTTTGTTAAAGATTACAAAAATCATTTTTTTAATCTCCTCTCTCATTCTGACATTCATTATATAAAATCAGATTATTTCTAAGAAGCTAGATCAAATAGCTTTTCATTATAATCAGATTTTAGATTATATTTAGATTCAGATTATTTCTAAAAGCTGTAATAAGCGAATAAAAATTCTAAGGTTTAATTGCATTTTTAGTTCCTCAACTTTCTCAATTTGTGCGATTTTGGTCCCTCTATTTCATTTTTGGGGATTTTGGTCTCCCAACTTTCTCAATTTGGCGATTTTGGTCCCCATACTTTTTAATTGTGCTTTTGATCCCTCAAAATTATGGATTTTTTGCACTTTTGGTCCCAAAAATCTTGAATTTTGGGAAAGTGGAGGACAAAAATGGACAGTTCACGATTTTTGAGACCGAAAGTGCAATTAAAAAAACACAGGGACTAAAATCGCCAAATTGAGAAAGCTAGGGGACCAAATTCGCAAAAAATAAAATAAAGGGACGAAAATCGCTAAATTGAGAAAGCGGGGGACCAAAAGTGCATTTAAACCAAATTCTAAAAAGTTATTATTTTTTCAAATAAAGCGATTCATTCATAAAATAGTCTGAAAAAAAGGGGCTCTAAGACCGGTTTGTTATAGATTAAAAAAAAGTGATTTTGATACAAAATAATTTAGCGATTCTTTAAAAAAAGTAAAACAGATTTTTTTAAAAAATAGTTTAGTGATTTTGTATCCAAACAAGTTTAAAATAAGTTTTTTTTAATAAATGATTTATGTTATTCTTAACAAACATAAATTAGTTTTTATTTTTTAAAAAAATCTCTAAATTATTTTGTATCAAAATCACTTTTTTAATTTATAACAAACGGGTCATACATTAGGAAGAAAATGTGCACGAGAAATTGAAAGTGAGTTTTGTTTATTTTAAAATTCGTTTTTAATTTAAAATTCAAATTCAGTTTTTATCTTTTATTTCGCATCTGTACGATTAATTTAATAGTTGTGATACTTTTTTGTAGAAAGAACTAGTACTGAGGACCCGTGCAACGCACGGGGAGAAATTCGTTGAAGAATTGTTTCGTTTGAGATATAACGATATCGTATAATACATCATATTACGACATTACTGTAGTGGAAAAATTCATTAGGTAGGTACTAAAAATGTTTAACCAACATTTGTCGTCAAATTTGTATACAAAACATAATAGCAAATGTATGGAAAACTCAAAAGGCAATGACCTAAATAAACTCACAAAAGTCATATAGTTACCACGTTGTACTACATCAAAAAATATTCTATAGGTAAGAGTGGGAACAATTGTAATACTTGAATCTCTCTGCAAAGTTGCTGCAAAAGTGAAGGTTATTCCACAACTAAAGATCAGCTTTCACCTCTGCATCATCCTTCCAGTTCAATATACCTCGTGAATCATGATTGATCCCCATGCCATCTCCTATTGAAAAACTTACTTATTATTTTGTTTCAAAAATAAAATTATCTAACCAAAATTTTATTTTCATTGGTTCGAACGATGATGAGAAATGGACATGACATTTTAGAATTTACCCTCATTTATCACTAAAATCATTAATAGTTACCTTCTGGCTATTATTTGTGTGTGTCGTGTGCGTGTGAACCTATCACCACATCAAGAAGAAAAGCTTTAGTTAGGGATGCCATAGGAAAACATGGAAAGAAGGAGTTGGAGGTCATTAGAGGCTGGAGTCACACGAAACAGAAGGTAGAGAAGCATTAGCAACCATCTTAGCAGACCAAAAACGTTAATGTTATTGGAAATTAAAATAAGAAAGAAAGGATACCTTTCAATTTCTTGGCAGAAGATCACCGCAGGAGAGATTCAGATCTGAAGATCTATTCATAGCCAACCCTCTTTCCACAAACACTGCAAATATGTTGTTCTTTCTTTAATCGATATCACCAGAGCGAGGTTTCTACGGCTGACTCATTACACGTTGAACTTCTGGCTATGAATAGAGGAATGGTTGAACAGAGGAATGGAAACCAGTGTAGAGAGTGCCGATGAGAGAACACGAGAAAAGGAAAGAGAATGAGATGAGTGAGTGAAAACTCTCAAGAGAATGAGAATGAGAATGAGAAGGAAAGATAAGAGAAAAGGAAAGAGAATGAGAAGATAACTGAGTGAAAAATTTGAAATTTGAAAAGATGGAGAAGAGGGGGAAAGAATGTGGTTTTGCAGAGAACCAAAAATGGTTTTGCATAAAAAGGTTCTCTGTCTCAAGTGAAAAGTAATAGAACAATAAGATTTAATGAGACAGATTTTGAAATGAAGGCTGGATTTGTGCGCTAAAAATGGTCATTACTTTTCCAGCATAACATTTGTCCGCTTGTGTTTGTCTTATGCCGGAAATTGCTGGAAACTAATGGGTTTTCTCTTTCACTAAAAGAGGCATGTAAAAAATGATTAAAAAATGGTGATGTAGCGAAACATAGCTCATTGATTGACACTTGTAAAACATAACTATAAAATTCTTTGTTAGTGTATAGTATAAAGATGAGAGATAAGATTTAGGAGAGGATCCAAATTCAAGATCTTTATTTCAGCGAACAATTTAGTGACCATCACACAATCGTCGTTAAATAATTGTTGGCAAAAGTCATTTTTGTTGCAGTGGGTGTGGGGCAACTTCTTGAAAAATTGATATACCCGTTGACAATTCAAATATTTGGGGGGTTGAATTTGGAAGTGTGGGCGGTGAGGATATAATTTCTTCTTTTCCACGAAACCTTCCTAGACAAAAGAAGGGGTATTGGTCACTTAAGTCCCTCGAAGTGTGACTCGGTGTCACTTTAGTCCCTGAAAGCATATAAACTCCAAAATAATCTCTGTAAGTGTGCTCCGTCTGTCACTTTGGTCCCTGCTGTTAACAATTTCATTGACTCCGTGAGTAATTGGTCACATTAGTCTTTGAAAGTGTAACTCGGTGTCACTTTAGTCCCTGAAAGCATATAAAATCCAAAATAGTCCTTGAAAGTGTTCTACGTTTGTCATTTTGGTCTCTATCATTAGCCATTATTTTGGAACGAGAGATAATCAAATCGCTAATGGTAGGGACCAAAGTGACAAACGTATAACACTTTCAGGGACTATTTTGTAGTTGTTACTCTTCCAGGGATCAAAGTGACACCGAGTTACACTTTTAGAGACTAATGTGACGAATTACTCATAGAGTCAATGAATTTTTTAACAGTAAGAACCAAAGTGACAGAAGCACACTTTCAAGAACTATTTTGGACCCCCACAAAAGAACCACTTGCTCTATTGCTTGCAACTGCGACGCGAAGGAGGAGGAAATAGAAGGCAGTAGTGATGGCTCTATTTCAAGTTCGCTCTCGATTCGCCTCCGTTCTACGTCACCATTACCGATCTCCTCCTCTTCAGGGTTATTCTCGCTTACCACTCCTGAGTTGAAGATTCCCATGTCCCGAGTCACCTCCGTTTTTGGTTACCATTACAGATCCTCCTCGTCAGGGAACCATTTCTCGACCATGATAAAGACCCCCACGATTAAAGATGCTAGCAACCATTTGAACCGAACGGTAGAAGAAAGGAATGAAACACACGCAAGGTACAACAACTCGCTAAAGATGTAGATCTGCTCATTCTCTCCTGCGAATCCACCGCCGAGGTCGGAGTGTGCGTCGTTTATGTAGTCGGCTTCAACTTATTTCGTTATTCTGTGCGTGCTCATTTCATTTGATTTATTTTTTTATTTTTTTTATTTTTACCATTCCATTTGTTTGCTACTTAATTGTATATGTTTTGGTTGCAGGAGTCACTCAAAGCAGCTCAAGCAATAAGGAGTTATTTAAAACCAAAAGTTCTGATTTGTTTCCCCTATTCATTCAATTTTATTATTATATTCAGCATCACAATACTTATTCATTGTTTCAATTCACGCAGGTTCTCTACCTACCGTTCGGATATAAACCCTTGCTTAGCAAACTTCGGGTGGGTATTTTAATCTTTATCCTTTTCATCATTGAAAACTGTTATTACTGTTTTTCCCTGAAGTGTTTGTGTTGTTTATCTTATGACTTATTATGGCATGTATGTATGTATGTATGCCACTACTTATTCAACCTCAGTCTTAGAGCATCAGCAACGCGGTACATGCGCGTTGTCCAACGAAAAAATTGCCTTTTGTTAGGAAAGCTCGTTGTACAAAGCTAGTTGCCGTTCTCATATATGTTGCTTTTGACCAATATTAAGAAACGCTGAAGAAGTTGGCGGAGAAATTCAACATCCACGTGAGCATGTGTCAGTTAAGAAACGCCCGCACAGTGTTAGAGAACCAGCACTAAAGTTGCTCTTAGCAAACAGTTTATGTACTTTGTCTCTCTTTTTATTCATTTTATATTTGTTTATCTTTGTCTCTCTTTTATTCATTTTTATTTGTTTATTTTATCCTTTCAACCAGAAATACAGTCCGACAAATCTAATTAAAGCCTTCGTGAACAAGCCTAGCGATAATTTTCGTTCATGAAGTATCTATGGGGTATGGTTTTACGTTACTACTAGGTGTAATACCTCATTCAATCTTGAGTTTGCACTTAAGATTGTGTTGTACTTTTTATACTAACTTTCTCTTGGTAATTTAGTTTCTATCTAAGCTCTGGCTTACAGTAGAGTCTAAGCTCTGCCCTACAGTAGAGCGTGTTGCATATCGAGAGGCAATAAAGTACGGCAACAATGTGCTACTTGGAGATCGCCCTGAAGAGGTTCGTATGTTTTTTCTGCTTTAGAATATACTTCTTTCATATGTATGATGAGGAGAGAATATGACTTACACTTCTGTCTATGGAAGCTTGTTTTTTGGGTTTAGAATAAGTATGATGATATGTCCCATGGGGAAACAAGCTTATATGTAACGCCCGTACTTCCATAATAATTGAAGTAAGACAATTTACATTAAAGCACAGGAATTACACAAAATAATTTAAACTTGAATTGTAAAATTACAAGTCCAAACACAAACTATGCCATAAGTCTATTAAATAAAGTTTACAACTTCATCCAAGTCCAAGGCTTGGGAAATTACAAAATACAATGTCAATTTTTGCCTCAACAACAAAAGAGACAAGTACAATGCACATCTAATATAAACTAGAGGTTTAAAACTCCTAGAATCATTATCTCTCCTTAGCCGGTACCTGCTTATCTGAAATAAAAGAGAAAAGGGGTGAGATTAAAATAATCTCAGTGAGTCGTCCTCTGACCTCTCATAGACACTTGCCAAAATCATAATAACATTACTATCCGAATATTATAGTGACACAACTAAACATACAACTAGGATTACTCGTAACAGCCGGGTCTTATCGTTTGGTAACAGTGGTATACCGCTCTGCTACACTAAGGTAAACAATGGAACTTATCGTTACCTCACGGTGGAACACCGCTCTGTACTTACAATCCTCGAGATCTGAGTAGGGACTTATCGTTTGGTAATAGTGGTACACCGCTACGCCACACTAAGGTAAACAATGGACTTATCGTTACCTTTCTGGGTACATCAAGACCGCATCAAGACTACGTTTATCTCATTAGAACCACTACGAATCCAACAGTTCTAATTTCTTTCTCTAAGCTTTCAGACAATAAATGCACTAATAACTTATCTAAGGGTATCTTAGGATGTCCCTTTTATCTTCTATGTTTTAGAGCTCTCAACTTGAGTATTCATGGCCTTAAAGGCCCATAAAATGCTAAAGTACACATTTCTGGTAAAACTGGCGCGCGTGCGCGCCCAAGAACGCGTCGTGCATATTTCACAACTTCTGGTATAGGGCTTATCTTGAAATAATTCTTGTGCCATTGAAAACTAGACACATTTCTCTTCAATTTGGACATATAGTTCTCTAATTTTCATTAAGTATTGAAGGAGAAACATAGGTTCCAAATTGGGGGAAAGTTAATGTTCAACTTTCTGAACCTAGTAGCTTGTTGCTTAAAACTGCACTAATTGGGTGGGTATTTTCTAAAATAAAAATTATATTTAGAAACTAGACATCCTAAGCTTTCCAACGAGTGGTCATTTGCCCAATTCGACTTCGTTTGATATTTTAATAAAATCCTCGAAGTTGACCTTCTACGAATCGCGCCGTGGCGCCGGTCTGGCGTCACGCGCATTTCTATTGCAGATGCTGTTTCGTGCGCTGTCGCGCGCATTTGTCTGTGCGTCACGTGCATTACTCCATTTTGGTTCTGTTTTGATGTGCGTCAGCACCTATGAGGCGCGCCACGCGCAATCCTGCATAATTATGCAGAAACATGTTTTTCTGCATAGTTCCAACTTTCAACTCACTTTTTCTTCAATCCAAATCAATTTCAAACCAAATTGGTACTCAAAATCAAGCATATGACTGCTATACAAGATTAAGAGCAACATAAGACATATAAAAACACAATCCATCATGCTTCAACATGTCACAAAACACTAATGCATCAACTTAAGCACATTCATTTCTACCCAAACCCATTCATGCATTTCAACCATTCCCAATTCAGAAATCAAGAAAAATACACAAGTGAGATCAAAAGAAAAGACCCTAAGTGGTGGGTCTTATGGGTTGCCCAACCTCTAAGTGAGAAGAACTCACCACAAACCAAGATTTTGGAACTATCAAAAATGGAGCTTTGATCTCCTTCCTCCTCTTCTCTTCTTCAATTTCGAGCTCCCCTTTGCTCAGCCTAGGGCAACTTGATTCTTCTCCCAAATGCCAAGAACTCAACTCAATTTATCTTCTTAGAGCAAGATTTTGAAGAATCACTCAACTTCCACTCTTTTTCCCCAAAACCCTAACTCCTTCTTCTTCCTTTTTCCTTCTTCTCTTTTTCAAAAAGGTCAAATGAGAGGGAGACAGAGGGAGTTGAGAGGCGTGAGGGGTAAGAGGGAAAGAGAGAAAAAAAATGAGTTGGACTCTGGTGTCCTTCATTTTATTCAAATTCTCATTGTGCCACTACTATGCACACCCCTTATATTTATAAATACCACCCCATCTAATTACTCAACTTTTAATTCAAAACATATAAATGCCTAAATTAATAAACTCAAATAATTAAATTAGCCGGGGTGTTATATTATACATTTAGCACAACACTGCAGCCATATTCATACTACTTCTAACTGATGAAAGAACTATGTTCCCAAGGTGTAGCTCAAGTGGTTAGAGCTTGGGACATGAGGTATTGACAGGAGGAGGACCGGGGTTCAAACCCCGACGAAGGAGAAAAATACCAACATAATAACTAACAACTAACATTTGCCATTTACAAAAAAAAAAGAAGATGAAAGAACTGTAGCTGTTGGCCTAACATTAAATTTAAACGATGCTTATCTCGTGGATAAGAATAATCATCCAAACATTTCTTTATCAATTTGGCTAACATATGATTACATGCATCATATATTTTCTTTGCTTTCCTTCTCTATCTCTAATCCTCCATTGGCTGAAGTTGAACCTTGAGAACTATTCACAAAATTACAATTAATATGTAGGAGTTGCAAACTTAGTTTCTGAATTTGTTTGGCTGTGACGATGCAAGAAAATAAGTATTGTTTAATAGTACTAGATATCTTAGAGCCGTCATTCATTGTATTTGAGTATGGAACTGCCAAGGAGTTATGTTTTTGTGCATTTGATTAGTTAATTGATCTGTAGAAAGTCCAATCTAGTGAATAGGGGCCTAAATAATTGAAGGTACTCAAAAGTCCATCGGCTAATATTAGCATTGTAGTCAATTCTAGATACATACTGGGTCTATAAATAGTGTTTCTCTATGTAATTTTCAATGAGTTGAAAATTTGATATTGAGAATTAAGTGAAGTATTTCCAGTATATATATTCTGTCGTTTTCTTTCATTTTCAGATTAGAATCCTGATGGTATTTATTGGATTTCTGTCCTGGGAGATGGACCCGTCCCACACAAGCTCATTTATCCCAGACCATTACCCAACTTATTTATCCATAATCTTCCCTTCCATCCAACCCCTAATTTTACATGAATTTCCTGGCTACATGAGTTTTGCCCCAAATCAGGTTTATCAGGGACAACTTTGCTATCCAATGGCAACATGGAGTGGGGGAAGGTTTCAATGCTAACCATCTTTTGCTCCAGTATCAGGATCTTGAGATGCTTATTCTTGCACACGCGAGTAGGGAAATACTGTTCATCATATGTACCTTCCTCCTTCTTTCCTGGTATTCATCTTCTGGAAGTCACATGGAATTTACAGATTTTCCCCCTTCCTTGTACCCGCCCCCTATACGTTGCAAAACTTTACATCATCACTCCTCCACCCTCTTTTGCCCGCTGCTCCTCTATTGCTCAGTGGAGCTCGAAACTGGGTTTCACCACGTTTCCTTCTATATGCGTCATTTCTTTATCTATCAATAAAGCTAAATCATCCCCCTAATAGATCATGACCCCCAATTAACAGGGTCAGGGAATCCCAGCCCAAAGTGACTGAATTGAGATGACAACTGTAATTAGTTAGGAAGTTAGGAGATAGTTATAAGGAGAAGCTTAGGAGTCGTTTGGGTATCTTGTAATGTACATTGATCATTCGCGAGCGGTAGTGTCAGGTCCTCTCGAATAAACCCGTATATTCTTTCATTTCTTCAATAAAACAGTTTTGTTGTTCCAATTCTTTCTTCTTTCTTGATACCAGTTCTATCAACTGGTATCAGAGTTCGTTCGGGGCTCTGTGGGTGATTGCTGCATACACACTACATGGTGACGAGAATGGAGGCAATAGTTAAAGCTTTGGAGCTGACGGTCGCGAGTTGGAATAAGAATCGTGAGGGATTTGAAGCACGTTTGGGATGCGATTCAATCAGCAAGAGGAACATCTTGCAAGATTAGAGCAAATGATAGAGAGGTTAGCCGCTTGGAGGAGTGGAGGGATGACAGGTACCCATAGTGGCGGAATCCCAATCGTTGACAAAGGGCGGGGCAAATCGGAGAGAGTCGAGAAGTGTGGGAACGCGAGAGAAATGGCAGAAACTCGAAATTCCAGTTTTCGAGGGTGAAGATGCTTACCGGTGGGTGACTCGACTGGAACAATATTTTCGTATCAAGGGGGTGACGGATGAAGAGAAGATGGAGGCGATGATGGTGGCTCTAGACGGAAACAATCTCAGCCGGTTCAAGTGGTGGGAATCTTGCAATCCAAATCATTCGTGGGAAGGGTTCAAGAAAGCCCTAATTCAACATTTTCAACCAGGTATGATGAGCAGTCCTTTTGAATTGTTGTTAGCACTAAAAAAGACTCAATCGGTTAAGGAATTTGTGAATCAATTTGAAAGATTTGCAGGTGCTACGAAAGGGGTCAATGAAGAACACTTGATGGGTATTTTTCTCAATGGGTTGAAGGAGGAAATAGGGGCAGAATTAAAAATGTATGAGCCTAAAGCCTTGTTGGAGATGATGAGTAATGCTCGGAATCAGGGGGAGCAATTACAGGGGTTTTTCGGGAAGCATAACAGTGTCTCTAGAATCTAAGACTCGTACGGTTGGCAAGGAACGAAGCTAGCTTTGGATGTTCTGTAGGATCAGTTCCTAACAGAGGGGAAATTAACTCAAGCCAACAAAGGGGACAAAATTACAAGAGATTGACATAGGCTGAAATGCAAGCGGGAATGTTTTAGATGTGAAGAGAGGTATAGTCCCTCTCATGTTTGCAAAAACTAACAGCTCAATGTGATGGTGTTGGAGGGAAACCATTGAAGAGGGAAAGAAGGAGAAGATATGTGGCCTGAAACAGTAGAGGAAGGGCCACAAGTTCTGCTGTCCTTGAACAGTATATTGGGGCTGACCAACAGAGGATCATTGAAAATTTGGGGGTTGATTGAAGGGTGTAAAGTGGTGGTGTTGGTAGATTGTGGAGCTACACATACCTTTATTTTCGCAGAATTGGTGGAAAGATTGGAAGAGGGGGATGGGCAAAAGATTAAGTGCAATGGGTGCAAGGTATACGGTTTAAACAGATTTTTTTTTTGTTTGGGTTAGGAGCGGTTGATGTGGTTTTGGGGTCGGAATGGTTGGCTGGATTGGGTGAAATAAGGGCCAACTGACATTGCAAGTTAGTATTTTAGGGCAGAGGAAGCTACTGCAAGCTAAATCAGAGCTTACAAAATCTACTGAATCACTAAAATTAATCAGAGGGGCCTTGAAAGAGCAGCCTGAAGGGTTTATGGTGAGCTGCTATCGCATGGAAGAGCATCCAGAGGCAACCAGTGAACTTCCTGCAGTTGTGGAGGAGGTGTTGCTAGAATTTGAGGAGGTTTTTCTAGCTCCACAAGGTCTACCACCGAAGAGGAGACATGCTCGCGCCATAACCTTATAACCGGGGGCTTCCATTCCCAATATCAGGCCCTAGGGTACCCTCATTACCGAAACTCTGAAATTAAGAAACTAGTAGGTGAAATGTTAACTGCAGGAAAATAAGGCCAAGTATCAGCTCTTTCTAAAGGTTTTAGCTTTTTCATACAAGCACATATCCCGATTTGTCTTCCAAAGGCTTTAGCTCTTTCTAGTTTCTTTACATGGGGCCATGGACTAGGCCATCCAAATTCACATGTACTTATAATTGATCTAAATCATTGTAATATTCCATTTCCTAATAAAAGTGGCACTGATTTTTGTGGTGCATGTTGTGCTGGAAAATCTCATCGTTTACCTTCCGATTTATCTGCTACAGTTTACAAATTTCCACTTGAGTTGGTATATAGTGACTTGTGGGGTCCAGCCCCAATTCCATCCTCCAATAATTTCATGTATTATTTCAATTTTGTAGATGCTCATTCTAAATTTACATGGCTTTATTTACTAAAGTCCAAATTCTGATACCTTTCATATTTTCAAACAATTCAAAGCCATGGTTGAGCTCCAATTTGTTATCCTTTAAAAGGCCTTACAAACAGATTGGTTTTTGGGGGGGGGGGGGGGTGAATTCAGACTTTGCCAAATTTCTCACTAATTTGGGTAATTGACAAGCTTATTTGCCCACACACACGCCCCACCAAAATGGTGTTGTTGAGCGGAAACACAGACACCGTGGAAATGGGGCTTACCTTACTAAATCTCTCTGCCTTTAAAATATTGGTATCATGACTTTTTATCTCATCAATAGGCTTCCCTCATCATCTCTAAACTTTCAAATACCTTACCAATTGCTGTTCAAACAGCAACCAGATTACAATTTTCTTTGAGTCTTTGAATGTTCTTGTTTTCCTTTACTTCGTCCATACAACAAGCACATACATAACTTTAGATCATATGAGTGTGTGTTTTCTTAGGATATTCTACCTCTCATAAAGGCTTCAAGTGCCTTTCCCCAGAAAGTAAAGTGTTCATTTCCAAAGATGTAAAGTTCAATGGGTTTTGATTTCCCTACAAAGATATGTTTACATCTCCCAATACATCGTCTCTTTCCACTACTCTTCCTTCTTCTATTATTCCACTGGTTTCCCACCAAGTCCCTACACCCGCCACTCCCTCTTTTGTTGCTCATTGTGTCTGGTTCTATGTTTCCAATTCAGAATTCCTGCAGTTTGATTCCGTCAGTCAGTCCACTCCTTTTTAAGTCACAAATTCTCCTACAGATTCTGCATCACCTTGCATTTTCCATAATCCTCCACCACCTATTACCAACACTCACCCTATGCAAACTAGGTCCAAATCAGATATATTCAAACCTAGACTCAACCCTACCCTCTTGCTCACCCATGTGGAACATAGAAAAGTGAAACAAGCCCTAAAAGATGAAAACTGGCTTGCTACCATGCGTGCAGAATTTACTTTCCTTAGAAAAATAACACTTGGACTTTAGTCCCTTTGCCTCCTGACCATGACTCTATTGGCTGCAAATGGTTCTTAAGAGTAAAAGAGAATATTGATGGATCACTTAACAAATATAAGGCAAGACTTGTTGCCAAAGGTTTTCATCAAAGACAAGGTTTTGACTTCAATGAAGCCTTCTCACCGGTTGTCAAACCTGTTACCGTTAGAGTTATCCTCACATTAGCAGTCACCAATAATTGGCCCTTGCAATAACGAGATGTCAACAATGCCTTCTTAAATGGTCTTCTAGATGAAGAGGTTTATATGGCTCAACCCCCTGGGGTTTGAAGTAGAAGATAAATCGCTGGTTTGCAAGCTTAATAAAGCAATTTATGGCTTAAAACAAGCCCCTAGGGCATGGTTTGAGAGACTTAGAGACACTTTTTTGCAGTTTGGAATTTTAGAAAGCAAGTGTGATCTTTCACTCTTTGTTTACCAAGCTATCAGCGATGTGGTTTATCTTTTAGTGTATGTTGACGACATAATAATTACTGGCAACTCAGCCTCCTTGGTCCAGCTACTTGTCTCTCGGCTGAACACTGCCTTTTCCTTAAAACAACTTGGATAGTTGGATTTCTTAGGTATTGAAGTCAGATTTTTTATTTGGATTAAAACTAATTATATGTGTGTTATGTGTTTATCTAGCTTGGAAAGTTCTGCTCATATATTCTTACATTATCCAACACCCAGTGTTATCTGGAAGAATTCGTTTGAATTTATTGTGAAAAGTAGGCATTTCTGTGACTTCGGAGCAGTTCTTATTGATAACTTTAATAGGCTTTAGCAAAAGTAAGGAAGTAAAAACCGTACAGAGGCATGCAACCTTCATGATTCTGTGGTGTGTATGTCAAAGAGGAACACTCATAGTTTTACTTATGCACTCATTTCTTTAGGCTCATGGTCTTGTCACACCACCTTTCAAACTTCTTCAAAAATCACACTGGATGATGTGCTTTTCAGACTTTCTTTCCCAACTATATTTGGTGATAGCTTGGAAAACTATAAACTATTTTCCTTGTCTGCCGCTGATGATGGGCTGTTCAGCTGTGGAAACCTTAACTCCCAACTTCAACATGCTTCCAACAATGTTCCAAATTTGTGGTCACTATAATGGTATATTGTGCTTGTCTGTTGACTGTTGACCACATAGTAAAGAGTTTCTCTTGTATAACCCTGCAACTATAGAATTTATGTTTTCCTAGGCATTTTCTTTTTGGTATTGATAGTTTTGCATTATGGTAATGGTTGTGTTGCATTATATGTCTTCCTGGAAAGTGGATTATGGCAAAGGTGGTGTTTCTAGTACCACTAGAGTCGAGGAATATGCTTGAAGTACTAATTCATGGACAATGATGAATAATACCAATGATGGGCATTTTCTTTTTGGTACTAATTGTTTTGCATTGTGCTTTAAGAGAACTTATTATTGGTGGGCCTTCAATTGTGAAGGCGCAAAAAATAAAGGATCCCTCCACAAGGAAATAACCATGGTAAAGATGGAAGGTGCTGCAATTGAGTTAGAGTTTTGAAATGTAGATGGAAGAAGAAGAAACACCAGCGTCCAAACAATGTCGTTTCTGATCGTAAACAATTTTATTGGCACATGGGTTGCACATTTTTCCGTTTTTTAGCCATTTCCACAGTGGAAATAGATAACGAGGCATGTGGGCAAAGTGGGAACTAATGGAGTGACTATGTGTCCCTAGTTTGTCATTTTGAGGGACTAATTGGTTTTTTTTTTTTGATAGGGAGTAAAAGTGTCCCCACATTTTGTTTGTTAGTGATCATTTGGGCCTTTAGTCTTTTATGTATTGTCAATGTGAAGAACTTGACTTTATATCATGACATATGAGTTGTAGCATTAGTCTTTAATTTGATATCAATTGTGATTTTGACTCTTGGTTTCTGCGTACTTGTTACTTATGTCATTATATATGTGCGTATTTGGATATACATTTATGTTTCTAGTAGGATCTTATAATTCTTGTTATTATGATATCACGTTTTATGTCTTCCCCCGCTCGATCCTATATAGGATCTTGATTTTGATGACCTTGCGACAATGGACCAGTACTGATACAAGTGAGGCAACCTCGAGGATTTATCATTTATTAAACTCACATTCCCCACCTCCATTTTTAAGGAAATGCATAATCCAAAATTGGAGAATTCTAATGTGTTTGGGTAGATATGTCATTGCAAGTTGATTTAGTCATTCATTTGACAAATAGTTGAATAAATCTTATTTGTACAGAACATAAGGATTATGTTGAATAGCAGAATTGATTCTTCTCTTTTTTAATTCTTCATATTCTCTCTTCTTTTTTCGATCTCCTGATCAACAATTTTCTGCTCTATATTCTCTTTCGGGTAGGTATGTCAATGCAAGTTGATTTAGTGATTCGCTTGACAAGTGGTAGAATCAATCCCATCTTCTCAGATCATAAGGTGTTATGTTGAATTGTAGAATTCATTCGTCGTCTTCCTTTTAATTCTCAATCTTCTTTGCTTTTTTGGGTCTCCTCATCAACAATTCTTTGTTATGTAATTTCTCTATATGAGTGATATGTTTATTTATAAAGGAATAAAGCTGTTAAAATGATATAATTTTTAAGTTCAAAGAGCTTATTATGTATGTTGCTATCTAATTGATATTTGTCATATTGATATAATTTAATTTCAACTGTGAGACAGATTACGGAAAATAGCTGGGAGATAATGCCAGCATGCATTCAACTAGTGCGTTTACAACTTATTCTTAATAATGTATGATTTTTTGGTGCTAAAAGTAATATTTTTTGCCCTGACTTTTGTTTCCATTATGTGGCTAAAGGATGATATCTACCTTTTTTATGGGATTTCGACCGGTGAGCAAGAAAAGTAAGTACTCTTACACCTTCATTATTTTACATCATATTACAATTTGTTCTAGAAAGAGGACTTCTCATCAAATTATGTCAATGCTTCACTTATTCTCCTGAGAAAAACAATTCATAGTTTTGTTAATTTATATCACAACCCTTTAATGATGAGTGGTAACATGTTGAATGACAGCTAGCTTCAAAATTTGGATCTTAATACCTAAAGTTACCGTGAGAACGAGTTGTTATATATATGCTAATTCTGCCTATTATTAGTTCTATGATATCAGATTTTATTGTGTTTTATTATTTCCTTATTTGGTTTGATTTTATTTGCTTAATTGGTTTGATCAAGTCTATATACTAAATATTTTGTTTCCTTTATTTAGCTTGATTCTGTTTTAATTTTCTTATTTGTATGCCTGAACCTTCTGATTAGTAAAAGCATATTTTACTTGTATTATTTATGTTAATGTAATCTAGTACGTTCTAACCAATAGTTTTCTTATCATTTATATACATCTCGGTATTGTGCAAGTTTCTCTTCCATAATAAATCATTTTTCCTTCACAATTATTCTTTCCATTATATTCTAGGTTAGCTAGGTTAATGGCCCATCGATTATTAGAAATCGCTAGAAAGAATAGTTCGGTTGTTGCAATTGTTCCATGCCCAAGGGATGCAAGCCGAAGCTTTGATAATCTAGGCAGAATAAATGAGTATTGGAAGCATTTATCGAGGTTAGTGAACATATAACTGTAAAATAGTTCCTGTTTTTACTGTACCATCATTTTTAGAAATCACATGATGCCCGTATTTAAAATGTAGAAGTATTGAATCACAAAACCTATTGCTCAAGTGATCCATTTTGAGTTTTTACCTCTTCTTGTACAAAATGATTTTTTTTTTTGTTATAATTTTAATTTTTCGGTATTTCCGAAATCAAGGTTTACATATATTGTTTTTGTTCTGGTTTTCAAACTCAAACTTGCATTTATTGTTTCTCAGGTGTAAGATCCCATGACCATCCCCCCTCGGAGGCCTACTTTATAATAAATGTTGTCTTGAGTTGTTATTTCATCTTTAACAGATTTTGTTAAGATTACAAATGGTATACAAGGCCCGTTTGGATTGACTTATAAACAATTTATTTGAGCTTATCCACTGACATAAGTATTTATAATACTGTTTGGCAGAGCTTATAAAAAGAACTTATAGCTATCCCATAAGCTGTTTATGGCTATTTTTCATAAGCTCTTATAAATAGCTTATAGTTTGGGCTTATGGAGAGCTTCTCAGAATATTTGAAGGAACCTCGTTCGAATCCGTTCCCGTCGTTTTTCGTATCACTTTATTTTCAATTTTTTGGAGTCCCCCGTCTCTCTTCTGCCGTCCGCACCCCCTGCAGAGTCAACTTTTCGAAGCCTTTCTTTTTGATTTTGCCATTTTTTGGTACCGGTTATATTGTCTTTTCTTTTATATTTTGATATTTCTTATATATGTGTTATTATAAAAACTAAAAAGATGTTAAATGGGCTGCTACTTCAAGTTTTTTTCATTTTTAATAATTATTTTTTTTGATATATAGGATTTTAATTTTAACATCTTAGTTTTTTAGTCATGTTTCGATTATTAATTTTTTTTTCAAATACAAAAATTTGTTACAGGTGAATGGTGCATGATTTTATAATATACATGACGCTGATTATTTAATTTTTTTTTACGAATAACAATTTTGTGTTATAGTGATCGTTTCATTTTTAACTGGTAATATTTTTATAATATTTTAATATAATTTTAATTATGGTTTCCTTCTTAAAGTTTTTTAACTTTTAAAAAGTATAACAACATTTTGCAAGTGTTTATATAATCATTCATCCAAGCATTTTAATTTTTGTATAAGCACTTTTTAATATACATATCCAAGCGCAAATAGCTTATCTAATTTAAGCGTTTATGACATAAGCTCTCATGCGATAAGTTCTTATATCGTAAGCGCTTAAATAAGCTGTTTGTTCAAATAGGGCTATAATTTACTTAAATGTTTTGTTGCATAATCTATTTATGCTGGTGTATGTAATATCATCACAAAGTGAGTGTGAAAAAGACTTAGTGCTGTGAAAGAGTATATTGTTATTACTATATAATTAGTATCTATGAAGCAAACATTTTATAATAGTATAAATATGAGAATAAAAAACAATTTAAACTGACATAAGATTTGTTATTTTAGTATGATTAATATCTCATCTCAAAACTGTTGTTAATAATAGGGGTGAGCAACGGTTGGTTACGGTCGGATTCAGGGTGATAGATTAAAACGAAAGTCGGGTTTTGGGTGGGTTAGTTGTCGAGGGTATCCAGTTGAAATTGTAAGTAGCTATTGTGGCATCAAGTACCTTTCTCCACGCGCAATCGATTTCCGAACTCAGTATGGTTTTCAAAGATCATTATTTTTTAGGTTTTTTTCAATTTTTCCTAAATATAATAAAATTGGTGGCGGCTCCTAAACCTTTGGATCGTTACAGATGGCGACTCCACTGGGGACTTTGAGAATCAAGCCCATTTTGATTGGTTGTGCATATCTAGTTTGTTTCACTCTTTTATTTTTTTATTTTATTTTATTTTATTTTATTTTTTATTTATTTTTACTATTTTTCTTTTCTTCGTAATTTTAGGTGATTCTTTTATTTGATTGATTTGTTTTTTTATTATTTGATTAATTTGCTTATACATTTAAATGCTAAATTAATATGCTTTTTTGATTTATAAATATTTATTGTTTCTTTTTATTAGTATTATTCTGTTTCCTTATTTGTTATATTTCACATGTTTGTATATATGTTTGTTTTTACTTAATTATTTTTGTGAATATTGAACCCTAGGTTAGAAGACACTTTATATTTTTGTGCTTTTGTTTCGTGGATTACATTGCAGGTTTTGGCTGATTTTTATTTTTGTTTTTAGGGTTCGAGGTTTGTATGCTCCTTTCACACACCACACTTACACTTTGAACACACACTTTGAGTGGGGCCCTATACTCGGGCCTTAATGAAGCCTAAGTTAGTAAGAGGTTGTGTAGTGGAAGCCTTTTCGGATGCACTTCCTGTGTGGCTACCATGAATTCCTCATCTAGAGTGCGACTTTTTTTTGTGGGTGCCCACATTTTGGATGTACATCCTGGTGTGGCCAATATCCCGAAAGAGTACTTGGCTCTAGACACCTAAATGCCTGTAGGTTACAACAACCACCGATTGTGAGTGTACACTGTAGAAAAGCTTAAATCCATTAGACTCAGGCCCATTAGTATGGGCGAATCGATGTAGGTCACAAAGGGAGCTACTCTACCTCTTACCCCCATTTCATTTTCTACGTGCGTCATTTTTATGTTCTCACCTCCCTACGATTATCCCTTTTTTTTTAGGATTTGGCAACCATTGCGCGTTCCAGGAAAGCGAAGATCAATCAAACTCGAGTGTACTTCACTAGGAGCCGAGCAAGAATGTCGGGTGATGATGAGATGCAGGGGAGTAACTTGACTCAGGAAATGGACACAGTAAAAGAAAGAATGGATGAGATGGCCGATGCTCAAACTCGTATTGAAGAGGCATTATCGGCCATGAAAGAAGCGTTCACTATGTTGGCAGCGAATAGGACCACCATGGGAACCCAGAATGTCAATACCTTCGGAATGCCCACTTCTATGGGAGTAGGAGCCCATAACCATGTCAACACAGAAAACGTGCACAACCAGGCATTAGGGTCGTTCACCATCCCAATAGGAATGGGATATGAAGCTGTGGGCCACCATGGGGTTGAAAACCAGCATAACGGAGGTGGAGGAGGTGGAGTGCCACATACAGAGTACGACCTAGAGGATGGGCACGCATCAGTGCGAAAAGACAAGGCTAGGGAGCAATGGATGGAAAAGATGGAGGAAAAGATTAAGGCAATGCAGGGGCCCAGTAATTTTGGATCTTTGGGATTAAAGGAACTTTGCCCAACCTCAGAGATAGTAATTCCTCGAGATTTCAAAGTCCCAGTCTTCACAAGATACGATGGAAGCACTAACCCCCTGCTGCACCTAAGGACCTATTGCACCAAAATGTCGATATGGTCCAAAAATGGAAAATTCTTCGTCAACTTTTTTATTAAAGCTTGACCGGACCGGCTTTAGAATGGTACATCCAGTTAGACCATTCGAAAATTGATGGTTGGAAAGATCTTGATGATGCCTTCATGAGCCAATACAGGTTCAACCTGGATACGGCTCCACTTCGTGGCGATTGGGAATACTGCAAAAGAAGAGCGAAGAGACCTTTAAGCAGTACGCTCAGAGGTGGAGAGCCCTTGCTGCACAAGTCCAGCCGCCGCTCACCATGACTGAAACATGCTCTTATTTATTGGGGACCTTGGGGACTCCTTATGTCGCAGTGGGGCTACATACAAAGACTTTGCCGATCTTATGGCTGTTGGAGAGAGAATTGAAATGTTGGCAAGAGCCGAAAAGTTTCCAGCAGAATAGACAGAGACCGGACAGTCAAAGAAGAATTTCCCACAAAAGAAAAAAGATCCAGAAGTGAGTCTTGTTCGAGCCACACCAAATTACTCCCACCGACATCCACAATATAACCATCCCCGTCCCAGAATGCCTTATCCATTATACCAAATCACCCCAAACACAAACCCATCACCTACACCATCATTTCCGTGAATAACATTCCTGCTACCTATCCTCAACCACGTCCAAACTACCAATATAATCGCCCAACCTATCACCAAGCCCGACCCCCATACCAAAACTCAGGCCAAAATAGAATATCTAACCTACCCCTATTTCCTAGGATATCCATCACCAATGCAGAATTATTTAAACGTTTGTATGACACCCATCTGATTGCGGGAATTCCGGTGAAGCCAATGGAACCCCCATTTCCGGCTTGGTATAACCCAAACTCGACTTATGAATTTCATATGGGAGTCGCAGGCCACTCCATCGAGGATTGTGAGGCTTTCAAGAACGCTATTAGAAAGCTGATTGCTAATGAAAAATTGGATATCCAGGAAGAAAAAGGGCCAAACGTTGTCAACAACCCGCTCCCAAATCATAGCGGGGGAAACTCAGTGAGTGTAGTAGGAGAAGACGAAAGGCCTGTCAAGAGTGTTTTGAAACTCCGAACACCCATGATAGAGATATGGGAGGGGTTACGAAATGCCGGGTATGAGACACTAGCACCAGTGAAAGGGATGGTGAGGTACAAAAAGTATGATGAAGAGGACAAATGCGTATACCACCATGGTTGTGTAGGTCATGACATCGAAGATTGTTGGGATTTTAAGGCTCGAGTTCGAGGTTTAATGTCACTAGGGGTAGTGCAAGCCAAGAGGTCAATGCCTCATGAGGAGATCAATGTTATAGAACCCTTTGTGCTTAGACTTTCACCACTCAACCAGCCACTTGCATCAGAAAAGGTTGTGGTGACTGTAAAAAAAAAAACACACCCCTTGCTTGCAAAGATACTCATGCAGTTCCTTGGAATTATGACGCAAGAGTTGTAGTGGTGAGAGGTCTTTCAACATGCGAGACAAGCAAGCAAAGCAAGATTGATGAGTCAGTTACTAATATAGTAAGTGTTGGGGGAATAACCCGGAGTGGCCGATACTTTGGCCCGGAAGAGGTTGAAAAGAAAAAGAAAGAGAAAGGAAATGAGATTGAAGAAAAAGAGCAGCCTGAAGAAGAATTCTTGAAGATATGAAGCAGAGTGAGTATGATGTGATGGAAAAACTAAGGAAAACTCCAGCCCAAATATCTTTATTTTCTCTCATTCTAACTTCTGAGGCACATAGAAAAGCTTTGTTGAAGACATTAGAGGAAGCTTTTGTCAAGCCTGACGTCACTCCTGAAAACATGGTAAACATGGTCGATCCTGTGCAGCGAGTTAACCTCATCACGTTCTCCGATGCCGAAATGGTATCTCAGGCAAAAAGGGACAATCGAGCCCTACATATCACCTTGAAATGTCGGGGATTTGTAGTGGCTAAAGTGCTAATCGATGGTGGTTCAGCTTTGAATATCATGCCAGTGTCTATGTTGACTGCGTTAGCAATGGGGGAACAAGATTTAACGCCTCAGTCGATGACAGTTCGGGCTTTTGATGGGTCTAAGAGGGGCATCCTCGGTGAAATAGTACTACGATTGGAAATTGGCCCAAGTGTGTTCCGCATATTGTTCCAAGTCATGGCAATTGAGTCAACATATACTATTAGGACGACCATAGATCCACGAAGCTGGGGCAGTACCTTCCACTCTACACCAGAGGGTTAAATATGTAGAAAATGGGTCTGTTATCACGATTCGCGGTGAAGAAGAGATTATGGTCTCAAAACCTATGTCCTTGCCGTATGTGGATAACACCGATGAAGAAAGAACAAATATATGCCACAGTTTTGAGGCGGATAAGCCGGGAGGTGATGAAAAAGGTTTGCCAGTGCGTAATGTGAATCAGGTGGCGACACGAATCATGGCAAAAAGTGGCTACGAAGAAGGGAAAGGCTTGGGTCGGCACCTACAAGGAATTCCTGATCCTATATCCTTGCAAAAGAAGTCAGACATGTCTGAGATCGGTTATAAAGATAACCTTGAAGCAAAGTTCAAAACTCTGACAATTGGCAAAGGGGAGACACAACTAATCCCTCACTTGAAGGATACGTTTTTCGCTCCCGCCGAAGTGATTTCGCCTGAGAATGATGCTTGTGCACCGAACCGGCCAGCAATCAACACATTGGATGATGGAAGCTCAAGGGCATATGGCGTCATCCACCCCACCACCAATCAAGAATCGCTGAGCAATTGGCAGGCAGAGCCAGTTGTTGATGTTGTTGCTTTCATGTAATCGCCTTCTTGTACTGTATTAGCCGACTGAGGCTATAAGACTTATGTTATTTTGCTTGAGACATGAATTTAATGAATCTGCATGCATTCCTATCCATTTGTTCTGTTTTGTCTTATTTCTTCAAAATCCTTACTCTCCAATTATGCTTTTGTTTCCTTTTTCTTTATGTTATTCTCTTTTCGATTTCCATAAATTATTCTCCAGGGATTCGTATTTCAATAAAACTTTGCCTCATTATGGGAATGTTGAGAACCTATTGTTTGATTCCTTTGCGACTTCTGACGAGGATTGTTCTGAGTTAGATGAAGATGACGAAGTCGTCAAAGAGTTTGCTGAATTTCTAGACTCAACCGAAAAAGATTTTGGGTTGAACAATGAGACAGAGGAAGTCATCAATCTGGAGACTGAGGAGGATAAGAAAGACTTAAAATTGGTAGACAATCCAGAGCGTGAAGAAATGATTGCTTTGTTCAGAGAATATCTTGATGTCTTTGCATGGTCTTATAAAGATATGCCCGGACTGGACCCAAAAATAGCAGCACATAAGATTCCACTCTATCCAGATGCAAAACCCAAGAAGCAGAAGTTGAGAAGGATGCGCCCGGATATGTCGTTGAAAATCAAAGAAGAGGTGGTCAAGATGTGGGAGGCCAGATTTTTGAAGGTTTCAGTACACCCGGAATGGGTAGCTAACATCGTCCCAGTACCCAAGAAGAATGGAAAAGTTAGAGTGTGCGTGGATTACCGAGACCTGAATCAGGATAGTCCGAAGGATGATTTTCCTCTTCCACACATTGACGTGCTTGTTGACAACACTGCTAAGAACCACAGGTTTTCGTTTATGGATGGATACTCTGGATATAACCAAATCCTTATGGATGTTGAAGATAAAGCAAAGACTACGTTCATCACCCCATGGGGGACATTCTGCTATAAAGTAATGCCTTTTGGATTAAAGAATGCTGGGGCTATTTACCAACGTGCCATGGTTGCCCTTTTTCATGACATGATGCATAAGGAGATTGAAGTATATGTGGATGATATGGTTGCAAAATCAAAGGAAGAGGAAAGTCATGTAGAAGTATTGCGAAAGCTATTTGAAAGGCTCAAAAAACATAAGTTGCGGTTGAATCCTAACAAATGCACTTTTGGGGGATCGTCAGGAAGGTTACTCGGTTTTATTGTGAGTAGAGAAGGGATAAGGGTGGATCCTGACAAAGTTAAGGCTATCTAGGAAATGCCCACTCCCAAGACTGAACGAGAAGTAAGGAGTTTTTTGGGGAGACTCAATTACATTGCTAGATTCATTGCCAACTGACTAGCACGTGTGAGCCTATATTCAAGTTACTAAGGAAGAACCAACCAGGGGAATGGGATGAAGAATGTCAAGAAACATTCGATAAGATAAGAGCTTATTTATCGAATCCTCCTATTTTAGTACCCCCAACACCATGACGCCCTTTTATTCTGTATTTGACAGTGTTGTCGTCATCCCTAGGGGCAATGCTTGGATAACACGATGCATCAGGGAAGAAAGAGAAAGCGATCTATTATTTGAGCAAGAAGTTCAACGATTGTGAGACTCGCTATGCGACAATTGAGAAGACATGTTGTGCTCTAGTCTGGACTTCAAGAAGACTCCGCCAATACATGTTGTACTACACTACATGGTTGATTGCGCGATTTGACCCACTAAAGTACATATTTGAAAGCCCTCATGTTTCTCTAAGGGTGTCGAAATGGCAAGTGATCTTGTCGGAATTTGATATCAAGTACGTGACGCGAAAATCGATTAAAGGGAGCACTATTGCTGATCATTTGGCCGAAAATCCTCTGGAAGAAGAGCAATCGTCAAACCAGGAAAATGTAGATGAAGAGATCATGGATGTTGAAAAAAGAAGACGAATGATGGAAGATGTACTTTGATGGGGCAGTCAATATGTATGGAAATGGCATAGGGGCAGTCATGATATCACCGGGTGGAAAGCAATATCCAGTGGCTATCAAGTTAAATTTCGAATGCATAAACAATATCGCAAAATATGAGGCGTGGGCAAATGGGCTATTGGTTGCCATTGACCTCGGTGTGTAACGATTAGGGGTTTTTGGAGATTCAGCCCTTATTATTTATCAAGTCCAGGGTGAATGGCAAACTAAGGACTCAAAACTGGTGCCTTATCAAAAACATCTAACTCAGCTAATAACAAGGTTTGAAGAGGTAACATTCTCCCATTTGACTCGGGATAAGAATCAGTTTGCCGATGCCCTGGCTACTTTGGCGGCGATGTTTAAACTGAACATCAATGCCGAAGTTCAACCCATCCACATAAAGGTGAAAGATGAGCCAGCCTATTGTGCTAATGTAGAAGGAGAGCCAGACGGCGAACCATGGTATTATGATATAAAACGGTATATTCAGCACGGAGAATACCCAGCTGGTGTAAGTGAAGTGAATAAGAAAACCATCAGAAAATTGGCAATAACGTTTTTCTTGAGTGGAGAAATCCTCTACAAGCGAAGTCAAGATGGAACACTACTTAGATGTGTAGATGCTCGGGAAGCTAAGCGAATCATGATTGATGTTCATGAAGGGATCTGTGGGACACATGTGAATGGTCACATGATGGCCCGTAAGATAATGAGAAGTGGATTCTATTGGTCCACCATGGAGACTGATTGCATAGCATATGTGCGAAAATGCCTCAAATGTCAGTTGTACGCAGATCGAGTCAATGCACCTCCCTTTCCTTTGCACAATCTAACAAGTCCTTGGTCGTTCTCAATGTCGGGAATAGATGTGATTGGGCCAATTAATCCAAAAGCTTTAAATGGGCATCGATTCATATTGGTCGCAATCGATTATTTCACTAAATGGATAGAGGCGTCTTCCTATGCCAGTATTTCCCAGAAGGTGTTTGTTAAGTTCCTCAAAAAGGATATCATATGCCGCTATGGGATTCCTGAAAGGATCATTACAGATAATGCACCCAATCTTAATGGCGGAGAAGTACAAAGATTGTGTGAAAACTTCAAGATCAAGTACCACAATTCAACTCCCTATAGACCACAAATGAATGCTGCAATGGAAGCAGCTAACAAGAACATCAAAAAGATCATCGCCAAGATGGTGGTTAATTACAAAGATTGGCATGAAATGTTACCCTATGCCCTACACGCTTATCGTACTAACATACGATCGAGCACTGGGCAACACCATTTTCTTTGGTGTATGGGATGGAAGCAGTATCTCCCATTGAAGTAGAAATCCCGTCCCTAAGGGTATTGATGGAGGCAGAACTAGAGGAATCAAAATGGGTAAAGGCCCGATATGAACAGTTAAATATGATTGAAGAAAATAGTCTTGCAGCAATTTGTCATGGGCAGTTGTACCAAAGTAGAATGGCCAGAGCCTTCAACAAGAAAGTCCGCCCAAGAGAATTTCAGCCAGGAGATTTGGTGTTGAAGAAAATATTACCTCATCAGGAGGATGCTCGGGGAAAATGGGCACCTAGCTATGATGGTCCTTATATGGTCAAACATGCATTTTCGGGAGGAGCCCTGATTCTTCTAGACATGGAAGGACATGAATTGTCAAGGCCGATAAATTCAGATGCTGTTAAGAAGTTTTATGCCTAAAAAAAACGATGATAAAAGCCCGCTAGATTGAAAACTCGAAAGGGTGGTCTAGGCAAAAGTTAAGGCAAAGAAAGAAAAGAAAGGGCATAGTGGTTAAATTGGCTTAAGAATCTCGGAGTAAGCCTACAATGGGGAAATATGATGATGGTTAGTTACGTCAGTCAACTTCAGCATGATCAGTCATCTCCAAGGTCAAAAAGGGATCTAGATAAGGAATCAAAGAACCCATACTGGGGCAGAATTTGATGCGAAATTTCTTAATGTGTTCATCTTTCCCCTTTCTTTGTTTTAGTGCTTTTCTTTCCCTGAAAATTTGTATCAAAATTCCACATCAATTCAATTCACAAATTATTCCTTCTATGTGCATCCATTCTTGCATTCATGCTTCATTTGTTAAATCACGTCTTAAGTAAAATAACTCAAGTCTAATAATACTTTGAAACGATTACTTTAGTAACTCTTCAATGGATAAATAAATAAAAATTCTTGGTGGTTTCGAATAAGGGTGAAATTAATTCAAACGTCTTCATGATAAACTGGGGCAAGAAAAGTCCAAATCCCAAAACTTGAAATGGTGTCATCCAAATGTGCCATGTGGCTACAAACAAAGAGTGACGTTGCAAAGATCGATAAGGAGATAAGAAATGTGTACAACCGATGTTGCTGCGGCGAATTAGTGAAAACAAGAGGACAAGAGTTTGATTGATCAAAGCTTCCTAGTTCATCACAATGGCTCAGATCCTGTAAAACACACCCAGGTAGGTCAAAACGTGACACTAAATGCATATTTAATTGTATGTTGGGCAAGTCGGTTCAGTCCACTGCCCGCTATTTTTTTGTTTGCCGAAGAGGTTCCGGCAATCGCACAATTAATTGTCTGTTGGGCAAGGTGGTTCAGTCCACTTCCCATTTTATTTTTGCCGATGAGGTTCCAGCATTTGCATGTTTAATTTTCTTCTGGGCAAGGCGGTTCAGTCCACTTCCCATCTTATTTCTTGTTTGTCTGGGTGAGGCGGTTCAGTCCACTACCCAATTTCATTTTTTGTTTATCGAGGAAGTTCCGGCATTTGCATGTTTAATTTTCTTCTGGGCAAGGCGGTTCAGTCCACTTCCCGTTTTATTTCTTGTTTGTCTGGGTGAGGCGGTTCAGTCCACTATCCAATTTCATTTCTTGTTTGTCGAGGAAGTTCCAGCATTTGCATGTTTAATTTCCTTCCGGGCAAGGAGGTTCAGTCCACTTCCCGTTTTATTTCTTGTCTGCCGAGGAGGTTCCGGCAATTGCACATTTAATTTGCTTTCGAGGGAGGCAGTTCAGTCCACTACCTAATTTATTTCTTGTTTGCTGAGGGAGGCGGTTCAGTCCACTATCCATTTTATTTCTTATTTGTCTGGGTGAGACGGTTCAATCCCCTGCCTATTTTATTTCTTATTTCGCCGAGAAAGTTCCGGCAGTTGCGTATTTTATTCTCTTCTAGGCAAGGCGGTTCAGTCCCCTGCCTGTCTTATTTCTCTCGACATTTTCATAGTGTGTCGCTTTCATGCATTACCGGCCAAAATTGAGGTTCATATATCTATACTTATTTCTCACTATGATGCCAACCATGGTTTATCATATCACATAGTGAAAAAGTAAGTACAGAGTGGCAACTGTGAACACCCAATTTTGACCGGACATTTTAAAAAAAAAAGAAAAATCACAAAAATATTTCCTTTACACATATTGAATTTTCGGCCTTTATTTTATCTTATTTTTGTTTTATTTTATCTGACCAATTGTCTAAACCCATTATGAGCCTTAGCCCAAGTTGAAAAGAAAAAAAAACAAACGTTACAAATTACCATCATCAAGCAAGCCCAAAATACAAACAAAGTCCATTACGGTCCATAACAGTCCATTATAGGTCCAAATTTACAAAATCACAAAACAAAACAAAACAAAACAAAACACAAAATAAAACAAAACAAAAAAAAGACAACAAAACAGAAAAAAAAAGGGCAGGGATGCGCATGGCATCCTGCCAGGAACACTAACAGCACCAACAACAACCAACAGCACCAGTAGCAGTATTTTAGCAATAAGTCCAAAGCCCTTTCTCCTTGTCCCTTTGTTTCTTTTCCATTTCTTCTCTAACCAAGCAGCTTTGCAGGCACCACTCTGCACAACCAGCCACCCTCTACACCACCAACCATCCCTGCAACAAATGGCCAATACAAGGTCAGCAACCATTGTCTCATTAGGACCTCTCAACTCTATAAATACAATAACAACAGAATCATAAAAAAATAAAAAATAAAAGAAGGGAACAAAAAAAATTCTTGGCATTTTCTATCACCAACCAAAGAATTAGAGGCTCCACATTGAAGCCTTAATTCACCAAACTGAAACAAACACAAAGACGAATAACAAAAAAAAAAAAAAAAGGAAAAGAGAAGAAACAGAGAAGAAAAGAGGAGAAGAGAAGAAGAAGGTTTGGGTCACCTTTTTTTTTTCTTTTCCTGCGCCCTCTCTCTCCCCCTCTCCTTCGCGCCCCCTTTCCTCCCTGTGTCTCTCTCCCTCTCGCACCCTCATCCCTTCCCCCCTTTCCTTGCTCGCGTGGCCAGTGTCAGTGTGCCGCCGCACACCTCTTCCCCCTCTCCCTTTGTGCGCCGTGTCCTCCCCCCAACCTCTTCTCCCACCCCTCCCTCCTTTTCCCCTTCCCCTTCGCGATCAAGATCCCCTTCCTTGCTCATGACCAAGGGCCCGGGCCTTGCACCCCTCTTTCATCGTCTTTCTCTCTCTCGCCGCCACTATACCTCTCTCTCCCTCTCCCCATAGCTGCTCTACGCAGCTTTCTTCTTTTCTTAGGGTTTCAAAATGAAACCCGAATGGACACCCCCCTCCCTTTTTATTTATTTCTATTTCTTTTCTTTTCTTTATTTATCAATTCTGTTGTTTTTTTTAGTTATTCATTTTTGTGTTGTTTATAAATATTGGGCTTCAGCCCATTTGTTTTTTGCTTAACAAATGTGGACACCTCATTTTTTTTACTAGTTAAACTAAGACAATTTTACTCAACTAAATTTTAATTTATCATACATTGTATTTAACTTACTATTCTGTTTAGTGCTATTAAATAAAAAAAAAGGTATTTTTTAGAACAAAATGAGATTAGCTGAGATGTGACATCTTGTTGATCCCCAGTTTATGACACCTGAGTTGCGACAACTTGGTGATCTTGAACCCTTAAAAATTAAAATCAAACCAACACACAAATATTTTCTAGAAGAACTACGTGACTTTTGAGTTCCTTATTGCGCCGGAGGATACGTAGGAGCGGGTCAATCCTGTCAAGTCAAATTTAAATTTTTCTAATTTAGTTTCATTCTTTCTAATATTCATTTTCGCACTTACTATCACTTTTATTTAATTTTGGGGTGAAACAAATATTTTAAAAACTTATTAGTTTGCACAATCAATTTGGGTAACTGTCATAGGACAGGCGTGATGGAGGTGTTGTAGGGTTTAGTCTCCACCATTCTCCACGTGCAATCGATTTCCGAACTCAGTATGATTTTCAAATATCATTATTTTTTAGGGTTTTCCAATTTTTCCTAAATATAATAAAATTGGTGGCGACTCCTAAACCTTTGGATCGTTACAGTTGGCCATCATCATGATGATTACAGGAATATTACTTTGTGATTATGTGTTCTTATGAATCATAGCTCTTTATTGCTTAATCTAATCATAAATTATCTAAGGGATTAAAAGTTTTGATTAGGTTAAAGGGATTAAGCGAATTGTCCTTTAAAGGAGTTTGATTAGGTTAAAGGGATTATAGTTGATTCAAACATCACTTTGCATGGAATTTCTTGAATTAATGATGAATTTGTGGCATAAGATTAAACACAAGAGGACTCGACCCCTATATATTTTCAACCCTTGATATTTTTCTCTTGAATATCCAAAATATTTGTTCAATTGATTATAGTTCTATTTTTAATTCATTTTCTCGATTGAAGTATGAACAAGATTTGCGTGTTTGATAAGACAATGTCAATCCATGTGGGACGATACTTAACTCAATATTTTACTACTTGTGGTGACTCGGTATACTTGATGATAATTCCAACACTTTTTATGTGCTATATAATATATACATGTTCCACGTAAAGCAGGTTGTCTATGTTCACTTGTAACACATTATCGGAAAAAAAAAACACTAAATATTCAATACTTTAAATAGCGCATTATTGGAAAAACACTATCAGTACCACACATAAGGTAATGCTTTATTAAAAAAAGTGCTATTGAAGATTGTGTTTTATTTTTTTAACAAAACTTTACATATGTTGTCTCTTAAACCAAAATCAAACTAAACCAATCCTAAGCCATAATACAAACTGATCATCAAAACAAACTTTCAATTCATAGATACATAATATGATGTTGAATCTCAATTCAAAAAAGAAGAAGATATACATGCTCATTAAAACACAATTTCAACATTTTATATACCAAAGAAGATGAAGAAGATACATTATAAGATACATGATACGATTTCAAAGAAGAAGATATATGTCGTGGTTCTTTAATTGTCTTCCTACCCCAAGAATTGAACATGGATTCTATGATTTCAAAGAAGAAAATATTTAATAAAGTTCTATAATTATCTTCCTACCACAAGAATGGAACATAGATTCTATGATTTCAAAGAAGAAGATATATAATATGGTTCTTTATTTATCTTCATAAGACAAGAACTGAACATAGAATCTATGTTTCAAAGAAGAAGATATCTAATACAATGTATATTCATGAAACTTCAGTAGCAGATTTGTATCTGGCATCAAGTCTCACATGCATATCTACATACCAGCGTTTACGTTCTAGTTAACGGGACATTCTGCAAATGAGATGCAACATATTAGATGATATATAGACATACACAATATAGGATGCATGACTACAAACTCAAAAAAAAGGACAAAATACCTTAGATTTCAGACCATGACTTCAAAACTTTAACACCAAGTATCGCAAGAAATGAGAGAGCCTAACCAATTGAACTCAAGGAAATGAGACTAACAATGATCGATGCTGAAATTGATAAAGACACCCAGTACCTCGATTAAGTAAAGCCAGACTAATACTGAGTCATCATCACTCAACTTCTCACTTGGGCTATATTGGTTGATTATTTCTATTCCATCCAACCACTTCTTGCTACACTTGGTGCCAAAGTCATTCTTTGATCTCCATCGTTATGCTCGCATCATGCTCAACTTTCAATGAACTAATTTTCCACCTCTAGTCTGTCATGCTAATAGTTACTCCGCCTTGTAACTCGCCTCATCCCAACAATTACTAATTTGAATGTGGAATCCTATGTTTAATAAATACTTTATCCATGAACACCTTCTTGATGCAAAAACTCTCATCAATTCTCAACGAATATTAATTTCATCTAAGTTCTAACCACTATCTTTTTGTGGTTTTCTAATGAATTAAGCCTAACTAGTTTTTATAGAACTCAGAATGAAATTGTACACACTCAAACCATCAGTATCTATACAAGAACAAGTACTATTGAATATACAATTACATATATACATACATACAAATTGAGCATCTATACAAGAATGGCAATACCAACCCTATATACATACACTTATCTATAAAAAAATAGGAAAATACGATAGACAGGGAGAGAGGGGGAAAGAGGGGACCTACAAGGGATAAGCCATTGCGACAAACCCAGTCGGTGGCGAAGGCATGTTGAAGAAGCCCAGTGATGAAGCCACTTACATCGCAGCTCCACGGTGACAACGCTACTGAAAAACAAAGTGATTGAGGGAGGAGGAGGGAGATGGTCAGTAGGAGGTGGAAATGATGAGGAGGGAAGAGAAGGAGGGTACTATACTAGGAATGGGAAGATAAGAAGGGTTTCATTTATTTTAGAGTTTCATTTAACGGAGAGATCAAATACCTTTGTTGATTTTTGTGATACGCATAAGTTTAGGTAGCACATTCTTGAAAGAGCGTTATTTAATCTCAAAAACTTTGATAAGCTTCTTTCGAAATGCTCTATCTTTATTCTCTCCACAACTCTATATAGCGTCTTTCCAAGAAAGCACTATATAATATCGTAAAATAGACCCGCTTTTAGGATAATGTGCTATCTTTATTCTCCGCATTTTTTTACATAGCACATGGGTTGGTAAACACTATCCAAACAACGATATCTATTGGGACCGAGTGGATAATTTTATTAATAATATCTATTGGTTTAAGCGATTAGTAGTTTGATTTCTTTTAAGATATTAAGTTCAAGTTCTTGAATGAAAAAAAGATACTTCTTAAAAATTTCTCTCGAATAAGATTGAAATTAATTTTTTTTAAGATTGAAATAATATCTAGTGGATAAAAAAATTTAGAATAAAAAAAAATTTGAAATTAATCATCATAAGTTTTTATAGAACTCAGAATGAAATTGTACACACTCAAACCATCAGTATTTATACAAGAAAAAGTATTATCAAATATACACTTACATATATACATACATACAAATTGAGTATCTATACAAGAACGACAACAAACCAACACTATATACATACACTTATCTATAAAAAAAATAGGAAAATACGATAGACAAAGATAGGGGGAAAGAGGGGACCTATAAGGGAGAAGCCACTGCGACAAACCCAGTTCGTGGCAAAGCCATGTTGAAGAAGCCCAGTGATGAAGCCACATACGTCGCGGCTCCACGGTGACGACGCTACTGGAAAACAAAGTGATAGAGGGAGGAGGAGGGAGAAGGTCAGCAGGAGGTGGAAATGATGAGGAGGGTACTATACTAGGAATGGGAAAGATAAGAAGGGTTTCATTTATTTTAGAGTTTTATTTGATGGAGAGATCAAATACCTTTGTTGATTTTTGTGATGCGTATAAGTTTAGATAGCACATTCTCAAAAGAGCGTTATTTAATCTCAAAACCTTTGATAAGCTTCTTTCGAAATGCTCTATATTTATTCTCTCCACAACTCTAGATAACGTCTTTCCAAGAAAACACTATATAATATCGTAAAATTGACCCTCTTTTTGGATAATGTGTTATCTTTATTCTTCTTTGCATTTTTTGACAAAGCACATTGGTTGGTAAACACTATGCAAACAGCGATATCTACTGGGACCGAGTGGATAATTTTATCCAAACAAAACAAGGACGAGAGATGTGAGGGTTGGTTTCGTAATTAGAGGCAACTAGAAAGGTACTCTGACGCTGACGCTGACGTGGTAAATGACCACTGGTTGGCATGTGAGCTTTCCTCAGAGGATTTTTTCAACTTTTGCTAATCCCAAAAATATCTCTCTTTCTCTCTTTTGTTTCGTCCAAAAAAAAAATATCTCTCTTTCTCTCACTTTATTGAGTCAGAGATATTTTGCACCTCTAGCTCAGCTCGTTTCAATCCTAACCACTCCACTGCCGTATTCCATTTCCTTGGCTACTCGCCCTCCTACTTGTCATCATTACCACAAGTTCGTGGAAATAAAGTTTCTATAAAAATTAATTTATTTAACGGACGAAAGTTTTTATCCAGCTCTTGTTAGATTACGAATAATATATCTTTATATCTTTATTTTATTTTTATAGTAAAAATATTTTACGGGATCATTTAAGTCTTGTATTAATTACCATTTGTTTGAAAAGGTATTAATTATGCTATTAGTTTTATGTTTTCTTAATAAAAAATGCTTATTTTTCTTAATACTATTATTTGAATTCATTACGCATAAAACTGTAAACAAATAATAATAATATTAAATTAATTAAATTATATCTTTATTTTATTTATAGGTAAATACTTTCACAAATTACCATGTTTTGGGAATGAAATTTGACCGGGAATTATTCTCTCCGATGGCAATTTTCACCGACACCATTAATAATCCTTCTATTTTTTTAATGAATGATTAAGATCACACTGAACCAAAATATCACGGGAGAAAATCCATTTTCAAGTTAGACCAGTTAAAAAAAAAAGAATGAAGTTTGATATAGTTAATTTGTGGCGAGAATTGAGTTTTGACAAATAACATATTTAATTAAAATAAATTACTAACTAATTTTTGAGTGAGAATGGAAAAAATACAAGCTAGTTACCACCGTGTGAGCAGATCTGCTAATGATGTACACACATATAGGAGGAGATGTTAAATTATACCAAAGTGTGTTATTAAATACTATTACACCATCAATACCTTTGGATATAATATAGTTTTTGTCGATCTAGTTATTAAATAATAACTAATTGTTACATTTATTTGTGTCAAATCTCATAAAATTTGAAAAACAAAAAGTTTATAATCAATTCCTCATTATTTTCATGTATTTTAAAAATATATATAATATTAATCCTAACAAATCTCAGCGACATAATAAATAATTTTAGATTGGCATGAAATTTTACAAATATTATATCACATGAATAGAGATCTTCACAATTTCTTAAAAGAAATAGGAAATTTCATTACTATAATTTTTGGTGAATAAATATACACATTCCTAAAATAAGTGACATATATTTGGTATTTATGTGTATTTATACACCTAAAACTATAGTAATAAACCCTCTATTTTTTTGTGAAATGGAGAGGATCTCTAATCCAATAAAATTCAATTGATTTTGAATTATAATTATTGAGTAAAATGTTAGCACAAAAAAATAATAATAATAATTATTGAGTAAAATGTTATTAAATGGCATGAGAATCTCCGAGCATTAACCTCTCCCTTTTTTCCTCTTTTATATGAACGTGGTGGTATGATATTTTTGTGGCCAAAGCAAACAAACCAGGTGTCGACCTAATAAAGCGAGTACGGCAGTTCCATTACACCAAACTAAACTCTTCACCCTCGTTAAAATCCCAACCTCTTCTATTCTAATTTCTAACGTTCACTTACAATTCTTCAATTCCTATTTTTATTCTTCCCAACTCTTCTAACACAAAAACCGGTTCCTCCGCCTCGATGGACTCTCCAGTGCAAGTGCCAGGTGAAACGACGCCGTTTTGGACGAACGAGAAACATTTGCACTTCCTCAACACCATGGAAGCCTCCTTCGTCCGTACAATGTTCCAAAACAAAGGTTGTTTCAATCGCAACAGTCACTTTCTCCGCCTCGATCGCCACCTCCCCGACAGTTCCGAATCAACCTTGGATTTGAAATTGAAACCGCACAACCGACACCGCACCAGAAAACACCGTGCACCCTCAGGTACCTGATCTTTCTTTCTCATCCCCTCCTCCTCCTCCTCCTCCTCCACCACCCGCGCATTTTAGCAACCGTCATTCGTGAACGACATTTGTGTTTTCGTTAGCTAAAGGATGTTGTTAAGGCAGCGTTTGGGGGTGCACATTATTTTTTTTATTTTTTATTTTTTTTATGCAAAGCCTGGAATCAATTACTGGAGGTGGTTCATGGTTTGATTAGCTCAATCAAACAGCACGTAATGTGGAAAACATGGAATATGCCTCTTAGATATTTTTATATAATAACATATTCTTTCATTTTTGTCCGGCTCCCCTGTCAGGGGATATTTTTATTTTTTATATTAAAATAAAAAATATAAAAATAATTTATTATTAGAAAAACGAATTAGACACTAATTTTATATTTTTTTTTTCTAAGTTCTGTGGCTAATTTAATTTTTTAGTAGATAGTAGGGGTGTAACGAGTAAGAGGTTACTTTCTTTCTTTTTTAAAAATTGAAAAATAGAGAAAGAGGTGAATTTTATATATTTTTTCTCGGCCTTTTTTTAATGTCCTTTTTTCTGATATTTCTGGGGAAAAGATCTCACCTTCCTCGTCTTCAGTTGGGGTCTGTTTTTTGGGTTCACTTTATTGACCAGCTGTGTTTTCTTATTCTTTTTTAATTTTGGGCTGTTTTATTCGACAGATGTAATGGGTCTAACAACGAGAAGAACGAGGAGGAGAACATCTCAGCCGTCCAATTCATCACTAGATCAGGTACCTTTGCGTATTCGCATTCACATTTTATTATAAGCCTTTCTTATTCTGATTTTCATGAATTGAATTGCCTTCTCCCAAGTAATTACAGTTATTGATTCTTTTTTTTTTTGACACGTTATTGATTCAAATCTTAATGATTAAAATTTAAATATTGTTTACTTTATCAAAATCAAAAAAATTAAATATTTTTAATTGTTGATATTTTGTGGCTAAAGTCACTTTAGCTTAATTTATTTATTTGCTGGTAATTATAAAATACATAGCATAATAATATGTTCACATTTTTTGCTCTGTTTTGGCTTTTATATATGTGTGTCATACGTCAAATTATTATTTAATATTGATATTGACTATACAAATGTTAACATGATAAAGATATGAGCAATGATAGGTAGACAACCTCAACAAAAAGTGGTCTGGACACCGTATAATAATACTACTTTTTTTTATTCATTTCTCTATCTGTAAAAGTCAAACGAAAGTCTTATCTCTCTCCCTTAGCTCTAAGGTGTTATATACATGTGTTATTCCGATATCACAAAATTCGACACCCGAGCTGGACATCGTACAAACACACACACAATATACTGCTCATTAATTTGACCGAGGTAGAGAAAAAATATTAAAAAAAATAAAAACCATATGAAATACGGTGTCTGACACCCAAAAGGGGTGTCGGCATATCTTTTCTCTATATACATTGTCTAATAAAAGGTTGTCTATCAATCATTTCTGTAAACCTATTTTGGAGATGAATAAAATATCAAAAAAGGCTAAAGCGATGTAAAAAAAAAAAAAAAGCGACTAATTGGTGATTTGCATGCACAGGTGGTCCCACAAGTAGAAAACGAAAGCAAAGGTGCGGCTTGTTATGGTGACGGTGACGAAGGAACTGAAAATTAATGTTTACTGTACCTCTTCTACCCACCATCAAGAAAAGATCTAGATTTTTTCGATATTATTTTTGATATTTTTTCGTTGGTTGTTTATTTTAGTCATTCTATTTTCTTTTCATTTAACTTATTCCCAAAGTTTGTCGCTCTAATTATATTTTTTATTAAGATATTTGGTCTCCTCATTCTTAATTTTGTGTCATTTTTTTATATAATTAGGTGATAGGCATTAAATTGAACCAATTTTTACTCCCACTATTCCAAAAGATTTGATGATTTGACCTTTTAATTTTGTGCCAAAACTATTGATATTTTATATATTCAAGGCTAAATTAGTTTTTTTCTTCTAATTTTACCTTTAATGTTTTAAGAGACTATTGTGATTGAGTTTTTATTAGGCACTAGTACCCAAATCAATAGCCAACCACCCATCAATGAGAATGGTCACGTTACATAATCTCTAGACTCTCTATTATCCAAATATTGATGACTAATGGTGGTTCTAAAACCACATGACTTGGCACATAATAGTTGGAACACATGATTAACTAGGGATATTTTAGACTATATATATACCAATTAATGATTTCTTAATCCATGTGTCAAATGTCAAAAACATCATGATGAAATATTAAAACATATATGGTAAGAAGTCTCCAGCTTTCGAAAAAAAAAAGTCTCCCACAAAAAATGTGGGTTGACCTAATAAAATTTTAGTTTAAATAATTTTGGTCCGATCCAGTCCAGCCCAAAGTTTTGTTGGTCTAACATGGGCTTGTGGGCTAACCTGATAAGTATTCTAATTATTTAGATATTTTAATTTTTAGATGGAATTAAAAAATTAACTTACCTATCACTCACAACATAAAAGACTATATATGGTGAGAGGAAATTAATTATTTTATATAGATATTATATATATAATTACAAGTTTATATTATGTTATTTGTGTTGTTAAAAGTGATTTTTTTTTTGAAAAAGACCAAGGGTCAATTCGGTTGATCTACAGTCCGTAGAGGATTGGACAAGGCTAGTAAATTGTTAGCACAGACCAATTTTAACCCAATCTAGCTTGTCTAAAAATGTCTTGACTCGTGAATGGCTTGGTTTGGCCTCATCGAAATTTAATTAACGAGTAAAGTCTCATTTTAGTCTCTGACAATAATTATGCGACCTATTTTAGTATTTGACAAAAAATAAGTCTAAAAATAGTCCTTGACAAATTTAAAACCGGGCCACGTTAGTCCCTCCGTCCATCTCTTTTCAAACTCGTCAGTTAACGCACTAAATTGTCACGTTAAATGCTGACGTGGCAACATCAACCATCTGTTCACTGTCAAATCAACTCCAACTGTTCTTTTTTTTATCCAACAACGGATTCGGACGTTTTAGTCCCTGTCAATTTTGGGACATATTAGTCCCTGTCAGCCATTGTTACCAGAATAGTTCCTCCGATCTTCTTCTTATTCTTCTTCTTCTTGACTATAGAAACCCTAATCTGATTTTTCTCCTTTGTTAACAAGTATATTCCGGTAACACAGTGTAGAATGAATGAGACCATTGTGATTTGCCATAGTGAACCTGGTGCTTGGTCCCCTCCACTGTTTCAAACATTTCCATGTCCACCTTCTTTTTACCATGATTTAAAGTCTGTGATTGGAAGGACTATGTTTGAGACTGATAGAGTTAATGTGGAACATGTGGAGCGCTGTAATCGAATGGATTATGTTTGAGTTCCTACAGAGTTTCATAAATCTAGCTACTTTTATAGACAGTGGGGTTGTTCCTTCCAAGGATGTGAAGATTGTTCAGCCTATTGATGTGAAGTTCTTTGATCCTTTCAAGTACATGCCATTGGATCTTGCTTCTAGAGCAAAACTGGTTTTTAGGTTCTGAAGTGAGGAAGAGTTTTGTGTTTTTTAGTATCTTCAAGTGGGAGTTTAGGAAAGGATGGGATGTGTTGTTAAAATCGTACTTGAAGGAATTCTCAAAAGATGATAGTGTTGCTTTATACTTGTTAACAAATCCATATCAATTTCTTGCGGCCTTGGTGTATATCAATTTACGAAAACTATAGTGAAGAATATAAAATGTAATGTTGATTTGCTATCCTCGTTAACAAAGAGGGAAAAAATCAGATTAGTTTTCAACAGTCAAAAAATAGAAGAAGAATAAGAAGAAAAAGAGGAACTATTATGGTAACAATGGCCGACAAGAACTAATATGTCTCAAAATTGATAGGGACTAAAACGTCTCAATCCGGTATTGAATAAAAAAAAAACAGTTGGAGCTAATTTGACAGCAAACAGATGGATTAACGTTACCACGTCAGCATTTAACGTGACAAGTTAGTGTGTTAGCTGACGGATTTAGAAGGAGATGGACTGAGGAACTAATGTAGCCTTGTTTTAAATTTGTCATGAATTATTTTTGAACTTATTTTTTATCAAAGACTAAAATGGATCACGTAATTATTGTCAGGAACTAAGCTTTAATGGTAGATTTTACATTTTACATTTTCCCTTGTTGTATGGGGAAGAAGTCAGCACATAGCGAACGAAAAAAGCGTTCATCCTGGATTATCTTCCTCAATCAAAATGTCTATCAATTGATACCTATTCATTCGGTCAAAGTCTCCACGGCGTTTTCACGCCCCTCTACTGAGAGGTGCTTTTTTCCCCTGACTGAGATTGGTTGTCTTATCAGGGCTTTCTTCGATCTGGATTCAGAGGCTTCATCTAAGTCTAAGTAGATAGACTTGCTGTGCCACACTAGATGATGCCAATTCACAAGAGGGCTGGGAGATAAAATGAGACTTTACTTTTTAATTAAGTTATTTAAGCCAAAAAGCTTTGAATGCGACGGTGATTGTTGCTGCCTCTCTACATCCAATAAGGATCACCTTAAAGCCGCTGTAAACCTATACAAGGGTTGGGCAGACCCTGCCTATGCTGCGCATGCATGATGCCACTCCCACCACACACCATTAAGTTGTGCACGATATCTTTTACTAATTTGCGTCTGTTTTACTTTTTCTTTCGAGCATTGCTATTCATCGCGAGAAAAATGCTCCGCGAACGTCACGAGCACTAACATGTCAGTTTATCCTTTCAACCAAAAACAAAAGTCAGCTTATAAAAAAAAAGTAAATACTAAAATTGGTCCCAACAAACATTACGAAAACCAATTTAGTCACTAAAAAATAAAAAATATCAATTTAATCATTAAAAATCTCAAATATAGGTCAAATTAATCCCTGATAGGGACTAAAATGTCTCAAAAAATTATTCTAAAAATGACTAATTTGACCCGTATTTGAAGTTTTTAAGAACCAAGTTGGTATATTTTATTTTTCTGGGACTAAATTGGTCTCCGTAATTTTTTTCGGAGACCAATTTGAGTATTGAGAACTACTATTTGTCGCCAAACCTTTTTTTCACGAAACTCGCGAATGATTACATGCCAATTTTTTAATGATGGAATGAACTATAATTTTAGTATAAATACTCAAATTGGTCCCCGATAAAAATGACAGAGACCAACTTATTTCCTGAAAAATAAAAAATACTAATTTAGTACTTAAAAAGTTTCAAATGTGGGTAAAATAAGTCCTTTTAGGATTATTTTTAAGAATATTTTAGCCCCTATTAAGGATTAATTTGACTCATATTTAATATTTTTAAGAACTAAACAAGTATTTTTTATTTCTAAAGGATTATATTGGTCTCCGTGGTTTTTATCGGAAAAAATTGAGATATTTATATAAATAAAAAAGTAACAAACCTGTACCCAAAAAAAATAATAAACCAAGTTATTCTTGATTTTCGCGATGGTAATTTTCGTTAGATTAAGCATTTCCGTTTTCTTTTTTACTCATGCTATAGCAGAAGAAATAAAGTTTTAGGGACAAATGGATGGAGATATTTTATGGAAGTTCTACGTAAAATCATACAAACATTTTCTGCTCTAACCGTGGAATAAATAAAATTAAAAGTTTTATGATACTGTATTTGATTATTTTCATAGCTTCATATACGATTATGACAGATTCCTATTAACTTACGTGTAGAGGACTCGTGAATGGTGTTGTCATTATGGTACGAAATGGATGGATGGACTGGAGGAGAGATAGAGTGACGAGAGTAGTTTCCAACCTTATCCGTATGAATATGATGGAGGTGGGGGTTGTTTGGTAAATGTATTCAAATCGAAATTCCGTAAACTAATCCCCGTCATTGTGTGCTCTTTCTCTTCTAAAATAAAGTTCCATCTCATCGCCAACTTTCACATTTAGATCGCTCCTTATCCTCAAGATATAATCAATTTTACGATTTGGTGCACACTAAGTAATGTGTAAAAACACGTGTTGTATTTGAATAAATAAATTAAATTATTTTGATAAGTTCACTAAGTAATATGTTGGTTTGTATGCAAGAGTAAACACTGTACACAGGGACAGATCCACGTACTGCTAAATAGGGTTAACTAACCCCACTGATTTTTTTTTTAATGACTATAGAGAAATGAAAATATTGCCCCCAGTTGAAATTTTGTGCCAGTGGCGCCAAGCCCACGCATCTTCAGTCTGACTTTTTACTTTTTTTTTTTACAACTCACCTTTTACCTTTTAGTTTCAACAGAGAGAGATATGCTATTTTTTATTCCTTCTTTCTCATGTAGGCCTTTTGTCTTCCATCGCCTCACAATCTTTCTTTTTCCTTACGAAAGTAACAATGGTTCCATAGTTTCCTGCGACAGTCACAATCCCTTCTCAACTTCGTATCATCATATGCTATTTGCAATTTACAAAAATATAAGGTACCTTTCTTTTTTTATTTTTTTTAAATTATTAAAGCAGTCAAAACAAAACTTTCCTTTTTAAATCTCTTCTTCTCTCGATCACTTTTTAGTTTTTCCTGTTCTTTCTTTTCTGTCTAATCTTTTTTTTCTCTCTTTAGTTGTTAACTACAAATATGAAATTGATGTTGTTGTTATTATTTGGAGTGTGCAAAATAAGAAGGGTATGTTGATGTTGCTGTTGTTACTATTTGGAGTGTACAAAATAAGTTATTAATTAGTATCATATTTTTAATGTGCTAGAAATGGAAAAATATTTCAAAAGAAGATCAACATTAGAGTCTCAAGAACCAAAAAATACACCAACACCATTAGGGCCATCCTTTTTTTTAAAGGGGGTGGGGAAGGGGATATTAGGGCCATCCTTGAAAAAAAGATTCCTAGATGTTGATTTGGAAAATTTTGCTGCTGATCCTGGAGAAAGGAAACAAATATCATGTTATCATCCAAATGTTTGGGATGAAGGGAGAGGAGCCGCGTTCAGTTACACGGGGAAATATCATATATGATCTTGACCCCACTAGATGAAATTTTTGGATCCGTCCCTGACTGTCCAGCATACTTAAAATTTAGCAACACTTCATAAATAAATAAATAAAAGTAGCAACAAAAATATTACTAAATCATGAAAAAAAAATGTTACCATTTTTTTCATGAACAAAAAAACTATATGTTGCCATATATGAAGTTAGCAATATTTTAACAAGTGTTGGAAAAGACTACGTTACTAAGGCTCCGTTTAGGATTTAGGAGAGGAGAGGAGAGAAGATGAGAGATTTGGGGAAAAGAAAGCTTGGAGGATAAGGACGGGGAAGAAATGATAGTCTCTCACTTTGAATAATGGGTTTATTTTTCTTCATAATACTAAACACCCTAATATGGGGGAACTCGAAAAATGTACTAGAGGAGGATTTTGGAGGGCTGAGAAAAAATTTTCAAATCCTTTCCATCTTTTTATATTACTCTCAAAATAAAAAATATATTAGTCATAAACATTTTCTTCTCCTTCTCTACAAAAACACTCACTCAAATAAGGTGGAGGATTAATTTATATATTTTGTAACATGTGAAAATGTTACTAATTAATTTGTATATACTTCGAAAAAAAAAAGAGTAAATTAGCTACAACATATTTTATAGCAAATCTATTGCTAATCTTTAGCTAAGGACACTGGATTATCCTAAATATCAAAATTTGTAAAAGTTAGGAACTAAAATTCGTGTATACATATAAAACCGTTTTTTTTTTAATTTGATCCATGCCAATAAAAAGCTTGTAATATTGATTTTTTAAAACTAACAATAACAAGACTAAACTGTAATTGAAGCATCTATGTAGTTTCCAAATTTAAAAATGTGGGGCATTAGAAGAGAGAGAAAGTAGATAGAGAAGGGGTTTTCTTTGACGTTTTTTGTCTGGAATGGTGGTGTGGTACTTGATTCCTTAGAGGGTTCAAGGGAAATCATGGAGAAGAAAAGGATCTGATGGCGAGAAGTATAAAGAAAGCGGAGATGGTAGACATGGACGGTACACAAGAGGAAGTCGTTGAAGTGGTCAATGAGCATGATAAGCCACTAGAAGCTTCGAGTCAACCAGAGCAACATGAGGAGGGTGTTAAAGAATTGTTTCCTACGACTACTAGTGTGGCTATGGCTAGAAAGATGATATCCTATAAGGATATTTGTGTTAGGATTTGGACCGGGCCGACCTTGAAACGGTCAACCCTCCGACCTGAATAAGAGGATATGATCCCGGCTGATCTATGCGCTTGACAGTTACATTAACTCCAGTGCGGACACTTCACCTTGAACCAACTGATCACTATGTAATGTACCCGCCGGATTTAGCTTGCAGAGGCCGACTGGTCCCTGTTCATTGTACTCAGTCGGTGCCCCACCAACTGCAACAATCATATGATGTGTCAGAATCGTACATGTCGCACCCCCTTTTCAGTACCTGTCAAAAGAATTTTCCCTCATGTGCCCCAAGATGTCCCCCTGGCGCATGTAGAAACCCTAGAGGAGCACATATTAGGGTTTCTAGGTCTATATAAATAGGGCAAGTTACTGTTTAGAAGGACAACTTACATCTTTTAGGGTTTACCTAGTCCTCGGCATTCCTTTGTAACTAAGGCTGGAGCAACCTAGTTCCTTGTAAGAACATTTGGCGCCCACCATGGGGCGGTGGTGAAACTCTCCTACGTCCCATAATCTTTCACTTCGCCCAGCAGAGTAGACATCAACTCCATCCTCTCCTTGTTGAATGGTGCAGCTCTGGAGCAGCAACACCCGCAACAATATGGAGAACGACAACCAGTTTTGCAACAGTTTGCAGCAGCTGTCCAAGAACTGCAGCAGCAGTGCGACGAACAGCTTCGTCGCAATGAAGAACAACTCAGGAGGAGCCAGGAGGTGGAGGCCCGTGACCATGAGCTTCGACAGCAACTCGAAGCACTCAAAAATGCCACTGGTGAGACTGAGTTCCTCCGTCCAACGCCACGGGGTTTTCAACCATTCTCTGAGGAAATCCAAGAGGTGATGGTTCTGGCAGACTTTCATGAACCTATCATCGAGTTGTACGGTGGAACGGGAGATCCGTTCAGCCATGTGGCAGCGTTCCAAACCCAAATGTTCATCGGTGGAGGAGACGATGCTATTAGTTGCAAGATGTCTGCTGGGACCTTGAAGGGAGTGGCCCTCAAGTGGTTCACCAACTTATCTTCTCGGTCCATTTCCAACTTTGAAGACCTCGCCTCGAAGTTTGTGGCTCAATTCTCGGCACACAAAAGCAAGCAAATGGTGGTGGCTGACTTGTTTGATGTAAAGCAGAGGTCGGCCGAGACACTGAAGAGCTACTAGGCGCGCTTCAACAACGCGACCGTCCAAGTAGAGATGCCATACGAGAGTTTTTACCTTTAGCGAGGCCCTCATCCTGAGACGGTTGGGTTCAATGGATGAGATCTGTTTCCGTGCTGAGAAACATACTGAGGTCGAGGAGGCAGCCGTCGAGAGGGCCGCCCGGGATGAAAAGGGTCGCGCTGCACAATCCCAATGTCAGGATGGTATAAGGAATCCCTACAAAGGGAACTACAGAGGACGCGACCGACCTCAAATCCGATAAAACACTCATCCGCCTCCCTTTTGGGAGGGCCCATTTACCCCTCTCAACACGTGGCGGTCCAACATTCTGAAGAAAGTAATGACGACAAATTTAATCAGGAGACCTCCTCCTGCTAACTACCAAATGGGAAAGAACGACGATCAATTTTGTGCTTACCACCGAGCAAGGGGACATGACACGGAGGATTGTAAGGTCCTACAATCGAAGATTGAGATCTTGATCAGAAAGGGATCACTGAAGAAATATGTGAAGGGTGGTCGGCCGGACGTTGGAAAGCAAGGTGGTCAGAAGGGAAGATCTCCGCATAGATCTCCTAGCGCCTCGCCGGACACCTCGCTAAGACCGAGTAAGAAGATCGATAAGGGAAAGAAGCCAATGGACGACCACGAGCGTGCTGAGAAGGGGTCGGTTGGGATTATAGCTGGTGGTTTCGCAGGAGGCGGAGCCACAAAGTCGGCAAGAAAGCGGTATGCTAGATCTATCATGTATGTTCACGACTTCGAGCCTCTTGCCGAGCAAGATTTCACCCCATCACCTTTACGAAGGAGGACTTCAAGGGTGTGGACCCTCACGAGGATGATCCGGTAGTAGTGTCAATCACCACCGCCGACTATGAAGTAAAATGTGTCTTGATTGACAGAGGTAGCTCGGCCAATGTTTTTTACTGGCACGCATTCGAACGACTAAATTTTCCAAGGAAGTTCTCAAGATTCACTCCGGCACCCTGGTCGGTTTTTCAGGAGAATAGGTCGAAGTACGAGGATATGTGGACCTGCGTACCATATTCAGCGCAGGGTCCGACGCCAAGACCATTTATGTTCAGTATATGGTCGTCCGAGCAAAGTCATCTTACAACGTGATCATGGGCCGACGACACTCACGACCCTGGGAGCTGTGGTTTCTTATAGCTGTTTGGCCATGAAATACCCTCTTAGCTCGGGAAGGGTCGGTATCTTGCAGGCAGATCAAAAGTTAGCCCGTAAATGCTACGAAGATAGTTTAAAGCCTCATAAGGGGAGAAGAAAGAAGACGGAGGATCCACGTCGGTCAACCGCCAGGATTGTAACTTTTTGGACTTGGATCCTAAGGACTTCACGAATATAAGGGAGGAAATGCGACCAAAGCCAGCCGAAGAAGAAAAAGTGTCCAAGTGGGTGGCCGACCAGATCAAGTAGTTAAGATCGGAGAAGCCCTCAATTCAAAACTAGAGCATGAGCTGGTACACTATCTCTGGGCTAATGCCGATGTGTTTGCTTGGACCGCCGGTGACATGCCCGAGATCGACCCTAACATCATATGCCACCATTTATCCATTGATCCCTATGCATGGTCGGTGGCTCAACGCAAGAGAAGGCTGGGCAATGATAAAAAGCTGGCCATGATCGAGGAAACTCAAAAGTTACTCAGCGCGAATTTCATCCATGAGGTGGAATACGCGGTTTGGCTGGCCAATGTGGTCATGATCAAGAAGTCGAGTGGCAAGTGGAGGATGTGCACTAATTACACTGACTTGAACAAATATTGCCCCAAGGATTCTTACCCATTGCCCAATGTGGATCAGTTGGTAGATGGAGCTTCGGGGTATCAGCTATTGAGTTTTATGGATGCATACTCGGGATACAACCAGATCTTGATGCACCTCGACGATGAGGAAAAGACAGCCTTTATGACCGACCAGGCGAATTACTGTTATCGGGTAATGCCTTTCGGTTTGAAGAATGCAGGGGCGACCTACCAAAGACTCATGGACCGAGTCTTGAGTCTAAAAAGGGTCGAACTATCGAGGTATACGTCGACGACATGGTGGTAAAGTCGACCGAGGCCCAGGCACATATCAAAGATCCGAAGAGAATCTTTCGACAGGTATAATGTTAAACTTAACCTCGAGAAATGTTCATTTGGTGTGCAGGCTGGACACTTTCTGGGTTTTATGCTTACCCAAAGAGGGATTGAGGCCAACCCAGAGAAATGCAAGGCGATAATAGAAATGAGGAGTCCACGCACGGCCAAGGAGGTTCAACAGCTGACCGGGCGAATTGCATCATTAACGAGGTTCATGTCAAGGGCGGCTGATAGGAATATCCCATTTTTTCAGCTCTTAAGGAAAAATGAGAAATTCCAGGGACGGACGCATGTGAGGAGGCATTCCTGAGGCTGAATGTTTTTTTGACATCACCTCCTATCTTGGTCCGACCGACCCAAGGGAGGACTTTGATATTGTGCCTCGCCGTATCCGAACAGGCATGTAGCTCGGTACTGATCCAGGAAGAAGAAAGGGAACAGAGGCCGGTCTACTTCACAAGAAGAGTCCTTCAGGGAGCGGAGGCTCGATATCAAAAAATAGAGAAGGTAGCTTTGGTCGTAGTTACGTCGGCCAGAAAGTTGTGCCCATATTTTCAGAGACATCCAATAGTCGTCCGAACAGACTGCCCGATTAAGCAGGTTCTCCAGAAGCTAGACATCGCTGGACGGATGGTGGGTTGGTTAGTCGAGCTTTCGGAGTTCGACATTACTTATGAGCCCAGGGGGGCCATCAAAGCGCAGGTGTTGGATAACTTTGCTGCCGAATTAGTTTCGGGAGATGAGTGTGAGATGCCCGAGCTCAATCATCGTTGGATACTCTTGGAGGACGGCTCCTCCAACCTTAGGGGAAGTGGAACTGGAATTACTCTCGAAGGACCGGACGGAGTCCTGCTCAAACAATCGCTTCGCTTCTCGTTTAAAGCCAGCAACAATCAGGCCGAGTATGAGGCTCTAATAGCAGGAAT